>CM055826.1:36891583-38134343 GCA_029582265.1 Zoroaster sp. YZ-2022 | reverse complement strand
CTTGCAAGTATGTCAACATTTTGACTGATTTTGACCCTTGTAGTAGTAGGATGGTTAATGTCCCAATATTGATATATCTTGACAGTTTTTAAAGACAAGAACACCCTTCCTCTTTCACTGATTCTGACCCCTTGCAGTCACAGCAGGGTTAATTATCATTATTATTATTACTATCAGAACTCTGACTAAACCATCTACACACAGAAAGGAATCAAGAAAATAAATATCATGCATGAGTTTAATCAAAGATATAACAGTATCCTTTCGTTGAAATTCAAACTAGCGTTTGATTAGTTTTTGAGCGCCTAACAGGCTGCCAGGGCTGTATACTTAAAAAAGAGTAGCCTGACAACGGGGATAATAATGTAAAAAGCACCGTGATCATATAAAAATCCACCATTGTTGTTGTTGTTATTATTGTTGTTATTGTTGTTATTATTATTATTATTATTGTTGTTATTATTATTATTGTTATTATTGTTATTATTATTATTATTATTATTATTAAAGTCACTTAAAAGTCAAACACTGTCAAACCTTACGTGTAGTAAGTACATTTACAGGTCAAATGAGTGGACCGTATTTGACTGGTAAAAGCAATGTCTGGTATTGTTCAGAATTGGTCAAATGACAGTAACAACCAGTCAAAAATGCCTCTGTGTGCACATTTAGGTCAACAGTCAAAACAGTCAGTTGACTGATTTTGATCTCTATAGCCATGGACTTGCCACTAAATTGCAGCTATAGTAGGAGGGTTAATACCATAATATAAACTGAGCATCAAAGAAACTTATCAAATCTTTGGAAGGACACTCATTAAAAATCCTCCATGGAAATATGAAAAATATTTTAACACAGGTAAACTTCAGTAATATTTATTATAAAGCACATGTCAATAAACAAGAGGTTGCCTCAATCACAAAAATGAGTGTCCTTCCAAAGATTTGATAAGTTTCTTTGATGCTCATTATCTTCACTCATCAGTTTTGTTCCCAGTAGTTGCATTATACCCAGCCTTTACTCAGTACAAAATAACAATTTCAGAAATGTGTTACACTGTATATGTACGCTACATAAGAGAAAACACAACATTTTATGCACGTTCAAAAAATGTAACGTGAGTAACCAGCATTTTTCTCTTATACAGTGTACGTGTAACAAATTTCTGAAATTAATTTTTTGTGCCGAGTAAGGTCGTGGTATAATGCACCTTCTGTGAAAAACTAATGAATGAAATATAAGTAAGGAAATTATGGCATTAACAAGTGGGCCCAATACCTCAAAAATGTAACGTGAGTAACCATGAAATTGCTCATTTGTATATGCGGGTGGAAATTACTAACATTTTTTGTTTAGTGTTACATGAACATGTACATGTTGAAACCGAAAGGGCTTTACGTTCTTTCCTAAGTAAGACTAATTGCGGTGACACCATGTGAAATTCTCAATTGAGTAGTAATTAGAACCTCCAGTTCTTTTCAAAACTAATTACTACTCAATTGAGAATTCACATGGTGTCACCGCAATTAGTCTTACTTTATCCTCCTCACCATGCAAAAGCTACAAGTTTTACACACAATGTACGTTCTTTCCTGTTGATTTTGTTCACATTTTCATTGCATTTTAATATTGTTTAATTGTAGATGTAGCTGGTATTTAACTTATAATACACTTTCTTTTTTGTGAAGCACCTTAGGCCCCCGCCAAAACAAGTCTGTAGTTTCTGGTCTGTGCATGCATCGCCTTAGAACTGCGCATCGGCATTTTTAATTTTCTTATGCTATGAAATGATGTCCAATTGCAGCCAGCTAGATTGATTGGAATTCTGCCGTGCTGTGCTTTAAACGACTTTTTCACATTGGGGTATGAACGTTTGCCCGATTTGTGAGGCCTCTCTTAGCCACCATAATTGTCTGTATGGGAAATTTGGTCTGGTTCCAATAATCGCGTGTACATATATCACTGGTTGGCAATTTAAAAAAAAGATTACAAAAAAAAAAAAAAAAAAAAAAAGCGTATCACCGCACCGATTTTGAAGCAGACCTATGACAAGAACCTGGATATTTTTTTTTTTTGGCCTTAGAGCTTGTTCTTCATAAATTTCTGCCCTATATAAATTTTGTATAATTTTTATTATTGTTATAATCACTCCTGCCTTTTACAGTGTCCTTGGTAATCAGTCACCTCTGAATGATTTTCAATGCAGCCGGTAGGAAATCTTTGTATTGTAGTGATTTGTAAAGAGGTTATATATATATATATATATACAGTGTCAGGCAAGGCAACCTTGACCGGACAGACAGTTGTATGAAAAGGTCTACTCTGTAGGAGGATTACTGGAACCTTTTCTAGGTCAAATCTAGCTTTTATGAACCATTACTCAGGTGCTATCCACTATTTACATGTTAAACTGAATTAATTATCTGTGGACTGAAACAGATGAAATAACACAACCATATGCTTCTGATGACTTGTACAAAAATCAAATTTTTTTTTTCAAGGTGGTAAAAAAAAAAAAAAAAAAAAAAAAAATACATTTAAAACTGAAGGATCTGAAGGAAATTATAAATTTATAAAAATAGATACATTCATGAGAATTATTTACCTCCTGGGTTGAATAGGAAAGATGGACTATTATTTTGTAATAATTCTTATCATTATTTGTTTATAAAAATCATTTATACTAACTATATGAACAAGAAAACTAATTTGTTTTATTATTCTAAGACTATCAAGTTTGAGAGTTTTCACGACAATCTTGATATGAAGTAATAATGTTATAATGTGCCATTACAATACCTGGGGAATGCAGTCAGACTAAGGACAGTTTCCCCATTCTTCTGGTCCAGTAATTCAATGACCTGTTGCCTCCTGGAAAAGGAATGGCAGAATGTGGAAAGTGTTTATTTTTAATGCAGCAATTTTGTATGATTTCAAAGATGAAAATACTGAAATACAAGTATGCAATGGAATTAATTTTTTTTAAATATATCTCCAACAGTTGGTTAAATAATCGATCCATAATTGATCTAATGATTTATCCAATGACTGATCAAATAATTGATCCAAAAATTGATCCAAAAATTGATCCAATAATTGATCCATTAATTGATCCATTAATTGATCCATTAATTGATCCAATAATTGATCCAATAATTGATCCAATAATTGATCCAATAATTGATCAATAATTGATCCAATAATTGATCCAATAATTGATCCAATAATTGATCCAATAGTTGATCCAATAGTTGAGCTAATAGTTGATCCAAAGTTTGATCCAATAATTGATCCAATAATTGATCCAATAATCGATCCAATAATTGATCCCATAATTCATCACATAATTCATCATAAAATTTATCCATTAATTTGACGATTGTTTTTTTAATTACCAATCCTATTCCTTATATATTTAAGTTCTCATACATGGCATATGATATGGTTTAAGAATCAAGTGTCCACATCTTAGCCTGGAAAGAAGAAAAAATGGACAAACCTGAGTTTCATGTTGGCTTCTACTGTGTTAAGATGTGCCATCAGACCTCCATAAGGTTTCCTGGTGAACTCTCTACCATGTATGCGGCGTACTCCGGTCGCCACAACGTCTTCAAGTCACCACTGGTGGGAAAACAACAAAGCAAAGAAACAGGAAATATATTTTAGACAAACCAAAAGAATGGATGTGGGAAGCGATCAAGTACAAAATGCTTTTTTGGCAGGCATGTACATGTATGTACTGAAAGTTGCTAAAGAACAGAATTTAGTGGTTGGGAGTGGCTTCCATGTGTAGTTTTGTTTGAGGTGGTCTCAATTTTCAAAATAGCCATATTATTAGGTGTTCGGGTATGCACCCGAAACACCTATTGTTAGGTGTTCGGGTACCCTACCCGAAACACCTATTGTTTTTGTTCGGTTTTTTAGGTGTTCGGGTATGTACCCGAAACACCTATTGTTTTTGTTCGGTTTTTTTTCCTTTTTTTCTTTTTCTTCTGCTTCTTCTTTTCCGGATCGATTGTCTACAAAAAATACATACTTGCAAACTTCACATGAACTTCAAACTTGGCATATACTTAGAACATAACACGTAGATGAAACTAGAGTTGAAACGTCATGATTAGGTCATCAAATATCGATTTTCGATGGATCAAACTAATATCTAAAACGTTTCACTTACGTTTCACCTCTGTTGGTGAATCTAAATCAGCTCTGGTCGTGCTCATTATGTATGCATGTTTAAGGAATTGAACATTTACGCTTCGGAAATGCAATTGACTCGGCTATCGTGACCCCTGAAAAAATTGTGTTTCTGATCAATTCGTTTCGCATAATGTATTATGTGATTGACTAAAATCCTTTTTAGTTTTTTTTTGTATGTCAGCATAATCTATTTATTCTGAAAAAGGTCACTTTATTAATAGCTCTTTTCGAGGTCGTTGAATCGATTAACTGCCACATGTTTCAACAGTTGGGTGCATGCAGACCTGCGGTAAAAACCTTCCACAAAAGCGAGTTTTCACTATTTTCTGAATTTTTCCTATCACCAGTGGATGTTTCATCGTTGAAAACAGACATTATTATGCACACTTAATTGGAGGTAAGTCTGGGCAATGACAAATTTACGAGAATCTTTGATTTAAAAATAAGCATTTTAACCGGCTTCAGATATGTCAGATGTGTTGTAACGCGTTGGTTGATGCATACAGCATTGCATAGGTTGATGACAGTCAGTCAGTAATGTGTACGGTATGGGCGCCAGTGAATGGTACTAGTACTTTAAACGTTGGTACTAATTTAGCGGGTACCCGGTTTTATGTAAATAAAGTATGCTTAAAATTATTACGTGGGATTTCCTCCATGACTCTTTTGAAATACTTAGACTGGTGCCTATGTGGTGGTAAATAGTCTGTAAGTGTAACGTTAGGAGAGTGAAGCCTAGGCATGAGTACAATTAGTTGAATTTAAACAAAACATATGCTAACGTTAGATGTGTTATCAATAGGATGTACTCAGTGTAATAATATCTAATGAATGTTAGCTCTGTGAAATTAAATAATTGATTAATTTAAACAAACAAATAAATAGTCTGAACAGTGAACAACAATGTTTAAGGGCTGAAAACATTAAAAACATTAGTACAGCTGGACATGTCTACCAATGTCATGCATGTATTAATACATTGCAGGTACTTTGTAAATTATGTATGTCGCAATATTCTCAGACAAGTCAGAGTTTATTAGCAAAAGGTACATTTTAAATAATTTTGGTTGACACTAATAATATTTACAACAACAATCATGACATTTAGGAAAACTTGTAGCTTTGCATGGTGAAGAAGATAAGTAAGACTAATTGCAGTGACACCATGTGGAATACGCTAGTGAGTAGATAATTAGTTCTGAAAAAGTAGTAGGGTTACAGCTTGACATTTTGATCAGTATGCTCTGATCGTCCTCAGGATTTACTACTCAATAGAGAATTTCACATGGTGTCACCGTAATTAGTCTTGCTTAATCATGAAATTTAACAAGTATCATTTATGATACTTTTCAGAATTGTGATCACATGAAATCATGAAATGGTTTTGAATACAACAAAATAAAACATGCTTATTTTGAGTTTAATTTTCTTTTCACAGCTAATCTTCCTAGATGGAACTCCCTCAATTCTGGTGTGGCGATGGTTTGATCACTGTATGGGAACATTGCAAACAGTAGGATTAGCTGCAAAGGTAAGAGTTATGTCATATTAGGAAACAGTCCGGCAATGGGTTAGAAATGAACAGACTTTACAGATACTTTATTGTTTTAAGTAGCAAACTCTTTGTATGTGTAAAACCGTACCATGAAATTGCTGTAAAGGGAAGTTACAACAACGGTAAATCTAAAACCTATAAATCAATCATCCTGAGAAATGATTTGGTTTTCATGTTAGAGAAAAGAGGAATCGTTGTCAAAAACGGAAAAAACATGTAACAGTTTTTGTTTATATTTTTTACAAGGATGTGTTAACTACCATATACCAATGTTGTACATTCCCTTTATTTTTATATTGCATTTTTAGATACATGGACCCCAAAATGTAAGTAAATAAGGCCCTGAACTATTTGACCGATGAAAGATTTTCTAGAGATTTGATGTAACAATGAAAAACCACAAATAATACACGAGGTAGTGCATCCCATGTGTATGTATACATACATGTACATATGTGTAAAACAATGTTTTTTTCTTATTTTTGACAGATCTTTATGCATGCCCTTATTCCTGGTATTGTGGTGGTGTGATGGCACTGCATGATGCTTAACAACTTTTGCAGAGGATCTTTCATTCCGTGAACTTCACGTCCTGCCATGTTGAATTCAGTATGTACCAGCTTGCCACCTTATGGCACCTTCAGTAGACCAATTTCTACTTTATACATACATGTAAATGTAGCTTTGGGCCAATGTTGATTCCAGAGAAACTTCAGTAAATCACGAGTACAATGTCTGTGTCAAAACAGCATGGAGTCAAGGAGTTGAACAATTGTAATATCTTGAGTGTAGGAAAAACTGAATATCCGTACTATTGCGCGGGATTTCTGTAAAAAGAGGATGTGGATGATAACTCTGATGTCGCGTACATCTGCAAACATTTGAACTAAACCTGTCCTAAATCAGTGCACTATGACATTCAAGTTAATCGTCCTTTTGGAGCTAAACACTGTTCATCAGTACATCATTGTTATGATTCAAAATATTCTTGAAAATATTTTTCTGTGTACTCACCTAGGCCCAATATCAGTGCTGCTTAGTTTATAGTTATACCCATGAACTTGTTTTGTGTGGGCTGGGTGAAACAACTTTTGTGGTATCAAAAACGTAAGCACTTAATGTGATTAAACTTGCATAGCCAGGTTAATTTATGATGTATTTGAAAATAAAGGGTTTTATGCACTGTTCAGTACCTGAAAGTTATGTTCCCATAAAGACTGCAGACTAGACTGAGGTAAACAAAGACAGATATGACATGTGAATATAAAGATTGTACCCATCTCTACCAAACATTTCAAAATTAACATGTGACAATATTGCCAGAGAAATTATAGGGCTGTGATTCCTTTTTAAAAATTACTATTTTTGTGATAGTCAAAACAAAACTGAAAGCTAGGAAAAGAAAATTGAAATAAATGTAAGAAGATGCATGAATCCAAAGTACTCCCATGACTTATTTATTGTATGTCTAAAACTGTACCATGAAATTGCTGTAAAGGGCAGTTACAACAATGGTAAATCTAAAAACCTATAAATCAATCATGGACCCCAAAGTGTAAGTAAATAGGCCCTGCTACTTGACCAATGAAAGATTTTCTAGATATTTCATGGAACAATGAAGAACTGTTCATTAACGTGAATGTATTGTATGTAAAATACATGTACTCAACGTGTGTGTTGTACATGTATATGTACTGTGATTATTACTGTGCTCAATATTGGCGCGATTTGTATGTATGTGTACATGTACGGTACATACGTACACGCGCGCTATAATACGACTATGCACACGCATGATGCAGACTAGTCGCGCACTGTGTAGATTCACGTAAGCACACGACCCGTATTTTAGGACTGAAAAAGTCGTTTATATTGAAAATTTCTGTCATTGCCCACGAATCAAACAAGCTAAAAGATATGAAATATGTAGTTTTTAAATGAATGCGTCTTCATTTTCCAATTAAAAAATTCCAATCTATAAAAAAGAAAAAAAATGAAGGTTTAGTATACTAGTAATTTGTTATTATTTTTTGCTATAGCAGTACTGGCATTTCAGTCCAAGAGAAGGGGTGTACCTTTCTAATCCATGTCAGTTAAACATTTATTTAAATCTAAGCCCTTACCCCTATTTTCAACCTCTTGCAACTTCAGATATGCAGAATTGATGCTGGGTGTGATTTTTGACATAATGAAGCACCAGTCGTCAGTCAATGGAATTGGTAATTTGGGCCCCTTATACTTTTATTGCTTGTTTGCCCCTCCCCTTCCCTAGTTCTTGGATTCTATAGTGCTGCAATGATAGACCAAATAATTTTAGAAAACAAATGTGTTCGTTCATCACCAGTGGCAGTATGCCATCACCAAGAACTTGGGGGGAGGGGCAGACATTTTATTCCAAAATTACCGATTCCAATGACAACCTCTGAATGTCACCCATTCTGAACTGTCACTAAATCGTACATACAGAGCGTACATTTATTATAAATGCAGATTGATTCTGTTTTGTTGTCAACAAAGGATCATGGTTGGGTTCATTTACACTGAAGTCATTTCACTTGTTACATGTGTAAGACCATGTACACTAATTTCTAGATTGGTTACAAGTAGGTTAAACAGGTCAACAAAGTGGTTTCAATCGATTGTGGGGGTGTGGGACTGTGTAACCACAAAAGTCAAGTCATGAAACCCAACAGACAGTTAAAATTTACAAGCACCCATACAACTCTTTGATTATTTCAATGTCTAACAATTTATGTACAAAAATCATGTGTACAACCTTGAAAATGTAAAAATCAATGTAGAATTTGTTTTCAAATGTTATGAATTATTTTTTAATTATTTGCAGTATAGGTGAAAACAAAGACAGTTTATAAGCATGTCACAATAAGGAGATGCTTGATACCTTTACTCTCCCGAACACCTAGTGTTTGTTCAAACAAACACTTAAGCTCTAGTTTTTGTTCGTTTTTTTTTCTTTCTTCTCCTTCTCCGGATAGATTGTCTACAAAAAAACACATACTTGCAAACTTCACATGAACTTGAAACTTGGCATGTACTTAGAACTTAACAAGTAGATGGAACACGAGTTGTGAGTGACCCCAATTTGACCTTACTTCCTGTCCAAACCGGAAGTCAAAGTTTAATATTTAAAAAAAATCTAGTTTAATATTTAAAAAAATCATATCTCAACAACCACAAGAGGTACATTGGCATTTTTTATACCAGTGTGTAGATTGTTAATTGGCGAAAAATATTTACACAAAGGTGACCCCAATTTTACCTTACTTCCTGTCCAAACAGGAAGTCAAAGTTTAATATTTAAAAAGATCATATCTCAACAACCACAAGAGGTAAATTGACATTTTGTGTACCATTGTATAGATTGTTAATTGTCAAAAAATATTTACACAGAGGTGACCCCAATTTGACCTTACTTCCTGTCCAAACCGGAAGTCAAAGTTTAATATTAAAAAAAATCATATCTCAACAACCTCAAGAGGTAAATTGACATTTTTTGCACCATTGTACAGATAGTTAATTGTCAAAAGTATTTACAAAAACATGACCCCAATTTGACCTTTACTTCCTGTCCAAACCGGAAGTCAAAGTTTAATATTAAAATAATTTCTAAATTCAGTATTGTATTGTATTCAAATAAACTTCTCGCGAGAACTTCAACAGACGTTAACATTTGACTTCTCCAACACTTCAAATTGATGATGTAACCATTTTAACTTCAACTGAACACCTTGTTTTTGTTGTGACAAAAACTTATATCTAGTTTTCCAATTATTTTTGGACAAAATAAGCATCTAGTACCAGGGCGCCATTTCATAGATCCGCTAAGCAGCCGATTGTTTGCTTACTGTATGTTTTTCATTTCATAGCGCTGCTAACCGTTAAGCACAGAGAAAGCCACGCTAACTTACCAGTCGTTATTGCCAGCAAATGAGTGCAGCAATACAAATCCATGGTGAACACGCACGAACCGCTCTGAATTTTCTTGCTAACCTGTGAAATACGCTTATGCTTAAGCAAATTTTTCTGTTATACATGTAGATAGCATGAAAATTTGCTTACCGGAAAGCAGCGCTATGAAATTGGGCCCAGATGATAATTTAAAGGTCAATTCACTGTAGCATGGAGGTGCTATTTGAAAATCTTGTTTTCCTTTCTGTGATTTGCGTTTCAAAACTGAAGATATCCAATAAATTAATATAAAATAAATATTTAGTTATTTAATATTTTTTGGTTTACTTGCTTTGATGGAACCTTACATTCTGGAAGTTGTGGAAATAAATTTAATTTAATTAAATTGAAATTGCTCACAATTTTGTTAAGACTTGGGCCAAAAAATAAGTCCAGTTTCTGGTCATAGGGCGGCCTCAAAATCGGTGCGGTGACACGTTTTTTTTCTTCTTTTCATTTTTCTTTTTGGTAATCTTTTTTTCCCGCAACCAGTGCAATACGTGATACATGTATACGCGGTTATTGGAACCAGACTAAATTTCCCATACACAAAGTATGGTGGCTAAGAGGTTTCACAAATCGAGCAAATGTTCATACCCCTATGTGAAAAATTCGTTTAAAACGCAGCACGACAGAATCCCAATCGATCCAGCAATTTTGGCTGCAATTGGACATTGTTTCATAGAAGAAAAAGAAAAAATAAAAAAAAAATAAAAAAATAAAATAAAAACCTAAAAATGCTGATGCACGGGTCTTACGCAATGCGCTCTGAGACCAGAAACCGGATACTTTTTTGGGGGGGAGGGGGAGGGCCTAAGGTAAGTATCGTTTATTTTTAACTCCAAAAGAAAGCACAATTGTAGTAACTTTACCAGCTAGAACACCTTCATAATGAGAATGTTTTGACTAACTTTGGGTTCTGTTCATGTTCTTGAAGTACAGGCAAGACTTCCTCAGCCTTGAGCAAAAGTTTAGCTGACTTAGCATGGTGGTCCAACTTCACCAGCATGTACTCAACCTGTAAACAGAGATACACATTGTTAGCCAGAGGGTGTCTGGGTGACACCCTGTTTCAATTTTGGACACCCTATTTCATTTACATGTAAAAGTATTATAAGTGAACAATTTGGACACCCTGTTTTGAAATTTCCAGCAAATTTGGACACCCTATTTCTAAATCCTGGCTAACACCTTGCAGAGATAGGACAACATTCCTCACTGTTACTGCACATAGGACAAAATTAACCCTCCCACTCACAGTCCATTTTGCTGGCGGGTTGACAGACCCGCAAAAACTCTTCATCTGTCACTTTTTGAAACTTGGAATAACTGTGTAGAACACATTACTATATGTATAGTGTAGATGCAGTCCCACACAAAACCACTACACACTGCTAGCAAATACTTTTTACCTTTCAAAACCTTTCAAAGAGTGTTGAGGGGTCAAACCATGAAAGGGTTTATCTCTGTGTGTAAGCTTTTTAAGCTTTGTATGGTGTATAATCGTTATCAGTTTGCTTTGTGGTAACACCTTGTGGGTTATCTCACGTGAGATTGTGGTTCTGTCAACTGGCCTGTAGTTCAAAATAATCCCTGAACTAAGCTTGGGCAATAACGCGATAATATAATAATAATAATGTGTGGACTTATACAGCGCACGTATCAAGGCGCATTATATCATTACCCCTGCTCATAAGGCTCATAAATCATTCCTGAAACCATCTCAGCTCCCTGGGGAGTATACAGCTCAATTGCTGCCATTACAGCGCATATAGGGCTAATCAACCATTTCTGCCCTCAAAGGTACCCATTTAACCCCTGAGTGGAGAGAAGCAATTATGGTTGTGTCTTGCTCAAGGACACAAGTGTCACGGCCGGGATTCGAACCCACATTCTGCTGCTAACACCAGAACTTGAGTCCAGTAAGCTAGACCGCTCGGCCACGACACTCCACATTATTGCTTATCGTAATTCATTTTTTTATTCGATTATGATATAAAGGACTTTTCAAGTTATCAAGATATTGGCAAATCGTGATGAAAAAAATATATCAGGATTAAAAAACACAAATTGCGATTGTGAGTCAAGTCAGAAATTCCATGGAAACAAAATTAGGGAGTCTTTTCAGCTTTCGGAAGTGTAACAAAAGTGAACTACTTCAGTGAGATGACGGATCACAAAGGAGCCGCCCCACGAATTTGCCAATGTCTAAGGTGCACACGCAAACGGCGCAATTGCACACTGTGTCTCTCAGCTAAGTGCTTTTTGTTGTGACACTTAGAGAGGTACATACCTGTGGTTATCAACCCTAACGCAATCATGCGTGAATGAACAAAAAAAATAATCGCGATACTACCGAAAATCGCGATATATGTTTGACGATCATGGATGAAAAAAATTGATATCGCCCAAGCTTACCTTGAACCTGTTTTCAAAAGCAAAAGCTAGTAACAAGCTAGTAAACAAAACCACAATAAAACCGCAAATACAAAAATCTAAATCAAATTAAAATCTCTTAACGCAATTATTTCGTTATTACACAAATGATACATCCATTACACAAAAAAAGTTACCATACTGTTATCAATAAAACATAATAAACTTGTATCAATCCGGGGTGTGATTTGACAAAAGTAAACAAAATCCTGAAAAATGGGTAGTTGGCCTCCTGTGGGTAGCAGGCCTGGGTCTCCCTTTGGTCTAGAGGACAAAGCCCCCTGAACCTCCTAGAGGTTTAATTTCAGTGGAGGATTTACAGACTCTCCACATCCCCACAAACAAGACACTAGAGGTTTGGACACAATATAGGCTCTTTCTTTCTTTTCTTGGTGGTTTCAAGAACATTCTGAAGCAAAGAGAGATTTGTAAAAAATCCTGAAATCAGGAAAAATCCTGAGAAATCACAGGCCTGATCAAACAATTTTTAGATCTGGATTCATCAACATACTCTCAACCAATATTTAGTAAGGCCCCCAAAAACTGTTGTGTTTCCAGTAACCCGACTGACCTAATAATATTCACGAGTTAGAGTCAGAATTTTAATTTTTTTTTTTTTTTTTTTTTTTTACGTGTGTATTTTTTAAATACAGTAGCCTATTGATACAAAATAATTAAGAAAACAAAGCAAGTTCTCTACCTACATATACCTACCCATCATTTTTGTGGACATCTTACTGGAAACACAAAATTTATTTTGTTTGGCCTAATTAGTATTAACTCTAACCACCCCATATCCTTCAAGGGGCACTGTTGGAAACTGGTACTTTCACCTCTTCAAATGGGGCAAAATTACTACCTGGCAAGAAGTACAGACCATAAGTGCTGAATATGAAAGATCAACCAAAATGCATGATGCATTTTGAAGATAAGGGCATGTTTCCAAAAGTGCACTGTTGGATTTTGGAGCATTCAGGAAGGTTCCTAGCCAGGATACCTAGGGGTTAGGGTTTTAATGAACCATATTTGTATTTGACTAAACCTGACTTGAGTCTCCCAATCTGGGCCCCGCCCCACTCCGTGCCCCGCCCCCACTCCTTGCCCTGCCCTTCCTCACTTACCTCATCTCCCCACTTCAGCATGTCACATGGCCGATCCTTCAGCTTATTGTAGAGATTTACAAATTGAATCAATCCATGACGTCTAACGTGCTCATCATAACCATTGGCTTTAATCTCTTCCCACGTTAATGGTGTTCCCGATGATAAGAGACCCATGTCAAGACTGATGGAATATTACGTCTAGATTGAAGGTAGTGTTAGTACTCGGGTAATAATCTGTAAAATGTGAAGAAAGAAAGAAATAATTAGTTGTTGAAAACTTGTAAACAACCAAAAACAGTTTAGTTTAGTTTTGGGGTGCCATGGCAGAGCGGTTTAGTGCATCGGATTTGTGTTCTTATGGCTGAGTCGTCAGAATGTGGGTTCGAATCCTGGCTGTGACCGTGGTGCTTGTGTCCCTGAGCAAGACACTTAAAACTATAATTGCTTCTCTTCACCCGGGAGTATAAATGGGGACCTGTGAGGGCAGATATGGTAATTGTGTTCGATTAAGCTCATTGCGCTACACATTTGGCAGCATGGGCTGCATACTCCCCAGGGAGTTGAGATGGTTCCAGGAATGATATAACTGGCCCGATGACAGGGGTAATAATGTTCATGCACCATGAGCGTCAAACTTGGCAGATACCGGCGCAATATAAGTGTCCATTATTATTATTAATGTTTTAGCGATGTCAAACAATCGATGCAAATTGCAATCCCTATTCTGCCGCTGTACAAAAATACATTACACAAATCTATCAATATTGACTTACCTGTTGCATTAAATCTAAAAATGTTTTCTATTTAGCAAACAGATAACACGTACACTTCACTCTAGTGGATTTTAAAAAAGAATTTTTTTGCAATTCATCTTGATGGCAAAATGTGGGTCGGAAATCTGAGAATTTTTGCCGACCGTAACTATTACATAGCCATATTATTCAGCAATTATCTGAAATTAACATATAATTTTTAAAATAAATGCCAACCCTATCAATATGCTCCTCATTTTGAAGCTCATGATGTTGTCTATCTTGTGAGCTAATGTTTTATTAGATTAAACAAAACGTATTTTAATTAGCGCTAATTAGTTGTGCCAACTTTAAAAAATTTTCTTCCACTGCAATGTTGTTTGCGGAAAAGTAATAATAACATTATTTGTAGGCATATTTGATCAGTTTATGGCTTGGAATGAATTACCAATGCATATTTCATTTGTAAACTAAAAAGTACATATGGATGCTTATTACATGTAATTAACAGTTTAATTACACGTGACAACTTTAATGGTTCTAAGCACTTGGTTTAACTTGTTGGTGTTGCACAATTTTTCCTACAGTACTAGGAAGGGTGTCTTGACTGGTGGTTGAGTGGAGGGCATAGTAGTGAACAAACACATTTTTGTGGAGCTCAGATGTGGTCAAGTTCCTACTCTACTCCTTATAGCTGACAAATATTAATAATTAATTACGAAATAGCTGTTAGCTGAAATTAACAAAAGTAAGAAAACAAGACAACAGAAAACTTTTGCAAAAATAATACTAAGTTAATAAATCAAGATATCTTACATGTACCTTATAATATAAATTATCAAATTTAATTAATAGAAACAAAATTGAGATTTAATGCAACAGGTAAGTAAATATTGATAGATTTGTGTAAGGTATATTTGTACAGCAGCAGAATAGGGATTGCGATTTGCATCGATTATTTATCTAGGGTTTGCATTTATTTTTAAATTATATGTAACATCTCTAGTTTAGTTTTCCTGAAACAATTTTGTTATTTTTTTGATCAGTCTTAAAGATGTTTAAACTTAACAAAACCTACTTCAGGGTCATTCCATGTCAAATCAACCAAGAATTGTCTCAAGATTTTTTTCAAATTTTAGGGAATGATTGGGACCCATGAGAAACGGCCAGAAATGGAAAAATTGTTTGCTCTAGGCCTCTTAATTAGTGAGATACACGCTAACGAACTTTGAGCTAATTAGCGATACCTCGTGAAGAGGTCAAGGGAAATTCTTGGTTGATTAAACATGGAATGATCCCATTAATCATGATCTCCTTTCTGCAATAGTTCCATTCAAATGATTGATGGCTTCTGAGTAGGGCTGTGCCGGGTATCCAGATACCCGACCGAAACTGTCATTACCCGGTTCCATTTTTCGTTCCAATTACCTGTTGTTACGTATGGACTGGCTAAACAGCCAGTCACACACGGCAGAAGGAAAATGAACAATATAACGGCTAGTAATTCAAAAGAACCATGGAACGAGAAGAACAAAACCAGCAATTATCACACAAAGAACCATGGATTAATATTCAAATAAACTTAACATCATAATTTATTTATAAACAAACACTACATTCAAAGAATACGTTATAACTACTAGAAACATCTTTACATAAATAAAGAGAACTTACATAAATGGCAAACGAAGTTACAACCGGTTATAAAGTAAAAGGTGCTCTGCCGGCTGAACACGGGTGACGGCTGGGCTAAGTCTAACGGTGACCAACAACGATATTGACAACATCAACAGCAGGGTAGCAAGGACGACGACCTCCATCATCAACCAGTTCCGGGAGTCCCAGCACTCACTATACGCCACAGTCGGAGGCGCCAACTCGACATCCCTCAGCCAAGCGATAGAAACAAAAAACACTACCCGGCCGCACCCATGATCCAGCCCACAGAGAACTCCGCACTGGGTTTACGTACCCATTTATACAGGGCCGATTTGGTTAAATGAGCAAACATAATACTTCGTACAGCTTGTCCACAACATACTAAAGAACACACAAACATAAAGAAACATATGGGGAATACAATCACCAGGATCATTGAAATTCCCAAGCTCTGGGCCAGGAGGAAATAAAATTGTTAAAAATCCTCGACTGTAACACCTGTAAACGACGTTTTTAAATTCGGACTTACCATTTAAGTGGTGTGAACAGAAATCTGTGATTCTTGAACAATGTAATGTTTACACTTTTACAGACAATTATCTTTAAATTCATGAGATTAAACTCCAATAAAGAAAATATCGATTTAAGTATGGTATCCTCTGTATTATAAAAGTCAATTTGTTACCATTTGTATTTTGTACACCACCGGACAAACAAAAATGAAAACGTGTATCCGGGTATCCGAAGTTTCCTGATTTCGGGTATTCGGTTCCAAAAATTACATTATTGGTTAACTTATATTGAATGAGAAAAAGTGGCGATTGGATACAACATTCTACCCTGTCGAAGTAATATTGGCTGGGTATATACATTTTAAACTTTAGTCCGCTTGGGTAGAATGTCGTATCCGACCGCCACTTGTTCTCATTCAATATAACCAATAAAGTAATCTTACCTACCTAGTAAGGTGGAGAACATATGGATGATGATGGACATATACTTCAAATTATTCCAGGATATTTATTTCATGAAAAATCAGGCATTTTTGGTATACGATGACTTCCTCAGTCATGTCAGTCTGATCTTGTAAACTCCCCAATTAGTGACCAACACAGCCATTGTACATGCGCAGTGGCAACTATAATAGGATCCTTCTTTTTTCTGAAGGGAAGGATTTTTTTAGAAGGGAAACAAAGTCCGAAAACCATCATAAAAGTGGATTTTAAAGATAGTTTTCGCTTTCTGTACCACCAAAAATCGATAGAATAATTTTTTAACTGGTTAGTGGTTGCAAACAAATTCCAAAAAAGCCCTTAAAAAATGGCGGTCGGATACGACATTCTTTCCCATTCTTTCCGTCCGCTCTCTATGCTCAGTAAGGAATATTAATAATTGCAGTGATGTTATTCATCTGTGCAACTAACAATTTAGCATGAGCATTCCCCCACACAGTATGATCAAGTGACTGGGTATGAATTTCACCCAACAATTGTTTAGCTAAAGTGCTATATTTACATCAAGTGTACAATAAATGAAAGTCCTGGTCCTGGAGTAGCTAGTACTGGAGTGGCAGAAGGCACGGCCGGCTCAGACTAACGTTAGCTTAGCTATTGCAAAAAAAAAGCTGTGTCATCGTAGACGTCTGTGGCTGTGCTATTTAATATTGTAGCTTTTTCAATTTTTCAATAATTATATCCCAGCTCGCGTGAATGCATGTCAAGGACGGTCTACAACAAGGTCAGGAGGGTGGAAGCAGGCAATGGTATACCATCCAGTCAAACAGCTAGATGCATGATTACAGCCTTGTGTCTACTCATGTAATAAGAACAGCTGAGTCAGTGCTTCCACTTTCAAGGAAATTTCCTTATTTTAAGGAAATTTTTACTTTCGAAGGAATTTTTAAGGAAATGAAAAAAACTAAGGAAATTTTTTAGGAAATCCCCCAAATCTAAAGAAATTCTAAGGAAATTATTAAATTCTGAGCAAATTCTACAATATTCTCAAAATTAGTAGCAAAATATACAATATTGTTACGAATCTTACCCTTTAATTTGATAAATATTAGCACCCTCTATTTCACTTCTTCCACAATTTCAAGCAGTCTAAGTCCCAGGGTTGTTTCCCCGGACCCTCGATTGTCCGCTATGAATATGCAATCCTTACAAGGACGCTACTTTTGCTCATGCATATCCAGCGAGAGCCTTGCGTGCGTGCCACACCCTCCCGCCACGTGGCTTGGAGCCGTCCTTTGGACTTAGTCTATTTTCCGAATACTTTCCTCGGAGTCCACCCCTTCACACCGAACACGGTTCGTGGGTGAGCCACGGCCAAACAGTCACCGTGACTGACCCGCTCAGTCATTAGTCCCCGTCGTCGAGACCAACCAGCCGACCGTCTCTCGGTATAGCAGTGCCCGTACCGTATACAGAGTGCCAAGCCGCATGAACGAACGATGGTCCCCACTGACTGTACCCAATAGTTGGTATTCGTACACCCTATTCGGAACTTAGCACAAGTACATGTATATAAGTTTAACTATTGACATGTACCTATACGCTACCACTCCTGTCATACTAGTCTTGGTGCAAGACCTTCTCGTTTATATTGTTTGTATTTCCCCCCGCAAGAGGGCGCTATCACCCACGAACCGCTATCACCCAGCTTTAAGTATTACAAATAACATTTGGAAGATTAGAAACTTTGCATGATTACATTCATTCATTCATTGATGGTTTATTACACTAAAAATGTCACATGGCAGCCAAAGGCTCAATTGCGTGCACTTTTTACAATGTGTTACAATTAATACAATTAAAATAAAACGATTACAATTTCAGAATTTAAAATGTATATACATACAAACACGCTAAAACAGGTGTAATAAAATAATTAAGAAATTAAAAATATGTGGCTAAATAATGTAATAATTTATGTGTTGTAGTGTTAAGTAGATTAATAAAATACGGAATGGCACTGTTACGAAATCTGAGTTTTACAGAAATACTGTTGATATTTAACCTTTTGTCTCAAAAAACAGTCAACAGGATTTTTCAAAGGGAGCCAATTTTGATACTGAGGATGGCTAGCTAAAGCAGTGGCAAAATCAACACAGATATTGTGTCTTCTCACTTCCAGGGTTTGAAATTTACATACTGATAGGGCCAGGTTGTAAGATACATAATCAACACCAAGGATAATTCTACAGGCTCTTTTTTGGATACTTTCTATCAGATTAATCTGTTTCTGAGTAAGAGCCTTATTGAATACTGGGACACATTTACAATTTCTAACATAATGTTTACGCCATTCTGAACTATCTACATGTATCTATTGATTGAAGGACATTCAATCAATGACCCCATTCAATGTTGGTTGGGATTGTGGGCACACGAACACAGTTGTGGACCAACATTGAATAGGGGGAGGGGGAGAGAGGGAGCCAAGAGTGATGGAGATTCGAATGTGTACAAAGAGTGGCCAAAAAAACTGATTAATTTACAATAACAAATCCACATTTTGGTTATAATTTTTATGAAAATACATTCACCGGCGATTGCACTCTATTTTGAACAGTAAGGTTGAATAATTATGCTCGTTAATATAGTTTACACATAAATCTAAGGTGTCTGCTTACCACAACAATAATTAGTTGTTGGCAAGTCGGTTATCTCAAAATAGGTTGTTTGCAATTTATGCAAAGTGCAAAGTATGGTATTTCTCAAAGCAAGGAACTACGCACATCGGATATGTACATTGTTTACATATCATCCTCGTTTGTTTTCTATTGTGTAATCGCCGGTTGCTACAAACAATGCAGTCACGTTTTCTTCCGGAAGGGTTTTTGCCAGGATAATGCATTTTCTCCATCAGCCGAACACGAAGGTTATTCGCATTGGATCGTGTAAAACGCAGCATTGTATTACGTTCCCAACCTGTGAGTAGGCCATCTATGACTTGAAGACGGAAGTCAAGATTACTGACATGCTTGTTTGTTGGTATGCTGTTGAAAATTACCGTGGCATTGAGCATGGATATGTTCAACATACTGAAAAACACTCGTTTCCACCATTTCAAACTTCTGTGTGTATGTGTGTAGTACTGAAAAATTTGATTAGCGAGATCGGTTCCTCCCATGAATTTGTTGTAGTTATCTATAGATTTGGGCTTAGCAATTTCACGAAATCCACTTTCGCTCTTCTTACACCGAATTTGTTTTGTAATTACTTGGCAATCACCTACATTTGTTAGGAGTACAACATTTTTGTTATCATGCCAAACAAGTCGCAGAGAAAGATCAACAGAAGACGGCATTCGATCACGACACCAATGGGACTGTTTGAGTTTACAAGGATGCCATTTGGTCTTGTTAATGCCCCTGCCACTTTCCAGCGTTTGATGACAACCGTGTTCAGCGGCATGAATTTCGAAAGTGTTCTACTCTATCTAGATGACGTCATCATCTACAGCTCAACCTTGGAAGAACACATCACTCGTCTGACAGAGGTATTCCAGAGACTAAGGCAGCATAATCTTAAACTTAAACCTTCAAAGTGCCATTTCCTGCAGAAGAGTGTTAAATACCTTGGGCACATCGTTTCAGCTGAAGGAATCTCCACAAACCCGGAGAAGATTGCTGATGTAGTGAACTGGCTGGTGCCTAAATGTAAGAAGGATGTCCGAGGGTTTCTTGGAATAACAGGCTACTACAGGAAGTTCGTCCTTAACTATGCAAAGATAGCAAACCCACTCTTTGCATTAATTGGAGGAAAGCGTGGTAGTAAAGATTCCCCATTCGTCTGGAGTGACAACTGTGAAGTAGCATTTAGGACCCTAATTTCCAAGTTGACTTCTGCGCCCATCTTGGCCTATGCTGATTACACATTGCCGTTTACAGTACACTGAGACAGATGCTTCCCTTGATGGACTAGGGGCAGTGCTGATGCAACAACAAGATGGACGGGAACGTGTCGTTGCATATGCTAGTAGAACTCTGTCTTCAGCAGAAATCAAGTATCCGGCACACAAGCTTGAGTTCAGAGCACTCCACTGGGCCCTCACAACAAAATTTCGGGACTACTTGTACGGACACAACGTCACGGCCATCACGGACAACAATCCAATGACGTACGTCCTGAAAAGTGCAAAGTTGGATGCCCATAGTCACCGCTGGGTCAGTGATCTGTCGCTTTTCCACCTAGAAATATTGTATCGCCCAGGCAAAAGTAACGGCAATGCTGACACACTCTCAAGGATCCCGCGTGAAGAGGTAGCCAGGATACTCGACTCAACAGAGCAGAAGTTGATAGAGGAACGGACGGTCCCGAAAACTGTGCAGGACCATGTGCAGACCACTACCGTTTTGCAGCAGGGAGTATCTCTGGAGACTTCTGGCTCAAGTAGTACATCAGACGTGTCCGACACCAACAGGGCGACTTCAGAGTCCCACCACACACGCCATGAAATCGGTGGCACCAGTTGTATGCAGGGTGGCGTTAATCTCCAGGAAGCCCAGGAAGCCGACCAGACGATCAACCGTGTAATCCACCTCAAATCTTCTCCACGTGGCAAGCTCAGCCAACGACAGACACGGCGGGAAGCAGGTGATGTACGGAGGATACTGCGATCATGGGATCACCTTCGAGTGAAATCAGGGATACTGGTCTACAGTAAGGAAGACGGCAATAAAGTAAGGGATCTTCCTGTCCTTCCTCATAACATGCGACCACTAGTTTTACACAATCTTCACGATGAGATGGGCCATCTCGGCTTTCACAAGACACTGCAGCAGGTGAAGAAACACTTCTACTGGCCAGGTGTACACACGTGTGTAAAGAAGTATGTTGAGACCTGTAAGCGGTGTACCCTAAGGAAACACCCAGAGAGTCAACGGAGCACTGGTCTACACAGCATACGTACGACACGTCCCATGCAGTTAGTTTGTATTGACTTCCTAAGCCTGGAGAAATCAGCTGGAGGTTATGAGCACCTACTCGTTGTGACTGACCATTTCACTCGTTATGCGAAAGCGTATCCAACAAGAGACCAGAAGGCTACGACGGTGGCACGTGTCTTATGGGAGAAGTACATTTCCAACTACGGTATTCCTGAACGTCTCCATTCAGACCAGGGGAAGTGTTTCGAGTCTGAAGTCATCCGTCAACTCTGTACAGTCATGGGAATGCAATGGTCAAAAGTAAAACGACACCTTATCATCCACAGGGTAACGGTATGACGGAACGATTTAACCGCACTCTCCTATCGATGTTAGGCACTCTCGATCCGATGAGAAAGACGAATTGGGCATCACACGTGGAAGCACTAACACACGCTTATAACTGTGGTGAACACGATTTAACAGGCTACTCGCCCTTCTTTCTGATGTTCCTGAGAGAACCGAAGCTACCAGTGGATGTGATGTTCCAACAACGAGACGAGGCCAACCAATACCAAGACTATGACACACATGTCCAGACCCTACAAAGGCAGATGCACGAAGCATTCGTTGAGGCCAGAGCCAATGCAGACAAGGCAAGAGATAAGCAGAAACATACATATGACAAGAAAGTCAAGGAGAAGGCTCTCGAGTCAGGTGATCAGGTGTTGGCACTCAACAAGACACCCAGAGGTAAATGTAAGCTTAAGGATAAATGGGAGCAAACACCGTACGTGATTATTAGGAAGCTCCAAGACGTTCCAGTATACATCGTGAGGCAACTTGCTCGAAGAAAATGAGGACCCTCCATTGTAATATGCTTACCAAATGTCCCTTTGATGTAACCACGGAGGAAGAAACCACCACCGGGAGGGACCATCAATCAGCAGCTGTCGAGTCTCCTTCAGAGGAAGAATTACACGTCATTCCACCACCACGGGAGTTCAGTGATACTTCGGAAGATACAGCTACCGGTATTCACACCACAGTTGAGTCCTCTTCATATTCCGAGACTGAGGTACATGTAATTCCACCACCAGTTGACTACAGAGATGAGCCACATGAATTCCCAATCGAGAACAGGTCCCTCTTTTGCTATAGTACCAATGACGATGCAGATGAATCATCCAGTTCTGACGATGCCTTCAGGATGCCTTCAGGTAAACATCGTCTCAGGAGAGTAATCAGGCCACCACCAAGATACGGTGACTGGATATAAATAGAACTGTAGAATATCTGGCTTTCTATTTTTTTGTTGCGTTGTTGAGGACAACACCTTTTAAGTATGGGAGTGTGTAGGGGAGTGGAATTCTCCCGTACTGTAAGCAGTAAATATAAACAAATAAAATCATGAAAGCTTTTTTTTTTTTTTTGACTCAGAGACTGGGCAAGTCTAATACTGAGCCAGTACTAAAATGATCAAAAACAAACTGAACTACTGAGGGTAATTTTGGCCCCCTCTGTTACTTAATCTAAAGTAAAGGAAAACATAACATCAAATCAAAACAAGGTAAATTATGTCCATCCTAGCTCTACCCAAGAAGACTATTATAAACAAACTCTAGTCAGTGTGCACTTATAAGCCCCCAGAGCATTGAGTTAACTACTTTACCATATGGCCAAAGGAATGTCCACACAGCGACTTTGTCTTGGTGACCATGAGACAGGGGTGCCCACCTACAATCAACTTTTCCCTTCAAAATACACTAAGTTAAGAAAAGTCTGTGTAGGGGGGTGGAATTCTCCTGTACTTATACATATTTTTGCTGATGGATTTTATTTTTTCCCCTAAGTAAAATGGGAAGTTCCTCCTGTCATTTATATATAATTGTTTTCTTATCTCCTTATGTTATAAGAGTGGTTCCCCTAAGTGGCCCCCTGACTAAATTTGGTTTACTTTATAGTTTATTGTTTAAGTGTACCAGACCATTCACCTGTGTGGTTCCCTGACTTAAGTTGGTTAATTTTAGTAAATGTATATTGTCCTGGCACTGACCTGGCCATGAGGTGGTCAGTGAGCAGTTAGGCAGCAGACAGAAAGCACATGGTTTTAAAGTTACGGACACTCGCTGCCTTATTTCCCCTTTGCTGCTCAATAATCTGGTGAGTTTTTCCTTTAAAATTGTCTTTAGTTATTTCTTTTATACAGATGTATAAATGACTCTTCATTAGATAATATGTATTACCTCAAGATGTTTAGATTACTGTATTTATTTTGTTTAGGGATCTTAAGACTTTTGTTTAAGTTTTGATCTTTATAGAATTAGGGCTAAAACCTTTCAGATACTGGAAATATAACCTCATTTTAAAAGGTGATTTGTACTTTCATTATAGAGTTTCGAAACCTAGAACTTTGTCACTGATGTTTTGTTAAGATTTATGAAGTTAAGTTTTGCCAAGAGAGTTTTTTTTGTGAAACATTTTCCATAAAGTATCTTCTTAATTGAAACTCTTCTACTGCATCGAAAACTTGGTTTGCCATGAACTTTGGACTCATATATCTTTTTAAGGATCAATTTATATTTTGCATTTGTTTTCTATAATTTTTATGCTAGTTAGACCATGGAGGTAGAATTCTAATTCTACCTCCATGGTTAGACCTACATATGTGAGTTGTTTATCAAGATTAGCTCCACTGACCATGCCATGTGCATATACTGTAGCTCCCTTTGTTCTCAAGATAAGTAGGAGGATTTGCATATTTAATGAGCTCCACAGGGTTGTATGCACACAGGCAACTCATTGGGTTAGTACTTGGGGTATAGAGTTTCTTGGAAGTGTAATCTTATTTGAATTTGTAAGAGTTAGCCGTCATAAGTCAGTTAGTTATTTTTTTGGTTTATTCATATTTTAATTCATGTACTGTATCTTTAATCATTTCTTTTGGTATCTTTCTTTGTATTTACAGGTTAATGTCTGAATGTACTTAAAAGTAATTCACTGTTAGCGCTGTGTTGGTTTTTAGTTTGGGTTTTTTAGTTTGCATTTTAAGTTTTTTTTTTTAGTTTAAACTTCAATTTGCATTTCATTTTCAGCTCGAATTTCAGTTTGAATTTTCGATTTAAGTTGATTTTTCTAGTACTTTTTAATTTGGTTTTAATTGGTGATTTTAAAGTTTTTTTCTTTCTTTAATTCAATTTGCTGAAATCTCTTTGGTCAAGTTGACTCGATTTACTTTGGTTCGGCAGAACTAGTTTTTTTTATTATCGCACTTAAATAATACGGAGTCAAGAGTAAAGTGATTTTTCTTTTACTTGTTTACTAATTCGAGGAATCATAATAAATTCACAGTTCAGTTTTGTTTAAGAAAGAAATATTATTTACTTGTCCCAATTTATTTAAGGAAAATTCGCGACCCTATCATTAGATCCATGTTCCTCTCTCGCTGTAGCTATCCCCGTTGTCGTTGTTACCCTGGTGAACCATTTTTCCAGGTTACACATGCGTGCAAATCGTCATCCTCAGTCGCACCCAACGCCCCAAAACCCGTGATGCCCCCGAAAAATGGTCCGAGAACCTCGAAAAACTCTGAGAGGAGTTGTAAAAATCTCTCCTCTCCTCAACAAAAATCATTGGCGGAACTTTTGACAAGGCATGTGAACACTTTCTCAAAGTCCGCTGAGGACTTGGGCCGAACAGCAACAGTGGAGCACACTATTGACACTGGTGACACTCGCCCCATACGTCAGCCGCCCAGACGCCCCCCAAAAGCATTTCAGGGCGAGGAAGAGAAAATACTAGAAAGCCAACTGAAGGCAGGGGTGATACAAGAATCAACATCCCCCTGGGCTTCACCAATGGTTTTTGTGCGAAAGAAAGATGGCACGACACGCCCATGTGTCGACTACCGAAAGTTAAATAACGTAACGCGCCATGACGCATACCCGTTACCACGCATTGATGACTCTAGATTGCCTCAGTGGAGCCAAGATTTTCAGCACACTTGATCTGCAGTCAGGCTACTGGCAGATTAAGATGAAAGAGGAAGACCGTCCTAAAACCGCGTTCGTGACCCGTAGTGGCCTATACGAATACATCACTATGCCATTTGGACTTTGTAACGCGCCGAGCACGAGCGTTGCATGGAACTTGTGCTTAAAGGGTTACAGTGGAAAACCTTGCTGATATATCTTGATGACGTCATCATCATATCCTCAACATTTCAAGAACACATACAGCGTCTTGAAGAAGTTTTGAAACGGCTCGGAAACGCCGGGTTGAAACTAAAACCAAGCAAGTGTGAGCTCTTCCGTGATGAAGTTCTTTTTCTGGGTCACACCATAACCCAAGATGGTGTTAAACCAGATCCCAGCAAGGTTGCTGCATGCAGTTCAAGACTGGCCGACACCTAAGAATATCACTGATGTACGCTCGTTTCTTGGACTCTGTTCTTACTATCGTCGATTTCTAGCGAAGTTCTCGACGATAGCCAGTCCCTTAAATCGTCTGTTAGAGGCCGGACCGATATTTAAGTGGACCCCTGACTGTCAAACCGCGTTCGAAACATTGAAAGCCGCACTGACAGGTGATGAACTTATGTCGTACCCCGATAACGACGGACTTTTCATTATCGATACTGATGCATCGGATACCGGTATCGGCGCCACCCTGTCACAAATTCAGTGGTGCGAACTGTGGTGTTTAAGATAGATTATGAGATTGAGTTTGAACGAAACAATTGAGAACTTTCTAGATTACGTTTATTCAGCCATCTTGGATTGATTAATGATAACAACAACTTGTGATCAACAGAGGGCGCTATAACAACTCTACATTTACCCCCTATTTTTAGATAAAGATTTTACAACTTTAAATTTTTTTTGAAAAGCAAACTTAAAAAATCTTTGAACTGATGAGTGATTAAAAACATAAATGAAAATCAATTGTCATGATGCATTTCTTTAGAGTCCTTTCTTTTTTTTTTTGAATAAACAACAACAATTTAAGGGAAAATTTTCAATAAATTTTTTGTTTAAACAACAAAACAAAACATGTTCTCATGTGCTCAGAAAATGAGAATTTAGGTTTTCAGTGAAAAACTTTGCTTTTGTTTTTGGCTTTTTATTTTTATTTTTAATTTTGGATTTTTAAAACAATTTTTTTTTAAAGGAATTATTTGACATAGTCTTTGAACCTAACTGGAGGCTTATGAACTCTGGTGGATCGACGGAGACATGACTTCAAGGGAGAACGGGATAGTTCATCATTGTCATCAGGCGTCGCGGTACGTGTGGCAGTGTCAGTAGTTTTTGGGATTGTTGGAGGTTCTGTGAGAGTAGGTAGATTGTCCATGTGTTCTTCGTTGTCTTCTTCTGAGGTAATGTGGGGATCTGGAGGAGGGGCTTCAATTCGTTTGAAGTGAGAAACATTTCGCTTTGTCAACTTGTCACCTCGTCTGGCTACGATCATGTTTCCTCTCCTTGTTGTGACTTCAAAGGGGTTGGGATTGAACGGAGGAGTGTGTTTGGTTCTTTTGGGTTTGGCGACAAGAACCGTATCTCCTTCTTCGATGTTGCTCGGCTTTGCATGAAGAAGATTGTCTGTGTATGCTTTCATCTTTGACTTCTGTCGTGCATCTCTCTCGAAGATAGTTGTCATGTTTGCGATACTGCATCGAGTCTGAAGTTCTGGGAATTCACACTTCAGCTTTCTCGAGTTTAGTGCTTCGCTTGGAGATATGTTAGTCGTGGAATGTGGAGTGGCTCTGTATTGACGGAGAAATTTGTGTAACTGTTGTTTCCAGCTTACTCCTTCTGATTCAGCGGTGCGTATGACTTTTCCAAGTGTTCTGTTCAGTCGTTCTACCTCTCCATTCGCTCTCGGCCATAGCGGAGTGACTCTACGGTGTGTAAATCCAAGGGAAGTAGCGAACTTAGCGAATTCATGACCGTGAAAAGGAGGGCCATTGTCTGTCTTCACTACATCGGGAATGCCTTGTCTGGAGAAGATTGCATCTAGCTTTGGTATGGTGGATTTGGATGAAGTAGAAGTGACGATTTCAACTTCGGGGTAGCGACTGTATTCGTCTACGACTACTAGAAGATATTCTCCTGATGCGTAAGGACCGGTAAAATCTACTGCAACCTCTTTCCATGGAGCGGAAGGTAGTGGTGTCATCTTTAGTGGTTCTGGTCTTTCTGCATTAGTAGTGGTTGCTGCTTGGCAGGGAATGCATTGTCTTACTTTGTCTTCAACCATTCTATCAATTCCTGGAAACCAAACTTTTTCTCTGAGGAAGCATTTTGTCTTCACGATTCCTTGGTGACTGGCATGAGCAAGGTTTACGGCTTTAGATCTCAGGGATGTGGGCATGACTAAACGGTTTTCTCTCAGGATTACTCCATTGCATATGGTCAATTCGAGCCGGACTGGTTTGAGCAGTCGAATGTCTATATCGTCCCAGTCATGTGACTTTCCTGACTGGATTGTTTTCATCAGCTTTGCATAGCGTCATCAGTAGCGGTTTCATCGCGAACTTCATCAAGGGTCATGGCTTTGGGAACTGCGTTGTTACAGACATAGCTCACGTATTCTTCTGCAAACGGATTTGCTGGAGGGTTTGTTTACCGGTGTCTGCTTATGTAGTCTGCAGGATTTTCATCATCTTTGCCTGGCTTGTACACGAGTTCACAGTTGTATGGCATAAGGCGAAAACGCCATCGATCAATTCTCAGAGAAGTCTGCCTGTTGCCTTTGAAGATACCCAAAAGTGGTTTGTGGTCGGTGATGATTCGGAATTTGGAACCGTATATGTAGAGATGAAAATGCTCGACTCCCAGACTGTTGCAAGCATTTCTCGTTCTGTCTGAGAGTATCTGGTTTCTACGCCGGACAGTGTGCGACTTCCGTATGAGATGACTTTGCCATCTTGACACAGCATTGCGCCTAAACCGACTGGGCTTGCATCCACGATGATGTCTGTTACTTTACGTGGATCGAAGTAGGCCATCATACTGGAATTACTCAGGATACTTTTCAGCTTCATGAAGGACGCAATTTCTTCTGAATCCCACTTCCATTCTGCATCTTGGTGTGTGAGAATTCGCAGGGGTGCTGTGACTGTTGCATAGTTAGGGATGAATCTGGATACATATGAAGCTAGACCAAGGAATGATTTGACTTCTTTCGGATTCATTGGAGGAGTGGCATTGATGAGTGCATCGATCTTTTTGGGATCAGGGGCAAGACCGTCTCTGGAGAAGATATGTCCGTAGAATTTGACTTGCGGCTGTGCGAATTTGCACTTGTCTTTGTTGAGTTTGGCGTTATGGCTCTGGAGTCTATCGAGTACAGCTTTCAGGTTTCTGTCGTGTTCCTGCTTGTCTTTGCCGTAGACTATGATGTCATCAGAAACATTCTTACACCCTTCTAGACCAGTGAGTAGTTGTGATACTGCTGTCTGGAATATTTCTGAAGCTGCATTTACACCAAACATCAAACGTTTGTATCGACGAAGACCAGCATGAGTACTGAATGTAGTGATATGTCTTGATTCGGGTGCGAGTACAAATTGGTGATAACCAGCGGTCATGTCGAGTGTGCTGAAGACTAAGGAACCATTCAAATCTGCTATGATGTCATCTAGAGTTGGCATGGGATGTCGCTCTCTTTCGATTGCTTTATTTGCTTGACGCATGTCAACACAAATTCTGACTGCTCCCGAGGGTTTCGGTACAACTACGATTGGGCTGACCCACGGTGTAGGACCATCAACTTTCTCGATTATATCTAAATCTTCAAGTCTCTGGAGCTCTTTCTCAACATCTTTGAGTGTGGAATGGTATGCGACGATGCTTTTGTTGTTTTGGTTGGACGGCAGGGTCGATATGGAGTTGAATTTGGACATCGTTGATTTTTCCAATGCCATCAAATAAGTCACTGTATTTCTGATGTACGCTATCATGGCTCATGTTCATGGGGTCTGGTGTCTGTTTCATCTGCTCTGGCATTTGCTGGATGTGACACGTAACAAGGTCGGGGTTGAGGAGATCAGTTTCAGATTCTTCGCCGTTCTGTAGGATAGCAAATTACATGTGTCGGTATCGATTACGTAGAAATCTGCGTTACAGGAAGTTGAACCAACTTTGACTTCAGCGGAAAAAATGCCAAGTACCGGCAGGGGTGTTTTTGTGCCGTATGCATAGACTTTGGAACGTGGCTGTTTCAGAGTGTGACGGTTGAATTGAAGAAGATCAAAAGAATTTGAGTCTAGTACATTGACTGATGCGCCAGAATCTATCATGGCTGTCATGGTTGTGTTGCCTATGCTCATCTTGCAGGTAGGCAGGTTAGCAGAATGAATGACGAAAGCACTTGCATGGTTTGCAAAAATGTAGTCAGCATCTGAATCTTCTTCACTTTGGTCCACAGTGTGTACGGCTTGTTTAGCTTTTGCTGAGTGACAGACTGACGCAAAATGTCCCATCTTCTTACAGTAGCGACATTCTTTACCCTTTGCTGGGCAGGTGTTGGTATGGGGATAAGAACCACCACAGAAGTAGCAGGTGCGGTTTCGCTGACCCGGTCGTTCAGGTTGTCTCTGTCTGGACGGAGACCTCTGACTTTTGGATTTGCTTTGCTTTCTTCGTCGGCGGGTAGGAGGATTGGACCGTCTATCATGTCTGCCTCTATCATGATCATCACTGATTGCATTTGTAGCTTCTTGACGACCAGCTTCGACTAGATCTGCTTCACGTTCACTTGTTTCGAAGGAACGGCCAATGGTAAGTAGCTGTTCAAGCGTCATTGTCTCACGCAGGGCTCTTCTACGTAGAGCGTTGAGATTGGCAACTCAAGATTATCTGTGCGACAATTTCATTGTCCACATTTTCGAATTCGCAGGTCTGGGATAGCTGTCTCAATCGAGTGTGATAGGTGTCTAGTGTCTCTTTCTTCTCCTGTTTCGCCTGTCTGAATTTATATACTATGCCTTATTTCTGCGAGGGTTGAAGTATTTGGTGAGGGCTTCGACTGCAGATTTGTAGTCATTTTCATCGCCTGTGTTATCTAAAGTCTCAAAGATTTCATCTACATCTGTGCCTGCATAGTGGAGTAACAATGCTCTTTTTCGTGCCTCATTACTGATATCCATAGCTACCATTAACCTTTCAAATCTCGGCAACCATTTCTTCCATCTGGGGCCCGCATTACTATCTGCATGCACATCAAATCTCTGGAAGACTGGTAAGATTGACATGGTGGTGTGAGCATGTGACTGATTTTGACTCACTAACGTAGAGATTTTGTGGTTAGATTTCGAGACTTTTATCGATGTAGAATGTGCCAATAAACTTTGACAACTCACCTAAGCTTTCTGTGCTTGTATCCTCAGATCCTCGTCGCCAAAATGTGGTGTTTAAGATAGATTATGAGATTGAGTTTGAACGAAACAATTGAGAACTTTCTAGATTACGTTTATTCAGCCATCTTGGATTGATTAATGATAACAACAACTTGTGATCAACAGAGGGCGCTATAACAACTCTACACGAACGAACACAGAAAGAAGAAGAGCGACCGATAGCGTATGCTAGCCGGTCGATGACCAAACCTCAACGGCGATACTGTACGACGAGACGTGAACTACTCGCTATTGTTACGTTTGTACTTGCTTGGTAAGCAGTTTCTGATTCGCACAGACCACAGTGCTTTGAGATGGATAATGACATTCAAAGATCCAGTTGATCAAATGGCTCGATGGCTAGAGATTATGGCCCAGTTTGACTTTAAGATTGAATACCGTGCAGGAAAGAAACATGGCAATGCAGATGCCCTCTCTAGGGTGCCGTGTGATCCTGATGAGTGCCCGTGCTACGACGGTAGAACTATCCTCACTGAACTACCTTGTGGTGGTTGTGACAAGTGTGTCACTAAGAGTGAACTATGGTCCGATTTCAACAAAGTCGACGACGTAATCCCCCTATCGACCAGACGAATTCATGCTACCTCTGCAGACAAGGTAGAATCCCCTCAGAACACTCCCGATATTGTCAAATCTTCATGCAGTGAACATGTAAGGGAGTGAAATTCCTGTGTTATATATAGTAGGAGTGCCCCTTAGAGAATTTATATGTTTTTATTTCTTTTTGCAATATACTCATAGGAGTGGCACCCCTGTGTAGTACCCAAAGTTCACTGTATATATTTTAGTTAATTGTTAAAGAGCACCAGACCATTCCTTTGTCCTGACACTGGCCCTGTGCTAAGCTGGTCAGTGAGCAGGTAAGCAGTAAGCAGTAAACACATATGCCGGACAGCTGCTTTCTCCCATACACTCATACTGCTCAATAATTCTGGTAGATGTTTGATTGTCTGTAAATTGTATTTCACTTTAGTGCTGTGTTGGTTTTATACATTTTTGTTTTTACGCTTGGAGTTACATTCTTTTGGGAAACATTTTTATAACAGTTGAGTTTTTCTTACCTTAACCTTCTTACCTTTGAATTTTTTTAAAAACTTATTTTTAATTGGCAATTTGGATTTTTAGCTCAAAAGGTTTGTTTTGAGAAGTTAATAAAGCCGTTTGTCTTTGAAGGTAAAATAATTTTTTTCTTTGTCCCAATTTGTTTAAGAAAAGTTCGCGACCTTTTCCTATCGATCTTGGTTTTTGCTGTTTTGGTTGGCTATCCCCGTCATTCTCAAGAGTACCATTTTTCCAGGTTACAAACACTCCCAGGATGTTTTGACTTGTGACGTCCCATGTCCCGAACTTTCATCTGATGGACTAGAAAAAGTTCAGCCTATCCCCATCGCGACAGTTCTCATACTGATGGCAACAGTGGTAACACTCCTCTTTGGTGTTATTTGCAAACTCGGCAACTGTATTTGGCGCTCGTGCAGTACAGTTATCAACGACATGTGGGTATCGACTCCCGTCGGCCGTTTTGCAAACACAGCTGGAGAAACTCCCGGACAAGCCGCATTGTCCAACGCCTCGCCAGGGATATTGCAACAAGATGTGATGTCAAAGTCAGCAGAAAACTCCTCCGAAACTAGCAATGTTAACGGTGATACACAGGATGAACCAGAGAGAAGTGACATGAACTGTAACACGCCCTGCGCCCCCGAGAAGGGCGCCTTAGCCGGTTTTAGTACCGGGCCGCAACTTACAGAACTATCCTACTTCACTCCAAAGACCAAAATCCACGATAGTGACTTGTTCAACGTACATGTAATCTCCATGCTACCCAGGGGGCAAGCAAGGTCACCCTGCATCGCTAAGTTATAAAAACTTCATGGGTGTCAAACAGTTCAGTGGGGTCAAATGAACACCCACAGGGTGGACACGTAAATCAATCTGGTGCACGAGGCCTACAAGAGGGGGGTCACTTGTGAGGGGGTCTACTTTAGTAAATTTTGCTCAAAGTATATCAAGTTTGGTCTCAAATGAAAGGAAATTTAATTTTGAAAAATGAACGTGATGTTGATTTCATCATTTTATCAACCTGTGAAAAGTTACACTTGATTGAAGATATGTGGTGCTGGTTAATATGAAATTGTCAAGCTGATTATCATTCCTATTTTTGTAGAAACTTTTTAAAAGCTAACATTGGTTTTAGAAGCTTATAATTCAGTATGCTTTTCATGCCAAGCTTGTATTTACATCATATTTAAACCATTGTCTTTTTAACTTTTTAGTGACAAGACATGGAATCGGACATTTCACAAAACTCCATCTAACTCTGAGCATGTCCCTGTCACAAAGACGCAAATCAATCCAAATGATACCTTATCTGTAACTTTCCTCCGAGTCTTCAATTTCTTCCGCTGAGCTTTCAGATTCTTCATCCTCACTACACTCGCTTTCACCTGCCAGTTCCATTTCTAACTCTTCTTGCATCTTTGCTCGACTACAGGTATCAGGATGACCTCTGCAAAGACAGCCAATATTGCAGCGTCTAGATGCCTTGGTACATCTGCAGTTTCTCTGGCATCCTTTCTTGCATGAACAGTTGGTTCCGTTGGAAACATCTTTTGGCCATGCAGCATTTCTCATTTGTTGTGGAACTACATTGTCTCCCTCTGAGGTCCATCCATATTCTAGTGGCTCTGGAAGGACTGGATTTGCAATATGTGCCGTTTTATCTACTATGCATGCATATGCTGCTCTTTCCAGATGGAGACGAAATGCATCCTCTGTTGGTGGTAACCTCCTTAAGTCAGTAGTATCACTCTTAAGAAATTTATGAGCCCTGAGTTCTGCAAGACTATCAAACCTGGAGATTTCATCTCTTGAAGAGTAGACTGCGATGAACAGCTGCCTAGCTTGGTCAATGATATCATCTGTCAGGTTATGGTCGACCTCAGCAAAACTTGCAAGGTGATCCAGTGGCACAGTCTTGCTCTTCTGTAACCATGTCGTCTTTCCAATGAAGAAAGGGTAGCTAGTAATATCTCGTCCACTGAGACTGTGGATTAGTGGAAGAGCTTGACACAAATCTGCATCTAGCCTCCTAGCTATTTCATGAATTGGGAGATAGCTATCCTGTTGAGTCTTCATCCACAATTCTTCCAACCCCATTTCCTGAAGCTTGGTCTTGAAGTAGTAGACACATAACACAACTACATCAGTGTCATTGGCATAGATAACTACCCGCTTTATACCCTCCACTTGGGTAGCATAGATTGTATGAAGCAATAGTCGCGTATCTGCTTCTTCGTGCATTGACTGGAGTTCTGCAACTGGAGATTCATCCCCATTGGTCAGCAGGACACTTTTGCTTACATCTCGGAAGCCTCCCGAAAGAAACAACTTCATTGATCCAAGCAGTAGGTTGACTCTCTCATCACTAACCCACTTCTCACAGAGGTACTCATGTAAGGCTGCTTTATTTTCAGATACACTGAAGAATGCTTTGGGATCAGGAGCTCGAAACTGGCCACTTACTTCATACACCTTTCCTCCTGTTTCTGCCCGTCTGGCACGCTCAGCGGTCTTTAGGCTGTTGGCATAATATCTGTCGCAACAAAAATGCACACTCTTGGTATCTGTAGGTAGATTGGTAAGAAGTAATTTTCTGTAATGGTCAGCAATATCTGGAAATGGAGTATCTTTGACAAATGACCACTTCCGAATGACCGACATTGCATCAACAATGACGCTGGTGCTCATTGTGGAACCGGTTGGTTGAGGAATATCTTCAGCAGGTTGTACTTCAGTTTCTGTCTTTAGAGCTTTCACAAGGGAAGATTTTGTGTTGGTAGATCTCATTTGACCTCGATCATCAAATAACGATGGAGGGAAGTCTGTGCATTCATGATTTCCGATGAAATCAGTTATATCCATATCACCATCATGTCCTTCACTCGCATTACTCTTTACAAGTCTTAAGAGAGCAGTGACTTCCTTGCTCTTGGTCTGTTGTTCTTTCTTCGCTGACTTCTTTGACTTGTTCTGTGTATAAAGTGTTTTCAACTTCACAATGTCCTTCTTGTCTTCTCTGATGGATTTCTCCAGTGCAAGTTGGCCTGTCTCCTTGACTTTAGTCAGATGACTTTGAACATCGGCATTTGCGATCTGTCCAGTAGAGACATTGATAAGGTGTTCCTGGTCTGCTGCAGAAAATGGATTTTTGTCAATGCTTTGTATGACATTATCTACCAGTGCTGCATCCTTTGCTATCCGTGCCTTGCCAGCCTCATGGTGAGGATTTTGCGTCTCTGCATTCAAATCTAACATGGATTTCAACTGGAAAGAGGCAGCTGCTGTTAAAGGTTTGGTATACACCCATTTGGTCCTAGCAGCTTCATTCGTGGTGATTGTGCCCAGACCACTCACTTCCTTGGCATTTGCATTATATGTTTGTTCCAGAAGCATGTCAGGAGATACTGCATTATGACTACCACTGGCATGCCTGGCAACAAAGTTACCATTGAGGAATGAATCATATACATCTGGAGCTGTCGATGGTAGCTGCTTCATTTCTGGTAGAATGCTTATAAAATGTGATGAAATATGACACCAAACACACCATATATATGTTATATGTACCGACCCCATCTAGCCCCCACCCACCCCATACTGTGGCCCCACCCCACCCCACACCCACCCCACCCCTTCAAACCCTTCAGGTAATTATTGAGCATTATCCTTCTAAGTACGTTTCATAAACAGATGGTGTAGGCCTATTTGTATGTTATCTGCAATATATGTGACACTTATCTGGTAAAAATTGGCTTTGAGGGGGTCAACTTTGACCCCCCCTCTAACAACCCCCGTGCAGCTGATTGAAAAACGTGTCCACCCTAGGGATGTTGCCTATGGTCCATAGAATCCATCCATATATGACACGTTTTTATAACTCGACAGGTCAGTTTGCAAGCAAATGTGGGGGTTTGCCCCCTGGGTATGCACGACGATGCCGGTTCAAATGCTGGTCAGCAACAAAATATCGTTAATCTTAAAATAGAATTGTTCCATTGTTCCCAAGCCCTCGTCTGATCTTGGCCCCTTCTGGAAAATTTCACCATGCCCACCCCATTCTACTCGAAATCGTCTTCCGAACAACACTCATTATTCGAACAAAATTTAAGCATGAATTGCCAAGAGTGCGACATTTAATAATTGTTGCCTGGCGTGATGGGGTCCATGGCGTTTTGTACACCCGAGGGGGCTGATGGCACCCGAGGCGAAGCCGAGGGTGCCATCAGCCCCCGAGGGTGTACAAAACCCATGGACCCCCATCACGCCAGGCAACAATTATTTTGTTATACCATGGTATTAGATTACGTTACCGAAGAAATCTTCCAGTAAACTGTCTATAGTGTCTAAGTCTGTAACTGGAAGTGTCCGGAAGTTGCTGTCATCTCGTCCATCCCGTTTCGTTGCAGTATTCGCGAACTATTCGTACTGCATGGTAAGCGAACAAATTCACACACAGCAGACAAGTTGTTTAGCTGGTCCCTACAGTGCATCAAATTGAAATATAGCGTGTTCTGCGGAGTACCAGCAATATAACAACCTCGGTCGCTGTTTTCACTTCTTGCAATCAAAAGTAGCACTTGTGAAAGATATATGGGGATGATACTCCCGGGGACGATCAGGGTGATGTACCACTTTTGACGTCACTGGAGAGTGACGTCACAAGGGTAACATGAATTTCAGAGGTTAACATTACTTTTTGAGTGACGTCACGAGGGTAACATGAAGATTTGTGATTTGTCATGTGACAGGCTTTCGACCAATGAAATTACACAATCTAAGACCATGATATAACAAGTCCTTTTGGGATGTATTTGCCATCGAAAGACATTGTAAGCTTGTACACTGGCCCTGGTTTATGAGTAATTTTCTATGCAGTTACTGCAAGAAGGGTTATGGTACAGAGTCCAGACTTTCCTCCCACATGGTAGATCTCCACAACCGCCGAGTGAATGAATGTGTTCCAGGAGTCATCCCACCTCGCTACCGGGTGGTCTTACAACGCAATGAGTGGATGTCGCGCCACCTCCAAAGTGGGGACCTCTCAACGTACCAGAAAGCCCGACTGGAAACACAAGTTTTCAAAACAACAGATGAACTGCTTTCCACCCCCACTCTCATGCCGACTGAGTTCGTAGCCGTTTGTGAAGTGACACCACCGGCCAGTTCATCTGCCTGTAGCACCCCAGTGCGGGACGAACTACCGGAATCGCCCCCTAATGAGAATGACCCGGCACCATGCGATGAGACTCACCAGCATACCATGTCTGTAGCAGTACCGCCGTGCAAGAACTCAGTCCCCCTTCCCACTCCCACTAAACGACCAATTCCTGCTTTTGTGCACGATGTAGAACCAGATGTAAAACGCCGAGCGCTGCCAGACGCGATGACCAGTGATCCTTCACCCACCGACTGCTCGACAACTTCCCTCAATGAGATCCGGCAACTAATTTTGGAACAGAGCGATCGTCTTGACCGGATGGAGCGGACCCTCAAGAACAAAATTGTTACAATCGCACAGGACCAATCACGCCACCTTTCGAATAAACTGACTTTGGCAACTGCAGACGACAAAGCGGCAATGGTTCACCAGACCGACATCGTGCGCAAATATATGTTTGATATTGCAACGGTGTTGCAGCTTAACTCAACTTCATAAACTGTGTAGACGGTATCGTACATCGTATTGTTATTTTGTTTGTAAGATCTATCTCTATATTTACTTCCTTCATTGTTAGTTGCCTTAGACGTTTTGTAGTTCGTAGACCAAAACTACAAAAGTGACACTTGATGAACTATTTTGAACTCTAAGATTATGCCTCGTCGAATGAACTCTATGACTTTTGTTTTCATCAGCACGACATCGCGTAGCTGATTCACCATGTGATCATCTATGAACTTTAGATTTTATGAACAGCAATATTTATTGTTATTGTTTTCTTTATGATTTTAACCTATTTCCATGTTAATGCAAAACGAGGACGTTTTGAAACTACATGTGGAATAGTGTTACGAATCTTACCCTTTAATTTGATAAATATTAGCACCCTCTATTTCACTTCTTCCACTTCCAATATTTTGCTTACGATGCAATTTCAAGCAGTCTAAGTCCCAGGGTTGTTTCCCCGGACCCTCGATTGTCCGCTATGAATATGCAATCCTTACAAGGACGCTACTTTTGCTCATGCATATCCAGCGCCAACGCAATGCATAATGCAACACCAGCGAGAGCCTTGCGTGCGTGCCACACCCTCCCGCCACGTGGCTTGGAGCCGTCCTTTGGACTTAGTCTATTTTCCGAATACTTTCCTCGGAGTCCACCCCTTCACACCGAACACGGTTCGTGGGTGAACCACGGCCAAACAGTCACCGTGACTGACCCGCTCAGTCATTAGCCGTGGCCCGCGTGTATAGTGCTCCCTACCCAAGCACAGCCGCTGTTCCCCTCATGCAGTAATAGCTTAGCATCCAAGCAAATAGCTTAGCACCCCAGTAAGCATCGTCCCCTTGAACACGCCCTCCTTTCTAAGTTGTCACTCACTTCACTTTCGTCAAATACCTTTCCTTATATGGAACAAGGACCTGTTGTATACCCTGATTTTGCACACGTTTCTACCCTTAGACGCGGAAGCCAAGCTTCTCATTGGCTAAGACGCTAAACTAGGCTTATGTTTTATTCATTCCTAGGCCCCAGATTTCTATATAATCCCCGAGATTTCCTGATCTCAGCAGAACTGCGATTCCGAATGATATCTGTGCGACTCGATCCATGACAGTGCGATATACCGAACTATTACGGTCCAGAGCCTCGTTCGTTGAACCAATGGTGGCGTGCGTCGATATGGCCATTGGTTCGCCTACATGTAGCTAATGCGGTCTGATACACACTCTGGCCCCGTCCAGACATCCCATAGCCCTGGTGGTCCCCGTCGTCGAGACCGACCAGCCGACCGTCTCTCGGTATAGCAGTGCCCGTACCGTATACCGAGTGCCAAGCCGCATGAACGAACGATGGTCCCCACTGACTGTACCCAATAGTTGGTATTCGTACACCCTATTCGGAACTTAGCACAAGTATATAAGTTTAACTATTGACATGTACCTATACGCTACCACTCCTGGCATACATGTTACTAGTGCCATTGTTAAGTAGTGATGTTAATAATAAACCAGCCCCATTGACTGAGATTGTCACAACAAAGTTTGTGTCCGACTATTATTTGTTGACCCACGATAGTGGGGAATGCAACAATATTCTAAAAAATTAGTTATTTTGTAGCAGACTAACGTTGCATATTATTGTAGACAGGCGCTCCATACCTTGTGAACTGTCAAGCGCCTGCATGATGGGATAGGTCTAAGGTCAAAGGTGATTCGGATTGTCATGTCTTCCGATCAGCCTGACATGTGATTGTGTGTTACATTAAATTGTTGTGAATTAATCGTTAAACATCTGGTCGATCTCCACTTTGTTCCAGTCTTCGTGGTTCCTGAATTCTTAGTAACGCTTAGCCCGTTACATTCTGGCGTAGTCGGCAGGATTTTCGCGATAAGGACAGTGGTTTGATCTCAGTGTTGCAAGTGTTGTGATTGAATTTTCGTGCGATTTTACGTGACTGTATTGTGCTGTCAACTCGTCCCATTGAATATCCTGTCAGTTTCAGAATGACTTGAAACAAGACTAGTAGAAAAAACTTGCTGCGCGTGCGCACACAAGTTTGTCTCTTGTCAAAAAGTGTGTCTGTTGTTGCCCTAATTTGTCTGTTGTTGCCCTAATGCTAGCATTATTTCCCCTGGCCGGGCCCGGTTTTCAGTAAAGCTACAGAGGGCGCTATTTATTGTTCTATTCCTGGGGCAGTGCATGCAGAAATAAAAAGCTGTCAGCCATCCACTAGCACTGGTGTCAGCATAATTATTAGTAGTGTCACTGGTAATTTTTGAGCACTGTATCTGACCTCTGCTTAATACCCTCTAGCAAACAAGGATTAGTACTAGTATTACATGTGTATTAGGCTTTTTGGTGGTTAACAAAAAATAAGGAAATTTGGAGGAAAATAAGGAAATTTGGCTCACAGGATAAGGAAATTTAAATTTTGATTGTGGAAGCACTGAGCTGAGTCACCAATATCAATGCAATGGCTTCTGTTCACATTTCACGTCACCTTGCAAAACACGCCGTGAAATAGCTACCTGACGACTCCATATACAATGTAAACAATTGCCTATAACCTGTCTAAATTCGTGTTATCATAATCCATTACCATCCTACGAAAACAAATTGAAAAGAAGCCTGGGACTCGCATAGACTTGCATAATATATTATGTCTATGGCACAGTGGTAAAAATTTACCGCAAATCAATTACAGCGCCCCCAATAGTTCATTTGGTGACTATTTGAGTAGTGAAAAACAAGATTTACAAATCAACACAGGTCAACAGTCCCGTTCCTGACATATGGTATACGTAATTGAATTACACATAGCCACAAATAATAAAATTATAAAACAAGATTTAAAAAAATCAACAAATTCAAAAAAGCAAATTAATATCAAACCAATTTTAGGTTTAATGTCGCAAGGAAACTATAAAAAAAGTGACATACATTTATTATCTTAACTCAAGATATATTATTGTAAAAAGATATTTAAAAAAGTTATTTTAGAAAAGCCCACGGTCCACTGGCTATCGGGGGATTATGTTTCACCCCCCCCCACCCATGGGCTTGCCTATTTTTGAATTGTTTAGTACAACAAAGGAAAAACAAAGACCGTGGTACATAAAGTGTTGTTTTAAACGGTGTTTGGGGGCGGGGGAGTTACCCTACCTGGGCATACATGCACGAATTGAATTGCACATCCACCCAGCCCCCCCCCGCCCCCCCCCCCCCGATTCGGTGTTTTTGCCGACTGAATCTCTAAATGCGGCCGACTGAATTGAGGGGTGTCACCTTTGCTCCCACCCCTCCCCCCCCCCCCCCCACAACCCCATAAGTCACTGACTACAGTCAATATCTCTTCCCCCTAGCCTCCACAGCCTACTTCAGGATTTGTACTTATTTTACAATTGAAGTGGGCTAGGGAAAACACTCGCATGAGACTGCAATTCTGATGTTCAAATCAAGTGTTTTTAGGGGTGGAGATAAACTAAAGACGACATGCAACAGCCGTTCAGAAAGTATGCACCACTATTCGCCTGTCGTCTGCTGCATGCACTCTGCCGAGCCTGCCAATGCATTTTTTGTAAACAAGGACTTTTATGTACAGTGTACATGCTAACGTTGTATAATTCGGTGTGGTGAAATCTTTCTTTCTTTCAAGCTACGTTATTGCAAACTTACAATTTGACAGTTTGTAAAAGCTATCTTGTTTTAGTGCAGGATTTGATTGCAGCTTCTGTTGCATAAGAGGTTAACGAGTGGAAAACAGGAACATTTTCTGGTAAGTTATTTTTCAAATTCGTGTTTGAGAACACTGGCCACTGCTGTCTCTAAATCGTCGACCTATACTTCCATTCCAGGCAGCCTGTTGTTAGGCACTAGGTCCAGGCTACTGGTACTGTGACGTTTGGCACCCGGAAGAAAATTGCCAGGTGGGGGCAGGTAGGGGAGGGGGGAGGGGATGGAATCGAGAAAGAAAGAATGCAGTAAAATCTTGTGTTAGCAGACGACAAAATAGCCAACTTCTCACACAGGATGTCATGTGTGCATGCACAAATTCATAGCTCAAAATATCTCTAAAGTCTAAAATAAATATGGTTTGCAAACCACATTTTACTCTCCTGTGATTTCTCAGGATTTCTCCTGATTTCAGGAATTTTTGCCTCAACATTTTCTGAAAAGCCTGTCCTAATTTTGTTTCTATGGAATTTCGTACTTGACTCACAATGGTGATTTTTTTTTATCACGATATATTTTATTAATTGTGATTTGCCGATATCTCGATAACTTGAAAAGCTTCTCGATATCGTAATCGAATAAAAAAGGTATCGCTATATTCGATATTATTGCGTTATCGCCCAAGCTTATTCTCAATCATACTTTCTATAACAAAGTTGGTGATATCTGTAGTGGTACTGCATTCTTACAAAATTTTGTTGCATTTTGTAACTGTTAGTTTCACACTTTAGTTTTTGAATTGTATTATTTTCTTCCCAACATTCCTTCTTTTGTTTGTTTCTCATCCTCCCTTTGTCTTGTCCCCGTTCTTGTCTGTTTTATGTTAAGGCACACACCTACAGGCTTTTGCTGCTTTCTGTGATTGTGCCTCCATTCTGATCAAGGTGTTAGCCAGGATTTAGAAATAAGGTGTCCAATTAATCACAGAGACTCAGAATAATGTAGACAAGGAAACAAGGTTTTGGGTGAACAAGTAGATCAGGCAAGGAATGAGCCACCAATGAAAGGCTGACCACCCAGGGCTGATGGTGGTGTAATAAATACCTGGGTCACGTTCCACAAATGATCATGTCAGCTACACCTGACCACATAAATTACAACTAGCTCCCAGCAGAGGAAGTAGCCACCATGACTGCCCACCCCTAGTCCATATTAACCCTCCTACTACTAGAAGGGTCAAAATCAGTCAAAATTTTGATATACTTGCCAAGGTATATCTAGTGCACTTAAAAAATCGAACACTGTCAAACCTTACGTGTAGTAAGTACATTTACAGGTCAAAATGAGTTGACCGTTCTTGACTGGTAAAAGCATTGTCTTGAATTGTTCAGGGTGGTCAAAATGACAGTAAAAACAGTCAAAAATGCCCTTACACATGTGCACATTTGGGCCAACAGTCAAAACAGGCAGTTGACTGATTTTGACCTCTGCAGCAACTTCCCACTAAAGTGCAGAGTATAGTAGGAGGATTTTAAATACATGGTTTAATACTTAAAATTTGCTGGAAATTTCAAAACAGGGTGTCCAAATTGTTCACTTACAATACTTTTACATGTAAATGACAGATGAAATAGGGTGTCCACACCCAGACACCCTCTGGCTAATACTAGGATTCTGATACATTATTCTGTGCATCAAATAAACTGTCTCATTCATGTACATAATTACTTTAATCTTTTATGTGTTTGTTATACCATGGAGGAAGGAAGTCTGTTTTCCTTCCTCCATGGTTATACGACTTTAAGTAAGACTAATTGCGGTGACACGGTGTGAAATTCTCTATTGAGTAGTAAATAGTTCTGAAAAGAACTGGAGGTTAGAACTAAATACTACTCAGAACTAAATACTACTCAGTAGAGTAGTACTCAATAGAGAATTTCACATGGTGTTACCGCAATTAGTCTTACTTATTCTCTTCACCATGCAAAGCTACAAGTTTTACCTGATGTATTACTTTAATTAACTATTATTTGTTAAAAGCTGACATTGACAAGCTTCTGCTTCATGTACATGTATGTCTACATCTTGTTTTCTCTGTTTTTAAATTCTTATACTCTGTATTGTACATGTTATAAATTTGTCCATTTATAACATACATGTAGTGTTAGCCAGAGGGGTGTCTGGGTGTCTTTTGGACACCCTGTTTCAATTTTGGACACCCGGTTTTGAAATTCCCAGCAAATTTGGACAACCTACTTCTAAATCCTGGCTAACACCTTGATAAATTTATAATGTATCTGGAGAATGGAAATAAATGTAATTTATTGAATTGAAATTGAATTACACTCACTCACAACACTTAGCTTATCTATGTATACTAAATCACACTTGACAGGTACATGTACATTCGTATGTAATTTGTAAGAGCTGACAACTGCTCTTTTGGAGCGTACAAGTTATGTTCAGTACATTTTTTGGCCCCACCATATCGCAATTTACAATCGACGTACGGCCTTCTAATATCAAATATTTCATCAAAATCTTAATATCCGGTTACCAAATTATTTGAAAACGCACAGCCCTAGCGTACAGTATTTTGTATCATGTGGCAAAATGTACTTCATACTCATACTCGTACTCAAATACATTTTTCTGTACTCAAACCTCTTACTTAACCCCCCTAGGGCCATTTGCTTAGACATAACCTGAATCCTTCCTAACTCCCTAGGGCCATTTGCTTACACATAACCTGAATCCTTCCTAACTCCCTAGGCCCATTTGCTTACACATAACCTGAATCCTCCAAAATCCTTCAGTAGTAAAGCAAGCACATGACATGTATGCACACATGTGTTTCTAATCTGTGATACATGTACATGGCCAGGGACACCCTCCCTTCATGCATGGAGCAATAAGCAGTGTCCACTGACCCAAGCACTGACCTTGCAATCACAACAACAAACATGTACCATGGAAAGGCAAGTATGCCAAATAACCTCAATCCTCCAAAATCCTTCACTTTAGCAAAGAGCATGTAGTATGTAACCTCGATCCTTCAAAATCCTTCACTTTAGCAAAGAGGATTTTGAAGGATTTGGGAGAGTTAGGGTTAAAGAGCTTATACTACAACTTTACAATTGCACAGTATCCTTAACCCTTAACCACCCCATATCCCGCAAAATCATCCAAGGGGCACTTTTTTGGAAAAATTCAGCACTGTTAGAAACTGGTACTTTCACCTCTTCAAATGGGGCAAAAAAACTACCTGGCAAGAAGTACAGGCCATAAGTGCTGAATATGAAAGATCAATGAAAATGCATGGTGCATTTTGAAGATAATGGCATGTTTCCAAAAGTGCACTGATGGATTTTGGAGGATTCAGGAAGGTTCTTAGCCAGAATACCTCGGGGGTTAGGGTTAATGAGTTACTGCTATTCACGCATCTAAAATTTGAATCAAATTTTACTAAAATACATGTAAATTTTAATACATAATTTAATCATAATTCAGCTTCAATTTAACCAGTTAGCGTCGGAGGCCGTGTATACACGCAATTTTTTTTTGCACCACGGATCGGAGAGCGTCTAAACACGCCAGAGGAAACTCCGGAATATTTGTATGCATGCTCGGTTGAGCCACGCGTGTACAGTGACATGCTCGGAAGTGCCGGCCACCCGCTGTGGAAGCTTCCATTAACGTGTGTGTGGGAAAAATAAACCCGCCACAGGGGCCCAGAAAAACTTTTTTATTCCCGACGCGAACTGGTTAACCCTCCTTATAGCTGAACTTTAGTGGCAAGTAGCTATGTATAGAGGTCAAAATCAGTCAACTGCCTGTTTTAACTGTTGACCCAAATGTGCACACAAGGGCATTTTTGACTGATTTTTGACTGTTGTTTTGACCACCCTGAACAATACAAGATGATGCTTTTACCAGTCAAAAACGGTTGACTCATTTTAACCTGTAAATGTACTTACTACACATAAGGTTTGACAGTGTTCAACTTTTCAGTGCACTAGACATGTACACGTACCTTGGCAAGTATATCAACAATTTGACTGATTTTGACCCTTGCAGCCATATATGCCGTGTTCGCACTGGACTTTTTTTGGTAAAACTTACTGAGACGATGGGTACTTTTCCCATTTTAAGTCCAGTGCGGACAGCCTGGGACATTTTCCTCTCAGTTACTTTTCCTGAGTCCAGCGGTTACTGCTACTGGCCAACTGCTGCCCAGGAAAACTAACCAGGTAACTTTTCCCGAGACGATAAGTCCAGTGCGGACAGTGCGAGTCGGTAAAAGCGGCTCAGGAAAGCGTACATCCGGCCCGAGCGCAAGGTCGTGCTACACAGGGACACCACGCATGCACTTTGCATTGTTTCACCGCGCGGTGGGGGCGGGCCGGGTGCATTTAATGCATGTGCATGTGTAGCAAGTTTTCTGTGCGTTGTTGGGTCAATCGGGTCAACGTAGAAAGGTCACGCAAAGCGCCCTCATGAATCATTGTACTGACAGCTCGGTTACTTCTACCACGGTCTCGGTAAAGTTTTCCCGTGTCGAAAGTCCAAGTGCGGACACGGCTATAGAAGGGTTAATTAGATCATTCTCATAGCCTACCTGAACATATTTTTTGGAAATGTCAACAAAACATTATGAAGATAATGTGAGCTCACATTCGTACTCGAACTCATGTTTTTCTGTTTTCATACTCGTATACTCATACTTAACTACATGTACAACTATTGAGTTGGAGTACTCGGACTCGTACGCATACTTGAGTACATTTTTCTGTACTTGTACTCATACTTGTACTCATGAAAAATACTCACCTACAACTATAAAGACAGAGTATTCATGCTCGTACATGAGTACATTTTTTCTTTATTCGTACTCATTTCCCTGTAGGTTACAATGATTATAATGATAAAAAATCTTGAGTTTGGTAATAAACTAAACACAACAAATTTAAGAAAAACTGCAAATTGTTCAATGTGGTTGTAACATATATACACTCACTGGCCAAAAGTATTGCAACATGCTCAAAATAGCACTTTACAGACTTAACAGGTGAGATGATCATTTAATCCAATTTCATTGATCGTGTATTACATAGCAAGAACAGTAAAAAAGAACATTGACTTCAAAACACAGGCACTGTCAAGAAGTCTTACATGTACTGTAAGTAGTGTAAATAAAATAAAATAAATTTTTGTAACACAGTTCTCCAAACTGAAATTTGGTGTGAATTTCAATGTTGCAATACTTATGGCCAGTGAGTGTAGATATTATGTGGGGAAATGTTAGGTAAATATCAGCTCATGAAAAGCATGTTCATAACTTGGTGTTAAAATTTGGTACATGTATCAGTCATCCTGGGAAATGTTTTTGTCTGAAATGTTTTCATGTTTGCGAAAAAGGGAATTCATCTTTAAATTATTCCTCTTCCTAGTCCTGTACAGGTGCCCATACACTGAAAAATTTGTTGTATTGTTATTATTATTATTTTGTTTAAAGAAATAAATCCCTAACTACTCCAAATCCTCCCAAATCCTTCTCCTGATTTTGTCAGATTCAGTACTCCACAGTACATGTACACAGCCAAGTGAATAGCCATCTATCAAAACTCCACAAGCTGTTTTTGTGCCAGCCCGGGGGGATTCTTTGCATAATTCACTGCTGTACCAGTTCCAACAATAAGGATATCTTTTTACTGCATGTTGATGGATTCTGGAGGATGTGGGATGATTTCTAGCCAAAATGCCTCTTGAGGGGGTTAGTGTTTTAATTATAAATAACAAAGTTGCATTTCATGTGTATAACATGTGTATAACATGTAGTATGGACTACTGTTAGACTAGTGATTATAAGCCTTCTTGATTGCACTGTCCTATCCGCTCAGTGCACATCGTAGTAACAACAACAACAACAACAACAACAACAACAACAACAACAACAACAACAACAACAACAACAACAACAACAACAACAACAACAACAACAACAACAACAACAACAACAACAACAAACAACAACAAACAACAACAAACAACAACAAACAACAACAAACAACAACAAACAACAACAAACAACAACAAACAACAACAAACAACAACAAACAACAACAAACAACAACAAACAACAACAACAAACAACAACAACAACAACAACAACAACAACAACAACAACAACAACAACAACAACAACAACAACAACAACAACAACAACAACAACAACAACAACAACAACAACAACAACAACAACAACAACAACAACAACAACAACAACAACAACAACAACAACAACAACAACAACAACAACAACAACAACAACAATAACAACAACAACAACAACAACAACAACAACAACAACAACAACAACAACAACAACAACAACAACAACAACAACAACAACAACAACAACAACAACAACAACAACAACAACAACAACAACAACAACAACAACAACAACAACAACAACAACAACAACAACAACAACAACAACAACAACAACAATTAATAATGTGTGGACTTATATAGCCCTCTAGTGGTGAAATTGCACCCAGTGTCTTGATGATAGCCACTTTTGCATCTTGTGAGCGTTGTGCGTATACACTTTATGTGCGTATGTTATGGTACTAAGCGCGCGTGTACTTCTGCCAGCCAATGATCGCCAGAGATATTCCACAAGTACGCACTTCAACTGCAAAATATACCAAACGCGACGCACTGTTGCTGCCCTATCACCCACAGTGATCTAACAACATGTGCCCTCAACAGCTCATGCATGGTGCAAATAGTATGTGGGTTTGTACAGGTACTACAGTATATTCAAGTACTGCTTTAATCCTGCAAAGTTTTTACTTCATGCCATTGCAAGGACAATGTAACGCCGTTGTGCTAGACAATATTAATGCCTTGCCCTGTGGATTAAGCATGTACTGTAAAACTAGATGTACTGTACCTGTATACATGCATGTATCAAGAAATTTCCATAATTTGATCATGTGCGAAATCATGCATGCAGTGCAAATGTTGAGTGCCCATCAGCTATACTGACAAGTTTTTGTAATAGGATTTCATAGAGGTTCCAGGCTTTAATGTCAGAGGGGGCATAATTTAATTTAAGTACTGTTCAGCTCCAAACTACATGTATTAGTGTAGCCTCTGCAAGGGTTTCACTTCAACAGGGTGGATCAAATTGGGAGGGAAGTGGAAACATGGCAAGTGGAAACATGGCAAGAAAGAAGTGGATCCAGTTAAGGCTGTGCTGGGGATCCGGGTACCTGGATACCCGACCGAAACTGTCATTACCCGGTTCTATTTTTCAGTTCCAATTACCCGTAAACGACTTCTTAAAATTTCGTCTGAACATTTAATCCACACAAATGAATTTTTGTTAACAAAATGTGTGTGGGGAATGGGGATGCTACGAGTCGTTTTTAATATAGACGGCAGGAAATTATTACAGTAAGTTCACATTTATTATGACTGTAATAAAATAAGAGAAACTTATGATCTTATTTTATAGATTTGATAGTATTTATGGGTTTTACAAAATTGTTTACGGGTACCCGGATATATCCAAAATTTTCCATTTCCAGGTATCCGGTTCCTGAAATAACCAAAAATGCACAGCCTTTAAGATCCAGGCCAGCTAAAAACGGGGGATTATGTCTTGAAAAAAAAGAAGAAGATGAACAACTGAATGTGGGTTCGAATACTGGCTGCGACCGTGGTGCTTACATGTATGTCCTAAAGCAAGACACCATTATTGCTTCTCTCCACCCAGGAGTAAAAGTACCTGACCTGTGATGGCAGAGTTGGTGGTTGTGTTTGATTAGCCCTATATGCACCGAAATGGCAGCAATTGAGCTGTATACTCCCCAGGGAGCTGAGATGGTTTCAGGAATGATTTATGAGCCTGATTATTATTATTATTATTATTATTATTATTATTATTATTATTATTATTATTATTATTATTATTATTATTATTATTATTATTATTATTATTATTATTATTATTATTATTATTATTATTATTATTATTATTATTATTATTATTATTATTATTATTATTATTATTATTATTATTATTATTATTATTATTATTATTATTATTATTATTATTATTATTATTATTATTATTATTATTATTATTATTATTATTATTATTATTATTATTATTATTATTATTATTATTATTATTATTATTATTATTATTATTATTCATTTGTCACTCCTTTAATGAATGCAGTAGGAAGCAGGGAATTCAACCAAGATTTGAGCAGTTACGAAGCTCTTTCTTCCTATTATTTAAAAACATGTATTTGTTTTTCATCCCTGTTCTTAATTTGCCCGAGGACAGCCAGAGAGTCTGAGCAAAAGAAATCTCCATCTTTAATAATTTGTTCCCCCCACAATGATTTAGTGTATATGCACGGACATCAATCAGGGGGTGTCGGCAAGGGGATTTTAATTTTTTCCCCCGCATGACGACTCTTCTCAGCACCTGAAAAATTTAATACAATAAATAAAAATAGTGTGGCCTAAGCAGTGTTTATTGAAAAAAAAAAATTGTTGTAAAATTAAATAATGTGGACAGATTTTGTTGTTTTTGCATGGGGCTGGCGATTTAAAATATGGACACAAAGATTCAGAAACAATGTTTATATTGAAAAATGTAATGGTATGAAATGAAATACTGTAATGTACAGTTAAGATTTGTGCATTGGGTTGGTGATAAAGGAACAAAAAGTTTCAGAAAACCATGTTTATATCATTGAACACATTTAATGACACACAATTAAATGACGTTTCACAAACAGCATATTATTGTGTACCAAATCCATTAAACTTCCCCAGCTGCTTTTTTGTGCCATGAAGCCATGGATGCTTTGCATAATTTACTACTGTACCAATTCCATCAAAGTCCAACAATTGGGATAACTTTTTACTGCATGCTGATGGATTTTCGTGGATTTGGCATGGTTTCTAGCAAAAAATGCCTCTCGAGGGGGTTAGGGTTTTAATTAACCCTCCTATATACAGTGCAGTTGCCATAGAATTGTCAGACCTTTCAAAACCTTTCAAGTTTGCTGTACTGAAGGGTTTTGAAAGGTGAGAAAACTGTCTGACAAAAGGGACCTATGAAAGGTTTCGAAAGGTGTAACAACTCTCTGAACAAACTGATGTTGAAATGTTTCAATACCTTTCAAAGGGTATTGAAAGGTGTGGTTGTTCAGTAGCAACAAATTCTGGAGGGTTTTAAAGGGTTCATAATAATTGATAGCCATTTTGGCCCGTAAGCAGATTTTGAAAGGTTTTGAAACGTCAAACCATAGGAGGGTTAAATAACAAAGTTGCATTTCATGTGTATAGGCCTAACATGTACATTCAATGTTTATCTTGAAAAATGTAATGGCACGAAATGAAATACAGTAGGTCTAATGTACAGTTAAGATTTTTGCATTGGGTTGGTGATAAAATGTATGGTCAAACGTTTCAGAAAACCATGGTTTTTTTTAAAAACAAATTTAATGACACAAAATTAAGTGACATGAACAGCATATTATTTTGTTTTAACATCTTGGTGTTGGTGACTTAAAATATGGACCAACAAATTCAGAAAGAAATTTTTATTGAAAAAATCAAATGACACGAAATGAAATGCTGGGACAGCAACATGTTATATTTTTTGCATGGGGTTGGTGACTTAAAATATGGAATTTTTTTTTTAGATATAATAATTGTATAAACTTTCGGGAAGAGGTTGCGCTGATGATCCAAACTACAACAGTCAATATAATTTTGTGACCCATTTGTTGGAGCTAAGGCTGTGTCGGATACTGAAACTGTCATTAACCGGTTCCATTTTTCGGTTCCAATTACCCGTAAACGAATTCATAAAATTTCCGACTGAACATTTAAGCCACACAAATGGAAGTCTCTGATTTTTTGTAAACAAAATGTGTATGAGAAATGGGGACAGTGTATTAGCCAGGATTTGGAGATAGGGCGTCCAAATTAGTTATTCTTTGAAAAACAGGGTGTCCAAAACGTTTACTTATAATACATACATTTGCATGTGTATTACAAATAAAACAGGGTGTCCATTTAGCAAACTGGGCATCCAAAAGACACCCAAAGGTGTTGCTGGCTAATACTATGAATGGGAATGCTACTAGTCATTTTTAATAATTATAGAGGCGGGAAATTATTACAGTAAGACCACATTTGTTATGACTGTAATAAAACAAGAGAAACTTATGTTCATATTGGTTATTTTATACATTCGGGAGTATTTATGTGTTTTTACGGGTACCCGGGTATCCGAAGATGTCAAATTTTGGGTATCCGGTTTCCAAAATAGCCGAAAACGCACAGCCTTAGTTGGAGCACAAATGACAAAACTTCATCTAGTTGATGACATGATGTGTATTCCATCAATCAAATGACAAGGATACACAGTAGGATTTTTAATAATCTGTCTTATTGGCTCCACAATGACGCTTGACATTTTGGGGCAGAGTAAGCTAAGCTGTCACTGTGTCTGCAAGGACGTTGGCTCCACAAATATGATCTTTCCACAACTGTCTGTTCTGAGCGGTGTTGTATAATGCCTGATAGAAGGTGCTACTGGCAAAAAATGATACTCTCCCATTGCTTCCTTGGTCTCCCTCGTCTATTAGTGCCACTGACCGTTTTTTAGCAGGATGCGTTAGGCGGGCGTTGTTTATTCTGATTAAATGGCCAAACCAGGATAGCTGCGCTTCACTGATGTGGGAGATGATTCATTTAGGAGGGCCTTTTGCATGGGTAATTCTTGTTAGGAAATCTTCATTACTTAAGTCCATCAAGAGAGATGTTGAAGGATCCTCCTGTACATGTACATGTTGTATAGCATTGCATCTCAAAGGCTTGTAGTTTTTTCTCGTCTGCCTTCTTGATGGTCCAATCCTCTGAGCTGTATAGAGGAACATGATTGATGACAAGGATTTAGGATTATAGGATTTTTAACCCTTCTACTATTGATGCACTTTAGTTGCTGTAGAGGTCAAAATCAGTAAACTGCCTGTTTTGACTGTTGACCCAAATGTGCACACAGGGGCATTTGTGACTGGTTTTTACTGCCATTTTGACCACCCTGAACAATACCAGACAATGCTTTTACCAGTCAAAAACGGTCAACTCATTTTGACCTGTAAATGTACTTACTACACGTAAGGTTTGACAGTGTTTGACTTTTAAGCGCACATACCTTGGGAAGTATTTCAACATTTTGACTGATTTTGACCCTTGTAGTAGTAGGAGGGATAACCTTTCTCATTGGCTCCACAATGACAAGCTATAACATATTTTTGGGGCAAAGTACATACATGTTGCAATTGCTATGGCAGTGTCTAATCTACTATACCCTTAATACTGAAGTCTAAGTGACTTCACATCAACCTTATCCTTAGGGCTTAACATTTCTGAGCAGTAGCCATGATTGTTTGATTGAAGTTATTTGAAAATGTTCATTTTTTTTTTTTAGGTAATCATGTGTGTGTACCTTATTGAAATAATGATTTTCTATAAATGACACAGTGTACACAATCTTGTGTAAACAAACTTCTCAATGTGCACGATTCTTTAAGAAATTACCTAGAATACATGTATGTTCCAAGCGATATGAAATAATGAATTTAAAATTGAATAATAATTGACTGTCTTCTGTACACGCATTCCTGGGGTCACCATTCTTTCTCCAATGCTGAACTTTGGAACAATCTTCCTTTTCAACCTCGCCAACAACAATCCCTGTCATCATTCAAATCATCCCTCAAACCCATCTTTTCTGTCATCGTTCTTCTGTTTAATTTATATTATTCTTAAATGCACCATGAGTGTCATGCTTGACAGATACCAGCGCTTTACTAAGTGTTCATTATTATTATTATTAATAAGTACAGTACATACAAAATATATTTTTATTTTGTGCGTTTCATTTTCAAGCAATAAGCTCTTGTTGCACTCAGCAGACTTCACACTGAGACATTAACTGATGGATGTTGGAGCATAAGTGCCAATTGCCTAACCAGTTATTGATTGAAGTGGGTCGTACCAAGTTTGTCTCAGGACTTGAGGCTTTTCAGAAAGAGTAGATGTTTGCAAAATCCTGAAGATTTTGAGCTCAATGTACAGTGCGAGCAGTCCCGCATGTAATGTGTAAGACTTAAATGTATTTAGGCTGCGTCTCAAAACTCTAAATGCCTGTTCATACATGTATCAGCGCAGTGTGTCCATTTGGAGCAGCTACTCTTCCTATTGGGAATGCTTAGGGTGCGGTTTTGCGACTGTAACCAGATACATGTTTGGGCTTCGGTCATTGGTTAAGTGTTTTCATGAGTTCGGTTGTGCTGCGATGACGTCATTGTTCTGACCAAACATGAACCGAAGTTTGTGATCGGTTACGCTTGGTTTCAAGATGGTGGATTGTAAAAAGTAACGGAAGTTTTGTTAATTATTTGTTAAAACATGATGAAATGATTGTTCGTATACCAGTATCTTTCAAGTTTATTGCAAGCACTCATGAATGAGTAAGTTCTATTTTGCAAAAATTTGAATTACACCGTATATTTTGAGAAACGTTGGTGATTGAACACGTCGCAAACTGAAAACAATTTTTGGGTTACATTTGCGTTTTCGCTTTTAACTTTGAATATCATTTCCAAAAAGTGCAAACTTTAATTCCCATTAAAGGGACAGTATCGTCACGATCAGAGCAGACTTTCAACAGGGCATGGAATCGGTGTCCTAGTTTAAGATGAACACAGTAACTGAAAATTACTGGCTCATTTATGCAGCATCAACGGTAATATGACCTTATCATGTGGGGTATTATTTTCAGTCACTCATAATAATAATAATAATAATGTGTGGACTTATATAGCGCACGTATCCACCAACTGAGTGGTGCTCAAGGCGCATTATATTATTACCCCTGCTCATAAGGCTCATAAGGCTCATAAATCATTCCTGAAACCATCTCAGCTCCCTGGGGAGTATACAGCTCAATTGCTGCCATTACAGCGCATATAGGGCTAATCAACCAACTCTGCCCTCACAGGTACCCATGTAACCCCTGGGTGGAGAGAAGCAATTATGGTTAAGTGTCTTGCTCAAGGACACAAGTGTCACGGCCGGGTTTCGAACCCACATTCTGCTGCTAACACCAGAACTTGAGTCCGGTAAACTAGACCGCTCGGCCACGACACTCCACTCAGTTTAAAATCTAAAACTAGCACCCCTATTCCATACCCTGTTAATCGTGACAATATTAAATATCCCTTCAAGTTTGCTTTAATATTGAGTAATGTTTGTTAAAATTGATTTATAGTTCAGATTTCCAATCGTTGTGCACATACATTACACGTTCATATGTACATGTACATATTTCATATAACTACATTTAATGGGCGCAGGGGTCGCAATTAACACTAGTCCGTTAGTCCAAGGCTAGTGGTTTTAGCAGCGGGACTACTAGCTGCTGGGGTTTGGGTAGTCCGATGGGCTAGCGAAAAAAATGAAATAAAAATACGCAAAAAAACATTCAGTATGATCTCAGTATGAACATGTTACTCACCAGCTCCCGGTTCATTTCTTTTTCTTGTATTTATATTCACCTTTTTTTCAGGACTACTAAAAAATGAGAAGGACAAGTAATTTTTTTTACATACGTAACTAGTCCTGTGGGTTACCATAAAATTCAAGTTAATTTCTACCCCTGAGGCGTGTGAGTCAGATACAAAAACACCAACTAAAAACGTGCGAGTCAGCATGACGCAAAGCAAACTTATGCAGTCTTTTAGCTCATTGCCGCATTGTGCATCATGTGCCAGCTTAATGCAACTCACATACTGTACATGTACACGTACGTGTGGTTCGATTTTTGATAATTCGGTGATCACCAACACGATTGTACGTTATTTGATGACGTCAACTGCACAATGTCTGTATACTCTAGTCTGTGTACATATTTAGCGTACGGTGTACATTAAGTATACCCTATGCCGGTGTGGTAAAAATGTGATTTTCCTTCCTCATGCACAGTGGCTATGAATGTGCTAAGAGCTTTCAACACCCAACCGCCAAAGTAACCCTTCATGCTTTTTAATAGGATCTTGTCAAATAAAGGGAACAAGTTGGACTTTGTTCATATCCTTGAGCAGACCATCAAGTGTTTAGTTAGAGTGGGTGATATTTGCTGACTTCACTGAGGGTTGAATCAGGGAGGCAGAGGTGGTGGTTAACATTATGTATGTTATTGGAGAAGGAAATTTAAGTTTCCTAGGGAGTAATTACATTTTCGTGGAGTCTTGTACAAATTGCAGAACCAATTTGTCTTAAATTTTAGTGTTTCTGTTTTGAAGTGAATGATGGAGGGACATGCAGTTAAGTCATGGGAGAATATATGTGTACACTGTGTGAAAGTGACAAAGGGAGCCAGTCATTATTTTTCCTGATACGAGATGTGTGTGTGTGTGTGGGTGGGGGTGGGGGTGGGGGTGAGGGTGTGTGTGGGTTTGTGTAGGCATTCAAACCTGGGACCTATAACAAAAGGGACAATTTCCTGTCCCCTATTGCTATCACAATATAGTCCCCATTTGCCAGGACAACGAATTGGGAAAAAGGAAGTCCCCGAAACAAACTTGCATGTGTGTGTGTTTGTGGGGTGGGGTGGGGGGGGGGGTTGTGATGAGGGGTTTGTGGTGGGGGAGTTTGTGGTGGGGTTTGTGGTGGGGAGGGGGTGTTTGATCACATGCAATCGTTTATTTTACAAAGTAACAAATTAAGAATTTTAACTGACAGCCTTAAAAAAATAATGAATAAATTAAAACTATCAGCAGTATAGTGTAGTCTGCCTGGGCAAATCTGTCTCAAATGTTAAAATGTCCACAATTCTTGAGATACATTAAATGTATAGCCACCATAAAAATTTTCATGTACATGTAGTTGGCTGTGTCAGTGCGTGAAAAACCCTCTTACATGTAGGTAACATTGGATTTAGGATGATCTTCGGTGCAATAAATTCTAACTTCATTGACAAAATTTTTATAGAGAATTACATATTCACATCTATATGTGTCACCGCAATTAGTCTTATTTATCCTCTTCACCATGCAAAAGTTTTACCGAATTACATATTGAATTTTATATTGAAAGTTTGTTGTTTTTGTAATTTCATTTCACTTGACTCTCAAATACGTACATGTAAGTAAAATAAATAATTAAAAAATAAGAGAAAATGTAGCAGTTGGCATGCACTGTAGAAACATAGCCTGAAACCCTAGCCTGAATCATCAACAGCCGACACTTCTGGGGAAAACTGACAGATGGGCATAAGCTAAGAATGTACGGTATTCAGCCACTGAACATTTGTCTCTAAATGTTCAGAATTAGTAAACAACAAATCCTGCTGTCCTCTCACCTTTGTGACACCCTCTCATTCAAGCAAGGATCCAATCCAGGATCTATGTCAGTAATCACAACCACCATTCGAGGAATGCAATTAAAAAACTGTGAAGCAGTGCTACGTTACGGACTGGATGCTGTGATCAAAACATCTATTTCCGTGTTCCTTCTCCTATATAGCCAATCATGTCTAAGGTGATAGCCCTGATGATGTCACTAGGTTTCACGGTCTCTTGTCAAGGTGTTAGTAAGTTGTACATGTAGCTCTGTTCTTCTTGGTGCATCTTGATTTATTTGGTTGATCATTTTGCGGCTGTTTTTAAGTTTTTTATTCTTGGAACTGCGTCTACATGTATCAATGCCATGCCAGTTGACATTTGCGGTTGGCAAGAGGAAGGGGTTGGGAGGGGGTAGTGGGAGGGTTGGAGGAGAGCTATGAAGCATGCCCAGAAGGGGGTTGGGAGGGGGATGGTGGGAGGGTGGGGGAGGGCTCGTGGGAGGGCTTGTGGGAGGGTGGGGGAGGGCTCGGAAGCATGCCCAGAAGGGGATGGTGAGAGGGTGGGAGGAGGGCTCTGAAGCATGCACAGAAGGGGATTGGGAGGAGGATGGTGGGAGAGTGGGGGGGATGGTGGGAGAGTGGGGGGGATGGTGGGAGAGTGGGGGGGGGGGCTCTGAAGCATTCCCAGAAGAGGGTTGGGAGGAGGATGGTGGGGAGTGGGGGAGGGCTCCGAAGGATGCCCAGAAGGGGGTTGGGAGGGGGCAGTGGGGGGGGGGTTGTGGGGGGGGGGGTTCTGAAGCATACCCAAAGGGGGTTGGAGAGGGGGATGGTGGGTGAAGGGATAACATTGTGAAAGAGAAGGCTGTTGATATGGAATAACTGGAAATGCAGACTTGAAACCACACCTGCAGTGTACACTGTACAGTAATTTCATGCAGCAGTCTGCAGAGGTTGGATTTCCATCAGACAATCTATTGACTGGAGGCCTAAAATGTTGATTTCATCTCTCATTTCATGAGTGATGGTACATGAACATGACATTCGGGCATCTGTTTGTTGTAGTTAGGGCTATACTTGTACAAATGAACATCAGTATGATGGCACACGCTCCCCACTGTACACGTACCTTCTGCCCACACATTGCATACTTGGGGAACACACAATGTATGAGATGCATTCACAGAATAAACATTTTTGTCGCTTAACACCATCTCATAAGTGTGACGAGCAGATGGATGGAATCAGTTGGGTTTCCTAGTAAACCAATCAGTGGCATTTCAAACACTAATACCAGATGAAATTTCACCAACATATACAGATGAAATATGAATATCTCCAAATGTTATTTGTGTGAGGTAAGGCTGTGCCAGGTATCCGGGTTAAATTTTTTGGGTTCCAATTACCTCTAAATGACTTTTTAAAATTCCGACTGAACATTTAAGCCACACAAATGGAAGTCTCTAGATCTTTCCGACTTGGAGAGACAAATCTGTCGTAAGAACCAATCTAATTTGTCAACCAAACTATTGAGATCAGTTAGCTTTCTGATCGCTCCCCGATCTTTTCATACGATCAATCCACCAAGTCGATTAATATCTCAATTTCACGAAATGTCTGTTATCTTATGGGACATATTTAATTATGTCATTCATTTACTCATCTGTTATGTTACAAACTTGAATTTTAATGTTCTTGTATTGTATAGGTTTTTAATTTATGCTCGCCCACCATTGACATTTATTCTCAGTGCCATATTGATCACTTGTGTATTTACTTACCAGTATAGTTTCTTGTGATGTCTCCATGATAACCACTCAGTTATGTACCAAGGCTTGTGGTTTTACAGATATTCATCAGGAATGTAATCAGTTCTTCAAATGTCTGCTTTATTGTCATGGGTTTGTGAGCTTCAATAGACAATCAGACTCTTTGCTGTATGTCTCTGGCTGCCGTTGCTATGGTTATTAACTGGTACAACTATTCACACATGGCTACCAGTACCTTAAATACATGTATGCCCTTTACTTTTACAGCTGTTAACTTATTAGATCAGAGCTGTCCGGTATGCAATCAAGGCCTGTCTGATAACTGTCAAAATTGGGTCACTCATATTCTGCTCTTCAATTATCTTGAACAAGATGATTTCCAACTAGTTTTATTTGAGTTTCGAACTAATGGTATACTAGATAATGATCGGCTCAAGAAGTTGAAATTCAATTTTTTATGACAGTTTTGGCAACTCGGAATCAGATCCAGACAGAAAATACTATTCGAATGTACATTGTGCAGATTCGGACTATTTGCTTTCTGATCAGTTTGTTACAAAATATGTTAACAACAATTATGCAACCACTACGCATTTTTCATGTATTCATTACAACTCTAGAAGCCTGGCCAAAAATTTTCACCATATTGCCGACTTCATTAAGTTACTGGAATTTCAATTTGGCATTATTGGAATCTCTGAAACATGGTTGAGTAAAAACAGTCCCGCATTGGGCATCACAGATTACAGTTTTATCCACAGCAAAGGTCAAAAGGTCGGGGTAGTGTTGCTATGTATGTCCATGATTCACTTACCTTTAAAGATGAAAATGTCATTGCTGGAATTGTGTACAAGCCTCCTGATACCAACATTAATTCATTTGTGGATGCATTTGATACACTGCTCACTAAAATCAGTAATGAAAATAAACTCTCTTTCATAATGGGTGATTTCAACATCGATCTCCTCAAACATGAGCATCACAACTCAACCAAAAACTTTGTCAGTTCACTATTCAGTAATTCCCATCTTCCCTTGATTAGTCTACTCGTATAACCAGTTCATCTGCAACGCTCATTGATAATATCACTATGACTTTCAGGTGTATCAAGGTATTCTCTTTGATGATACAACTGATCATTTACCAGTTTTTCAGATCACACAGTTGAATGATTCACCTTGTACTATTAGAGTTAATTCTCAGCTAATGTTAATTGGAATTATGTGTATTCTATTGATCCTGATGATGGATTTAATGCATTTACGTCTCATTTCTCTAATCTGTACAAAAAACATTTTCCGCTAAAGAAAGCTCAACCCAAGAGGAACTTGAAATCCTGGATGACAGAAGGCATTTTACAGTCTATCAAATCTAAGAACAAATTGTAATGAAAATTCCTCAAAAGACCAAATGCGGAAAATGAAAACATTTATAAACTTTCCACAATAGACTGAATGCCGTGATCAAACAAGCCAAAATCAACTTCTTCGAGGGAAAGTTTTCCCAAGCTAAATCCAATATTAGAGAGACCTGGAATATCATTAATTCCATCCTAAAGCCTGCCAGTTCTGGAAAGACACGTGATTATATCTTCAACTGTAATAGCAAGCAAACCAATGACCAAAGTGAAATTGCAAACGCATTTAATAACTATTTCACTCAGATCGCTCCATCATTGGACAGTAAGATCCGCCAAGCTCAAACCAGTTACTGGAACTATTTTACCAATTCCAACCGGCAGTCACTGTACTTAAAACCCATCAGCGAACTTGAAATCATAAAAATTGCAGGGTCATTTCAGAACAACAATACTCCAGGTATGGACGATTTTAACCCAGGAGTTGTCAAATCTATTATTCATGAGATTAGTAAGCCTTTGTGTCATGTGTCATTATCTTTTGGTGTATGAAAGCAGCCAAAGTGACACCGATTTACAAAAGTGGTGATCATTCTGATTTAAGCAACTACAGACCAATCTCAATATTGTCTTGTTTTCCAAACTACTTAAGAAAATTGTGTATGATAGAACGGTCCAATTTCTAAATACATGTAAGTTCAATCTAATTTGTGACAGCCAGTATGGCTTCCGAAGCAATCATTCTACTTCTTCAGCACTGATTGATCTAACAAACAATGTAATCGATGCTTTCGAGGATAATAAATATGCCATGGGGATTTTTCTGGACTTATCTAAGGCATTCGATACTATCAATCATGAGATTCTATTGCAGAAGCTTGATTATTATGGGATCCGTGGCATAGCACATGATTGGTTCGACAGCTATCTTAAAAATCATTCTCAATGTGTGAAAACAGTTACTCATGGAGTCCCCCAAGGGTCTCTCCTAGGACCATTACTTTTTATTCTGTATATCAATGATATTTCAGCTACATCTGATTTATTCTCATTTATTCTTTATAATAATAATAATAATAATGTAGATTTATATGGCACACGTATCCACCAAACTGGTGCTCAAGGCGCATTACATTATTACCTTATTACCCCTGCTCATTCCTGAAATCATTCCTGAAACCAACTCAGCTCCCTGGGGAGTATACAGCTCAATTGCTGCCATTTCAGCACAATGTATGGGCTAATCAAACACAATAACCAACTCTGCCCTCGCAGGTACCCATTTACCTCTGGGTGGAGAGAAGCAATTATGGTAAAGTGTCTTGCTCAAGGACACAAGTACCCCGGTCGCTGTTGGGATTCGAACCCACATTCTGACGACTTTATGCAGATGACACTAAAAAAATTATTTTTGAACTCAAACTACTCAACCTTAAAAACATTAATATATATCATCAGAACATCTTCATGCACAAATTCTTCATAAACAACTCTCCACTCACCTCCAAGCACTCTTTAAATTTAATTACAATATTCATAACTATAACACTAGAACTTCAACTAACATTCATCTCCCAAAACACAGGACAATTTTTTTTTCAACACACACTTTGATATACTGGTGCAACCAATTGGAATAAGCTTCTCAGTGATATTACAAACTCATCAACACTTAATTTATTCAAATATAAAATTAAAATGTACCTATAAAATTGTTCTATGTAAACTACTTATGTGTATTATCTTAGTAAATTTGTTAATTGTTATCAATGTATAGTACCCTATTTAGGCACGTAAAATTTGCAGACAAGTGTTCTTGTCTGTCCGTTCGTACGTCTTGTCTTGTCTTGTAAGGCATCCCCAACACAAGCAACCGCTTACCGGGACATCCCTCCATTTCATTCTTTCTTATGTCTAATAGGTTACTTATGAATGTATTAATACTGTCCGTTCGTACGTCTTGTCTTGTCTTGTAAGGCATCCCCAACACAAGCAACCGCTTACCGGGACATCCCTCCATTTCATTCTTTCTTATGTCTAATAGGTTACTTATAAATGTATTAATACTGTTATCTGCATACTTTGACTTGAGAACTGTGAAATGGAAATAAATGGAAATGAATTGTAAATGAATTGTAAATGAATTGAAAACATTGAAAAAGAAAACTCAGATACATGTAAAGGCTTTGCCGACAGCCTTTCACAGACTTGCCAGCTTTTGTTTGATGCATCTAGTTTGTTTTGAGTTGACAGCCGTCATGTCAGTATCACCAGTTGGTACTCTACACCGTATTTTGTGCATATTGTTTGAAGTTATTGGATTAGTGAGAGTGTTGGACACATGAATTATTTTTGTATGTGTGTGGGGAATGGGGATGCTACGAGTCATTTTTAATGTAGAGGCGGGAAATTATTACAGTAAGTCCACATTTATTTTGACTCGATTAAAATAAAAGAAACTTGTGTTTGTATTGGTTATTTCAGGAGTATTTATGTGTTTTGACAAAATTGTTTACGGGTACCCGGGTATCCAAAGATCCAATTTCGGGTATCCAGTTCCTGAAATAACTGAAAACGCAGCCTGAGGTTAAAAATAACTAAATGGTAGAATTTTAATTTAACCTATAGGCCTACAGTACATGTACATATGCAGGTTGTTTTTAATACACGCATTGATGTTATGAAGGACATGTTTCCTTTTTCGGCCGTTTTACCAAAAGTTTAACGGCTCTATAAGATCAGAGCAGTTTAATAATTGTTTTCACTGAATTTGTAAATTAGTTTAAACTTGTACTGGACTTGGACCATATAGGATTAGAACCCATTCTCATTGCATCCACATGCAACAAATGTAAAATTCTGTCAGATATTGTTGACATCAGCAAAGGACAAAAAAACATTGTTCTAGCTGATCGATTGATCTTGTTGCACCTTCACACTTGTCTGCAGTTGTTGCCCTGTGTTGTATTGTATCACCGCCATGATCATATTATTATAAACAGGTGTCTGGCCTGGGTTCTGCAATGGGACGTACATGTACAATTGTCTATGGTGCTGTGATTTGTTAAGAAAAGTGAATTCAGAAAAGAGTACTGCTTCCTAAATTCTACAGTGTATGGTAGAATGACCAAAAATCGGATTGCATTTCCACTATTTTCTTGTGAACGACACAATGTTATTTAGCTGAAACTTTCACATGTTGGTTGTTTAAAGGGACAATATCGTCACAATCAAAAGGGCATGGAATCGGAGAGCTACGTAGTTTCATATGGTATTAACTCAGTGAGTGAAAATAATTCCCCACATGATAAGGTCATAATTATTAACATTGCTGCTGCATAAATGAGCCAGTAATTTTCAATCACTGTGTTCATCTTAAACTACATGTAGGACACCGATTCCATGCCCTGTTGAAAGTCTCCTCCGATTGTGATGATATTGTCCCTTTAATGTATTAATTGAAAGCCGACTGATGACCAGAAACTGGAGATGTATTTTTTTGGCCTTATGTTCAACAGCAATGATTAAATTTGCGTCCCCCCTCCTTTTTTTGCAGTGTGCTCTTTTTGCCACGCTTGATCTGCCCTGAAAAGAATGTACTATGTACGTGTGCTGTGTATGTTTCCACATTCTAGCTGCTCCAGTAATGTTATCGCAATCCATGTGTGAATCAACTTGCACATTGGTGAGGTGATCACACCTCTGGCATGCTTCTGATAAGCAGTCTGCCTGGCCTGGTTTTTCACCTAATTCCCTGTACTAAATCTCACCAAGAATGCGAGTGCTTTAAATGCCGTTAGCCTCTCATTCGGTCTTAAAAACCCTGACATTACATTCTTTCCTTTTAATTCCTTGGGGCTGACAAAAATCGCCTTATGTACCATGCCATGTCAAAGACGTTGGCGCCTCTCATTTCGATCAAGCTCCTTCGCGGGGTTAGACGTACCCATGGGGTTTCGGATCAGTGACTGCCATATGTTTGGGCGGTGCTGATCATTGATAGGACAATGACACACAAACTTATCAACAAGACCGGGAAAAGTTGAGGGCGGTATTTTACAAGCCAAGTTTGGTTCAGGCCTCAGGATTTTTCCTGATTTTAGGATTTTTTTAATTTTTTTTTTTACAAATCTTCCTTTTCCTCACAATGCTCTTGAAAGAAGAGAAGTAGCCACCAAGGAAAGAAAGAAGTAGCCTGTGTCCAAACCTCTAGTTTCTTGTTTGTGGGGATGTGGAGACTCCAAATCCTCCAAGTTTAAACATCCACAAGGTTCAGGGGGTTTTGTCCTCTAGACCAAAGGCAGATCCAGGCCTGCTACCCATTTTTCAGGATTTTTACTTTGGTCAAATCACACCATGTTACTTATATATTTCACTCATCCGTTTTTTTAACTGTTCTCAGTGATTTAGGAAATTTGTTATGTACGCTACATGTATATATATATAGAAAAAGTTACTAACATTACATACATTTTTTGGACACATGCATAAAATATTGCTTTTTCTCTTACAATGGAGTGCCATGGCCGAGCAGTTTAGTGCATCGGATTTGTGTTCTGATGGCTGAGTCATCAGAATGTGGGTTCGAATCCCAACCGCAACCGTGGTACTTGTGTCCTTGAGCAAGACACTTTACCATAATTGCTTCTCTCCACCCAGGAGTAAATGGGTACCTGTGAGGGCAGAGTTGGTTGTTGTGCTTGATTAGCCCTAATGCACCGAAATGGCAGCAATTGAGCTGTATACTCCCCAGGGAGATGAGATGGTTTCAGGAATGATTTATGAGCCTGATGAGCAGGGGTAATAATATAATGCGCCTTAAGCACCAGTTTGGTGGATACGTGCACTATATAAGTCCACATTATTATTATTATTATTATTATTATTACATATATGTACACATGTACATGTACATGTAGCGTACATATAACAATTATATGTAGATTATTATTTTGTGCTGAGTAAGGTCTAGATATAATGCAACTACTGTGAAAAAAACAACAACATATGAGTGAACTATATATTATGGCATTAAGAGTGGGCCCAAAACCTAAACAATGTAATGTGAGTAACCATGGAATTGCCTATTAAAATATTTGTGTACAGTGTACTGTACAAATTTACATTGAACATGCAATGCTGATTTTGAATACCAAATCTAAAGTTTTGAAGGACAAATTTTGAATTTCTTTTAACATTTGTTTCAGGATACAAGCGAAATCATTCACCACACACATATCTATCTCCCTGCTCCCACACAGATTGAAGCAGTTGATTTTAGTATGTAAATTGGCAATAAATTAGTGCACACTATGGACATTTGGACATGACATTTCCTTAGGCCCAAAATAAGTCCCTGGTTTGTGGTCTCTGTGTGCATCGCCTCAGACCTGCGCGTCAGCAGTTATAATTTTCTTTTTATGTGCTATAAAACGATGTCCAATTGCAGCCAAAATTGCTGGATTGATTGGAATTCAGCCGTGCTGTGTTTTTTTAAACGACTTTTTCACATACATGTGTAGGGGTATGAATGTTTGCCCGATTTGTGAGGCCTCTCTTAGCCACCATACTTTGTGGGAAATTTGGTCCCCGCGTATACAATGTATCACGTATTTCCCTATTAACAAAAAAAACCAAAAAAAATGGCCGAAAAAAAAAGCATGTCACCGCACTGATTTTGAAGCCGACTGATGACCAGAAACCAGAGACTTTTTTTTGGCCTCATCAGTTAAATGGCAAACAAGTAAATGTCTAATTGTATTAAATCCCCATAGGGCTGAGGGCCCGAGTATTTAAAGGTGCAAAATAATGAAAACATCCTTTTAAAAAAACCTTCTTTTTAAAGCCTTTATTTTATGTAGACCCTATTGTGTAGAACTTTCGGAGTGGAAATATTCCTTTAACAGTAAGATTTGTATTTAATACATGTACACTCACTGGCCAATACTCAAAGTATTGCAACATGAATTTGTATGAGACATTGCCTAGACGGATGGCCGCAATTATCAGGTCACGTGGTTACCCGACAAAGTATTGAAGGACTTTGTTTCCGAGCAAGAACAGTAAAAAAGAACATTGACTTCAAAACACAAGCACTTTCAAGAAGTCTTAAGTAGTGTAAATAAAATAAAATAAATTATTGTAACACAGTTCTCTAAACTGAACTTTGGTGTGAATTTCAATGTTGCAATACTTATGGCCAGTGAGTGTATGCTTTCATAATGTGTCAAGGTTTGATCCTGTACTTAAAAGATCCAAAACAATCAGAATCTTCCACATGAATTTTACAAACAAAAATACATGGTCAGAGAAGGATATCACTTGCGCTGTAGAGCATTGAAAATGTACTCAGAAATTTGGATCAGCAAACACAAACTCTGTATTTATTATAACGTGGAATCATTGAGTACAGTTCGTCAACAACATCCAATCCAATCCAATCTGCATTTGTAAAGCGCCATCAATCTAGTTGCCTATTCCGAGGCGCTAAACCAGAAACACTTTCACGATAAGTATCCTGGGTTCTTTTACGTGCATTACACAACACACGGGACCTACGGCTTTACGTCCCATCCGAAGGACGAAGCAATTATGGTTAACCCTTTCCTTACCATAGTCGACTTTAGTCGACCAAGCTTTCACACAAAAAAGCACTCAAGCCTGAGCACAAAGGCCATTTGTTATAAAGCTGTAGTTGTCCATGTTCACCCTCCATACCCAAGCTTACAATGGTTGGAAAGAGCAAGATCGGATCTTTCCATTGATGGTGAAATAGAATAAGGTTGCTATTATGCAATCCCTTCAAATTGGAGTTGAAAGATCCGAAATGCCAAACACCTACGGAGTGCCATGTGTTTGTGTTAAGCCTGCAACGGTTACACGGTTACACGGTTAACCGACCGTTCAAACGGTTACACGGTTACGTTTTTCCGGTTCGGTTAACCTTAATCTATTTTTTTTAAATCGACCCTTCCATTTTTGGAGCGTAGTACGCGAAGAAGACATCAATCAAGTTGCGGGCGAGCAAAAACAAATCCCGATCTTTTGAAGATTAGACCGAGAACGCGGGTGACAAAGTACCAGACGCTTGCTTTGTCTAGAATGCCGCGTGTTTGTAATTGCCCTTTCTCCTTGAATGGCGTCTTTATAGTTGCATTTCTTAGAAGAAACTGTAGCGCGAGTGGCATTTTGTTACCGCTTAATTTGTCTTCAAACATCAAAGGGTGGACGGCGGAACCGGCATTGAATACCGCTGACCTAGATATAAACAGTCCAGGTGTGCATAAATACTGTGCACGCTGGACATGTGCATTCTATAGACAGGTACTAGACAGTACTAGACCACGGTCATGCGTGGCGGTATTTGTGAAATTTTCATTCCTGCTTTTGCAATTCCGTAATTTTAATTCATTCGATCTTCCGTGAGTTCCGTGTCAAGAAATTCATAGCGACTTAATCATTTGGGCGCGGGCTGTCAACGATGTTGGCTGCGAGCCAATGGGGCTGGGGCTGGGTAATCTCCATACACAATACTTCCCACGCCTCGCCTGGGCATCATGATTGGTTCTTTTTGGGCGCGGGCTGTCAACGATGTTGGCTTCGAGCCAATGGGGCTGGGTCTGGGTAATCTCCGTACACAATACTTCCCACGTTCTCGTCTGGGCATCATGATTGGTTCTTTTTGGGCGCGGGCTGTCAACGATGTTGGCTGAGAGCCAATGGGGCAGGGGCAGGGGCTAGGTAATCTCCGTACACAATACTTCCCATACGCTCGTCTGTTACGTACACGTACATGTACGTACTTCAGTCTTCAAGAGTAAATTTTGGCATCGTTTGTCGGCGTTGTATAGGGGCAGGGGAATGTTCTTCACCTGTTCTTGATACGTGTATATCATTTTTGTTTGCGATTACGATCTTTAAATTAGCGATGTTTGAACAATATCTGCCGTTCACGTGGTAACAAATAAGATTATGAACAAACTTCCCGAGACTTTTTTTGTCTTTGTTTTTCTTTGAACGTCGGTTACGGTTAACCGTAACCGCAAAACATACGGTTACACGGATAATTTTAAAACCGCAAACTTGCAGCTCTAGTTTGTGTACAAAAAAGTGTTTGAGTTTACAGATCACACTGAGGAAACAAAGACCAAGAACTTGGACATTTATTGACCAATCTTAATGTTTTTTGGATTTTATGAAAGGGAATTCAATAAGTAAGATATTTTTTATTATTTATTTTGCTGTAAAATGATATCTTCAAGGTGATAATAGAGTTTGTAAAATTGGTCTTTGAACACAAGCTTTCTGTTGTGTAAGAATGTATGCTTCACGCTTGAGTGGTCAAACAATTCGGTACTGAGAGGGTTAAGTACCTTGCTCAAGGACACAAGTGTCACGACCGGGGCTCGAACCCACACCCTGCTGCTGGCAACACCAGAACTTGAGTTCGGTGCGCTAGACCGCTCGGCCACATTCATGTAGGCTACATGTTAACATGTGTACATAACTGGGAGATAATATTTGATGTTTCTTAAAAACAATATATCACCTCAGATAGAAAGATTTGAAGGTATTTTTGATACTATCTGAAGGGGAATTATCTATAGGGTACTTCCCACTGGTACTGAGGGCAGTTTCAATCCTATGCAGGTTTATATACATAATTGGATTGTTTATCTTATCATCCCACGAGTGACTGCTTTTGCAAGCTTTCACACAACACCAAGTAACAAACCAACATTCTGTGAGAGTACACACATTAATATCGTTGGTCATGAACTATCCGATATGTTCATTTAAATTTGCCACACACAAATCTGTGATGACAAAAAACGTGGTTAATGTAAAAACAAATTATATCATAACTCTAATTCTGTAAAAGAATTGACCTTAACATTTCCGAGTTATGAGTAAAGATATCTAGGGTACTAACATTGAAAACATGAGTTAAAATGGATGACAATTATTTTGTTTGAGCTACTGTACGAGCAGACAAATGTAGAGCGATCACGACGGACCTCAGAAATTGCCACACACAAATTAATCTGTGCCGTTGTGCCGACCAAAAAGTTGTTCAAGTGGAAAGAAATTAAATCATAACTCTAATTCTGTAAAAGAAGTGACATTAACATTTCAGAATTATGTGTACAGATGAACATTGTTTGAGATACATTAAAAAAAGTAGAGCGATCTTGAAGGACCGATGTTGTGCACATTGACACGTGCGTTATCATCTCGGCCGGCCACCGCTAGTTGTACAGTGCAGTGCATGCAGTCAATCGCCCACAATGGGTGTTCACGCATGCGCAGTATATGACTGCTTTCGCACAGGACGTTGGTCAATAAATAACGGATCATTTCACACAAGGCGTTTACTAGGTTCCATGAGAAAAATTCTGCTAGTGTAAGATTTTGTCGTAGGTCGTGTTTGTAAAATCTCTCACTTGAGGAATGTGGAGTGTCATGGTCTAGCGGTTTAGTGCATCGGATTTGTGTTCTGATGGCTGAGTCGTCAGAATGTGGGTTCGAATCCTGACCACGACCGTGGTGCTTGTGTCCTTAAGCAAGACACTTTACCGTAATTGCTTCTCTCCACCCAGGAGTAAATGGGTACCTGTGAGGGCAGAGTTGGTTGTTGTGTTTTATTAGCTAGCCCATATGCGCCGAAATGGCAGCAATTAAGCTGTATACTCGCCTGGTGATCTGAGCATGGGTAATAATGTACAGCGCTGTGATACCTTGTGTAAGAGCGCTTTAAAATGCCTCCATTATAATGCTGTTTTTTTTCGTCGTGTGAAAAGGGCTTTTGAAAATGCCGAAGGTGTACATGTACATGTACATAACTGCAAGATCACAGTTCCAAAATACAACCAGAAAACTGTTTTCAGTTTATGACGTGTTCAATCATCAATGTTTCTCAAAGTATACAGTGTAATTAAAATTTTGGCAAAATAGAACTTACTCGTGACTAACAATAAACTTGGAATATTATGTCATCATGTTTTAACAAATAATTTACAAAATTTCTGTTACTTTTTACAATGCGCCATCTTGAAACCAAGCCAAACCGGTCACATACTTTAGTTCACATTTGGTCAGAACAATGACGTCATCGCAGCACAACCGAACTCGCAAAAACGCTTAACCAATAACCGGAGCCCAAACATGTTTCTGGTCAGGGTCGCGAAAACGTGCCCCAGGTGATGCTGATTAATACACTAAGTAAGGACTGTTTGCTTTGACACCATGTAATTAACACTCTCAATGGAATCTTGCGCCATACCACTCTGTCTCTGATGATGCATAGCTATAACCTTTCCTCACTGTTGATCTTGCATGAGTCACTGGATTATTAAATGATTTGATAATTGGGTGAAATAATCCCATCTATAAATTCTTGCCTGCCAAATGTAAATAGACCTGCAGGTTTTTCCCTTTGAAAACCATAATATTAATAACAGTGTGCAGTACATTTAATTCATTGTAATCGCATGAATTTCATGGCACATTTAATTCCAAGTTCACAGTTCCAAATTAACCTACATGTAGTTCCAAATTAAATGTTTTTTTTTTTTGCCTTTGAGAAACGTAAGGCCATTAACTACATGTACTATTTTGCTTATAAATATTCTACACATACGTGTATGTATACATGACAAAATACATAATAAATGTTTATAATAAACCCCTGTAGATACATAGCTTAGTGATACGTATGACTTTAAGCGAACATGTGAAAAGTGAAGAGAAAACCAAGCAAACCTACAAATATCACATACACAATTGAGCATAAAAACGCTAAGGCCCCCCCCCAAAAAGTTTCCGGTTTCTGGTCATCAGTCGGCTTCAAAATCTTTGCAGTGATGTGCTTTTTTTTCCCAGCCATCTTTTGTTTTGCCAACAGGGAAATATGTGATACATTGTATGGTGGCTAAGAGAGGCCTCACAAATCGGGCAAACGTTCATACCCCAGATGTGAAAAAGTCGTTTAAAACATAGCACGGTAGAATTCCAAGTGATCCAGTAATTTTGGCTGCAATTGGACATCATTTCATAGCAAAAAAAAAGTACATTAAAAATGCCGACGCGCGGGTCTGAGGTGACGTGCGCGGAGACCAGAAACCAGAGACTTTTTTTTGGGCCTAAGGCCATTCCAATTTTATTAGTTGGTTTACGGATTTTTTAGGTGCTGAAAAAGGTTGTCAGACAGAAAAAAAAAAAAAAAATCAAATATTCGGACCAATGTTTGAATATTCGTCGCCGGGCAAAAAAAAAAAAAAAAGTACGGATTTCCAATTTTTATTTTTTTTGATTTTTCAACAAAATAAGTCGCCGCATCCGTAAACCAACTAATAAAATTGGAACGGCCTAACTACATGTATAAAATATGTAGAAAAGCAAAATACACGTAGTTATTGGCCTTACATTTCGAACCTGCTAGGTTAGAAACATAAGGTCAATAACCATTATTTTGCTTTTACACTACAGGTCCTTTAGGTTGGTAAGCAGTTTGCAACAGCTAATTCTCTATTTATATGTAGAAAACAGTAGACTTTGTTAAATAATAAATGCATTTTTTTTTAATTACACAATTTTATGTACATGTAAGCATAGGCATTTATAATTTATAGCTGACAGACAGGTTGAACATTCCAATGATTGTTAATCCAACTGTGATTAATTTGGACTCCCTGTACATTTACTGGCTGAGGAAGAAGGAAGTTCTTTGGTCATTGACCTATGATCTTTTAATCTTAAAGAATTATAAAGGTACAAGTAAGCTTGGGCGATATTGACTTTTTTCATCCACCATATATCGGCAAACATATATCGCGATTTACGATAGTATCACGATTAATTTTGTTCATTCATGCATGACTGCTTTAGAGCCGATAACCACAGGTATGTACCCCTCTACAAGCGTCACAATCAATAGCAAATTTGTTTGCATAGTGTGTATGTGCTTTTGAAGTAGTTCGCTTTGTTTCTCACTTCCGAAAGCTGAAAAGACTGGCCTAATTTTTGTTTCCATGGAATTTCTTACTTGACTCATAATGGCGATTTTTTTTAATCGCCATTTGCTAATATCTCGATAACTTGAAAAGGTTCTCAATATTGTAATTGAATAAAAAAAGGTATGACGATATTTGATATTATCGTGTTATCGCCCAAGCTTAGGTACAACATTGGTATTTGGTAATGTATGATCTCTAGTTTTCTGTGTCATAAAACTAACTTCATCACAATAGGTGCTAAAAATTTGTAGAAAAATAACAAAAAGTTGCTGACTTAACAGTCCTGGTTTTATCTAAGGGAGGAGGGCCAAATTCATGGTACAGCCATGAGAAGCCTAGCCAGGCCCAGGCTTTGCCCCAGGCCTACTGGCCTATATAATCCCCTAGCTGAGCACAAAATACCCTTCAGTAATGAATAAATCTCAAATAGCTCTTATTGTTAACGCAGACTTGATTAACACCTCAGCTGTCTTTTGTTCACAACTGCAGCCATTATAATGAGCTCTACTTGGCTGGGCTAGGCCCTCCAGGAGCAAGTTACGTACGTTGATTGACAAGTACTGTATTGTTACAGGATTAGGACTCACAAAAGACAATTAGGAGGCCAGGTAGCCTGGGCCTGGCTGGGCTTCTCAAAGGCTTGGCTGTAACATGACTTTGGCCCTCCTCCCTTAGCGGATGAAAGCACTTCAGATGCAATAATATCTCTGGATGTTTGATAAGTGTATTAACTTAACACCAAGTAAGTTTTAAGATAATAATTTGTTAAATTGATAACCTGTTAATTACCATGTGTTGTATCTTCCCTTTAATTATCAAAGAGGATACATGTTTGTCCATCAAAAGTAATGGATATTAAAGGGACAGTATTATCAACAGGGCATGGAATTGGTGTCCTAGTTTAAGATGAACAGAGTGACTGAAAATTACTGGCTCATTTATGCAGCAGCAATGGTAATATGACGTTATCATTAACCCTAACTCCCTAGGCCCATTTGCTTACACATAACCTGAATCCTCCAAAATCCTTCAGTAGTAAAGCAAGCACATGACATGTATGCACACATGTGTTTTTAATCTGTGATACATGTACATGGCCAGGGACCCCCTCCCTGCATGCATGGAGCAATAAACAGTGTCCACTGACCCAAGCACTGACCTTGCAATCACTACAACAAACATGGATGTACATGTACCATGGAAAGGCAAGTATGCCTAATAACCTGAATCCTCCAAAATCCTTCACTTTAGCAAAGAGCATGTAGCATGTAACCTCAATCCTTCAAAATCCTTGGGTTAAGGCTATTAAGTCTCCAGTTTCTGATCTCCACGCCCATCACCTCAGACCCGGGTGTCAGCATTTTTAATTTTCTTTTTTTTTGCTATGCAACGAAATTGCTGGATCGATTGGAATTCTGCCATGATGTGTTTTAAACGACTTTTTCACATAGGGGTATGAACGTTTGCCTCTCTTAACCACCATATATGGGAAATTTGGTCCCTGCGTGTATCATGTATTTCCCTGTTGGGGAAAAAAAAAACGTCATCGCACCGATTTTGAGGCCGACCGATGACCAGAAACCGGAGACTTTTTTTGGCCTAATGTGTGGAAGTTAGGAAATATTCAAACTGGAATTTATTTTAGTGTCAGCACCTCAAACAAAACTTTATTTCTAAGGATGCCATCATCAGCTTTACACTAAGTTTCACATACACGTAACATTTCAAAAAATTTTATATAAAAAATCTATACTTTACCTTTAATACAAAGTACAGCGCTTGGAATTGAAATTTAAAACCACAGAGTTTGGCCAGTAGGCTTTTAAATTTACTGAAAGAAGAGCACAGATCATTCAGTTGACCTGTATCATGTAAGTGTTTTCAGCATATTCAAAGTGAAAAAGGGCATATAATCTCTTGAGTTATACCGAAATAAGCCATGAGGGTGTTGACAAGAGAGCTTCACTTGTTGCGTAGTACAGCGATAATGATGGATTCTGCTGTATATTCATTCATTTTGGCTCTTAATTACTATCAAAGAAAGCTTCTGACAATTGTTTCAAAGTATCTGTTTTCCTTGATAACCTAACCTTCCCAAATCCTCCAAAATCCTCTTTGCTAAAGCGAAGGATTTTGAAGAATTGAGGTTACATGCTACATGCTCTTTGCTAAAGTGAAGGATTTTGGAGGATTGAGGTTATTAGGCATACTTGCCTAATTTCCATGGTACATGTACATCCATGTTTGTTGTAGTGATTGCAAGGTCAGTGCTTGGGTCAGTGGACAGCTGTTTATTGCTCCATGCATGCAGGGAGGGTCCCTGGCCATGTACATGTATCACAGATTAGAAACACATGTGTGCATACATGTCATGTGCTTGCTTTACTACTGAAAGATTTTGGAGGATTCAGGTTATGTGTAAGCAAGTGGAGTTAGGGTTAAAACAAAAATCCCGCTTTTGTCCAGTCCCAGAACCTGACCGCTTTTTATACCTTTTTTCTTCTGTGTTCATTTCACACCTGACTAAACATCCGCTCACTCTTTATATATGAATGTTTATGAATGTATGTTTGTTTTCTGTCCCTTGAGTCAACGAGAAAGAACCTGCTAGGTTCGAAACGTATAATGCCACTGAATAACCATTATTTTGCACAAAAACAAAAATTGCTGGTAAATTAATGAAAAACACAATCATACTTCTTTAACCATCATGGTGATTGAATTGTCCACTTTGTCATCCAGTCTTGTAAATCATTTCAAGGTTGGTAATTTCCCCATGGACAGTCTGTGCACAGTTGATCACAGAGTAAGATAAAAATAAACAGTGGATTACTTCTCACCATTATACTGAACAGTGGTAGAAAATTAATAGCTATTGAAAGGCCATAGTGTGCAGTAGATATTATCTGGCTAACTTGATTTATTACTGAAGAATACATGGCATACATGTTATCTTTATACACTTTGTAGATTATTTTAGAGAATACATCATCTATGTTGTTAAAGAGGCTATGAAATAAATTTTATACATGTTAATATATTTTTACCAGATATGCCTGCTTCCAGGCAGTTTTAAAAACACTCTCTCTTTTTAAACACAAACTCAAGTCTTTTTTAATTCACCAGTCTTCTCAGTAAACCCTTTTTAATTTTATTTTCTACAGTCATTTTATTATTTTCTCATTAAGTTACTTATTGTCTAATTACTTTTGTCAGTCTTAGTACACGTATACACACTGTCATTGTTGTTTGTTGTATGTGGTATTAATGATGCGTATGTTTTTTTGTGTGAAGCTGTTACTCTGTTTTTGTATACAGGCTGTTCCTTGACAAGCCCTGCTTTTTTGGAACGTGCCTCCACTTCAGTATTTTCCCACTGTACTTTTTTTGATGAAGATATCATGTGGAAATAAATGTTACTTTGAATTTGAATTTGAATTGGAAATGCATTTTTGATGTCAAGTGAAGATTTAGTGTCTTCTGTTTAAAATTAAAAAAAATCATGTTTGTACTTGACACACAAAGAAATAAGAGAATTCTGTGAGTTCAAACCATGGGAATTAACAGTACTTGAAATGCACATTTCCTAGTTATCCTAGATGTAGCTTCCCAGCTGCCATCATTGGCTGCAGGCACCTGGCTACCGATGTCACCCCTGCAAGTCCCATGCCATTAATAACGGTCTTCTGCCATCAGTGGTTAAACCTTTGTCGGGTACCCTTTTTGACAATTGCGTCATATCGGCCTCTCTTTAAGTAATCGAAAAGTACTCAAATCATCCTTGAGTACCAGGTATTTTGACATTTAAGTATGAGTCATAGTATTAGCCAGAGGGGTGTCTGGGTGTCTTTTGGACACCCTGTTTAAATTTTGGACACCCTATTTCATCTGTCATTTACATGTAAAAATATTGTAACTGAACAATTTGGACACCCTGTTTCATCTGTCATTTACATGTACATGTATAGGTATTGTAAGTGAACAATGTGGACACCCTGTTTCATCTGTCATTTATGTACATGTATAGGTATTGTAACTGAACAATTTGGACACACTGTTTCATCTGTCATTTACATGTACATGTATAGGTATTGTAAGTGAACAATTTGGACACACTGTTTCATCTGTCATTTACATGTACATGTATAGGTATTGTAAGTGAACAATTTGGACACCCTGTTTTGAAATTCCCAGTAAATTTGGACACCCTATTTCTAAATCCTGGCTAACACCTTGGTCCAAGTATTGTGCTTTACCTTTCAGGTATGAGTACTGTGCATTGAGTCCTATATTACTTTGACATTTGAGTCCAGTATGAGTACGAATACTTGAAAACCAGTACTTGAGTAGCACTTGAGTTCGAGTACAAGTACTACAAGACTAAATAATGAGCCAGTGGCTGCATAATAATGACACAAAGCCATGGTAATATGATCTTAAGTAAAACTTGTAGCTTTGCATGGTGAACAGGATAAGACTATTTGTGGTGACACCATGTGAAATTCTCAATTGAGTAGTAATTAGTCCTGAAAAGAACTGGAGGTTACAACTCTAGAGTTGAAACCTCCAGTTCTTTTCAGAACTAATGACTACTCAATTGAGAATTTCACATGGTGTCACCGCAAATAGTCTTTACTTAATATGATCTTAATGTGTTCTAGGCCAGCAAGTGCTTGTTCAGTGTTATTTTTAATCAGTAAGTACATCTAAAACTACACTGTAAAAACATTGGGCAACATGGGGTTGGGTACGGTTATTTCTCCCAGAATTGGTTAGTATTTACCACAACTGTTCACATATTATGGCAACAAATTATCCAACATTGGGCAATGGTAAACCAACTGTGTAACCTGTTGATATGTTGACCAGTGTTGGGCAACATATCAACCCATGTTTGCCCGATATTTCTTACAGTGTAGGACCTGATTCAGCTGTGCCCTGTCGAAAGTTTGCTCTGTTTGTGACCGATGATACTGTCCCTTTAATAGTCTTCTGATGTTGGGCTATTTCTGGATTCCGCCCATAACTTGATTTGCAGTACTAATTGATTATTTCAACAATGACTTTGATTGATTGAAAGGGCCTATAACTTTGCAGAATTTGTTTTTTCAGTCGGTCATCAATCTCACATGTTGTCTTGTCACTGTCTCCTACATCCAAGGTTTTATCAGTCTTGTAAGCATGTGTGTTTTTGTAATTATTACTTTTACTTTGTAGGGCATAACCTACCACATTTGTCATTTTTGAAAGGAGATTGTTTCTTAGGATTTGTCCTTGTATCTGTATATTAATTTGTAAATATTATGAAATGAAATAAATAAATAGCCGAGTAGGATTTGAAGCTTTGCATGGTGGAATTACAGTAGGAGTAAGGTTTGCAGTCGCACCAGGTAAACAATCTCTTAGGAGATGTAATAATTGTTGGTTGTAAAAAGAACTGTTGGTGAGCATCTCTGTTGCAAACCAAACCAAAATTATAGTATAAATTATGCAAAATAATACAATGTGTTGTTAGTAGTTATATGCAATTACATGTACATTTGTAGATAGATAAATGTTTTTTTTTAAGTTGAAACATGAACTGAACAGTTTGGTTAAAAATTTAACAATTATTTCAATACCGTGACCCAATAATTTAATCAATAAATTATGCATCTTTTTGATTTGGTTTTGATCTTTTATCTGATTGGTTTTATCATAGATTTATATATAAACAAAAGACTAAGCTGTGCCCTGTTACTTTCCACATGCACTTGCATGCATTTCACCCATACCGACACAACCCAAATTGCTTTTGTATTGATCCATACAAATGTTTTCAGTGTGGTTGATAATGAGACAAACTCTCATTATGATGGATGCCTGTCTCTGGAGTAAAAGCACACATGTCCCATACATATATTTACATAGGGAGAGAGATGCCTTTGGCATTTCTGCATCCAGGTCTGACCCATGCCAAAACCATCTTATTAGTATTGTTACGTATGGACTGGCTAAACAGCCAGTCACACACGGCAGAAGGAAAATGAACAATATAACGGCTAGTAATTCAAAAGAACCATGGAACGAGAAGAACAAAACCAGCAATTATCACACAAAGAACCATGGATTAATATTCAAATAAACTTAACATCATAATTTATTTATAAACAAACACTACATTCAAAGAATACGTTATAACTACTAGAAACATCTTTACATAAATAAAGAGAACTTACATAAATGGCAAACGAAGTTACAACCGGTTATAAAGTAAAAGGTGCTCTGCCGGCTGAACACGGGTGACGGCTGGGCTAAGTCTAACGGTGACCAACAACGATATTGACAACATCAACAGCAGGGTAGCAAGGACGACGACCTCCATCATCAACCAGTTCCGGGAGTCCCAGCACTCACTGTACGCCACAGTCGGAGGCGCCAACTCGACATCCCTCAGCCAAGCGATAGAAACAAAAAACACTACCCGGCCGCACCCATGATCCAGCCCACAGAGAACTCAGCACTGGGTTTACGTACCCATTTATACAGGGCCGATTTGGTTAAATGAGCAAACATAATACTTCGTACAGCTTGTCCACAACATACTAAAGAACACACAAACATAAAGAAACATATGGGGAATACAATCACCAGGATCATTAAAATTCCCAAGCTCTGGGCCAGGAGGAAATAAAATTGTTAAAAATCCTCGACTGTAACAGTATATATATTTCCTTATCAAAAGGTTTAAAGGTGCGTTTGTAGGCTTGTTAACCCATATCCGCCAATCTACGTGATAACCCGTAGATATGTAAAATGCTACAAACGCCGACCTACGTGATTTTCCGTACCGTGTTTTTGTCCAATTCCAATTTACTACGTTTTTCCGATGACTGTATTTCATGATTATAGATATGAAATTAGACAAGTCTGACATTATAATAAAGTGCATGTTCTCCTCTTTCCATCAGTATATTATGTGTCTGTGTCAGTGATTGTAATATTCTCTAAAAAAGGAATATTTCTGATTGTGTGCAAAAACAATGTATCTCTGTGCAGGGGGCTTAGGCACATACAGTATTTTGTGTGTTTACATGGTTAGGCGGATATGGATTAACATAAGCAATTACATTCAAATTAATACTAGACATACTAACACTGTCACATTTCATCATCAGAGTTCCAGAACAAATGCTTTTTATCATTCGCTTTTTATTAGGGTTCCTAGAATATGGGATAGTTTACCTGTAGATGTTAAGGATCAGATTATTTTTGGTTATATACCTTTCATAAATGCTTTAAGAAAACATCTTTTAACTGCTGGTGGAAGTACTGCTTTGCCAAAATATTTATATGTTAAACACTTTCAAACAAATTTTTATAGACTTAACCTTTGATGTTTAATTTGAATAATTTTTATTTTATTGTTTGTTTGATTTGCTGGCAGTACTTTAAGGAGATCCACTTGATTGTGATTCAGTTCGCATTTGGTAATCCTACGGGGGGGGGGGGGTACTGTCAACTGGTTTTATTTTGTATAATTGTGTCTTGTGTAATCATTGTATCATTTGAACATGTTTGCCTTTTTAATGTTTGGTGTTGTAACTGCTTTTTTTTTTCGTACCCTGTGAAATAATAAATGAAATGAAATGAAATGAAGATCCACCTCGAAAACCACTTCTGTTAATAATAATAATAATAATAATGTGTGGACTTATATAGCGCACGTATCCACCAACTGAGTGGTGCTCAAGGCGCATTATATCATTACCCCTGCTCATAAGGCTCATAAGGCTCATAAATCATTCCTGAAACCATCTCAGCTCCCTGGGGAGTATACAGCTCAATTGCTGCCATTACAGCGCATATAGGGCTAATCAACTAACTCTGCCCTCTCAGGTACCCATTTAACCCCTGGGTGGAGAGAAGCAATTATGGTTAAGTGTCTTGCTCAAGGACACAAGTGTCACGGCCGGGATTCGAACCCACATTCTGCTGCTAACACCAGAACTTGAGTCCGGTAAGCTAGACCTCTCGGCCACTATACACTATACACATGTACTTATTTTCTTTGAATCAAGTTTATATGGGCAATTCCATGGTTACTCACGTTACATTTTTGAGGTTTTGGGCCCACTCTTAATGCCATATTTCACTCATCAGTTTTGTTCACAGTAGTTACATTATACCAAGATCTTACTCAGCACAAAATAATAATTTCAGAAATTTGTTATGTACACGCAATATTAGAGAAAAAGTGACATTTTATGCATGTCCGAAAAATGTAACACGAGTAACCAGCATTTTTCTCTTCATGTAGTGTACATACATTGTATAACAAAATTATTTTTTGTGCTGTGTAAGGGCTGGGTATAATGCAACTACTGTGAAAAAGATGATGAGTGAAATCTATACACACATGTAAGTAAGGAAATTATGGCATTAAGAGTGGGCCCAAAACCTCAAAAATGTAACCATGGAATTGCCCATACATGTACATGTACATTGAATTATCCTGTGAAGGCTTCAGCTCCATGTGGAGTCTACATGTAACTCACAAGAAAAGTGTGAAATTTTAAGCATTCACAATCAGGCCTTGACCTACATGTAAGGACTGAGAGAGCATGGCCACTTTGGCCTTGGCTGCCTCAAAATTTCAAGGCCAATCAAAGGGGCATTACTGTGGGTGGCTGTGGTCAAGGAGTCCCGCACAATTAAAGGGACAATATCGTCACAATTAATGGGGCATGGAATTGCTAGTTTTAGATGAAGTCAGTGACTGAAAATACATGTAATTGAATAAATGAATGGCATCCATTGAAGACTATGGAATAGCATCACATGATAAAGTCATGTTACCGTTGCTGCTGCATAAATGAGCCGGTAATTTTCAGTCACTGTGTTCATCTTAAACTAGGACACTATAATTTAATAATTTGTATCAGGTATTTTACCAATGATATACGTGTACCTTCCTTTAAAGCACCCCATGTACATATATATTTTCTTATTAGGAATTTCTGGATATATATTAAATTTTTTAATCAGAATCAGTATTAGCCAGAGGGGTGTCTGGGTGTCTTTTTGGACACCCTGTTTCAATTTTGGACACCCTATTTCATCTGTCATTTACATGTAAAAGTATTGTAAGTGAACAATTTGGACACCCTGTTTTGAAATTTCCAGCAAATTTGGACACCCTATTTCTAAATCCTGGCTAACACCTTGGGTGAAGGAATGGAAAATAAATTAAAATACTTCACAAAATAAGTTTTAAAGCATGATTTAAAGATGCATTTTTTACTACTGTATTTCACCGGTAGTTTCTGGATTTTTTTATTTAATCTGAAAATTTTTGTTTTCATTTGTTTGCAACAAATACCTAAATAAAGCATGGTTTAGCAGTAATCACAATGTTTCCTGTGCTTTGCTTAATGAATCTAAAACAGGACCTGGCAAAGATTGATTTCAGTAGATATTTACTGTTACAATAAACCATTGATGTTTTTGTGAAATGTGTCATTTCCTAGTGTTTGTTTTCCTTTCTGTAAAGGAAATTACAGATAAAATATAAATGTCCTGATATTGTTGGTGAAATAATCAAAAACACAAATAAAGAAAAAAAGAAGAAATACTTTTGATAATTATTTTTTAAAATATTAAATTTTAAACTGTTTTTTTCCTTTACTTCCTAGGAAATGCCAGTGGATTAAAAAACACACAACTAAAACACAGGGTCATAATAATAATAATAATAATGTATAGATTTATATAGCGCACGTATCCACCAACTAAGTGGCGCTCAAGGCGCATTATATTATTATCCCTGCTCATAAGGCTCATAAGGCTCATAAATCATTCCTGAAACCATCTCAGCTCCCTGGGGAGTATACAGCTCAATTGCTGCCATTTCTAGCGCATAGAGAGCAAACCATCTCTGCCTTCACAGGTACCCATTTAACCCCTGGGTGGAGAGAAGCAATTATGGTTAAGTGTCTTGCTCAAGGACACAGGTGTCATGGCCGGGCTCGAACCCACACTCTGCTGCTGGCAACACCAGAACTTGAGTTCAGTGCGCTAGACCGCCGCCACAAATCCACTTTACGTGCATTATACAACACACGGGACCTACGGCTTTACGTCCCATCCGAAGGACGAAGCAATTATGGTTAAGTACCTTGCTCAAGGATACAAGTGTCACGACCGGGGCTCGAACCCACACCCTGCTGCTGGCAACACCAGAACTTGAGTTCGGTGCGCTAGACCGATTAAAATTTGCCATAAATTATATATGATCTTTAGGGTTGTAAATTTGTTTAATATCTCACTGGAAATGTAGTCTGTAGATATATATATATCCACTATCTGTAAATCTCTTTTTTAACATCATTTTTGTTTGTTTTTTGTCATGGCTTTGGCGACAAATATACTTGTTTTTGTACAAATGCCATCTTCCCACACATACTAAGCTAAATGCTACATTGCGCATATATAGGTTATCGTAAATAACACTCTGGTCTTTGCACTTAACACTTGTCTGGCACGTTAGTGCGTGTTAATGCATAAATACATGTATAGATCTATAAGCTATTCCTGACTTATTTTGTTGATTGTACTTGAGTATAAAATCAGCTTAGTGCAAGTTGTCACTGTGATAAATGCCTCATGCTTTAACACTTGTCAGTCAAAGTCTTCTCATCCAAAAGGGTTTTTTAACTGGCCCATGTTGTTTTTCAACACATTAACCTGCTCAATTTTAAATAATCACCACTTAAGGAATGAGTCCTCGATCTTCTCCGTATAGTCGTAGATCTTGAGTGGATTGAGTCTGATTGACAAGCTGCAATAGTAAGTTCCATGATATGAGGTTTAAAACCCACGTCACTGTTTTTTGTCATTAAATGCACACAGTGACTCGCTTCAGCATGCCTTTAGCCATAGTATGTATTAATCACCAGTCTGCGATAAGGAAGGAACAGACGTATTAACAGTACTGTGGAAAGTAAATTGGAATTGCTTGACGTGCGCCCTACATGTAGGCCTTTGTGTATCTTCTGGCTGAAGGTAAGTTTGACAGTGTGGACTATTTGCTACCCAAGCATGCACAATTGTTTTTGTCAAATTTAGGATCACAGTTTATGCACTGAGGTGGAGTTGATGATAAATGACATTATTTATTGAGAATTACTAATGGTAATGGCTAGTGTGCCAATGACGAATAAGTGTATAATTGAGAACTCGGGATAAACAGGGGAAGTATGTACGGTAAGTGGCTTTTTTTCCCAGATTTTACAATTTTTTTCAGGTGGAGTTTAAAAAAAAAATTGTGGTGGAGTTTCCTTGATGATAAATGACATTATTTATTGAGAAATACTGATGGTAATGGCTAGTGTGCCAATGACGAATAAGTGTATAATTGGGAACTCCAGATAAACAGGGGAAGTATATGTAAGTGGCTTTTTTTCATTTTTTTCCCTCCAGATTTTACAATAGTTTTGCAAACAGCCGTGATATTTTCCTGAATATTGAAGTATGTGCAGATAATGTTAGCTACACGTTTCAAAGTTTAACTTCAAAATATTAGTCAGAACCAGCAATATATTTTCATGATAAAAAATTATTACTAGGAGTGTGTAAAAACAGCGGCCTTCCTAAATTCATCTGTTCAAAGATATATCACCCATTTTTGGCTTAGGCAACCCACAAAATACAATTTATAAAACGAACAAATTTTGAAAGATAATATCATTGTAAAACGAAAAAACCTAAAATTATGAAATTTGGATGTCGGAAACTGTAAATAAAAGTTATATTTCAAATGCGCTTGATTCTAATTGACAGCCACACTGGCCAATCGGAAGACTGCCCACACCATTGGCCCATTAAATACAATAAATTGTAATGTCACATACAATCTGAGGAAAAACGCAGGGTCTCGACTTTTGTTAATTTGAGTTTTTAATTTACGGTTACTAATCCTTGACAGATTTTTTTGCTTAGTGTCTCAAATGAAAGCTTATAAATTCCCTAACCCCAGAAAAATAGCAATTTATATTTCGTTAAAGTGGCAGTATCGTCACGATCAGAGCAGACTTTCGACGGGGCATGGAATCGATGTCCTAGTTTAAGATAAACACGTACAGTGACTGAAAATTACTGGCTCATTTATGCAGCAGCAATGGTAATATGACCTTATCATGTGGGGTATTATGGCAGTCACTGAGTTAATCTAAAACTAGCATTCCGATTTCATGTCCTGTTGATCGTGACGATATTGTCCCTTTAAGAAGCAAATAAGCAAAACAATTTGCCCTGGATAACAGTTTTCAGTTACTTATTTAGATTATATAAGGCTGGGCATTTGCAATTCAAGCAGAAAGATTGTCTGCTTCAGATGTTTCATTCCTAACAAGCCAGAAATTTTCACCCCAAATTTTCTTTGGCGGAATGAGGTCTATATATTGATGTGTTTATTCCTGAATACATGGCATACATCAAACATCTGTGTGAAATTGGCACCTGTTGTTTCTGTACATGTGATCAGATTGGAAACAAACAAATCCTTCTGCAAAGCGTTCTTAATTAATTAAAATAATAAGTGTGTGGTATACGGTGTACATGTACATGTCGTAATGATTGAGAGGATATAGCTTCTTGTACAATGGTTTGCTTAACCCTTTAAACTCAGGCCTGTTTTGGTGAATTTTGTTCTTTGTATAAAAAATTCTGCCTTACTTCTCAAAAACTTATCACATTATATACCATTGGAAAGCTTACATATGGGCCTACATTTTTATCAAAGTTTTGACCCCCACCAACCTTTTGGAAAAAAATGGCATACAGATGTTGTGTAAGAATTGATTTATTTCATCGGACGCCGGCGTCCGATATTCTACAGGGCTGAGTTTAAAGGGTTAATGCTTATTAAATGTACTACATGTATATGTATGTCTTTCAAAATTATGTTTTTCTTACAACTTCTTACATCTCTTGTCAAATCCTGAACATAAATATTCATAAATGCCCAAGACAGTTTAGAGGTTCTGATTGGTTAATTGAACTGCTCACCATGGTAACTGGTCTAAAAATGGCAGTTAAAGTCCTATTGACATGGTCAAGATTTTTAGTTGAGAATGGATCTTTAAAGCGCATTGTGCCATGTGCTGTTCTGTCTTCCTTCACAGGTAGTGTAGGGGTTATTACCCATCATGCGCACGCATGACATCTTGTGTCCTCAATTACATTGTACATAGTTCCTGTTTAATTTGTTTGCCCTAAAAACTAAACTTAAATTTTTGACAAGATCTGGAGGAACATTTATGAATGAGACCTTGCATATTGGGCTTTGAAAATGAACTTTGCATTAATGAACTGGGATAATGGACCTTGCATAATGGACTGTGATAATGGACCTATGGTAGCATAATAGGACTGTGAAAATGGACCTTGCATAATGGACTGTGATAATGGACCTATGCTAGCATAATAGGACTGTGATAATAGACCTTGCATAATGGGACTTTAATAATGTACAGGTCTCCCATTCAGTTTAGTCCATTATAACTTTCATGACAGTGTATGGCCACAACATTAGTGATCTTAAATCTGCTTTTAAGACCAGAGGCGTCGGCCTTTTATTCCCCTAATATGATGCTAGGATGATACTAATGCACACTAAGCATGCAGTCTCAGCCAAGTATGGCACCAATGGCATGAACATTATTACCCTTAGTCATCAAGCCAAATTAAATCAAATTTGTATCTGACCATCTGCGCCCTGTGGAGGACATATATGTATACAGCTTGCAATGCCAAATTGCGAAACATAATGAGCTACTGGTAATGCTACAGTCACACTGTCACGATCTGGCGTTACGATTGTTCACGTATGACCACGATTAAAAAAATAAATTTCATCCGTTGCCATACGTATACATCCGTGGAACTTTCACTTCTACACGATTACACAAAGACTTCACTAAGGTTCCACAACGTATGACCCCGATTATACAACGATTGCTATAAGAGTATACAAAGTATTTACTAGGTATGCGTAACGATTACCCACGGATAATCACATATACACAGCAATTGACCATGATGTTACTAAGGATTCACAACGTATGATCACGATTATACACGGATGTACAGCGATTGGTTAACGATTGCCCAACGGTTGCTACAAATGAATGAAATATAAAACCAAACAAGATCAGAATCGTTGTGAAATCGTGATTAATTGTGATAGATTGTGATAAATCGTTATGAAATCGTTATGATCATTGTATAATCTTACTGCAATCGTTATAAATCATTGTCATACTTGGTCATCCGTAGTATAATCTTAACATTCGCAGTGTATCCGTTGAGCATCCGTTGTGTATCCAGTGTACATCCCTATAGTCATATGTAATGCTTCCTGTATTGTGTGCATCCCTAGTACATGTGGAGCTGTCGTGGCCGAGCGGTCTAGCTTACCGGACTCAAGTTCTGGTGTTAGCAGCAGAATGTGGGTTCGAATCCCGGCCGTGACACTTGTGTCCTTGAGCAAGACACTTAACCATAATTGCTTCTCTCCACCCAGGGGTTAAATGGGTACCTGTGAGGGCAGAGTTGGTTGATTAGCCCTATATGCGCTGTAATGGCAGCAATTGAGCTGTATACTCCAGGGAGCTGAGCTGAGATGGTTTCAGGAATGATTTATGAGCCTTATGAGCCTTATGAGCAGGGGTATAATATAATGCGCCTTGAGCACCACTTAGTTGGTGGATACGTGCGCTATATAAGTCCACACATTATTATTATTATTATTATTATTAGTGCATCCGTGGTGATTTCTGCCACGATTGTACAAAGGATGTTCACGTTATGGCTACGATTGCTCACGATTGCCATTACGTATGCACTACGTATGACTTGGGATGTACACAGGATACACAACGGATTTTTTTTCCACGATTCCAGAACGATAGTTTTGAACCGTTTGAAACTTCCGTTGTGCCATCGTTGTGCCATCGTTGTGCCATCGTTGTGCCATAACGGATGCCCACGTATGATTAGGACTCTACTACGAATGACTAAGTATCCCCAACGTATCATTACGTATGACTACGGATGACCATCCACTGGACATCCGTTGTGCATTCGCAATCAAAAATCGTGACAGTGTGACTGTAGCATTACAAAAAACATTTCAAAACCATCTAGGTCCCCTTTTATTCCTTTACCTGATTTTACCAAACTCTAAGACGCATCTTTTTGTGTGTAAAACTGCTACAAAGCAAATGGTGATAACTTGTAGCTTTGCATGGTGAAGAGGATAAGTAAGACTAATTGTGGTGACACCATGTGACGATCAGAGCATACTGATTGAAACGTCGAGTTCTAACCTCCAGTTCTTTTCAGAACTAATTACTACTCAATTGAGAATTTCACATGGTGTCACCGCAATTAGTCTTACTTATTTTTATATTGTAAGTGGAATGTTTTTATTTTGGAAATTATAATTGTTAAATTTGTCTCAATTTAGCCCTTGGCTGCAAGTTCCAATTGTTCCAATAAACCATGAATTGATGAACACAGTAACTGAAAATTACTGGTGTATTCATGCAGCAGCAATGGTAATATGACCTTATTTTCAGTCACTGAGTTAATCTAAAACTAGCACTCTGATTCCATGCCCTGTTGATCGTGATGATAGTGTCCCTTTAAGGAAGGGTGTGAAAAGTACATGCTCTTTACCATTTGCATTAAAAGTCACATTTTGAATACACCTGGCAATGTCTGATGTCAAATCATCAATATGTGTGTGATGTACTGCCATTTGACTAGCCACAGTTAAAAATTATAGTGGTGTTAAATGTTAAAGACATCTCAACATTAGACAGGGCAAAATGATTGCAAACAAGTTATCAAAACATTCATTGATAATGTTTGGCTGGATCCTAGCTACCAAAACAAATTTTCCCAACAGTATGCCATTTCATTCTAATGTGTGATTTTTTGTCTGCGGTGATAAGCAACATGATTTCATCCCATGTGTACACACTAGACTCAACAAACTTAGAGAAACAATAAATGGATTATTTAATAAGTCCCGAGAAGCACGTATAATTTCTCACAGTATCCAAATACTGAACATCCCAAGAAGACTTGAAAGGCTGCAGGCTGTATGGATAGTCCAGATAAATTATGCATGAGGAATGGTTCAGCATCCCACTTATTGGAAATTGTAACAACACGTTACAAGAACCCTCAAATCGATGCCCTAATAAAAACAACAACATGTCCCAATAATGGCTGATCGTGTTTATGTGATCATTGAGGCAATGTTGACAGCACTGGTTAAGTTACGCTAAAAGGGAAATTATTTAAAGGGTATTCCTCTCACAGCATTACTTACATGTACATGTAGCTGTACAGTGCAACTACTACTAAAGCGAGGGCATATATTGGTCTTAACCTATGCCATCTCGGGTTCCATGAATATGGCACCTCCAGACCAATTTATCCAGCATGGCAGTCCTCAGTTCGTTCATGCTGTCCAGGCCTGTGTCGTTCCGCAGTACACTGGTGTTTTGTAGGTAGCCCGACCTCTACCTCTTCTTGCTTTGCCCTGTGTGGGCTCCCAAAGTATGAGGGGATTAGCAGACAGTTCAGGGTGCCGAACGCAGTGTCCCGCCAGTCTCATCCTCCTCTCACGGACTTTGACAGAGCAACACTACTACATGTACTAGTAGTGTTGGGACGGTTAAAGCAGGCATGCAACTTTTCAGCTGATCAGCTGATTTCCTCTTTTTTCTTTAATAATAGTCCTATAGAAAACTGGAAAACACTGTACAAAGTTTTGTGTACTCGGCCATTTCCTCTTTTTTTGCAATTACAAAGTTGCGTGTCTGTTAAAGGGACAATATCGTCATGATCAACAAGGCATGGAATCGGAGTGCGAGATTAACTCAGTGACTGAAAATAAATGAGCTGCCGCACAAATGAGCCAGTAATTTTCAGTCACTGTGTTTATCTTTAACTAGGACACTGATTCCATGCCCTGTTAATACTCTGATCATGTCCCTTCAACTGGTAAACCAACCGAAACTGCACTAAAACCATTTGCTAACTGCCCATTTTGTTGTTCTAGACTTTGCAGTGCTTTGTAGTACTGTAGTCTAGTACTGTAGCCAAGTGTGCTCTATACACGCGTCGGTGTACGGCAAAATTAAATCAATTGTTCTAGACTTTCTTTTTTGCCACATTGGTTATTACACAATCAATGCGGGATGTTTATTGATGATTTTTTATTTAAAACTTTGTACATGTATCTAGGTCTAGATTTGTTGTTTTTGGTATCAGGAAATGAAGAGTTTCATAGCAAAATGCAGTAGGCCTATATTCATTTGGCTGAGAGGATATTGCAGATTGCAGAGAAGCTGGCGTGGGGTTTATCGCAGTTTGGAATAAAACGTGTATAACTGAGTTTATATACATGTAGTGGTTATATTGTGTTTTGCTAAAATCTGAGTTCGAACTTGTGTTTGCCTACTTGTGTTTGTATACCTGAACGATGTCTGAGTGGTATTGGTGCAAAAGTTTTAAATATGGCGTTTATCGCGTTTTGCAATGAAACTCTTCAAAATATTTAAAATATCTGCGAGGATATGTTGTGAACATTTACTGACTCTCTACATCCATATAATTGTGCCATTTATCACAAAAATCAAGCTTGCAATTTTTCCAAAGTAATCAACTGAACAACAAATGTATGTGTAACAAAACTGACAATCGAATGGAAGTTACATGATTGAATTCTGATCTGGGTCAAAAAATCAGGTTGAACACTTGCCTGGTCGTCAGCATGCCGTGTATAAATTCTTGCGTTTTATACTCCACTGACAAGCCAAACATATGAATTAGTTTATCTGGGTCTGAGATCACATGTCTGCGAATGATGATAGACTACTGAAAGGAATTAATTAGTCATTTTCCTCGGCTGATAAATACTCTTGTATGCCATCACATCCTATCTTGATGACTAGGTGTATGTGAATGTATTTCCTGGGGTGAAGGGGGGGAGTAGATCTCCTCATATGCAGCTGGCTCCGTTTCAAGTCTCGCAAGTCTTGTCCTGAGACATTTAGGATGCTGCCAACATCCATGAAATGCCAACTTGAGAATACGTACGCACAGCCGTTTCACCAGAAGTCTCAATGAAGTGTGCCAGCCTGCTATAACCCACACCACCTTGTACTTGGCTTATAATCGGGTTCAAATCAGGATTAAGATCTTCAAATTGGGAAAGCACAATTGAAGACCAATAGGCCTACTACTAGTTTATGGTTTACATTGTAACTGTCATTGCTATATGATTATACATGTACACGTATGCACAACATGTAGATTATTGGTACTATAAATGACCCTTCTTTCTGGTAAAAAAAATCTCCATATATAAGGTTATAGTACTAGTTTATGCTCCTACAAGGAAATATGATTGTAAGCATGTGTACTTAATTGAAAATATGTTCATTCTTATGCATCATCTGTGATTTGTGGGCACGATCAACTTGTAATTTGAGATACAAGATGATTCTATGAAAAAGGAATGCAGAAAACAGAATAGTGTAAATGTCAAATAGTACTAAGTCCAGAGATGAATTTACATGTATACCACATGCAAGTAGTCTGGAAACCAAATACAGATCATGCAGTCCTACAGTCCGTGAATTCCTTGTAAAAGTTTATTAATGGCCGTGAAGTGAGTGGCAAAAAGATGTTGTGAACTACCACCTCTTCCTCTCCTCATTAATCGTCCTCACTAAGGAGACATGAGAGCCTGGACAATATCAGTTTGCGTCCATCAGGGAGAACTTTGGTTGCATGAGGATGGTGTACCTGTACTTTAGATTGTATCATGGTGGATTGACTGCCGTGACAAGAGGGTCATTTGATTTCTAAAGGTTTAAAGGTACATGTAGGTATGGATCATTAAAGCATGGGTAATCAAGGAAACACAATGCTAATGTGGTCAAAAGTACATTCTCTCAAGTGTACATGTAAATGTAACTTTATTAATTGAGTTTATATGATTAACCACAAGTGAAGTGACAGGTTAGATTCGGTTGCTTTTCAGAATGCACAAGGCAGGGCCGTAGCGAGTGGGGGGGGGGGTAGTATTTAATCTCTGTCAGCATTTAGAGCCGCAGTCAGCAAATGACGCATCAAAGATACAAGAACAAGAGTTGGTCCAGAATAAATTTGCAGTCAGCAAACCTAGAACTATGGGTTTGCCGACTGTAAATGTATTGTGTTAATTGTATTTTACCCAGCTGTGGTTTTCCGGTTTTGGGTGACAGTCCCCCCCCCCCCCCCACTTTACAGATTGTCCATTTTTTGGGGAAAAAACAAAGTAAATTTTTCTGGTCATATTAGTGTTGTGTCGGTAAATTTACCCACAAAAAAGTATTATCCCTCACTCTGAAAATACTGGCTACCATAGAAAATGCCTTTGCTATGCCCTTGGTACATGTATCGATATTGGTGTTACATAATGTATATGGGGGTGCCACGGCCGAGCGGTTAAGTGCATTGGACTTGTGTTCTGATGGCTGTGTCGTCAGAATGTGGGTTCAAATCCTGCCCGCAATCGTGGCACTTGTGTCCTTGAGCAAGGCACTTTACTGTAATTGCTTCTCTTCACCCAGGAGTATAAATGGGTACCTGTGAGGGTAGAGATGGTTATTGTGTTTGATTAGCCCTGTAGCGCCAAAAGGTTGCACATAATGGGCTGTATACTCCTCAGGGAGCTGAGAAAGATTACAGGAATGATATTGGTCCAGTGACCAGGGGAAATAATGTAAAGCGCATTGGGACATTATGTGAAATGCGCTATATAAGAATGGAATATTATTATTATTATTGTGTAGTATTGAACCTCAATGGATGCATTGTACTATCTTGTTATCAGAAGATCACTAATCTTCACACATCACTAGTATGGGTGTGGACATGCAAGTCTTATATTTGTAATAAGTGTGAATAACAGGTGAATCCAATCAAAGATCTTTAATCCTGACAGGTGTACAACAATAGAAAACTGAACTGGCAACAGGTGGACTAGTGTAGGTTTGATCCTCTATGGATTTATTATGCTATCCTGTTAGCAGATCACTGATCCCTTATGAAATACCAATGGATTGAGCAATGTACAGTAGGTAATCAGTTTGAATAATAGGTTGTGACCTGATCATAACAATAAGACCTTAACAGCAGCAGGCTTGTGATTTCTTAGGATTTTTCCTGATTTCAGGATTTTTACAAATCTGACTAAGTCACTGGTCACTCATTTTGTCAATTGATTTCAATGACACTTTACCTCAAAGGATGGTTTAACCTTCTCCGCTCAACCCATCAATCGATAGAATACACCATAGATGCAATGGTCATAGCTGGTCACTCATTTTGTCAATTGATTTCAATGACACTTTGCCTCAAAGGACAGTTTGACCTTCTCTGCTCAACCCATCAATCAATATAATACACCATAGATGCCATGGTCATTGCTGGTTACTCATTTTGTCAATTGATTTCAACGACACTTTGCCTCAAAGGACGGTTTGACCTTCTCTGCTCAACCCAACAATAGATAGAATACATCATAGATGCAATAGTCATAGCTGGTCACTCATTTTGTCCATTGATCTCAATGACACTTTGCCTCAAAGGACGGTTTGACCTTCTCTGCTCAACACATTAATTGATAGAGTACACCATAGATGCAATAGTCATTGCTGGTCACTCATTTTGTCAATTGATTTCAATGACACTTTGCCTCAAAGGACAGTTTGACCTTCTCTGCTCATCCCATTAATCAATATATAGATGCAATGGTCATTGCTGGTCACTCATTTTGTCAATTGATTTCAATGACACTTTGCCTCAAAGGACGGTTTGACCTTCTCTGCTCAACCCATTAATAGAATACACCATAGATGCAATGGTCATTGCTGGTCACTCATTTTGTCCATTGATTTCAATGACACTTTGCCTCAAAGGATGGTTTGACCTTCTCTGTTCAACCCATCAATCACTAGAATACACCATAGATGCAATGGTCATTGCTGGTCACTCATTTTGTCAATTGATTTCAATGACACTTTGCCTCAAAGGACGGTTTGACCTTCTCTGCTCAGCCCATCAATAGATAGAATACATCATACACTGTACATGTATCATGGTCATCCCTGGTCATTCAGCAGACCTTAACTTGATGTACACAATTGAACAGCAAAATATATACTATTATGTACACACTGTATTATTGAAGATTTAATCTTAAAATAAGATGAACTTCCGCTGTGTAAGCAATCTTTATGTTGGACTGTGGGATCCATATCTGATGTTATGCATGTAAGGTAATTGACAGCTGTGTCAGTATACAGTACATGTATGTGGTACATTAGTACTGTTAAATTATGCTATATAAAAACAAAGTAGCAACTCAAGATAATTGTAGTTTACATAATGTCCAGACATAATTTCATATGGAAAGTGTCGAACATGTACAATGTACTTGGACCATACTTTGTGTCACATCTTTGGTATTTTTTATTAAAAAATAATGGACTTACATTGTACAGCCAGGAATTGTGCATACTGTACATATGTTTGTAGAAGTGATTATAATTAAGGGAGGAGGGCCAAAGTCATGGTACAGCCAAGCCTTTGAGAAGCCTGGCCAGACCCAGGCTACCCGGCCTCCTCATTGTCTTTTGTGAGTCCTAATCCTGTAACAATACCTGCCAATCAACATAACCGGGGCTTCTAGAGGGCCTAGCCCAGGCAAGCAGAGCTCATTATATAGGCCAGTAGGCAGGGGAAAAGCCTGGGCCTGGCCGGGCTTCTCAAAGGCTTGGCTGTACCATGACTTTGGCCTTGTCCCTAAGCTCTCTCATCATCGGGCAAGCTTGGTGGTCGAGAGCGTAAGACTTCTGCACTAGTAAGCAGGAGGTCGTGGGTTCAAATCCTGCCCGAGTTGCCTGTGAAGTTTTTTCACAGACACTCGGAAAGCACTGAGTATGCTATACACACGTTGATGTAGGGCAAAATTAAATCAACTACATTTGTAAGCTCTATGTGATGAGAAAATTCAGAAATAAATTATGGTTCTAAAGATTCAAACCCAGTAAATATATGTTATTTGTCTAATTAATGCTGCATCCATATTTTGTAAGAATCAAGCTTTACAACCTGTGACAGATTTAGCTTTTTGTGTCGCTAATGTGATTTGTACATAAACGTCAAATATTGGCATCAGGTCCTTGCAGGTACAGTGAGTCACAAGGTCAGTTGGGAAATTATTAACCAATTTTACTTAAATGATTTCAAGGGATGTTATCACCTTTACACCGAATTAGTTTCATGTATACTGTGATTGTTTATAATTATATATATTTTTTTACTGTATATAGATTATCAATAGTGTTATAATGGCTTTAATTCCAGTATACCTTATGTACATGTAGGCCTACACTTTTGATACATTGTTCTGTAAATTTTATGCATCTATACATGTACGTTTTAACTAAGGCTATGTGTTTTCGGTTATTTCGGGAACCGGATACCCGAAATTGGAAATCTTTGGATACCCGGGTACCCTTAAACTGTTTTGTAAAAACACATAAATACTCCTCAATGTATAAAATAACTAATATGATCACAAGTTTTTCTTGTTTCATTAGAGTCATAATAAATAATATGGACTTCCATTTGTGTGGCATAAATGTTCAGTCGAATTTTTCAAAAGTCGTTTACGGGTAATTGGAACCGGGTAATGACAGTTTCGGTCGGGTATCCGGATACCCTGATACCCTGGCACAGCCTTAGTTTTAACCAATCTGTCAAAGTTTCAACATGTTTCATTGTCAGGTAAATATTGAAAATGCATTCAGATTGTTCTTTGTATTCATCCAATGTGGAATATATAGTGCTGGGATTTACCAGTTACCGCTAACTGTTTAAACCAAACTTTCATGGTTAACCGGTTAACCAAAAGTCGGCACCTGATGGCCACACAAACTACATGTAGATAAAGCCGGCAAATGGAACAATGGGTATCCATTTTCAATCAAAAATCATCAGTAAACTTCCTGAAATGTTTGTTTAATAACCAATACTGCAAAAATAAAGTCTAGAAGAAAAAAATGGGGTAGCAAATTCTTCCAAAATGTTTTATTTTTTTATTTTTTTATTTTTTTATTTTTTTATTTTTTTAATTATGCTTTTGCTGAATTTTGGGTTAGCTGATTAGCAAATTTCTAAATGATTGCATCTGAGACAGAAATATTTTAAGGGATGGTTGATACCGTCAGGAACTTGACACAGTGTAAATTTTATGTGCTCATTTTTGTTTGTCAAAATTGCTTTCAGAAATTAAGCTTCGAGTTAGAATGAGAAAACTCAGATGATTTGATGAGTGTATACATGTACGTGTAGTTTTGTCTGTGAATGATGTACATGTATTGCCAATGTGTTGTCTTGTCTATCTGTTCACGTTGCACTTTTTCTGTATTAAAACCCTAACCACCTCATATCCTGCAAAATCCTTCAAGGGGCACTTTTTGGGAAAAATTCAACACTGTTAGAAACTGGTACTTTAACCTCTTCAAATGGGACAAAATGTAAGAAGTACAGGCAAGAAGTACAGGCCATAAATGCTGAATATGAAAGATCAACGAAAATGCATGGTGCATTTTGAAGATAAGGGCATGTTTCCAAAAGTGCACTGATGGATTTTGGAGGATTCAGGAACTTGGTTCCTAGGCAGAATACCTCGGGGGGTTAGGGAATGCAATTTGATACAGTTTTAACTAGGGACTACATGTACATTAAATGTTTCAAGAATGCAGCTTGCAGTGTAGCGGTGTTCCTCAAAGCCTTTCACATTAATAATGGATGCAGCCTTGCCTGGGGATGTGTCTATTCCAATAAGGGCTATGCTTTACTGGCTATACTTTGCTGCCTGATGATGAACCATTTATTATTAAGACAAATTATATCAAGTAATTGAATTATTTTGAATAATGGCAGATATGCCTTTACAGCAGGTGTGCACAGTGTGTGTACAGTACACGCACATATATGTAGGTTCTTTGAGTATATCTGTTTTTTTAAATCCTAACCCCCTAGGTATTCTGGCTAGGAACCTTCCTGAATCCTCCAAAATACATAAGTGCCCTTATCTTCAAAATGCACCATGCATTTTCGTTGATCTTTCATATTCAGCACTTATGGCCTGTACTTCTTGCCAGGTAGTAATTTTGTCCCATTTGAAGTGGTGAAAGTACCAGTTTCCAACAATGCTGAATTTTTCCCAAAAAGTGCCCCATGGAGGATTTTGCAGGATAGGGGTGGTTAGGGTTAGTCCAAGTAGGCCTATACACTTTTGGTAAATACAACCATATTTAAAGGGACAGTGTCATTATGATCAACAGGGCATGGAATTGGAGTGCTACATGTAGTTTTAGATTAATCCAGTGACTGAAAATAATATCCCACATGATAAGGTCATACCATTACTGCTGCATATATGAGCCAGTAATTTTAAGTCACTGTGTTCATCTTAAACAAGGACACTAATTCCATGCCCTGTTGAAAGTCTTCTCTGATCGTGATGACACTGTCTCTTTAAGAAATACTATAGTATGCATACATGTACATTGTACATTTGTTAGTCATTTGGAATAGTCAACCTCGTGAAATGGCAGTCAACTCAAAACAAACTAGATACATCAAACAATAGCCTGGCAAGGCTGTCGGCAAATGTTACTTCTAAAGCCTTTATCTGAGTTGTCATCATTTTGTTAACAAAAATCGGAGCCTTCCATTTGTGTGGCTAAAGCCTCAGTCACACATTCAGGATTTTTACTGCCGTCCTTGATAGGACCATTCCCGATTAAAATTTGTCAAAAGTCTGATCAAGATCCTGTAATTCGTGGCGGGAAATTCACAAATTTGTAAAAACATTTATTTAATCACGACAACAATCAGATATTGTTCAGGAAACGTCCCGATTCAGCCGTTTCCAGCCGAATTCCGTCCCGATTCTCCGTTCTCAATCCGAATCTGATCCGATTTGTATCTTCAGCATGGTAAAACGCATCGAATCTGTCCCGACAGCGCCCTGATTCTCCCGAATGCGATCCGACAGAGATCAGACAGTGACCGGACAGTGAACCGACGCTGACGGAAGACATCCGTTAGAAAACCGTTAGTCACGTGATAGTCCGGTCCTAAAAGAATCGTGGCGAAACGGTGGATTCTCACTCCAAATCATGCCCGTTCATCACGACAGCGTCCCGATCCACAGGACACCGTCCAGACAACACAGGACATTGTTACGATTTTGATCCGATACAGCAGAATCTGTCACGACATAGTCACGATTGTAATCCGACTAGACAAAATCGGCTGAGTTTCCCGAATGTTACGGGACGCACCTACTGTCGGGAGTGCTTGGCCGACCTCTCTGGACCTTTCCCGATCCGTAGGACTCTGTTACTAACGATACGATCATGCGTTCAGACAATGATAGGACATTCCAGATCATTGAGGATAGTAATCCGACTTTTTCACTTTTCGTGTCGTAGCGCTGTCTGATCTCAAACGGGAGCCATAATCGGCACTGTGTGAACGCCGCATTACATGTAAATATTCAGTCAATTTTAAAAAGTCATTTACGGGTAATTGGAACCGAAAATAGAACTGGGTAATGACAGTTTCGGTCGGGTATCTGGGTACCCGGCACAGCTGTAGGCCAAGAAAAAAAAAGTCTCCAGTTTCTGGTCATCGGTTGGCTTCAAAATTGGTGCGGTGACACTTTTTTTTGCGGCCATCTTTTTTTTTGCCAACAGGGAAATACGTGATACATTATGCAGGGATCAAATTTCCCATATACAAAGTATGGTGGATAAGAGAGGCCTCACAAATCGATCCAGCAATTTCGGCTGCAATTGGACATCTTTCATAGCAAAAAAGAAGAAAGAAAATTAACTAGAGCTCAAGTGTTTGTTAGAACAAACACACGGTGTTCGTGTCAACTTCCGGTTCAATCAAATTATCATTGATGTCAATCATATTTTGCAAAGGTGTATCATCTTTTATTATAACAATATCAATTTCATATTCAATTTCATAGACCTATCAATTTTGCGTTAGAATGTGTTGAATTTGAACTTCCTGTTTAGACCAGAAGTAAAGGTCAGATCATGTAATTTGAAGGTCATTATGACACAGTAAAACTTCCTCATGATCATAAAAAATAACGTTAGTACCGGATTTGGTTCAATATCTGAGATTGGAAAATAATCCCTTTTTAAAAATGCCGCTAGGGGGCGCTCTGAACTTTGATGACGTCACCAAACATTTTGTTTTAAACATATGATGTCACTAATCACTTTATTCACAGAAGTCATATTTAAATTTCCTATGGTTTTTGAGATAGAAAATTATCATTTTTCTAAACCCGCTGCCAGAGGGCGCTGTGATAGGTGATGACATCATCAGTCACATGTCAATAGTAATTTCGTCCACGGAAGGCATGCCCAAATACCATATCATGTTGGCTGCAGACCCTTCAGAATATTTTTTCACTTAAACTTCCGGTTTCGACCGGAAGGAGAGGTCAGATTGGGTCATGTCTGTGTACGAAATGTCACATAATTCAAGATCTGTTAGATGATGCAAAAATTGTGTAAGTATCTTTTGTGGTTCATGAGATATGATTTTTTGAAATATTAAAATTGGATTTTAGTGTATTTTGATATCTGATGACGTCACCATGACGTCACAACTTTACCTGAAACTGTATGTCACAACTTTATTGACAACTGCATGTTATGGTCTAAGTATGTGTCAATTTTGAAGGCCCTGTGAACTTTGGAACTATGATTTTTTTGTTCGACAAGTCTCATTGAGAAGGAGAAGAAAAAAAAAATTAAAAAAAAAAAAAAAAAATTCAAAGAACATGAAGACCTAAAAATGCCGACATGTGGGTCTGAGGCGACGCATGTGGAGACCAGAAACTGGAAACTTTTTTTTTTGTGGCCTTATACATGTATACCGGTAGTAATATTCAGTCCTATGGTTTTACCAATATTACTAATGTCGTACATGTACCTTAAAAATTGTGTCAAATACAGTAGTTCCAGCAAGTGTTACACGTAGCTGCATGTACATTTATCACCGTGGACAGCATGATTTATTTACAGTACCGTAATGAAAACTGGCAAGATAAATGAAAATTGAATTTTTGATGAGCAAGGATGTTGACTGAAGCTTTATTTGAATGGATCTGTCATCTTCCTAGGGCCCAAAAAAAAGTCCAGTTTCTGGTCATCGGTCGGCTTCAAAATCAGTGCGGTGATGACACCCTTTTTTGTTGTTGTAATCTTTTTTATTTTTGCCAACCATTGTCTTAAAAGTCAAACACTGTCAAACCTTACATATCGTAAGTACATTTGCGGGTGAAAACGAGTTGATCGTTTTTGACTGGTAAAAGCATTGTCTGGTATTGTTGACGGTGGTCAAAATGACAGTAAAAAACCACAAATGCCCCTGTGTGCACATTTGGGTCAACAGTCAAAACAGGCAGTTGACTGGTTTTGACCATTATAGCTATTTGTCACTGAAGTACAGCTATATTAGGCCGTTCCAATTTTATTAGTTGGTTTACGGATTTTTTAGGTGCTGAAAAAGGTTGTCAGACAGAAAAAAAAATTAAAAAAAAATATTCAGACCAATGTTTGAATATTCGTCGCCGGTCAAAAAAAAAAAAAAAATGTACGGATTTCCATTTTTTTTTCTTTTCGATTTTTCAACAAAATAAGTCGCCGCATCCGTAAACCAACTAATAAAATTGGAACGGCCTTAGGAGGGTTAATGACACAATGACATAAGCCGAAACTTTTGCAGGTATGTATGTGTAGGAGGGTTCATGTAAATTTCTGTATACATGTAGTTCCCTGTAATTCACCAAATGCTGAGCTGTGCATAATCTGGAAGGTTCCTTCTTTTTGGTGATTTGGCTTCACAGTGTGCATACATCTTTCTTCACTACATGTATCCAGGAACCACTGTGTACAAAATATTACGGCTGTGCGTTTTTGGTTATTTCGGGAAACAGATACCCGAAATTGGAAATCTTCGGATACCCAGGTACCGTAAACATTTTGTAAAACATAAATACTCTCGAATATATAAAATAACTAATATGAACACTTAAGTTTCTCTTGTGTTATAAGAGTCATAATAAATGTGGACTTACATGTATTGTAATAATTTCCCTGCCTCTACATGTATATTAAAAACGACTCATAGTGTCCCATTTTCCAGACAAAAAAGTTAGCAAAAAATCTGAGACTTTGTGTGGCTTAAATGTTCAGTCAAAATTTTCAAAAGTCATTGACAGGTAATTGGAACCAAAAGACAGAACCGGGTAATGACAGTTTTGGTCGGGCACCGACAGCCTTACAAAATATGTACAAATTTAGAAATTCAAATTTTCAGAAATAATCATTGATTAAAAAACTGCCTCAGTATACAAAAAAGCTGTGAAAACATGAATTTGACATTTAGAAATACCATGACCGCCTTTTATCAACCTTGCGCCCACAAGTCCATGCATGGGACTGTGCTCAGATAATTAACCTCTTTCACACCTACGGTGTGTGTATATATCGTCTTATTGATTGGAACCTAATCGTTGAATATATTGCCAACATCTTCTTCTAGCAAATATATGAGATTTGTGTGCTGATCATTGTAGTGCATCTTGTGGGCAATGTATGGTTATTGACAAAATTTTTTTTAAAAGGGCAAGTCAAATTGTTTGTTACATGCTTTTCTCACTAAAACAGCCGATTTTTTACAAATGTATAAAAATAATGAATGCGTTTCACTTTTCTTGTTTATAACGATGCGATGGAATAAGCTCCTTTACAGTTTTTGTTTGTTATGGATACATTTTCAGACATTTTACCAAAAGTGTATCTGGTCTGTGCACGTGCTGTTGAGGGCGCCCTGTACAGGGTAGATTTCCAAAGCCATGTGCACAAAGCTGATATGATTCAGAATCTGTATGTTTCCTCTTTGAGGTTGAATACTTCTTTAAACAGTCAGCCTTACGTACATACCAGCAGATGTACGTGTATTCACCAAGTTTATTCCAGCCCTGAGCGCGTTTTCTTATCTGCTTATGTAATCACATTATGAAATTTTCCCTGCCTAACTCACATCGATTCCCTCAGAATCCTTGTGAGTGTAGATGGATAGCCCTTGGATAATGTCAGTAAAAGATAAACTGCCTACATGTAGATGTTTGCACAAAGAAAATGCCATGTTGAGAGTGTAATTTTCATTATGCGTGCATCTATGTATAAACAGATATTTTACTACTTCGTGTACATTGGCAGATACAGGGATCCATTTTCACTATTTTCATCTTAAATTTAACTCAGTGAAATAAACCAAAACTTTGACAGGGTTTTTTTTTTTTTATACAAGTAAACTAGGGCTGTGCATTTTTGGTTATTTCGGGAACTGAATACCCGAAATTTGAAATCTTCGGATACCCGGAGACAATTTTGTAAACAATTTTGTACCAATACGATCACAAGTTTCAAACAAAAGCCGGCAAGTACACAGTATGTGAAAGGTTGTCGGCAAATGTTACTTCTAAAGCCTTCATCCAAGTTTTCTACCTTTTGTTAGCAAAAAATCAGAGACTTTCATTATTTTGTGTGGCTTAAAATGTTCAGTCGGAATTTAAACAAAGTTGTTTACGGGTAATTGGAACTGAAAAATGGAACCGGGTAATGACATTTTTGGTCGGGTACCCGGATACCCGGCACAACCTTCAAGTAAACACATGTGTATCTCTTGATTGAGGAACAGACATTCACCAAATGCATACTGGAAAGGACAGCAGTGCACTTTACTAATGGTAAAATATCTGTAAATGCGAGTCCATATACTTTAATAAGAACCAAGATACAGTATAGTGCTGAGAGCATGAGGTACCGGTTATAAGATCACTAATTCCATTTAACAGAAACTGTCACGGTCGGTTAACTGTAGGCTGGCACCTGATGGCCACACAAGCTAGATAATTGACAAATGGCACAATGATGTGTATATGTTTCAATCAAAAAGCATCAATAAACTTCCTGCAAAGATTGTTTAATACAAATAACCATTGTGGCAAAATATAAAGTCTACAACAACAAAATGGAAAAACTTTTTTTTTAGTGCAGTTACGGTCGGTTTTAAAACCGTCCAAGCACTTAGTACATCAATCTGTATAAATTTCAGTTGATTTAGTTTTAGGTGAAAAGAGTGAAAAGTATTATTTACTCATTTCTATTTGGAAGTGAGTGGATGACCAGCTGGTGATCCACTCATTTCTATTTGGAAGTGAGTGGATGACCAGCTGGTGATCCACTCATTTCTATTTGGAAGTGAGTGGATGACCAGCTGGTGATCCACTTATTTCTATTTGGAAGTGAGTGGATGACCAGCTGGTGATCCACTCATTTCTATTTGGAAGTGAGTGGATGACCAGCCGATGATCCACTCACTTCTATGTGGAAGTGAGTGGATGACCAGCTGGTGATCCGCTTCAGATTTTTCATTTGTATGAAGTCATATTTTCTTGAAAATGAACCTGTCAGATGGAATAACCTCTCAACCTTGAAAGCTTTGGTTCACAAGTAATTCTCTCAGTTAATTTTCCTATGAATTACCTGTCTACCCCCCCCCCCCTATGAGATTGTTTAGATTAAGAACTGATTGTTTAGATACATAATTACAGGCATGTTCACACCTTGTTTATCCATTGATCTCCTTATTGACAGAAGTTAAGCAGACCAATGCACTTTTTCTGGAGATCAGTGCTCAATTAGCAGACCTTGGATCATATGGTTAGTACCTCTGTCCTGTGTGTACTTAAACTGTTGAAGTGTGAAGAATGAACTTGTTGGGCAAAAGGTCACTATAGTATTATCATTCTTCCTACTTTTGGGGATGTACCAGTACACTTTTATATAGCCCAGACGCAATACCATAACACTACCATATCAACACCATCTTGTACAAAATAGTACATGTTTATAACATAAAACTGTGGTTTGAGAATACTGAAGGTTACTGCCTTTTAGACAGTTTCACTATGAAGCAGAGTTGGATATTTTGCTGAGGACAGTAATCAAAGCAACCACTTTGGTGTTCGTATGAGTTTGAAGAATGACTAGCTGAATATTTTACAGGTTAGTTTTTGTGTTGTTATTTCTTGTGTCTCATCAAGTACATAATGTACATGCACTATGTGTGTATTTAGGCTGTACGTTTTCGGTTATTTCAAGAACTGGATACCCGAAATTGGAAATCTTCGGATACCGGGTTACCCATCAGCGGCGTAGCCAGGACTTTTTCAGTGGGGGGGCACAGGGGGCATTGCTTTTCAGTGGGGGGGGGGCCCAGGGGATATGGGTTTTTCCCCTTTTCTTTTTCTTTTCTGTTTTTGGGGGCATTATGAGGATTTTTCGTGGGGGGCACCTGGGGGGCAACTGGAAATTTGTGGGGCACGTGCCCCCAGTGGCTACGCTGTTACCCATAAACAATTTGTAAAAACATATAGATACTCCTGAATGTATAAAATAACCAATATGGACACAAGTTTCTCTTGTTTTAGAGTCAAAATAAATGTATGTGGGCTTACTGTAATAATTTTCCGCCTCTACATGTATATTAAAAACGACTCATAACCCATTCCCCACACACACTTCCATTTGTGTGGCTTAAATGTTCAGTCGAAATTTTCAAAAGTCATTTACGGGTAATTGGAACCGAAAAAAATGGAATCGGGTAATGACAGTTTCAGTCAGGTACCTGGCTATCCAGATACCCGGCACAGCCTTACTGTGTGTTACATGTATGTGATTTTCTGGAGTTTGGCTTGGAATTATTTATGTCTCCGGAAGACAAAAATTCATTTGCAAAATAATTTGATTAATTGTACCACAATGATTGCATTTCAGACAAAAAAATGTCATGAGATGTTTGGTACCATCAGGATTTTTAAACCAAGTTATACATATTATGTAGTTTTATGTTTGCAAATCTGTGATCATTTAAGTTTTTAAGGATACCACATTTTAATGAATACACCTGTATAGGGCTGTGCATTTTCAAATTATTTGGTAACCGGATATTCAGATTTTGATTTTGATCGAATATTTGATATTCGATGGCCGCTGATTGTAAATTGTGCCACGTGATAAAATGAGCATGCACGTTATGGTGGGGCAAAAAAATTTACTAAACAAACATCGCCCGGACTAGGATGGACTTGCTAGGTGGCGACCAAATATAGACAAGAGGATGATTGGGGGAGTGGGGGGGGGGAATAATGATGGAAGCACCAATATATATAAAAAAGAAAAAGAAAAAAAGAAAAAAGAAAAAAAAACTGGATATTCGAACCATCGATCGAATATTTGGTTATTCGGCACAGCCCTACACCTGTGCTCATTTTCTATCAAACCATCTTCACCCACAAAGGTCTGCAAGGGTCAGTGGTTGAAAAGAAGTACATGTACCTGTGTAAAAATACTTGTCATGACAATCATTTATATAATGAATGAGTACGTCACTGACAGTGATTTTATGCCAGAGAAAATGCACAATTAATTGATACGCATAACTGGGCACAATCGCTTACATACATAAACAATTCTAAATCCCAGTAATAATTTGATTGAATTTGTTGAAAAGAGTTGAAAAGAGTTATTGTGACTAGTGCTGGGCAATAACAGAAATTCACTACTCGAGTAATCACATAGCAATTACTCGCGAATACTTGATTAATCGCAAGTAATTAACTGCATTTTTAACATTACTTAATTTTTTTTACCCTTTTTGTATGCATTACTCATACTAGTCATACTATGACTAGTAGTCTACGGTAAGTCATTGGTTATTCATGTATTTCAAAAGTATACTATTCCAAACACTTTTTATTATGTTTTATGATGATTATTCTGAAACATCTGATATTATTTTAATTTTATATGTTTAATAAATAAACAATGACAAAAGAATTAGTTGATACTCGTGAATATGTTACTACTTGCGAATACTTTTGAGGTAATCGCAGCGGGCTGATTAACACTAATCCCCTAGGTATTCTGGCTAGGAACCTTCCTGAATCCTCCAACATCCATCAGTGCACTTTTGGAAACATGCCCTTATCTTCAAAATGCACCATGTATTTTCGTTGATCTTTCATATTCAGCACTAAGTCTTATGGCCTGTACTTCTTGCCAGGTAGTAAATTTGTCCAACAGTGCTGAATTTTTCCCCCCAAAAAGTGCCCCTTGGAGGCTTTTGCAGGATTTGGGGTGGTTAGGGTTAATCCAGGAGTAAAAAGATGCGAGTATGATTAGTAATTACTACTCGCGAGTAGTCGAGTAATCACACTACTCTCCCAGCACTAATTATGACGATTACTACATGTGCATGTACATTGTATTTTGTCTTGGTCCAGCACCATGCGTGGTCTGGCTGAGATTCGAACCCCCATTCTGATGCCTCAGACATCACAAGTCCAGTGCACTACAATGCTCAGCCATAGCATATAATCAAATTACTCCACATATTCATGAAAACTCCACAAATACTGAATAGTCTGGAAACAGTAACCAGCTGGTGATCCACTCATTTCTATTTGGAAGATATTTTTCATTTGTATGAAGTCATATTTTCTTGAAAATGAACTTGTCAGATGGAATAATTAACCTCAACCTTGAAAGCTTTGGTTCACATGTAATTCTCTCAGTTAATTTTCCTGTGAATTACCTGTCTACCCCCCCTATGAGATTGTTTAGATTAAGAACTGATTGTTTAGATGCATAATTACAGGCATGTTCACACCTTGTTTATCCATTGATCTCCTTATTGACAGAAGTTAAGCAGACCAATGCACTTTTTCTGGAGATCAGTGCTCAACAGACCTTGGATCATATGGTTAGTGCTAGTACCTCTGTCATGTGTGTACTTAGAAGAATGAACTTGTTGGACAAAAGGTCACTATAGTGTTATCATTCATCCTACTTTTGGGGATACTGTACCAGTACACTTTTATATAGCCCAGACGCAATACCATAACACTACCATATCAACACCATCTTGTACAAAATAGTACATGTTTATAACATAAAACTGTGGTTTGAGAATACTGAAGGTTACTGCCTTTTAGACAGTTTCACTATGAAGCAGAGTTGGATATTTTGCTGAGGACAGTAATCAAAGCAACCACTTTGGTGTTCGTATGAGTTTGAAGAATGACTAGCTGAATATTTTACAGGTTAGTTTTTGTGTTGTTATTTCTTGTGTCTCATCAAGTACATAATGTACATGCACTATGTGTGTATTTAGGCTGTACGTTTTCGGTTATTTCAAGAACTGGATACCCGAAATTGGAAATCTTCGGATACCGGGTTACCCATCAGCGGCGTAGCCAGGCCTTTTTCAGTGGGGGGCACAGGGGGGGGGGGGGCATTGCTTTTCAGTGGGGGAGGGGGGCTAGGATATGGGTTTTTCCCTTTTCTTTTTCTTTTCTGTTTTTGGGGCATTATGAGGATTTTTCGTGGGAAATTTGTGGGGGGCACCTGGAAATTTGTGGGAGGGCACGTGCCCCCCCCCAGGCCCCCCCGTGGCTACGCCGCTGTTACCCATAAACAATTTGTAAAAACATATAGATACTCCTGAATGTATAAAATAACCAATATGGACACAAGTTTCTCTTGTTTTAGAGTCAAAATAAATGTATGTGGGCTTACTGTAATAATTTTCCGCCTCTATATTAAAAACGACTCATAACCCATTCCCCACACACACTTCCATTTGTGTGGCTTAAATGTTCAGTCAAAATTTTCAAAAGTCGTTTATTAGTAATTGGAACCGAAAAAAATGGAATCGGGTAATGACAGTTTCATTCGGGTACCTGGCTATCCAGATACCCGGCACAGCCTTACTGTGTGTTACATGTATGTGATTTTCTGGAGTTTGGCTTGGAATTATTTATGTCTCCGGAAGACAAAAATTCATTTGCAAAATAATTTGATTAATTGTACCACAATGATTGCATTTCAGACAAAAAAATGTCATGAGATGTTTGGTACCATCAGGATTTTTAAACCAAGTTATACATATTATGTAGTTTTATGTTTGCAAATCTGTGATCATTTAAGTTTTTAAGGATACCACATTTTAATGAATACACCTGTATAGGGCTGTGCATTTTCAAATTATTTGGTAACCGGATATTCAGATTTTGATTTTGATCGAATATTTGATATTCGATGGCCGCTGATTGTAAATTGTGCCACGTGATAAAATGAGCATGCACGTTATGGTGGGGCAAAAAATTTACTAAACAAACGTCACCCGGACTAGGATGGACTTGCTAGGTGGCGACCAAATGTAGACAAGAGGATGATTGGGGGGGTGGGGTGGGGGGGGGGGGAAATAATGATGGAAGCACCAATATATAAAAAAATAAAAATAAAAAAAACAACAACTGGATATTCGAACCATCGATCGAATATTTGGTTATTCGGCACAGCCCTATACCTGTGCTCATTTTCTCTCAAACCATCTTCACCCACAAAGGTCTGCAAGCGTCAGTGGTTGAAGAGAAGTACATGTACAAGTGTAAAAATACTTGTCATGACAATCGTTTATATAATGAACGAGTACGTCACTGACAGTCATTTTATGCCAGAAAAAATGCACAATTAATTGATACGTGTACCTGGGCACAATCGCTTACATACATAAACAATTCTAAATCCCAGTAATAATTTGATTGAATTTGTTCCAGACATAATGTGACATAATGTTCTGAAAAGAGTTATTGTGACTAGTGCTGGGCGATTACAGAAATTCTCTACTCGAGTAATCACATACATGTAGCAATTACTCGCGAGTACTTGATTAATCGCAAGTAATTAACTGCATTTTTAACATTACTAAATTGTTTTACCCTTTTTGTATGCATTACTCATACTAGTCATACTATGACTAGTAGTCTACGGTAAGTCATTGGTTATTCACGTATTTCAAAAGTATACTATTCCAAACACTTTTTATTATGTTTTATGATGATTATTCTGAAACATCTGATATTATTTTAATTTTATATGTTTAATAAATAAACAATGACAAAAGAATTAGTTGATACTCGTGAATATGTTACTACTTGCGAATACTTTTGAGGTAATCGCAGCGGGCTGATTAACCCTAATCCCCTAGGTATTCTTGCTAGGAACCTTCCTGAATCCTCCAAAATCAATCAGTGCTCTTTTGGAAACATGCCCTTATCTTCAAAATGCACCATGTATTTTCGTTGATCTTTCATATTCAGCACTAAGTCTTATGGCCTGTACTTCTTGCCAGGTAGTAAATTTGTCCAACAGTGCTGAATTTTTTCCCCCAAAAAGTGCCCCTTGGAGGCTTTTGCAGGATTTGGGGTGGTTAGGGTTAATCCAGGAGTAAAAAGATGCGAGTACGATTAGCAATTACGGTACTACTCGCGAGTAGTCGAGTAATCACACTACTCTCCCAGCACTAATTATGACAATTACTACATGTGCATGTACATTGTATTTTCAATATATGTGAGTGTCTTGGTCCAGCACCATGCGTGGTCTGGCTGAGATTCGAACCCCCATTCTGATGCCTCAGACATCACAAGTCCAGTGCACTACAATGCTCAGCCATAGCATATAATCAAATTACTCCACATATTCATGAAAACTCCACAAATACTGAATAGTCAGGAAACTGTAATTGAATACAACTGAATGAGAACACCCGAATAATGAACTCCCCAATGGTAGCATATGACGAGATTAAATATGATCAATTTACAGTATAATAATGCCAGTCAAAGGACTTTTAAATATCCATCTTGCACGTAATGTTGCGTAAACATTTACCCTTTTACCATGGCTAGTTGTAACCTGATCTTGCCACTCTAATTGAATTTTCATGTCTGGCAAACCTTCGCCAGAGCACAGAAAAATGCCATCTCTTTATGACTTCACAGCCATTGTCTTCATTGTAGGTAGTACGTGGAAATTGGAACACCACTTAACAAAATGTTTTCATAACGATGCAATGCGACCCTCTATTTGAAATCGTATTCACTGCAGTCTTGAATATTGCATTGTTGTGTCTCTTTCAAAGAAAGGTGAAAAATTGGTAATGTTGGCAAAACTAGCTTCTGCATGCATTGAGTATGTTTAATTTGAATATAAAATTGGCAATTTAAAATGAACCAACTGGTTGACTGTTCATTGCTCCATGTTCTGTAACTAAATGGTAAAATTTTAATGTAAATCGTCCTTGGTTTAAAGCTGGTGAATCTTAAAGGGACAGCTAGTATCGTCATGATCGGAGTAGACTTTCAACAGGGCATGGAATCGGTGACCTAGTTAAAGATGAACATAGAGTGACTGAAAATTACTGGCTTATTAATTATGCAGCAGCAACGGTAATATGACCTTATCACGTGAGATCAGTAAACATGGAATTTTTATCACATTAAGATTTAAATTCCATTGGGAAATAATTAAAATGATAGCACTCGAGACAGAAATATTTATATTATATTCAGTCACTGAGTTAATCTAAAACTAACACTCCGATTCCATGCCCTGCTGATCATGATGATGCTGTCCCTTTAATCTAAAACTAACACTCCGATTCCATGCCCTGTTGATCATGATGATGCTGTCCCTTTAATCTAAAACTAACACTCCGATTCCATGCCCTGTTGATCATGATGATGCTGTCCCTTTAATCTAAAACTAACACTCCGATTCCATGCCCTGTTGATCATGATGATGCTGTCCCTTTAATCTAAAACTAACACTCCGATTCCATGCCCTGTTGATCATGATGATGGTGTCCCTCTAATCTAAAACTAACACTCCGATTCCATGCCCTGTTGATCATGATGATGCTGTCCCTTTAATCTAAAACTAACACTCCGATTCCATGCCCTGTTGATCATGATGATGCTGTCCCTTTAATCTAAAACTAACACTCCGATTCCATGCCCTGTTGATCATGATGATGGTGTCCCTTTAATCTATATCTAACGCTCCGATTCCATGCCCTGTTGATCATGATGATGCTGTCCCTTTAATCTAAAACTAACACTCCGATTCCATGCCCTGTTGATCATGATGATGGTGTCCCTTTAATCTAAAACTAACACTCCGATTCCATGCCCTGTTGATCATGATGATGGTGTCCCTTTAATCTAAAACTAACACTCCGATTCCATGCCCTGTTGATCATGATGATGGTGTCCCTTTAATCTAAAACTAACACTCTGATTCCATGCCCTGTTGATCATGATGATGCTGTCCCTTTAATCTAAAACTAACACTCCGATTCCATGCCCTGTTGATCATGATGATGGTGTCCCTTTAATCTAAAACTAACACTCCGATTCCATGCCCTGTTGATCATGATGATGCTGTCCCTTAATCTAAAACTAACACTCCGATTCCATGCCCTGTTGATCATGATGATGGTGTCCCTTTAATCTAAAACTAACACTCCGATTCCATGCCCTGTTGATCATGATGATGGTGTCCCTTTAATCTAAAACTAACACTCTGATTCCATGCCCTGTTGATCATGATGATGGTGTCCCTTTAATCTAAAACTAACACTCCGATTCCATGCCCTGTTGATCATGATGATGCTGTCCCTTTAATCTAAAACTAACACTCTGATTCCATGCCCTGTTGATCATGATGATGCTGTCCCTTTAAAACAACTTGTGAAAGTTTGACTTTATTTACTAGAAAATAATGACATTTAAAATTTGATCAGCAAAAACAAGTATTAATTCAAACATGGAATTTTTATCACATTAACCACTGAAATCGGGTAAGTGACTTTTGGAAATACAAGGATGGGTTAACCACTTCACGACGGTTGACGTCTATTTCCGCGGAAATTTTCTGGACAGATATATACGGTTGACAGATATAGTCGCCGTACTATTTTTTGAGAATTAAAATTTAAAATTTAAATTCCTTTGGGAAATAATTAAAATGATAGCACTCGAGACAGAAATATTTCAAGAAATCTTTGATATCATCATCAACTTTACACCAAGTAAGTTTCATGTAAATCATGACCTGGATCAAATGTATTTTGACAAAACCAATGTTGTCCCTTCCAAGCCTCGAAATTAAATTTTTTTGTCACTTACCCACCCCTTTAACCCATCCTTGTATTTCCAAAAGTCACTTACCCGATTTCAGTGGTTAATGTGGACATGACAAAAAAACATGGATAGATCCACTTACCCAGCAACTTACCCACTTTTTAACGCCTGAAAAATCCACTTACCGCTGGTAAGTGGGTTAATGGGAATTTCGAGGCTTGGTCCCTTCTCTTAGTGCCAGGAGTTACCAGTTAGTTCACAAACCGTTTAACTGAAACATTTACGGTCGGTTAACCGGTGAACCAGCAAATTGCACAATGTGTACAATAATGACATGTATATTTTCAATCAAAAAGCATCAATTAACTTAAGTTTAGAACAACAATTTTTTTTTTTTTTTAAATATTGGTTTTGGTTAGCCGGTTAGCAAATTTCTGTTAGTGCAGTTTCAGTTGGTTAACTGGGTCGATTAAGTGGTCAACCAGTTTGGTTAACTGGGTCGGTTAAGTGGTTAACCAGTTTGGTTAACCAGTTTGGTTAACTGGTTAACCAGTTTGGTTAACTGGGTCTGTTAACTGGTTAACCAGTTAACCATCCCAGTAATAAAGGGAAGCATACTATATGTACAGTGTACAACTTGGTTATAACATTTACATGATTACAATATTAACAAATTAATTATTATCTGAAAGCTGACTTGATGTCGGTAGAGGTACCCAATCATCCAAGAAAATGATTATGTTTGACGTGCTCTCATTTCAGAGAAAACACAAATATATATTATTCTGTCTTCATGTACAATGTACAGGTATGTACTTGTATGTCAATGTATGCACATTTATAAAATATTGCCGATAGCAATATTGCTCCAAGTGTGAATACCCTTTCACACTTTTCTCATGACTTAGACTCCACATTGAGCTGAAACTTTCACAGGTTGTTTTGTTTCCAAAGAGAGTAAGCTAATCGTACATAAAGGTGTTAGCCAGGATTTAGAAATAGGATGTCCAAATTTGCTGGAAATTTCAAAACAGGGTGTCCAAATTGTTCACTTACAATACTTTTACATGTAAATGACAGATAAAATAGGGTGTCCAAAATTGAAACAGCGTGTCCAAAAGACACCCAGACACCCCTCTGGCTAACACTGTGCATACATGTACATGTACAAATGTACATGTACAATGTACAGACTGTGTAGGTACAAGTACATGTACATGTATGTCAATGTGTGCATATTTATAAAATATTGCCGATAGCAATTTTTGCTCTAAGTGTGAATACTCTTTCACACTTTTCTCATGACTTAGACTCTGCATTGAGTTGAAACTTTCACAGGTTGTTTTGTTTTATATATCTTGATTCAAAGAGAGTAAGCATAATCGTACATGAAGAAAACACTTATTTCAACATTACCAGTGTTGTACAGTATGTACTGTCTCTTTAATGTACTACATGAGATTGGTTTACTCTCCCTGCTCATTTGAAAGCAATCCATGAGGTTATTGATTTAGAATCGGTACTGTGGAAACTCTAGACTGGGAGCCTGTCCTTTTTTATCTCAAGCTCAGGACATGTGCTGGATGTCATTGGTTGGAGGAGGTATGGTGCACACCGTATTCTTAGTGCATTACTTTTAAGGTAACTTACAGCGAATAATTGTCAACATTCCGTAAGTTAACAATGTTCGCACTTGGATTATTTTGAGCCGCGGTAACTTAACGTAGCCGTGGTTGCTGGACGAGAGAAATCTCGAGAGGGCGCTCTCAATTGCTGCTGCTCACACAGAAAGCCATGTGTATGCATTGGACTTTTTGGCATTGTTAATGTTAACTTACTGCGACTCGATTTGGCCTGTATGTACAGTGCAGTTTGCCATAGAATTGTCAGACCTTTCAAAACCTTTCAAGTTTGCTGTACTGAAGGGTTTTGAAAGGTGAGAAAACTGTCTGACAAAAGGGACCTATGAAAGGTTTCGAAAGGTGAAACAACTCTCTGAACAAACTGGTGTTGAAATGTTTCAATACCTTTCAAAGGGTATTGAAAGGTGTGGTAGTTCAGTAGCAACAAATTCTGGAGGGTTTTAAAGGGTTCATACATTATTGATAGCCATTTTGCCAGTAAGCAGATGTTGAAAGGTTTTGAAAGGTCAAACCATAGGAGGGTTAAGTTGACAATTTTGCCACGGTTAGTTAACATTCGCAGAAGATTACCGTCCGTCCGCATTGGACTTAATATTGTTAAGTTGAAAAGAAGTGGCTGAAACTTAACCAAAAAAAGTCCAAAGCGAACACAGTTTTAGACTTGTAGCTTTGCATCTTGGTGAAAAGGATAAGTAAGTAAAGACTGTTTGCGGTGACACCATGTAGAAATTCTCTTTGGAGTAGTAAATAGTTCTGAAAAAAAACCCTGTTGGTTACAACTCAACGTTTCGATCAGTATGCTCTGATCATCTTCAGGAGAATGGCTGGTGTACACGTATACCATGTGTACAGCACGCATAACCTCTGTGGAACAAGACCTGAGTTCAAAGTCATTAAAAAAATTTTGCAGGTGTCAGGCGTCTTTCGCATGTAAAATTTAAAATTGTATAACCAACCAATTTATTTGCAAATTTCTGCAAGTACAGCTGAATGGGTCGTCATCACCTACATGTACATTGTAGGTACTCCCCAGTGATACAAAGGCAATCATAAAAGTCCATGTATTGTACATACACATATATGTAGATTTGAGATTGCCTAGGTACCACTGGGTCACATATGAGTTGATTTCTTCCAACCTCTGATGAACTAGACTTGCACACATCATCCAAACATGGAATTAAGAGCCCAAACTGAAACTGTGTAGTAGTAACTTTGTCAACATAAACCTCCATGCAATTTTAATTTTGTTTTGAAATCTCAAAGTGTGTGTATAGTGACTAAAGCCATGTTGTTTATCATTCTTTGTGTGATTCAATGTTTGTTTACTTCCTAAGTGGTAGCATCAGGAGATTAACTCCACAGTAATTTAGTTTACTTTTTTTGTAATCCAAAAGGGGTGCTATATTTGTTTTTGTTTTGTAACTGTTTTTTGGGGTGTGTAAATGTAATTTAATGGAATGTTGTATTTTTGGTTTTTCTACCTATGAAATCAGTAATGAAATGAAAAATACATAAATTATTCATTTTCCTGGAGGTTTATGAATAATTCAGTAGTAGCGTCCTCGGAATGAAGTGGTAAAGGCGCTCATGGCTTCGCCACTCGCTTGGGCATGCATAGTCTTTTTTCAGGCGTTGTGTTCCAGGTTGCTGCATGCGCCTTGACTAAAGGCTAGCTATAACTGACTAAAGGCTAGCGGAGTGCCATATGGTCGAGCGGTTTAGTGCATCGGATTTGTGTTCTGATGGCTGAGTCGTCAGAATGTGGGTTCGAATCCCGACCACGACCGTGGTGCTTGTGTCCTTGAGCAAGACATTTTGCCATAATTGCTTCTCTCCACCCAGGAGTAAATGGGTACCTGTGAGGGCAGAGTTGGTTGTTGTGTTTGATTAGCCCATCTGTGCCGAAATGGCAACAATTGAGCTGTATACTCCCCAGGGAGCTGAGATGGTTTCAGGAATGATTTATGTGCCTGATGAGCAGGGGTAATAATGTAAAGCGCTGTGATACTTCGTGTAAGAGCGCTTTAAAATGCCTTCATTATAACCCAGTCTATGTCATTGTATTCTAAATGGGTGCAGGTATAATGAGCATGGTCAAAAGCTTGAAATCAGGACGCAAACTACATGTAGATGCAACTAAATTAGACTTAATGGGACAGTATCCTCACAATCAACAGGGCATGGAATCGGAGTGCCAGTTTTAGATTAACTCAGTGACTGAAAATAATACCCCACATGATAAGGTCATATTACCATTGCTGCTGCATAAATGAATCACTAATTTTCAGTCACTCTGTTCATCTTAAACAAGGATACTGATTCCATGCCCTATTGAAAGTCAGCTCTGATTGTGACGATATTGACCCTTTAAGGCTATGCATGGTGGGAATAGATATAATAATATTTGCGGTGACACTACACGTATACATTGAAATAATCTCTTTTGAGTAGTGAGGGTTCTGAGAAGAACCTTTGGTTAACTCGATGTTTTTCGATCAGTATGTTCTAGCTCGTCTTCAGGAGATTTATTTCAGTGCACGGTGAGATGGTAAAGAGATTATTTCAATACATGGTGTCACTGCAAATCTAACGCTATAGATACAACTAGGTTAACAGAGATAACACGCACTTTGTTGGTGTGTTTACAACATGCATGAAACACACACGTGTGAGAAGTACAACTCTCAGCCATGCAGACAAGTCATCCAGGGTGCGCTGCTTCTTTTGAGACTTCTCTGCCAGTCTGTGGTCTGTGGAATACAATTTCATGAATGGCCCAAATCCATAGCAGTACATAGCTGCCAACTATTACGAACTTTTAGTAATTATTACGAATTTTCTCAGGAATTACGAAAGTAGGAATTGCTCTTTAAAAATTACGAATTTCAAGTTGTCCGCTCAACAACAAAAAAAGCCCTTGAAGTACCATTTTATGATCGTAAAAATCAGAATCGGTACCCATACTGAATATTTTTGTATCTGTAGTGTGCTATAATAAATAAGTTCTGAATTACCGAAAAGTATTATGAATGTCAATTGGCATAGTATCGATACCTTGTTTGTCGGGGTACCAATTTGTGCGATGTAGTAATGGGTAATAAACAGGAACCAGCGAAGATCCTACGGTTTCATCATGGCGCCCGCCACTGTGTAAACGTGCAATCGGAAGTGAGAAAAGTTTCATTACTAATTGGAATTTTGGAATGTTGGCAGCTATGGCAGTACTCTGTGTAATTGTAATAGATTTTTGGTACTACAACATATTTTTACATTGATTGATTTAATTTTGCTCTAACACTGACGTGTGTATAGCACTGTATACTCAGTGCTTTTCCGAGTGTCTGCGACTCGGGCGGGATTCGAACCCACGACCTTGTGCTTACTAGTGCAGACGTCTTAACCTCTCGACCACTAGAAAATAAATCGTTGTGTGCCCGGAAGAAGGTCGTAAGGCTCTACGACCTTCTTCCGGGCACACAAAGTACAACTTTTTGTCCCAGCAGAAGGTCGTAAGCAATAAAATGGCTCCTTTGAAAAAAAGTCGGGCATAACTGTTACATTTGTTACTAGAATTACTCCCAAGACTTGTTTTTCCATTCCCATGCGGAAAACGATCAAACTTTCACACTCAGTTTTCTTGAAACACAATTTTGCACATCAATTGCTGATGATGAAATAACATAATAAATACAAATTTATAAATACAAGTTAAAATTTTAAAAAATAAAATTAAAATTACATGTACACATAAGCTGGATTGGCTAATCACATTTGATCCATGTATTTGGCATTCCACCATTGTGTATATGTACATACATGTACTCAAATGTTTGGGCTTGGCTATAATTGACATTAACCCTAACCTTCGTAAATCCTCCAAAATCCTCTTTGCTAAAGTGAAGGATTTTTAAGGATTGAGGTTATATGCTGCATGCTCTTTGCTAAAGTGAAGGATTTTGGAGGATTGAGGTCATTAGGCATACTTGCCTTTCCATGGTACATGTACATCCATGTTTGTTGTAGTGATTGCAAGGTCAGTGGACACTGTTTATTGCTCCATGCATGCAGGGAGGGTCCCTGGCCATGTACATGTATCACAGATTGTGCATACATGTCATGTGCTTGCTTTACTACTGAAGTATTTTGGAGGATTCAGGTTATGTGTAAGCAAATGGGCCTAGGGAGTTAGTAGAGTTAAATTTATAGACTGTACATGTATGTGGTCAGAATGACATTTGATAATGTCTATGTTCACGTACTTACGTACGCATATTACATAGATCGTCTTCTGAAACTACATGTAGGATCTATGCATGTACATTGTAACTCTGTCAAAATGGTCATTTAGTAGTTAACGGCCTTACGTTTTGAACATAGCAGGTTCTTTCTCAAAGGCAAAATACTACAGGTCATTTAGATTGGTAAGCAGTTTGCAATCAGCTAATTCTCTATCATTCATTCATTCATTCATTCATTCATTCATTCAAAAGCCACATCCCATCTTCCATGTAGGAATACACCAAAAAAAATATGTACAGTAAAAATAAAGTTAATATTTGTATCATCTGGAGTGTCGTGGCCGAGCGGTCTAGCTTACCGGACTCAAGTTCTGGTGTTAGCAGCAGAATGTGGGTTCGAATCCCGGCCGTGACACTTGTGTCCTTGAGCAAGACACTTAATCATAATTGCTTCTCTCCACCCAGGGGTTAAATGGGTACCTGTGAGAGCAGAGTTGGTTGATTAGCCCTATATGCCCTGTAATGGCAGCAATTGAGCTGTATTACTCCCCAGGGAGCTGAGATGGTTTCAGGAATGATTTATGAGCCTTATGAGCAGGGGTAATAATATGCGCCTTGAGCACCACTCAGTTGGTGGATACGTGCGCTATATAAGTCCACACATTATTATTATTATTATTATTATTATTATTATTATTGTCTGGAAGTTAAGGCTTGGCATTATCCGTTTAATTTGCTAAACGTGTACACGTTTTGACATACACTGTAGACATTTAAACAAATATTGTTATCACTAATAAATAGCAAGATTATTGTCCGTATTTAGGACAGGAAATAATCCAAAATACAGCAATATGGATTCAGAAAAAAATAGCTCAGATTAAACAAATCTAACCACAAAACATACAAAATTTTATCAAATTAAGAACAAATTGCATTGGAAGTGCATGACCTTGAATTGTTATTGGTCAATTGTGCACTCGGTTGGTTTTTGTAGTAAGATGGGTTTGTCATTCAGCGTAACTACAGATGGTTCACCGAGTAGGCCTAGGGCTGTTTCCAAAACTATGGCGTTGATTATGTCTGTGGCTAGATCAATGCGTCTGACCTCTATGGTCTGACCATACACCAACAGTCATTAGCCATAATATCGGTATAGCCAAAAACACTGAAATCATACATACAGTAGTCTATTAGTCAGATATTGCCATCATGTGTGAGAGCGTAGGGGCAATTCTGTGGTATACTCACGTTATATTTTAGGTTTTGGGCTCACTCTTAATGCCATAATATATATTTCACTCATCAGTTTTCTCACAGTAGATGCATTATACCTTGACCTCACTCAGCACAAAATAATAACTTACGAAATTTGTTATATGTGAGAAAAAGCAAAATTTTATACATGTCCGAAAAATGTAACACGATCGAGTAACCAGAATTTTCATCTTTTGTAGCCTACATATAACAAATGTGTAAAATTATTTTGTTTGTGCTGAGTAAGGTCTGTGTATGAAACTACTGTGATAAAATGATCAGTGAAATATATTTAACCCTAACTCCCTAGGCCCATTTGCTTACACATAACCTGAATCCTCCAAAATCCTTCAGTAGTAAAGCAAGCATGATGACCAATACCATTGTATGCAGATGACATGTATGCACACATGTGTTTATAATCTGTGATACATGTACATGGCCCAGTGCCAGGGACCCTCTCTGCATGCATGGAGCAATAAACATAAACGGTATCCACTGACCCAAGCACTGACCTTGCAATCACTATAACAAACATGGATGTACAGGTACCATGGAGGAAGGAAGGCAAATATGCCTAATAACCTCAAACCTCCAAAATAATTTTTTTTTTAAAGACCAACATGTACCGTGTAACCTCAATCCTCCATTTTCATCCAGTGTCAAATATAGCCCGATAACCTCAACCCTCCATAATCCGCCAAGCAAATAATCACATCTGCCCTCAATCCTTCAAAATCCTTCACCACTGCAATTTCCACATACATTGTAACCTCAATCCTTCACTTTGGCAAAGAGGATTTTGGAGGATTTGGGAAGGTTAGGGTTTTAATAAGGAAACTCTAGGCCTTTTCACACTGTCCATAATCTCGGGGTCGGAACCGGTTCCAACCCCGAGATTTTTTTCAACCCTTTTCCCACTTCTAAAATTTCAACCCTGTTCCGATCCGGGTAGCATACTCTAGCCGGATCGAAATCAACCCTGGCAGGGACCAGGGTTGAAAATCTCAATCCGGATTGAAATTGCATTTTTCAGTGTGAACCGTGTCGAAAATGATAGTGTGAACCGGTTCGCGTAATGAACAGTGTGAACGTTGCGTCTTTGCGATCCGTGTCGAAAACAACCCAGGCTGAACCAGGTTGGATCCGGGTTGGTTTCAACATGGTTCGAAGCGGAGATAGTGTGAAAAGGCCTTATGGCATTAAGAGTGTGCCTAATACCTGAAAAATGTGACCATGGAATTGCCCATAATGATGTCTGCTATATAGCAAGTCATCCAGTGGACACATACATTAGGGCACCAGGATTAGGTGATCAGCTGTTTGCATTTACATGTAAGTAAGTCTTTCTCTTGTCGTACCGTGGCCATATTCAAACCTCTCTGCATCTCACAAGAGCGCACATGCTGGTTCAGTATAATTCCCTATCCAATCCTTGCATCCAAGATGGTCTGTTGAGCTATAAATGGGTTCATCATCTTGCTGGTCACATTGTCCAAAGAGGATTAGGCCAAATAAAAAAAGTCCAGTTTCTGGTCACTTTTTGACCTGTGCATCGGCATTTTTAAAAAGTTTTCTTTGTTTTTCCTATGAAACGATGTCCAATTGCAGCCAAAATTGCTGGATCGATTGGAATTCTACCGCTCTGTGATTTTTTTCACATGGAGGTACATGTATGAACGTTTGCCCGATTTGTGCAGCCTCTCTTAGCCACCATACTTTGTGCACATTTGGTCTGGTTCCAATAACTGCATATATTTAACATGTATCACTTAAAGAAAAACAAAGATTACAAAAACAAACAAAAAAACATGTCACCACATTGATTTTGAAGCCAACCTGTGACCAGAAACCGGAGACTATTTTTTGTTGGCCTTATGCTAAAATGCTTTACCTTATATGTTTTGACTCTCGCTGTCTTTCTCTCCACTCATTTTTTCTCCATGATCACACATCAAACATGTCAAGCCAAGTTTGATCGATTTTCTGACATGTTGCCGGCTTGGCACGATAAAATGAAATCTATAGATTGGTCAAGGTTTCACGATCCAGAAAGCTTGGCATGTGATGAGTAGGTTGCTTTCCTCTTTTGTTCAGTCCCAGGACTAGTCCCTGACTCTGCTTTTTGGACCTTTTTACGTTTGTGTTCATTTCACACCTGACTAATTTCTGCTCACTCTTGTGTTCATGTACACTGTATGTTTGTATTCTGTCTCATTTTGCCTTTGAGAAAGAACCTGTTAGGTTCAAAACGTAAGGCCAATAACAATTATTTTGCAGGTTGCTTTCTTGTTAGACAGAAGTCTGCCTCTGGAACTATCACTTTAGTAAAATTATTGAAATAATTTCTAAAATTAATTGTTGTCATAAGTAAAGACTGTTTGCAGTGAAACCATGTGAAATTCTCAATTGAGTAGTAATTAGTTCTGAAAAGAACTGGAGGTTACAACTCGACGTTTCGATCAGTATGCTCCGATTGTCTTTATTCAAATGCGGAAATTTATTGTTTGAATATAAACAATCTAAATGCATTTTCACTATTTTCACGTTAACAGCACAATTAAATTTAGCTGAAACGTTTATGTATGGATACATTTTATTTACAGACATTTTACTAAACGTAAGGGCAACTTCACATCAACAGTTTCACCATATTATGGACAAACATTTCCATGAAATAATTCATTTACAGACATTTTACTCGGGGCAACATGACATCACCATATTATGGATTTCCAATTCCATGAAATAATGACATATGTTCATGTTCGTCCACAGCAGTTGCTCCGTTACTCAGACATGACTGTTTTTGTCTGTACCGTTGAGACCCTCTCATCTATTTCTTGAAATGTTTGTTTCCATCTGTCAATGACCAAGCAACATACACTTGTGTCCCTAATGACTACTTATGTGCTTCCAGTACCCATGCTCTATACTTTTATGGAAAGAAATTTCAAATTTCATAGATGTTCGCCCTCTGGGAATACAGTATCTTAGCAACACATCTCATGATTATTAATGAGATTGTGATTACAGCAAAAAGTATTGAATGTCTGCGTTTTGTAGAGCGTGCAGAATTCCAGTGTCAATTTATTGACCACAGAAACAAAAAATTCCTGGCAAACAATTTTAAATTAGATTTCCCTCACTGCATTCATTGATTTAATATCAAGTATATTTTTCTCCGCATGGTAAAACAAATTTGAAAAGGCTCAGCTGTTTTCATTTGAGTGACAAACCAAAGACTCGTTAGACGCACAGACAGGAATACAACAGACTAAAGTAATGATTGCTTGATGTTGCGTAGGCCACAGTTGGCTCTGTTGGTTTGACGCAGTCGTGTTTGTAAAGCTCTCTTCAAATGCCAATCACCTTGTTTTCTTTTTGTGTTGAATTGTGGATTCTTGTTTTTAAAGAAGGAATACACACACATACACACATTTACTAAAGTATACAAACTTCAATTCTGTTGTGTCTTACTTCGTGTGAATAAATATTTTAAAAAAGAAAATGACAATTTCAGTTGGTGTTAAAGGGACAATATCGTCATGATCAACAGGGTATGGAATCAGAGTGCTAGTTTTAGCTCAATGACTGAAAATAATACCCCACATGATAAGGTCATATTACCGTTGCTGCTGCAACTAGGACACCGATTCCATGCCCTGTTGAAAGTGTGCTCTAATCGTGATATTGTCCTTTTAACAAGAAAATTGTGAAAATCCATGCAGAAATGGGTATCATCCACCACAACATTTGTATTCATTCTAATGACAAATTTTGACATAAATTTGTTATCAAAATTGTGACACAAGTAATGTGTATATTAAATAGCAAAACAATGGCATCTGAGATGGAAATGATTAATACATCATCAACTTTACACCTATTAAGTTTGATGTAAAATTATGAATATTTTGATGTTTTTTGAGAATAATTCTGACCAAAAAACGGATCTTTTCTTATAAAATTAAGCATTTTAGAAAAGTTAACATACATGTATATTTATTTGTACTTCTGCTCTAGAAAGTAAACTTGTTTTTTTAAATTTTTATAATGATTTTGTTCACAATTTGTGGCACTCCAATGCAAAATTTGTATGCAGAAAGTGTTGTGTGTGTGTACTTACATGTACACGCCATTCGTTGTGGGGTACCAAACACAATGGAACAATGGTACCCCACAGAGAATCTTTAGAAATGCTGGTACCCCACAGGGGAATTCAATAGAAAAGGGATAATAGAACGAAAACAGGGATAATAGAACGAAACAAAGAAGTACCCCACAAGTGGGCATATGTGAGAGTGTGTGTGTGTGTGTGTGCGTGTGTGAGCGCATTCAAACCGGGGACGTATAACAAAAGGGACAATGGTCCCCGGTTGCTCTCACAATGGAGAACAATCCGTCCCCGTATTTTTGGACAAAGGAATTTGACAAAGGAAGTCCCCGAATGCCGGTGTTTACACACGTGTGTGTGTGTGCGTGTGTGAGCGCATTCAAACCGGGGACGTATAACAAAAGGGACAATGGTCCCCGGTTGCTCTCACAATGGAGAACAATCCGTCCCCGTATTTTTGCACAAAGGAATTTGACAAAGGAAGTCCCCGAATGCCGGTGTTTACACACGTGTGTGTGTGTGTGTGTGTGAAATGCTAAATTTGAATAGAAAATATTGAATTGTTTTTAGTACATTGTGAATCTTGTGTAGCATTTTGCTATGTACAATGTAAAATCTGTCACCGTTTTTGATAAATGTAAATGTGTCACATGAAAATGATCAATTTTTCAAGCTACACAGCCCCATCATTTATAATCTGAAGGAACCCAAGTTGACATGTACTACTTAGAAAAGATGTTTGACATTTCTCTACCATTCTCTTGGGGGTATAGAGTTACTTCAGTTGGTTTTATGTGAGTTGTTCCAGGCATGAAATGCCTTACAGGAAGTATAACATTCAATTTCAATTTCTATTCAATTTTCAGTCCCATTCATATGTATTTCCTTCTTAAAGTGATACCAATCTTTTTTTTTATGGAGACACACAAGGTAATTTTAGCAAAATACCTTCAAAAAGATTTTAAGGGAATTAAGTGCACAAGATAGACCTTGGCAAGTATATAAACATTTTGACTGATTTTGACCTGTGCAGTCATAGAAGGGGATACCAGATTAGAAAATTAACAAAGTATTGTCTAAAACCTGACTTCTTGTTATGTTTGTTACCATTGTATCAATCCTTCTGATAAATTATTTAGACTGACATGCGGTTTCTTAGTGAAAACATGAATTGTTAAGTAAAAAAAAAGTCTCCAGTTTCTGGTCTCCGTACGCGTTGTCTCAGACCCGCATTTTTAATTTTCTTTTTTTTTCTCTATGAAACGATGTCCAGTTGCAGCCAAAATTGATTGGAATTCATAGGGGTATGAACGTTTGCCCGAATTGTGAGCCCTCTCTTAGCCACCATACTTTGTATATATGGGAAATTTGGTCCCCGCGTATACATGTGGAATGCTATGGTCGCGCGGTTTAGTGCGTCGGATTTGTGTTCTGATGGCTGAGTCGTCAGAATGTGGGTTCGAATCCCAGCCGCGACCATGGTGCTTGTGTCCCTGAGCAAGACACTTTACCATAATTGCTTCTCTCCACCCAGGAGTAAATGGGTACCTGTGAGGGCAGAGTTGGTTGTTGTGCTTGATTAGCCCTAATGCACCGAAATGGCAGCAATTGAGCTGTATACTCCCCAGGGAGCTGAGATGGTTTCAGGAATGATTTATGAGCCTGATGAGCAGGGGTAATAATATAATGCGCCTTGAGCACCAGTTTGGTGGATACGTGCGCTATATAAGTCTACATTATTATTATTATTATTATTATGTATCACATATTTCCCAGTGGCATTACCCCCTCCCCCCCCCCCCCCTCGGGGCAGGCGGGCTCACAAACAAGTTGGACACACTCAAAAACATAGTATATATACAATTATACATGAATGGTTATAAAAACGGGGGGCCTCCTGGATCCGCCAATGGAACATGAAGAGCGCCCTCGTTCAGACGCAAAAGAAGGTAACTCATTCATGAATGTGCGTTGCACGTATGTGGGCCATACCGCCTTATTATTTTGTCCTCCCATGGTCCCTTGATGATGTCAACAAATAAGGTTTGCAGAATGTTTTTGAAGATGAAGTAATCAGCTTTATACGTTTTTCAGTCGAATTATACAAACATTGAGAAATACATGTATGTTTACGCCTCCTGTTCTCCTTGATTCTCCTGTACTCTCCTGTACTCTAGTTATTACCTCAGAGTATAGACTGCTGGTAAGTGACATTTTCTGTGTCAGTGGGCAGTGGCAGACTAGACATCTTGGTATTTTAATGGCATTTTCTGCCTGATGCTCTAACTCAATTCTGCTCCTGCTGTTTTGTACTGCACTTAAAGGAGCTATCCAGTGCAGTTAAGTCTTTAAGGAGACTCAGTCTGGGAGTTTTAGGGGACTGTCAAGTGCAGTACTAGTCTGGAAGATTTATATGGATGGTTGCAATTGCAGTACAGGTGTAGAGATTTAAAGGGACTTTAAGTGCAGCACTTGTATGAAAGGTTTAAAGGACTGGTTCCATTGCTGTACAGGTGTAGAGATTTAAAGGGACTTTAAGTGCAGCACTTGTATGAAAGGTTTAAAGGACTGGTTCCATTGCTGTACAGGTGTAGAAATTTAAAGGGACTTTAAGTGCAGTACTTGTATGAAAGATTTAAAGGACTGGTTCCATTGCTGTACAGGTGTAGAGATTTAAAGGGACTTTAAGTGCAGTACTTGTATGAAAGATTTAAAGGACTGGTTCCATTGCTGTACAGGTGTAGAGATTTAAAGGGACTTTAAGTGCAGTACTTGTATGAAAGGTTTAAAGGACTGGTTCCATTGCGGTACAGGTGTAGAGATTTAAAGGGACTTTAAGTGCAGTACTTGTATGAAAGATTTAAAGGACTGGTTCCATTGCTGTACAGGTGTAGAGATTTATAGGGACTTTAAGTGCAGTACTTGTATGAAAGGTTTAAAGGACTGGTTCCATTGCGGTACAGGTGTAGAGATTTAAAGGGACTTTAAGTGCAGTACTTGTATGAAAGGTTTAAAGGACTGGTTCCATTGCTGTACATGTGTAGAGATTTAAAGGGACTTTAAGTGCAGTACTTGTATGAAAGGTTTAAAGGACTGGTTCCATTGCTGTACAGGTGTAGAGATTTAAAGGGACTTTAAGTGCAGTACTTGTCTGAAAGGTTTAAAGGACTGGTTCCATTGCTGTACAGGTGTAGAGATTTAAAGGGACTTTAAGTGCAGTACTTGTCTGAAAGGTTTAAAGGACTGGTTCCATTGCTGTACAGGTGTAGAGATTTAAAGGGACTTTAAGTGCAGTACTTGTATGAAAGGTTTAAAGGACTGGTTCCATTGCTGTACAGGTGTAGAGATTTAAAGGGACTTTAAGTGCAGTACTTGTATGAAAGGTTTAAAGGACTGGTTCCATTGCGGTACAGGTGTAGAGATTTAAAGGGACTTTAAGTGCAGTACTTGTATGAAAGATTTAAAGGACTGGTTCCATTGCTGTACAGGTGTAGAGATTTAAAGGGACTTTAAGTGCAGTACTTGTATGAAAGATTTAAAGGACTGGTTCCATTGCTGTACAGGTGTAGAGATTTAAAGGGACTTTAAGTGCAGTACTTGTATGAAAGGTTTAAAGGACTGGTTCCATTGCGGTACAGGTGTAGAGATTTAAAGGGACTTTAAGTGCAGTACTTGTATGAAAGGTTTAAAGGACTGGTTCCATTGCGGTACAGGTGTAGAGATTTAAAGGGACTTTAAGTGCAGTACTTGTATGAAAGGTTTAAAGGACTGGTTCCATTGCTGTACAGGTGTAGAGATTTAAAGGGACTTTAAGTGCAGTACTTGTCTGAAAGGTTTAAAGGACTGGTTCCATTGCGGTACAGGTGTAGAGATTTAAAGGGACTTTAAGTGCAGTACTTGTATGAAAGGTTTAAAGGACTGGTTCCATTGCTGTACAGGTGTAGAGATTTAAAGGGACTTTAAGTGCAGTACTTGTATGAAAGGTTTAAAGGACTGGTTCCATTGCTGTACAGGTGTAGAGATTTAAAGGGACTTTAAGTGCAGTACTTGTATGAAAGATTTAAAGGACTGGTTCCATTGCGGTACAGGTGTAGAGATTTAAAGGGACTTTAAGTGCAATAGTCAGTTGTCTGGAAGATTTAAAGAGATTTAAAAGTTAACTACATGTATGCCAAAATTCTGAACAAATTCATTCCTTGTACATTGCAACAGATATTCAGATTTGGTCCTGTGCCCTGTGCCCCACCAATGCTTATTGGTTATGTGTACATATACATGTACATGTACACAATGCACATTTTACGATACACATATATGTGTATATCATAAAGGTCAACATGCGTTTTGATCGGCAGGCATTCAATTACTTGTAAACACCATGGAGGCTCCATGTAAACACTAAGTGTCTAAGAAATCTACATGTCCATGCATCTTCACGTACGTGTCTGATGCACGTGTATAAAATGTACAATTGTGTAAAATACATGTACATACATTCCCCACATTGTATGAGCGTAAGTTATCTATGGAACATGGCTTAGTTAATTTTAACAGTGATTGGTCAATTATATTGCACCTTTACAAGTGACTTCTCTCCCATTTTGGCATTTCCTTTGCAGTAAACGTTTGTCCCTTAGGCAATCATGGATAAATGGTTCCTTGCTCGCTCATCCCTTTAAACTACTGAGGGAATTTTAATTAAGATGCAGGGTGGTTGCTGTAGCTCAGCTGCTCTTACTCCCAAGAATCACCTTCCCTCAATTGATTCTAACACCTCAACCAAATAATCCAGCAGTGCTTAACCAAGACCTACTGATTCTGAACTATAAAATCTAGAAACACATGTGTAATTTGTGCTGGTTGGTTCTGTCATTGACACATTCATCGGAGCTATATGTACTTGATACTACATGTAGGTTAATTTTAAAGGTCACTGATGTTCACTAGATAAGTACTCACTCAGACTGATCACTCAGATTGATTGCTTAGGCCTTTTGCTAAATGAGGCCGATTGATTGGTGACCTTTGACCTTTTGAGGACTGTACAGTCAATCCCTGGGTCTCAGCTGTTTGAAGATTTGTCAATTGTTGCAAGTTGTTGGTCTCTGGATTTGCATTCAGAGTGTCTTGACCCGTGGAGGAAGGATGACTGATTGCATTTACCTTCTTTATGGTAATTACTTGATTACAAAATTACTCAATTATTATAATCTCAAAAACATACATGTACAGTTAGGGGCATAGCAAAGGCATTTTCTTTGGGGCGTGGGGATAATTATTGGGGGGGGGGTGTCATTCACCTCCCCTGCTCACGATGGCCCTGTGTACAGTGTACATGATGTACAGTTGGTGATGATACCAAACATGCTGAGAAATTATTCCATCTGTCATTTTTAAGAAAAGTTGAGAAAACGGGGTTGTGATCCATTGTCCACATTAGAATGAATGCAAACAAATATGAATGCATTTGCACTAGTTTCTTGTTAAAGGGACAATATCGTCAACGATCAACAGGGCATGGAATCAGAGTGCTACTTTTACATTAATTCATTGACTGAAAATAATACCCCACATGATAAGGTCATATAACCGTTGCTGCTGCATAAATGAGTCAGTTATTTTCAGTCACTGTGTTCATCTTAAACTAGCACAACGATTCCATGCCCTGTTGGAAGTCTGCTTTGATTGTGATGATAGAGTCCCTTTAAGGTATGGGTGCATTTATACATGTACATTTGACCAACAGTTTACACAATAAACCCTTTCACGGTAATATGCGCCATGTTTTTGACGGGGCAAAATTGTTTATTTCGAACATTTGTTGCCGTCTGCGACCCAGCGCTCGAACTTCATGCATGCGTCTGGAATGTATGTGAAGTTCGAGCGCTGGGTCGCAGACGGCAACGAGTGTTCGAAATAAACAATTTTGCCCCGTCAAAAACATGACGCATATTACCGTGAAAGGGTTTATTCCCTTTAATTGAAGTGATTAATGTTTGGAATGCACGTGGTACAATGAACTGAAATTGTAAGGAAATATTGAAGGTCCCTGAAAGCGTAAGGTTTGATTGTTTTGTCACGTTATTTGTTCAAAGCATTTGGCTAGATAAGTCAGTAATTATCTAAAACCTTGAACTTATGTACATGTATATGCATTATTCACCTTGTATTATCCAAGCAGTCATACATTGTACATTAAAGGGAAGGTTCAACATTGGTAATGTTGGTAAAACTTCTATGAGTATGCTTAATCTCTTTGAATCAAGATATACATTAAAAGTACATGTAAGGTACATCATTGGTAATATTGGCTAAACTGCTTCTGTGAGTATGCTTAGTACTCTCTTTGAATCATGATATACATTAAACGGAAGGTATGCAACATTCATAATGTTGGCTAAACTGCTTCTACGAGTATGCTTACTCTCTTAGAATCAAGATATACATTGAAGGGAAGGCACATCATTGGTAATGTTGGCAAAACTGCTTCTACGAGTATGCTTACTCGCTTTGAATCATGATATACATTAAAGGGAAGGTACAACATTGGTAATGTTGTCAAAACTGCTTCTATGAGTATGCTTACTCTCTTAGAATCAAGATATACATTGAAGGGAAGGCACATCATTGGTAATGTTGGCTAAACTGCTTCTACGAGTATGCTTACTGTCTTTGAATCATGATATACATTAAAGGGAAGGCACAACATTGGTAATGTTGGCCAAACTGCTTCTATGAGTATGCTTACTCTCTTTGAATCAAGATATACATTAAAGGGAAGGCACAACATTGGTAATGTTGGCAAAACTGCTTCTATGAGTATGCTTACTCTCTTTGAATCAAGATATACATTAAAGGGAAGGCACAACATTGGTAATGTTGGCCAAACTGCTTCTATGAGTATGCTTACTCTCTTTGAATCAAGATATACATTGAAGGGAAGGCACAACATTGGTAATGTTGGCCAAACTGCTTCTATGAGTATGCTTACTCTCTTTGAATCGAGATATACATTGAAGGGAAGGCACAACATTGGTAATGTTGGCCAAACTGCTTCTATGAGTATGCTTACTCTCTTTGAATCAAGATATACATTAAAGGGAAGGCACAACATTGGTAATGTTGGAAAAACTGCTTCTATGAGTATGCTTACTCTCTTTGACTCAAGATATACATTGAAGGGAAGGTACAACATTGGTAATGTTGGCAAAACTGCTTCTATGAGTATGCTTACTCTCTTTGAATCAAGATATACATTGAAGGGAAGGCACAACATTGGTGATGTTGGCAAAACTGCTTCTATGACTATGCTTACTCTCTTTGAATCAAGATATGCATTAAAGGGAAACTACAACATTGGTAATGTTGGTCATGTACGAGTTCACTTCATTAGAATGTATTAGTGAAAATAATACATGAGAATTCAAACCTTGCTGAGGTACATTGCATTTGGGCATGGAATTCTACTGGCGAGTTTCAGCAGCTTCACCAAGATAAAATATTAGTAGGCAGTATATAAATATTTTTTTCTGTATTGGAACATATTTTGTTATACATACAGTATATATGTAGTCTATTTGAATCAAGATACATGACACCAACAACCTTAAAACATTGTCATCAACAAGAAAATATTTAAAATACATTCAGACTTTCTTTTCATTCTTATGTGGAACTTATTGGCATTTAGGCCGTTCCAATTTTATTAGTTGGTTTACGGATGCGGCGACTTATTTTGTTGAAAAATCGAAAAAAATAAAAATTGGAAATCCGTAGGGCTACTTTTTTTTTTTTTGCCCAGCGACGAATATTCAAACATTGGTCCGAATATTTGAATTTTTTTTCTTTTTTTTTTCTCTTCTCTTTTTTTTTCTTCTGTCTGACAACCTTTTTCGGCACCTAAAAAATCCGTAAACCAACTAATAAAATTGGAATGGCCTAACTAGGAAATATTATTCAGCTAAGGCCAAAAAAAAAGTCTCTTGTTTTTGGTCACCAGGTGTCTCGCCTCTTTTTGTTGTTGTCATGAAACGATCGATGCCCAATTGTAGCTAAAATTGCTGGATCGCTTGGAATTCGCCTGCCGTGCTGTGTTTTAAATGACTTTTTCACATAGGGATATGAACGTTTGCCTAATTTGTGAGGCCTCTCTTAGCCACCTTATTTTGTTCTAATAACCGTGTATACACATATCACATACATGTATTTCCCTGTTGGCAAAAAATTTTTTTTTTTTAATTACCCCCCCCAAAAAAAGGAAAAAAAAAAAAGCATGTCACCGCACCGATTTTGAAGCTGACCTACATGTACATGTATGACCAGAAACCGGAGACTTTATTTTTGCCTAAAGGTTTGGTGTATTTTGCGTCATCATTTTATGGTTTATGTTCTTAAGCGCTGTGATACTGTTTGTGTAAGAGCGCTATATAAATGCCTTCATTGTATTGTATTGTATTGTATTGTTCAAACATATGCGAGTCATGATAACCACAGTGCAGTCAATACAAATGATTTTTGAATAAGGTCATTTTATATACATGTACACTCACTGGCCAAAAGTATTGCAACAAGCTTAAAATTAGCACTTTACAGTAACACTAACAGGTGAGATGATCATTTAATCTGATTTCATCGATCGTGTATTACATAATTTCCGAGCAAGAACAGTAAAAAAGAACATTGACTTCAAAACACTTTCAAGAAGTCTTAAGTAGTGTAAATAAAATAAAATAAATTATTGTAACATAGTTCTCCAAACTTAACTTTGGTGTGTGTTGCAATACTTATGGCCAGTGAGTGTATGTATACAAACCCAAATACTCACTGCTGCATTCCACCTTCACATATGTCTTACTTTTTCATATTTTTAAGAGCATCATGCTCATTGACTATGATTTTCTACATGTGTGGGAAAAAGCTATTTTCTTCTGCCTTTTTGTATATTTTGTTAACAAAACATGAGAATGGAACCAGTGATGCGCTAAATTAATGTCCCTGGACCGCCACAGTTTTGCATACAGGTGTCTAGACTGGTCCCCTGTCTATATCCTATCAAGGATATAGACAGGCTCCAGGCGTACCACTCAAAGGATTTCATTAGATACGTTAACGCGTTGTGCTGAAGATCTGACATCACGCTTCGAGGGTTGCGCACTAGCTACCAACCAAGGTCAAAGTTCAGCATCGGGAAAAATATGGCAGCTGTACAGCCATGATCTGGTGTAATTCACGCGCCTCTAGCTCAAAGCATGACTTCAGATTTTCAGGCTAACAGGTGCCCTCATTACATCATATACTGGACAACTGGTGTCACTAGAGGTCCATACTTAAAGGGACAGTACTGGCAAGATCAAGAGGGCATGGAATCAGAGTGTTAGTTTTATATTTCTCACTGACTGATAATACCCCACATGATAAGCCAGTAATTTTCACTACAGGTGTTCATCCTAAACTAGGACGATTCCATGCCCTTTTGAAAGTCTGCTCTGATCGTGATGATCTTGTTCCTTTAATTTACTCAATTGATTGCAACATATAATGGACCTTGAACGCACATGCTAAATGAGGCTGCAGTTATAAATGACCTCTAGGGTTTTAGGTAATTGTCAGTGGCTAATCAACCATTGAGCATAACATGCACTTTTTATGGATGTTATTTCAGACAAGGAATACATTAAATGTGTCCAATGGTTGGGAAGCAGATATTATTACTGTCCTGGGATCAGTCCTGGGATCAGTTCTCAATTCTGATCGACTTGTCTGCCAATCACTGTTTATTACCGTTACTGCAGTGGTACCACACTGCATGATCGAGTGTGTCACCTGCATTCTTGAATACACGGTATGTTCGCTTTTTTAAGCACGACATTACTTAATGAAGTCCTAGACTGCATAGAAAACAAATGGTTGACCCAGAATACTGGTACCATCTGAGTTATATCAATACTCAGTGAAATGGTTGACAGATTATACATGTAGATGCACTCAATTCCTACTTGAATCTGTCCCAGAAGATACAAATTTAAAGGGACAGTATCATCACGATCAAAGCAGACTTTCAACTGGGCATGGAATCGGTGTCCTAGTTTAAGATCAACACAGTGACTGGAAATCCCTGGCTCATTTATGCAACAGCAACTGTAATATGACCTTATCATGTGGGGTAATTATTGTGGGAAATGAGTTTATCTAAAACAAGCACTCCGAATCTATGCCCCGTTGATCGTGATGTTGTTCCTATAAGGGAATGAGAAATGTTTGTCATGTAATGTACATGTACATGTAGTTTTCACAGTATGTACTCATCCGCGTGAAGTCTGGTTGAAATAGCTAGCTTTTTATTTATGAATGGTTAGCACATTTTAGACTTGCATGTAATACAGTATAAGGCCAAAAAAAGAAGTCTCTGGTTTCTGGTCTCCACGCGCGTCACTTCAGACCCACGCGTTGGCATTTTTAATTAAATTTTTTGTGTGCTATGAAACGATGTCCAATTGCAGCCAAAATTGCTGAATTGATTGGAATTCTGCCATGCTATGTTTTAAATGACTTTTTTCACATAGAGGTATGAATGTTTGCCCAATTTGTGAGGCCTCTTAGCCACCATACATGTTCTTTGTATATAGGAAATTTGGTACCTGCGTATACAAATATGTATCACGTATTTCCCTTTTGGCAAAAAAAAAAAAAAAGAAAAAAAGAAAAGCCGACCTATGACCAGAAACCAGAGACTTTTTTTGGCCTACTGTAATAAAAATAAAATATTAGGTTGTTTGATAGCAGAACCTTTACATGTAAATTAATGGTTTATATAATGTCAATACGAGCAGCAGTTTGTATTCTTGAGTTTCATTGCATGCATGGAATTTACCAGTTATAACTTTTGACCTATACTGACCCATTGACAAACAAGTAGTGTACAAGTAGTGTACAAGAAACAGTGGAGGTAATGGTGGATTATTGTAACATTTACACTCTACTTAGAAGTATTACACATTCCTCACCTTACTGACATCAAATCCATTGAACAACTTTATCTAGAATCACATGTTTCAGCCCACCTGTCTTTAAGAACAAAGGGCGATCCTAAGGTCAACAATGCACTCGACTCAAGACTTGACAGAGAGTCAGACTGGTTACGGAAATTCTCGGTTACTAAGTTTTCTCAACAAAAGCTTGATTCGATCATTGATAATACTGACCATGTTACTTTTAAAAACAAAAAAGTTGCCCTCCAAAAATCCGTTAAAGACGAAGTGAATGATGTGTGGCTGAACCATCTGAAATCTCTTGTCATTCAAGGTGATATGGTTCGTATTTCTGAGTTAGAAGGATCAGATCCCTTATGGAAATCTTATATATTTAATCTCCCTAAAGGTGTCATGAAATTCATGCTTAATGCTTTCCTGGACACGCTCCCCACAAAGGCAAACCTTAGTCGATGGGGCAAGGTTGTTAACACGAAATGCGCTCTGTGCGGTAGGAAAGAAACTTTGCAACATATTTTAAACAATTGTAAATGTATGCTTGACCAAGGTCGTTATACCTGGCGACACAATAATGTACTTCGTCTGCTGTATGATACATTTCGTTCAATAGCTGATCAGACGTGGAAAGTCTATTGTGATCTTCCTGGTGCCCACATGATTGCCGGAACCTCAATACCACCGGATATTCTTGCCACTCAACAGAGACCTGACCTAGTCTTTGTAAATTTAACTATGAAATGTATCATAATAGTTGAACTCACAATTCCATTTGAACAAAATATTACAAAAGCCCACACTCGGAAACAAGAAAAATATTCTAGTCTGGTTTCCGATCTCGAGGATCAAGGTTTCATAACTCACTTGTACTGTATTGAAATAGGCAGTAGGGGCCTTATCACTCAAGATAATCTAAAATATGTTCAATCGCTGTTCCCCCTTTTATCGGCTGGTAAGAAGGCAATGAAAAGAGAGTCCAAACAACTTGCCAAATCTCTAAGCCGTGCTGCAGTTCTGGCCTCATATACTGTTTTTTATTCTAAATATGATGATGATTGGTCCATTGAGTGATCTGTTTTTAATCGTGGCAGGTCCACAAAGCCCAATAATTTTTATTAGTTCTTTCCCCTATTCCCTTCTTTTATAGCCTTTTTACCTTAGTTTTTTTTCTCTCGTTTTTTTTAGTGTTTGTCTTTTCTGTTATTGTGTTTTTGTCAGTCCTGCGGAGTCACGGACGGAGATTTTCTCCAACCCGTTCTCTTGTCTGGATTTTTTATGTCACATTTCAGTGTTTTATATTTTTAAATAATTGTTCAAATCTGAAATGAATAAATAAAATGTCTTCAATGTACAATGGCATACGTATTATCAGAACTACCTGTACCCATGTACATTAAAGTTTGCCAGCCTGCTGTAATCCATACCACGGCGTTGTATTCCAAATACGTGCACGCACAACAAGCATGGTTACAAGTTTTGCTATCCTGCCTGGCCTACCATAAGGCATTATGGGTTTATAAGTACTTGACATGCGAAGCTAGTTCCTGGAACTAGATGCAATCTTAAAGGGACTATATTGTCACGACCAACAGGGCATGGAATCTGAGTACTTGTTTTAGATTAACTCAGTGACCGAAAGTAATACCCACATGATAAGGTCATATTAGCGTTGCTGCTGCAGTAATTTTCAGTCACTTTGTTCATCTTAAACTAGTCTGCTCTGATCCTGATGATAGTGTCCCTCTAAACTAAACGTAGATATGCAGCTGAACCATTCTGTGTGTGTCAAATGCGCAAGATACAGATCTCTCGCATGCCGGGTAAATCTCTCAGACTGCACTCTGTTTCTGTTTGAGACATTGCGTGTCAGTCTGTAATTAGACATTGCGAACTTCATCAACAGCGGTTACAAGAGGTTAGTCATCAAAGGACCTGTACCATAGTTCTCCACTGATCAGAGGTTGTAAAACACAAACTTGACACCTCATACAAACTAAGCCGGGCCAAATAATATCATAAATTACAATATTTTCTGACAATTTATTGATGCGCATGTTGTATTTGTTAAGTTCTGTGGTCATCTCATTTTATAAGATGAATTCATTAGACTCCCCTGATGACAATTCCATTTCCATTTGGCTTAACTGTAATTTTTCTGAACTTTGAAATATTTCTTGGCATCAAAAGGTAAATAGCTGGGATATTTTTCAGACCACACTCTACATGATGAGATCATGGTGATCTCATTTCATGAGATAATCTTGTAGTTTCCCCTGATGACAATTCCATTTCCAGTTGGCTTACTTTTAATTTTTCTGTGAATGGAGGAATGGAGAAATTATTTCTTGGATCAAAGATAAAAAAAGCTGGGATATTTTTCACATTTTTCATGATAGGCCTTTCCATGAGATCATGTACAGAGCTAGATCCTTAAAATACACTTTCAAAAATGTCTGTAAATCCATCTATAAGATGGAATCAAGATATAAGCTTGGGTGATATCAATTTTTTTCATCCACGATATATCGTTAAACATATATTGCGATTTTCGATAGTATTGCGATTATTTTTTGCATTCGCGCATGATTGTTTAGAGCCCACAACCATAGGTATGCATTCAATTCACAACACTTAATCCGTCTGAATAGATTTCTTTGAGTGGCAGTGGATTAAGAGAAACAACTGAGTTCTAGGTCTGGACCCTGTATGATGGCGGCTCCTTTGTGATCTGACAGTCGGCTAACCACTGAAGTAGTTCACATTTGTTTCTCACTTCTGAAAGCTTGAAAAGACTGGCCTAATTTTGTTTCCATGGAATTTCTGATCTGACAGTCGGCTAACCACTGAAGTAGTTCACTTTTATTTCTCACTTCTGAAAGCTTGAAAAGACTGGCCTAATTTTGTTTCCATGGAATTTCTGATCTGACAGTCGGCTAACCACTGAAGTAGTTCACTTTTGTTTCTCACTTCTGAAAGCTTGAAAAGACTGGCCTAATTTTGTTTCCGTGGAATTTCTGAATCGACTCAGAATAACGATTGTTTTTAATTGCAATGAAAAGGTACTCGATACCGTAATCGAACAAAAAAAGTTTGATATTATCAAGTTATTGCCCAAGCTTATCAAGATACATGTTGTATAAAAACCAACATTTGAAAGTTTCAGCCAAAAAAAAGGCCAAAAAAACCCCTCCGGTTTCTGGTCTCCGCGTCACCTCAGACCCGTGCGTCAGCATTTTTAATTTTCTAATTTTTTGCTGTGAAACGATGTCCAATTGCAACTTAGGGAGATTTGTAAAAATCCTGAAATCAAGAAAAATCCTGTGAAATCACATGCCTGCTGTTGTTAAGGTCTTTTGCTATGAAATAATGTCCAATTGCAGCCAAAATTGCTGGATTGATTGGAATTCTGCCGCGCTGTGTTTTAACCAGTTCGCGTCGGAGGCCGTGTATACACACAATTTTTTTTTGCACCACGGATCGGAGAGCGTCTAAACACGCCATAGGAAACTCCGATATATTTGTATGCATGCTCGGTTGAGCCACGCGTGTACGGTGACATGCTCGGAAGTGCCGGCCACCCGCTGTGGAAGCTTCCATTAACGTGTGTGTGGGAAAAAGAAACCCGCCACAGGGGCCCAGAAAAACTTTTTTATTCCCGACGCGAACTGGTTAAACGACTTTTTCACATAGGGGTATGAACATTTGTGAGGCCTCTCTTAGCCACCATACTTTATATACATGTAATGGAATTTGGTTCCCTGTTGGCCCAAAAAAAAGATGGCCGGGAAAAAAAAGCGCGTCACCGCACTGATTTTGAAGCCGACCGATGACCAGAAACCAGAGACATTTTTTTGGCCTAATGAGAAAATAGTGGAAATGCATTCAGATGTTTCATATTCAGTTGACAATTCATTTTGAAAATGATTTAACTAATTTTACTTTATAAAGATTGGTGAAATTCTTGCGTCGGGAGATAAACAATTGATTTAATTTTGCCCTACACCGACGTGTGTATAGCACTGTATGCTCAGTGCTTTCCGAGTGTCTGTGAAAAAACTACACAGGCGACTCGGGCGGGATTCGAACCCACGACCTCCTGCTTACTAGTGCAGACGTCTTAACCTCTCGACCACCGAGAGAAAAAAAATTGTGGCTGCTCCACTGCTCTAGCTTTTTGTGATATTCAAACATCAATGGGTGTAAAACCTACGGTACATGGATGTTCAGATACGATGCATGCATGCATGCATGCATGCATGTAGTTTATTTACAAACACGCAATTCACATCATGGCATTTAATTAAGTGCTTTACATATACATCAGAGAAGAGTCTTCATTGTAGACAAATAGGATATAGATGAACTACCGTAATGAAATTTCAGAAGATGTTTTTATTATCTGATAATCTGTAATCTAATATAAAAACACAGATTACCTTGAGGATTATGCTTAAAATTACAATCTCCCAGTTTATAATTTAAGGGAATAAAAGTTTGTTGTCTGTAAGGCAAAAAAAAGTCTCCGGTGACGCACTTATTATTATTTTTTTGGTAATACGTGATACACGTATACGCGGCGACCAAATATCCCATATACAAACTATGGTGGCTAAGAGAGGCCTCACAAATCGGGCAAATGTTCATACCCCTATGTGAAAAAGTCATTTAAAACATAGCACGGCAGAATTCCAATCGATCCAGCAATTTTAGCTGCAATTGGACATTGTTTCACAGCAAACAAAATAAGAAAACTAAAAATGCTGACGCACGGGTCTGAGGCGACGCACGCGGAGACCAGAAACTAGAGACTTTTTTCGGCCTAATGTAGGATATAAACTGATGGCGGCACGACCATGAACTTTCGGCGAGGTCCTTTATAATGCTCATGCATATGACAGGGTTCGGCCCAGGAATTTTTTAGTGCCGGAAAAAAATTAAAAGCGTCTCAGGACTGGAATCCCGTAACACAGAATGGGGGTGTTTATTTTGAGCTCTCCAGTATAGAAATGCTTCAATTTTTACTGGTAATAGATTAACATCTGTTATCTTTTATTGATAATCTGTGAAAGCAAAATAGGCAAGTTGGAAAATGAGTGGTGGTTGGTAAAAACAATTTTTGCCAGTTGTGGTCGCAGGATCGTGAGTGCTGGTCGGGGTTTCCGGTGCTGACCACCGTGGGCAGAACCCTGGAGTGTTGTGGCCGAGCGGTCTAGTGCATCGGATTCTAGTTCTGGTGGCATCAGAATGTGGTTCAAATCCCGGCCTGGCCAGTCGCAGCACTTGTGTCCTTGAGCAAGACACTTAACCATAATTGCTTCGTCCTTCGGATGGGATGTTAAGCAGTAGGTCCTGTGTACTATAAAACATCAGTGCACTTAAAAAACCCATAATGACACTTATTGTGTAAGAGTAGGAGTTTACCCCAGTGTCTCTGGTATGTATTGATCCCTGGGCCTCATGGAAGAACAGAGGATTACTTGTATTATCCACTGAATGAGTTACCCAGGTTAAAGAAGAAATAAACAAACAAACAAACAAACAAACAAACCCACCCACCCTGACATGATCCAGGACATCTACAATTAATCCTGCGGTAAAGACTATGCATCAAACTTGAAACAGAAATATTTTAAGGCTTGTGTGATATTTTCATCAACTTTACGCCAAGTTTTATGTAAAACTGTGATCATTTATTTTTGATGAGATTTTAGTGGCATTTTAAGCCTCAGTCACACATTCAGGATTTTTACTGCCGTCCTTGATAGGACCATTCCCGATTAAAATTTGTCAAAAGTCTGATCAAGATCCTGTGATTCGTGGCGGGAAATTCACAAATTTGTAAAAACATTTATTTAATCACGACAACAATCAGATATTGTTCAGGAAGCGTCCCGATTCAGCCGTTTCCAGCCGAATTCGTCCCGATTCTCCCGTTCTCAATCCGAATCTGATCCGATTTGTATCTTCCGCATGGTAAAAACGACCGAATCTGTCCGACAGCATCCCGATTCTCCCGAATGCGATCCGACAGAGATCAGACAGTGACCGGACAGTGAACCGACGCTGACGGAAGACATCCGTTAGAAAACCGTTAGTCACGTGATAGTCCGGTCCTAAAAGAATCGTGCAAATCATGCCCGTTCATCACGACAGCGTCCCGATCCACAGGACACCGTCCAGACACCGTCCAGACAACACAGGACATTGTTACGATTTTGATCAGATACAGCAGAATCTGTCACGACATAGTCACGATTGTAATCCGACTAGACAAAATCGGCTGAGTTTCCCGAATGTTACGGGACGCACCTACTGTCGGGGCGCTTGGCGACCTCTCTGGACCTTTCCCGATCCGTAGGACTCTGTTACGAACGTATACGACTGCGTTCAGACAATGATAGGACATTCCAGATCATTGAGGATAGTAATCCGACTTTTCCACTTTTCGTGTCGTAGCGCTGTCTGATCTCAAACGGGAGCCATAATCGGCACTGTGTGAACGCCGCATAAGGGTGTGTTTATTTCACTCAAGATCACCGATCAGGATCTTTTGATATTGCGCAGTGCGAAAACCATTTTTGGGAGAAAACCATGTCATACATGTAGCTCAGCCGCTAGATAATGCCTGTTGTATACGGCTGTGTACCAGACTACGGCTGAACCGTGCCCGTGGCAGAATCCATCCGCTTAATTTAGATTTTTGTAGTGACAAACTGCTTTTAATAATAATATATCCCTAACCTTCCCAAATCCTCCAAAATCCTCTTTGCTAAAGTGAAGTATTTTGAAGGATTGAGGTTACATGCTACATGTTCTTTGCTAAAGTGAAGGATTTTGGAGGATTGAGGTTATTAGGCATACTTGCCTTTCCATGGTACATGTACATCCATGTTTGTTGTAGTGATTGCAAGGTCGGTGCTTGGGTCAGTGGATACTGTTTATTACTTCATGCATGCAGGGAGGGTCCCTGGCCATGTACATGTATCATAGATTAGAAACACATGTGTGCATACATATCATGTGCTTGCTTTACTACTGAAGGATTTTGAAGGATTCAGGTTATGTGTAAGCAAATGGGCCTAGGGAGTTAGGAAGGATTCAGGTTATGTGCAAGCAAATGGGCCTAGGGAGTTAGGAAGGATTCAGGTTATGTGTAAGCAAATGGGCCTAGGGAGTTAGGAAGGATTCAGGTTATGTGTATAAAGCAAATGGGCCTTGGGAGTTAGGAAGGATTCAGGTTATGTGTAAGCAAATGGGCCTAGGGAGTTAGGAAGGATTCAGGTTATGTGTAAGCAAATGGGCCTAGGGAGTTAGGAAGGATCCAGGTTATGTGTAAGCAAATGGGCCTTGGGAGTTAGGAAGGATTCAGGTTATGTGTAAGCAAATGGGCCTAGGGAGTTAGGAAGGATTCAGGTTATGTGTAAGCAAATGGGCCTAGGGAGTTAGGAAGGATTCAGGTTATGTGTAAGCAAATGGGCCTAGGGAGTTAGGAAGGATTCAGGTTATGTGCAAGCAAATGGGCCTAGGGAGTTAGGAAGGATTCAGGTTATGTGTAAGCAAATGGGCCTAGGGAGTTAGGAAGGATTCAGGTTATGTGTATAAAGCAAATGGGCCTTGGGAGTTAGGAAGGATTCAGGTTATGTGTAAGCAAATGGGCCTAGGGAGTTAGGAAGGATTCAGGTTATGTGTAAGCAAATGGGCCTAGGGAGTTAGGGTTAAATCATTCGATGGCAATGGTCATTTGTTTTGGCCTTCAAATAAATAGTTTCAAGAAGCTTTTTAAGTTATTCATGTTGATTTTATGAATTCTGTAATGCTTTTCGTCTTGTTATTTTTGTTTGCGCCATCTTGGATCTTATGTATTCACATTATGAGGAGGCCATCCGAGTCAGTAAACTATCTAAACCGTATGGACTGTCTGATGATGGAGATCAAACATGTGCGAAACAAACAAACCCATGCATAAAGCAGATTGGGCTCTGTTGTCTGACCAACTTTAGATACATGTATGTAACATAGCCTGGTAACCTCTGCATAGCCTGGGAACCACACAGACCTAGCTTTCACATAGCTCCCAATTTGGTAGAGCCCATTCGCTGGTCGTATTTACAATGTTTATTCATTACATGCGCATATGCATTATGTGTACATGTACATCGTGTACACCATGCATATTATAGTACCAGTCGATGAACTTGGGTTGAAGTTTAAAATTGTTAGGTGGCCGCGCCAGTCAGGAATGGGCCTATAAGTCTGTTAACCGTTCCTTAGTAGCAAAAACAGACCATGCTACACTACATCCGTTCGTGTATGTGTTTCATATTTTATAAAATATATATATTTTTTACACATTTAAATTTTTTATTTTTATTCACAGGTTTTTAGTCACGCTTGTGGGTTGGCGGGTTTGGAACTTGATTCGTGGGCCAAACCAGCGAGTCGCGGGTCAGTTGGGAGGTACATGTACATGTATGCTTTTACCAGTTGTTTCATTTATCATATCGTATTATTTATAAAATATTGCTTATCGTTTTCAAATCTTTGAATGATTGTGCACCATATATCTGACTTGTTGAAATGTTATGCCCCCTCTCGCAAGTTACGTTCCAGTGCAAATTTTTTGCTGGCTGAACAAAAGTCAAAACATTTTTGGGGTGACAGATCTTTTGAAGTTGTGGCTCCATGCCTTTGGAATGATTTACCTCTGTACATTCGTGAATCTCAATCTGTTGACTCCTTCAAGAAAAACTTAAAAACTCATCTTATGTGTATTGCCTATAAGGACTACTAACATTCATTTATGCATTTTTTAATCTTTTGTTTAGTATTATATTGCATTTGCTATTGTATTGTTATGCTATTGTATGATTTCTTGTTTACTGTAAAGCGCTTTGAGCACTTCTTGGTGGATATGTGCGCATTATAAATCTTCTGTATTATTATTATTATTATTATTATTATTATTATTATTATTATTATTATTATTATTATTATTATTATTATTATTATTATTATTATTATTATTATTATTATTATTATTATTATTATTATTATTATTATTATTATTATTATTATTATTATTATTATTATTATTATTATTATTATTATTATTATTATTATTATTATTATTATTATTATTATTATTATTATTATTATTATTATTATTATTATTATTATTATTATTATTATTATTATTATTATTATTATTATTATTATTATTATTATTATTATTATTATTATTATTATTATTATTATTATTATTATTATTATTATTATTATTATTATTATTATTATTATTATTATTATTATTATTATTATTATTATTATTATTATTATTATTATTATTATTATTATTATTATTATTATTATTATTATTATTATTATTATTATTATTATTATTATTATTATTATTATTATTATATTATTATTATTATTATCTTTAAGATAGGTCGTCGTGACAACACTTCACCATTACTTCAGATATTGTACTGGCTGCCTATCACAAATAGAATCGACTTTAAACTTTGTCTACATGTCTTCAAATCCCTTGTTCACCAGTCACCATCATACATATCTGACATACTACATCCATATGTCCCACCACGTTCCTTACGCTCTTCCTCAGAGAACCTCTTGGCTGAACATCGCACCGTCTCTAGAGCTGGTTCGCGTGCATTTTCAGCTGCTGCTCCTCATGTGTGGAACTCACTACCATCACATCTTCGTCATGCAATGACACTTGGACAATTCAAGAAACTGCTTAAGACTCATTTATATCGTAATATTTGATTGTTTTTTGTTTTTTGTTTTTTGTGTACTTCTGGAACATCTTTAAGTTGAACTTTGTCGCATCTTCTGCAAGCGCTTTGTAACTTAAGGGTAAAAGGCGCTTTATATAAATGCTGATATGTATGTATGTATGTATGTAATGCTACACACATACGTACAGTGGTAAACCGCACACTGTAATGCTACACACATACGTACAGTGGTAAACCGCACACTGTAATGCTACACACATACGTACAGTGGTAAACCGCACACTGTAATGCTACACACATACGTACAGAAGTAAACCGCACACTGTAATGCTACACACATACGTACAGAAGTAAACTGCACACTGTAATGCTACACACATACATGTACAGTAGTAAACCGCACACTGTAATGCTACATGTACACACATACATGTACAGTATACAATATACAGCCAGACACAAATACATAAGCTGCACACTGGAACGCTACATATATACAGTCGTAAGCCAGACATTGTAATGCGACACAAATACATAAGCTGCACACTGTAACGCTACATATATACAGTCGTAAGCCGCACACTGTATAGTAGTAAGCCGCACGTTGTAATGCTACATACATTTATGTAAAGTACACTAAGCCACACAAATACATGTATACATGTACAAGTAAGCCGAACACTAGCTGTAAATATTTGGTTATAAATACAGAATTGGAAGTGTAAAACATGAAAAAACTGACAAAATATGGAACAGTCTTTGTTATTTTCTCAAATACCTATAGTGATGAAATTTGTACAGGTTATTGTTTAACCCTAACCATGGGCGTCAACAGGTGGGGGACGGGGGGGACATGTCCCCCCCACTTTTGAAAGTGGGGGGGATATCATATCGTTTGTCCCCCCCACTTTTCAGAACAATAATTTAAAAAAATGGCAGGCATATGTTCGATTTTTTGTATCAATTGCTGACTCAAATAGAATCAAACTCGATATTAGTGAAAACAGCCATTTTTCGACTCATTATCAAAATCATCAAAAATTAGAGGCAGATGAACCGTTGCCGCCGTGTATGCCTACTAGGTAGACCTATAACGTTACTCACGGAGACAGAGGAGGTGGACGCTTAATATTCCTGTACCGTACAGTAGGAACATATTAGAAGCCAGCGGCGCGAGGCATGTTTTCCAACGCTGCTCACTATGCACAAGCGGCGTGCGGTGCAGAATGCCAGCGACACTTTTTGAGACATGCGCACTGAAAGCCAAAGATCGTATTGCGATGCGTATGTATTTTCGCCCCAGTTCATAGCGTTATCACAGGCGAGCAGGCGATTCGGCGTCGCTTGTTTCTGCGTTACTCACGCATCGCAGCGCAAAGTGCACTGGTGCAGTGCGGATTGCCAGCGACACATTTCTCATTTCTGACGCGTGTGCGGGGTCGGAGGCTCCCCTAAGCGCTGGTTTTCGCAAGTTCAGGAGCGGATGATCGCGGATCCAGGGGGGGGGGGGGTCAGTTTTTTGTAGCATGATTAGTTTGAACAAATAGTATAAATTTCAATATTTTTTCTTCAAGAAATATACAATTATTTAACAAAATATAGCACCATTTAGCACCTAAGCACCCTTAATTATGCAAACAATCTCTAAGGGCAAGGGGACACCCCCCTCCCCTTAGATAACTCCCCAGGACACAGATCACTAATTGGGGCTCATGTCCCCCCCACTTTTCATAAGCTGTTGACGCCCATGACCCTAACTGAGGTATTCTGGCTAGGAACCTTCTTGAATCCTCCAAAATCCATCAGTGCACTTTTGGGAGCATGCCCTTATCTTCAAAATGCACCATGCATTTTCATTGATCTTTCATTATATTCAGCACTTATGGCCTGTACTTCTTGCCAGGTAGTAATTTTGCCCCATTTGAAGAGGTGAAAGTACCAGTTTCAAACGGTGCTGAAATTTTCCCAGAAAAGTGCCCCTTGGAAGATTTTGCAGGATATGGGGTGGTTAGCATTAACCTTAACTCCCTAGGCCCATTTGCTTACACATAACCTGAATCCTTCCTAACTCCCTAGGCCCATTTGCTTACACATAACCTGAATCCTTCCTAACTCCCAAGGCCCATTTGCTTTATACACATAACCTGAATCCTTCCTAACTCCCTAGGCCCATTTGCTTACACATAACCTGAATCCTTCCTAACTTCTTAGGCCCATTTGCTTACACATAACCTGAATCCTTCCTAACTCCCTAGGCCCATTTGCTTACACATAACCTGAATCCTCCAAAATTCTTCAGTAGTAAAGCAAGCACAAGACGTGTATGCACATATGTGTTTCTAATCTGTGATACATGGCCAGTGACCCTCCCTGCATGCATGGAGCAATAAACAGTGTCCAATGACCCAAGCACTGACCTTGCAATCACTACAACAAACCTGGATGTACATGTACCATGGAAAGGCAAGTATGCCTAAAATAACCTCAGTCCTCCAAAATCCTTCACTTTAGCAAAGAGCATGCAGCATGTAACCTCAATCCTCCAAAATCCTTCACTTTAGCAAAGAGCATGTAGCACATAACCTCAATCCTCTAAAATCCTTCACTTTGGCAAAGAGGATTTTGGAGGATTTGAGAAGGTTAGGGTTAATGATACATTTCTTCTAAGCCAGAGGGATGAAATGAACGTACATTACCAAACACCAATGTTGTACCTTCCCTTTAATGTATATAGCATTGCCATCGTCGGTGTCCACTATAATGAATACCCCCACATATTGTGTGAATTGACGTGCATGATTTTTGCTGCACTAAATTTATAGCACCATCAATATTTGGTGCCATTTTTGACATGGTCAGTAGGACAATTCACCTGTTTTCATCTGTGTACCAGGCATGCAGAAAATCAAGATCTGAAAATATAACAGCTACTGTATGTATCTTAAAACTAAACATGTACATTGTCTGTGTTTATCATTATTTTACCGGCAAGTTATTGCTTGTTATTTAAATGCACAATATCTTCACCATCAACAGGGCATGGAATCAGATATAGTTTTAGATTAACTCATCAGTGACTGAAAATAATACCCACATGATAAGGTCATATTACCGTTGGTGCTGCAGAAGTGAGCCAGTAATTTTCTGTCACTGCGTTCATCTTAAACTTGCTTGCAGACAAGATTGCAGCAAGCTTGCGGACAAGCTTCGGGGCAAGCTTGCAGACAATATTGCAGCAAGCCTGCAAGCCTGCAAGCTTGCAGGGGTTCCAAAAATGAAAATTAGGGCAAGCATTAATTTTGTTAAATTTGTTATATATATTATAAGGCCAAGGATTATACATGTATTTCCTTGAAAAAACATATGCATTGTAAAATGCAAGATGAAGTTTTACCAGTTCGCGTCGGAGGCCGTGTATACACGAACAAATTTTTTGCACCGTGGATCGGAGAGCGTCTAAACACGCCAAAGGAAACTCCGGAATATTGGTATGCATGCTCGGTTAAGCCACCCGTGTACGGTGACATGCTCGGAAGATGTGGCCACCCGCTGTGGAAGCTTCCATTCACGGTGTGTGTGGGAAAAATAAACCCGCACAGGGGCCCAGAAAAACTTTTTTATTCCCGACGTGAACAGGTTAATTAACAGCATTATACATGAAGAATAAATATAGTACAATTATTAACAACCAACAAGCTTGCAAGAAGGCAAGCTTGTGAAAAGGTTGGCAACCTTGCTGATAACAAGGCAAGCTTGCAAGGAGCTTGCAAGCTTCTTGCAAGCTTACTGGAAACTTTCAGTGAGCTTGCAAGCTTGCAAAGAGCTATGCAGCTTGCAGATAAGCTTGTGGCAAGCTTGCAGTGAGTTAGTTTTAACCTTGCAGAAAAGAGCGCAAGCATATATAAACTTGCGGCAAGCTCGTTAAGATTGCCGCCAGCTTGCTGCAAGCTTGTGACAAGCTTGCAGCAAGCTTGTGACAAGCTTGCAGCAAGCTCATTTTTCTATAAGGGTGTCCCTTTAACCCTTCTGTGACTGCAAGGGTCAAAATGTTGATATACTTGCCAAGGTATGTCTAATGCACTTAAAAGCTAAACACTGTCAAACCTTATGTGTAGTAAGTACATTTCCATGCCAAAATGAGTCAAGTGCTTTTAACTGGTAAAAAGCATTGTCTTGTATTGTTCAAGGTGGTCAAAATGACAGTAAAAACCATTCAAAAATGCCCCTGTGTGCACATTTGGGTCAACAGTCAAAACAGGCAGTTGACTGATTTTGACCTCAAAAGCTACTTGCCACTAAAGTGCAGCAATAGTAGGAGGGTTAAGAAATAAAAATGAGAACATTGATTACACATGTATATCCTTTTAGAAAAGAAAACTTTTATCACTTGAAGCAAGATGTTTCACGAAATAGTTGTAGAAGTTCACTTTAACAGTAATTAAGTGTCCAAATGAATTTATAATGGCATCTACTGTATAATAAAATTAACTTCAGGACATATTTACTGTAAAACCATGCTTCTTATGATTATATTGAGAAATGTATCAAATGTTATCATTCGTTGCCTTTTTATCAAGTAAATAGCAATGTTCTGGCAAAATAGGGGGAAATTCTGGCACTCTATCTTTAAATCTATCTTTACGCAGGAAATTCATGTTTGTTTTCTTCTCCCACCTGGTTGAGATTTCTAGAAAATTACAATGCAATGAAACAGTTGTACGCCGACACGACATCTGCACTTTTCTAGCTGCCCAAGAAACGATACTCATTTTCTGCAGCAACATATCCATTAGTTCTGTTACCATGGCAATGTCATGACCCAAATACCCTGTAATTGATCTACGCATGCATGTGTATGCCTGATGCATTAGACTGGCCTCAGTCCTTTAAATTTTCAAGGCTCATCAGTTTAATTTTGATATTTTCTAAAAGAGCAGTTCCCAATTTGTGATATATGGTGTCCTCCAAAAAATGTCCCAATTTTCATACTCTGAGACAATTTTAAAACAGCACAGTTATACACAATTTTAATCCAGAAATACGATGCCTAAATCTTTTAGCTATAGGCCTAATGGTCCGTGCAAATTTCATTAGATTTGGATCACTGGTTTTGAAATAAAGGGAAATATGTAATGCTGGTGCTATGTGCATCCTTCTACCAGCTATTTCAGACCTTTGAAGTTTGAAAATAATCATAGCATTAATATGTGACCGCAGCATTAATATGCATTTCCGTCGATCTTTCATATTCAGCACATATGGCCTCTACTTCTTGCCAGGTTGTAATTTTGTCCCATTTGAAGAGGTGACACTACCCATTTCCAACAGTGCTGTATTTTCCTCAAAAAGTGCCCCTTGGAGGATTTTGCAGGATATGGGGTAGTTAGGGTTAATAACTTTATTAATATCTTTATTCACTAAAGTCAGACTAAACTTAGACACAGCTTTAGTCAGACACAGCAGAAACAAATGAGAATCCGTATACACGCCCCTAAAGAAATCAGGTAGTTGGTTTATATTTTAGGTTCCATTCCTTTTTGCTAGACATGCACGCACACATAGGTAAAGGAGTAATAACCAAGCCAGTTTCAATCAAGTTAGAATAACATCCATTCCCCACCTGTCGGAAAACGTGTTCCACGATCCAAACAGGAGATGATGACATGGCAGCAGTAATAAAGCTCTCCAGAAGCATTCACTTTTACCCCAGAAAAAAAAACTCCCGGTCAAGCAACAGAGTGAATAATGTGCGTCATAATCTGATTTGGACTGCTTGATCGAAGTGTACTCCTAACAGAAGAGGCAATTTGTAAAATTAAAAAAACACAAATAAAATAAAATACGCACATGTGGCAATTTTGTTTTTTCCCAAATGACATCTCCAGTGAAGTTCCTCACTCAATCCTCAGGTTTTGTCTGATAAAGGAATCTGTTAATGAGTGTAACTATGGTAACATCATGAATAGGAATTGATGCCATTGGTCTTTATCTTTGGCTAGATTTTGGAGGTTTGACCCAAATGATAAAATGGTTAAATTTTATTTTTACATCCTGAGGGAAAATAGCATCCTGTGTACTAGTCTGTAATACAGAGATGCTTTAGCATTTTGTTTTGTGTGGAAAGTGTACATATCTCTTATATTAACATTTATTATGCTGTAAGTGTAAGGCCAAGACAAAGTCTATGCTTTCTGGTCATCAGTCGGCTTCAAAATCGGTGCAGTGACCAACAGGGAAATACGTGATACGTGTATACATGGGGACCAAATTTTCCATATACAAATATGGTGGCTTAGAGCGGCCTGACAAACTGGGCAAACGTTCATACCCCTATGTGAAAAAGTCGTTTAAAACATAGCACGGCAGAGATCCAACAATTTTGGCTGCAGTTGCACATCGTTTCAGAGCACAAAAAAAAGAAAATTAAAAATGCTGACGCGCTGGTCTGAGGCAACGTGCGCGGAGACCAGGAACTGGAGACTTTTTGGCCTAACCCAAGTAATAGTCTTTACAGTACCTGATAGACGAATTTCAAATTGACCCAGTCTGCGCACTTCCGCATTAAAACCGAGGCTATCTGTGTCAAGTCATAACACCGATGCGAGGTAGACAATAGAACGACTCATGCCATGGGCGGATCCAGAACATTTTTTTTGGGGGGGGGGGCTGAGAATCAAAAACAATTATTTTTCAGTACAGTACTAAGTAGGTCACCTCCTTATGTTTATCCCGCACACTGTGGGAATGGGAGTGCGTTCTCCCCTCCCCTCCCCCTCTCTCTCTCTCTCCCTCTTTCTGTCTCTCTCTCTCTCTGTCTCTCTCTCTCTCTCTCTCCCTTTTTTTAAATTTTTTACGATTTTAGGGGGGCTACCGCCCCCTTTGCGCCCCCCCCCCCCCCCCCCCCCTTGGATCCGCCAATGCATACTCCCATCATACAGCGCATGTGTCAACACTGAAAACCTCGTTGTCAAACCCGGAAGTGCGCAGATCAATGTTAAATTTGGCATCTTGGGATTTGTTTCACAAGACGCAAACGTGACTTCTCATAAAAATGCTGCATCAAGCATTTTGTATCTGCAGTTAGTTTTTCACCGACCAATAATATTCAAACAGAATTATGATGGAAATGTAACGCATGAGAATATTTACGCATGTTGCAAAGCTAGAGGTGTGCATTGCACACATTCCTACGTTTTTTGGCATCAGACAAAATCTTTATATTTTTCATTAAGTAAAACTATCATTAATACCAAGACAACATTAACACCAGCAGTAACACCAACAACCAAGACTTCTAATTTTCAGGCCTGTGATTTCTCAGGATTTTTCCTGATTGCAGGATTTTTTTTTTACAAATCTCCCTTTGCCTCAAAATTTTCTTGAAAGAAGAGAAGTAGCTACTGTACCAAGGAAAGAAAGAATCAGCCTGTATTGTGTCCAAACCTTTAGTTTCTTATTTGTGGGGATGTGGAGAGTCTGTAAATCCTCCAAAAATGAAACATCCAGGAGGTTCAGGGGAGACACAGGCCTGCTACCCATTTTTTTCAGGATTTGTTACTTTCGTCAAATCACACCCCTGAATTTGTCATTACCCCTCACGCATCCGCCCCAACTCATCCGCCCCAACCCATCTTTCCCCTTTTCGTGACCCTTTTGATTGCAAGTATTGTCCGATGATGACACGTTTTTTAAGGATGTTTGCCCGGTTTTTATTACCCCCTCACGAGGCCAAATAAATACTCAAGGTGGAGACTACAAAATCGAAAATAACAGATATGAGTCCAATAGAAAATTGATGACAAACATGAAAGACTTCAATATCAGCACAGTGTATAGACACTTTGTTGTACAAAGTAAATATGCTTTAAATCAAACATTTCATCAGCATGGAAGTCATGACACGCGTTCCTCTGTGGCAATTTAATCACCACAATGTGAAGCGACTACTGTCATAATGAGAGCAAACACGCTATCCACACACAAATACACCTCATCAGTGCGAAATCCACTCATCCTCCAGGACCTACTGTTCCAGTTTTTGTCTTCTCTGTTTACCTCCGAGTCGTCCCGCGCCATTCATGGATTTTCGCGATTCAGTGATACAAGATAAGGGAAATTAATTTATTGCGGGGTTGGGTGACGTTATCCAAGTCGTGGATGATGTCCCTGGCTGCAATATTGGCTTGTCCTGTGGGGTGTGTATTTGTAGGTAGAGCTGCAAATGTACGTGACCTATAGAGAGGGTATCAGTAGGTACATAGTGATGCATTGACACAGCCAATATGGCTGGGTTTTATTCCTCTGTTCTATGTAGTAACAGACGGCAATTCATTGAAAATCAAACTTAGCTTAAGGCTCCTTGGAAATGTATTAACATTTGTAAAAAGTTCTATAGAAGTCAATTTATGTGTATACTTGTGTATCTTCTTTAGAAACTGATCATTTAAAGGGATCATCACGATGAACAGGGCATGGAATTGAAGTGCTAGTTTTAGATAAACTCAGTGACTGAAAATAATACCCACATGATAAGGTCATATTACCGTTGCTGCTGCATAAATGAGCCAGTAATTTCCAGTCACTGTGTTGATCTTAAACTAGGACACCGATTCCATGCCCTGAAAGTCTGCTCTGATCGTGACGATACTGTCCCTTTAAATGTATCTTCTGGGACAGATTCAAGTAGGAATTGAGATTATAATCTGTCAACCATTTCACTGAGTATCGATATAACTCAGATGGTACCAGTATTCTGGGTCAACCATTTGTTTTCTATGCAGTCTAGGGCTTCATTAAGTAATGTCATGCTTAAAATGGCGAACATACCATGTATTCAAGAATGCAGGTGACGATCATGCAGTGTGGTACCACTGCAGTAATGGCAAAAAACAGTGATCGGCAGACAAGTCGATTGGAAATACATGTAGAAAAAAAGGTACCAAGCGTAATGTTATCTGCTTTGCACGCATCGTATCCCTCTAGTGGTGAAGATGAACCCAGTGTCTTGATGATGGCCACTTTGGTGTCAAGTGAGCACTGTGCGTACACTGTGCATATGTTATGGTTCTATGAGCGCATGTACTTCTGCCAGCCAGTGATCGCTGGAGATATTCCTTGCATAATGTACATAAATCAACAGCAATGCGCTATGGTTGCCCTTTCGATCAACACTGACCTATAATAAATATAATAATAATAATGGACACTTATATTGCGCCGGCATCTGCCAAGTTTGACGCTCATGGTGCATGAACATTATTATCCCTGTCATCGGGCCAGTTATATCATTCCTAGAACCATCTCAACTCCCTGGGGAGTATGCAGCCCATGCTGCCAAATGTGTAGCGCAACGAGCTTCATCAAAACACAATTACCATCTCTGCCCTCACAGGTCCCCATTTATACTCCTGGGTGAAGAGAAGCAATTATAGTTAAGTGTATTGCTCAGGGACACAAGCACCACGGTTGCAGCCAGGATTCGAACCCACATTCTGACGACTCGGCCATCAGAACACAAGTCCGATGCACTAAACCGCTCGGCCATCATGGCACCCCAATATCATGTGCCATCAACAGCTCATGCACAGTGGGAATAGGGAGCGCTCCAAATGGTAATGCGATTTACCAGTATTGTGAGTTACTGACATTGTTACCATGTATCTTACATTAATGTAATTCAGTGCAATGTGAGGCTGTTCTGTTCTCGTTAAACCAGTGCATACAGAGGACATCATACACATACACAAATGTGTAATTCATACATATGTATGAGCCTAGCTCATCTTATGTCACAATTCTTCAAAGATGATGTATATTTGTAATTGCATTGTAGGTACATGTATCTCAGTACATATATTTTTTCCCTATGCTATCATTGTATATTGTTTGTATTCATGTTTTTTTCTTTGTTTCCGCACCTTGAGCGCTCAGCAGGGTGGATATGTGCGCGCTACAAATCTTTATTATTATTATTATTATTATTAGCTTGTCCAGGGGCTTAATTTACATCTTTTCGTAACCATAATGCATTACAATGTATATACTCATACATGTACAAATAAGGGAATAACAATTCGTCGCGTGGTCTTTAATGCAGATTAATGACCAGTTTTGGGCGTGGTCACATACACCCGTGACCACGCCCAATAACTGTTAAATTCCCATTCATTAATGCCTGTATTGATTTCGTTTTCAAACTGTAAAAAAAAGAATGTAATTTTTGTTGAATAAAGCCAAATAGAAATGGGCAAATTCACATTTTGGGGACACACGAAACACTTCCAAAGTACATGAGTCAAGCGTGTGATGCCAATCTTAGTCACTCTGATTGGTTGAAATCCGCGTTGCGCGTCGCACAAAATCAGCTGGAAACAGCTGGCACATACATGCTGTTCAGATTTTGATAAGCCAGTCTTATACCATCTGTTAATACACCCCCACGTGATTACGTTTTGTCCAATCAGATTGTCTATACTATCTTGGGCATTTATGAATTACGTACAATGTATATACGTACATCATATACAATTATGTATGCATAAATTCTGCTTGTTGGAAATCCAGTACAATCAAGTTCGAAACATACGGATATCAGATTTACAACTAGAACTCAAGTGTTTGTTGGAACAAACACACGGTGTTCGTGTGATAGAAAATTACTATTTTCTAAACCTGTCGCCAGAGGGCGCTGTGACAGGTGATGACGTCATCAGTCACATTTTTAAAAGGTCACAGAGGTCAGATTAGGGTCATGTCTGTGTACGAAATGTCACATAATTCAAGATCTGTAAGATGATGTTAAGATTGTGTAAATATCTTTTGTGGTTCATGAGATATGATTTTTTGAAATATTAAAATTTGATTTTAGTGTATTTCGATACCTGATGACGTCACAACTTTACATGAAACTATATGTCATAACTTTATTGAGAACTACATATTATGGTCTAAGTATATGTGTCAAGTTTGAAGGCTCTGTGAACTTTGGAACTATGTTTTTTTGTTTGATAAGTCTCATCGAGAAGAAGGAGAAAAAAACCAAAAAACAAACAATTTAAATAAGCTTGGCCTATTCCATGCTAATGTAGCAATGATATCATGCAATGGGGGATTAGGCCGTTCAAATTTGATTAGTTGGTTTACGGATGCGGCGACTTATTTTGTTGAAAAATCGAAAAAAATAAAAATTGGAAATCCGTTTTTTTTTTTTTTTTTTGCCCGGCGAGTTATTTTCAGTGACTGAGTTAACCCTAACCACCCCAAAAATCTTTCAAAATCCTCCAAGAGGCACTTTTTGGGAAAAATTCAGCACTGTTGGAAACTGGTACTTTCACCTCTTCAAATGGGACAAAATTACTACCTGGCAAAAAGTACAGGTCATATGTGCTGATTATGAAAGATCAACGAAAATTCATGGTGCATTTTGAAGATATGGGCATGTTCCCAAAAGTGCACTGATGGATTTTGGAGGATTGCAGGAAGGTTCCTAGCCAGAATACCTAAGGGGGTTAGGGTTAAGGAAGGTTCCTAGCCAGAATACCTATAGGTGGTTAGGGTTAAGGAAGGTTCCTAGCCAGAATACCTAAGGGGGTTAGGGTTAACATGCCCTGTTGATTGTGACGATATTGTCCCTTTAAACCATAGAATCATTCTCCTGAAGATGACCAAAGCATACTGATCGAACCGTCGAGTTGTAACCACCAGTTCTTTTCAGAAACTATTTACTACTCAAAAGAGAATTTTCACATGGTGTCACCGCAAACAGTCTTTACTTATCCTTCTCTCCATGCAAAGCTACACATGTTACTACATGGTGTCACCGCAAACAGTCTTTACTTATCCTTCTCTCCATGCAAAGCTACACATCTTACAGAATGCTCATAGAATCGTGCTTGTGTGTATTTTCCTATCCAGGCTTTGGTTTAGCTCACTTGGTAATCCACTGATGAACTGGCCGATTGCTGATTTACAAGTATGGAAACGTGCAACAACAGCCCTTGATGACCAGTGAACACTACATGTACCCTCAGGGTAAGTAGGAATTAAAAAGCTTCTTAGACAGAACAACTAATCCCATGGTACCCTATATGCTGTCAACAAGACAAGCTTCTGAAATCGATGTGATTCGTCAATTTCAATTTTAAAGAGAAGTGCCCAATGCAATCAAAGACGAAGTACCTTCAAAGGGCAGGTACAACATTGGTAATGTTGGCAAAACTGCTTCTATGAGTATGCTTACTCTCTTTGAATCAAGATATACATTAAAGGGAAGGTACAACATTGGTAATGTTGGCAAAACTGCTTCTATGAGTATGCTTACTCTCTTTGAATCAAGATATACATTAAAGGGAAGGTACAACATTGATAATGTTGGCAAAACTGCTTCTATGAGTATGCTTACTCTCAATCTAATCAATCTAACTTGGAATTTAGAAATTAGTACTTCATCCTGACTAACTTACTGAAAATTAATTCACTTTTTCTCTTACAAACGACAGGACAAACATACATTTCTAGGGAAGATTAATACCATCAACATCTTAACATTTGAATTCAATCTTAAATGGTTAAAGGGGGACTGTCGTGGATTTAAATCAAACAGTTAAATATGTGATCGTTTTATTCTTTTATATCAGTAAAAGATCAATAAAATTTTTGTTTTGTGTTTTTATTGTTTTTGAGAGTTTTATTTTACCATTGTAAAAATGCCCCCCACTTTTACTAGTTGTTCCTGCCCTGCACGGAGGAGCTGTTCGTGACGTCATGTCGGGAAGAGAAATTCGATAGTCATGATTGTTGGTTGTTGAAACCATGTTCATCCTGTTGTTTCCGACGAACTTTGCTCGTCCAAATACGGCGATATTTTGGGTCACTTGGGAACAGATGAAGGCTAACACCGTCTTTGGTGGTGTTGCAAATGAAGCTTCCACCATGGGGCGGGGTTGCCTCCCCCAAACACTTCAAACATTGTTTTAAACTACTTGTACTCAGAAATCAATGATTAAATAGACACAGGTGGGTCTCAAAAATAATATTTTATTACAAAACGCCTTAAGTAAAGGATGTCAGTCCCCCTTTAACCCTCCTATGGTTTGACCTTTCAAAACCTTTCAAAATCTGCTTACGGGCCAAAATGGCTATCAATTATTATGAACCCTTTAAAACCCTCCAGAATTTGTTGCTACTGAACAACCACACCTTTCAATACCCTTTGAAAGGTATTGAAACATTTCAACACCAGTTTGTTCAGACAGTTTTCTCACCTTTCAAAACCCTTCAGTACAGCAAACTTGAAAGGTTTTGAAAGGTCTGACAATTCTATGGCAACTGCACTGTATATAGGAGGGTTAATTCTGAATAACCAATCCTTTTACCTTGGCTATACAATGTCTCATAAATGCCCTTAATTTGCATTTTATGAATGCAAATGAATTGAGCACAGCAATGAGTACAACAGAAAGTCCATTATGTAAGTGCTTTTTAATAACTCTTTCATACCGATTACACTAAAGTACTTTGAAAATTAAAGATGACGTCAGTAATTGTTGCCACTGAAAGGAATTCAAATTGGAAATTTTATAATGACTGGATGAATGACGTTCATAGGATAAAACTTGTTTGATGTGCATCATACTAAAGTCAGAGGATGTGACCTTTTTTAACATGAAAAAGAAATGTGCATTATAAGTATATGTATAGTTAGTTACATGTACACTCACTGGCCATAAGTATTGCAACATCCCCAAAGTTCAGTTTGGAGAACTGTGTTACAATAATTTATTTTATTTTATTTACACTACTTAAGACTTCTTGAAAGTGCCTGTGTTTTGAAGTCAATGTTCTTTTTTACTGCTCTTGCTCGGACATTACGTAATACACGATCGATGAAATCGGATTAAATGATCATCTCACCTGTTACTTGTAAAGTGCTATTTTGAGCATGGTGCAATACTTTTGGCCAGTGAGTGTACATGTAGATATGGCGTTGATCTGGGGGAGAGTGAACAAGTCCCCCGTATATAAAAAAAATATATAGAAAATGTAGGGATGTATCGGGGGAGGGAAAGGCAATTGGGAAATGTTGGGGGAGGGATAGGTCATGGGTCATAATCCCTACTGTCCTCCAATCATAACAAAATATTGCCGCTACTAAGGCTGCGTTTTCGGTTATTTCGGAATCTGGATCTTTAAATTCAAGAGATTGCACTCCAATAAAGAAAAGATCGATTTTAAGTATGGTATCCTCTGTATTGTAAAAGTCAAATTGTTACCATTTACAGTACATGTATTTGTACACCACTGGAGGCATGTTTTCAACAAAAATGAAAACGGGTATCCGAAGTTTCCTGATTTCGGGTATCCGGTTCCAAAAATATCCTAAAACGCACAGCCCTACATGTATGTGTACAAATACTATGTACATGTACAGTGCTGATTTTTAATGAAGGTACCAGACTGTTTTGTCTTTCAGCCTTAGTTTGGTCTGTACAGAAGTAGAAGAAAATGACAGTACAGTTTAAAATGTCTATACTGTATCATAGACTTGACGTTTGCCCTGTTTGTTAATGCATTACCCGGACTGATCTGTTCCATAAGTGGTTGTTATTATTTTTCTAGATTTGAGCAGGAGAATGAATAAATCTGGCCTGCAGAAATAGGTCACTTTGCTTGAGGGCACAGGCTTTGTAAAAATACAAAATAAACAACACTCAGAACACTTTAATTAAAGTTGGACATTTCTGAGCTAATAATTCCCTGGTAATATCAGTATGTGAAGAAGTACAATGGGAAGTACAATGGTGGAAATGGTGGAAATTAAACTCTGTTTGAATCAAGATATGCATAAGTTCAGTTCAGGAGACCCTAACTGCCAGAGGCGGCCGTTGGCGATACATTGCGCAATTTCATAGGACAGTCAGTCCTCATACAGTCAATGTTTTCAGGTTATCTGTCCATGTTATGGCGGGGTGACCACGCTTGTTCTTTCCAGCTACTTCCTGCTGTATGCATGCCAACATAGTACTGTCCATGTAAGGGTGCCAACATAGTACTGTCCCTAGCTTCTTTTGAAATGGCAGTACACATTAAACAACCAACTTGTGAAAATTTAAACTTAACCCTCCTACTACTACAAGGGCCAAAATCAGTCAAAATGTTGATATACTTGCCAAGGTATGTCTAGTGCACTTAAAAGTCAAACACTGTCAAACCTTACGTGTAGTAAGTACATTGACAGTTCAAAATGAGTCGACCGTTTTTGACTGGTAAAAAAGCATTGTCTTGTATTGTTCAGGGTGGTCGAAATGACAGTAAAAAACCAGTGAAAAATGCCCCTGTGTGCACATGTGGGTCAACAGTCAAAAACAGGCAGTTGACTGATTTTGACCTCTATAGCTACTTCCCAGTAAAGTGCAGCTGTAGTAGGATGGTTAATATACGTATGAAAAAATAGTGAAAATGGAGATTTTGCTTTCATTCTAATATGGAATGTAGGAAAGAGCACCGTTTCCAATTTAAAAAAAAATTAAAAAAATCAATCAAAAATCAAGGGGGGCCTATTTCTCATCTCCCCCACTGTGCCCCCAAAAACTCACCATAAATAACTAATTAGATAAGCTAACACAATAAATGTTAATATTAACCATTTTTGCCTTTAATATGGTATGTAGACAAAAGCTGAATGTGTGTGCCCTGTGAAGTTATATCGCTACTTCTCCCTCCTTCCAAAAAAGAAGAAGTCTGTCTACTTAGCTGTTAAAATCTTGCGGTTATTTGCTCCACTAGAATTAATAACCCTAACCATGACATCTTCAGGAAATTATGTCCATTTTTTAAGTACAAATTCATTTCCTACTCAGCTGAATTCTCAGAAGGCACAATTATTTGAAATTCATTTCAGAATTACTTCCTATCAATGACAAAGATCACGGGACACTAGCCCCAATACTAGCACATGAATCAGTTCTAACTGGTTAATTAATTTCCGAGACGGATGTTCTAAGGCTACGTTTCTGGAGAACATTCATCATGATTTATTTTTGCCTTCTCTCATAATTGGATAGCTTACTTCAAGGACTCATTGATATGTCACATGTTTATTAGTACACCAGTTCTGTACTCAATCTTCAAGTGAATGGAGCGCTAACACCTTGACATACATGGTCAATGGGATCACCCTGGATAGTCCAGGTGTACAACAATTGAAATTATTGGATAGAAACTGGATACCAGGTTGCGAGTTGCGAACTTCTACATATTTTAAGACGACTAAAAGCATTGATCCTTCTGTAAATGCCAACTGATGTTTTCTTTTTAATACCATTTCTGGAATTCCGTTAATGATTTCTTATGCGGAATCTGAACCATTTGAATATTCATGATAATTCATTTGCGGTTTATTGTACATGATGTCCATTGGCCAGAACCATTTGAATATTCATGATAATTCATTTGCGGTTTATTGTACAATGATGTCCATTGGCCAATCACAGACCCCCCAGCTGTGACCCCGAATACCACGTGGTGTTTTAAAGGGACAATATCGTCACGATCAGAGCAGACTTTTGAAAGGGCATGGAATTGGTGTCCTCATTTAATGAGAGCGTGCTGGTCTAGGTAACAGGGTGGGATAAGATCATATTACCGTAGCTATTGCATAAATAATGAGCTAGTGGCTGCATAATAATGGTATTTTTCAGGGGTGTGATTTGTCTGAATTTTTCCGGATTTTCGGATTTCTACAAATCGCATTGTTGTGATCCTCCGGATTTTAAAGATTTAAGCAAGAAAAGAAAGCAAAGCAAATGCTCAGATCTATAGATTTCGGCCCCAATACCCCTAGCAAAATTTACGTGAATTTTTCAAAACTGCCCAATCACACCCCTGATTTTTACAGCAGCCAAGGAAATTATGGTCTTATTGTTTTCTGGGCCAATGCGTGCTCACTGGGTATTATTTTCAGTCACAGAGTTCATTTAAAACAAGGATACCAATTCCATGTCCTGTCAAAAGTCCACTCAAATCGTGCCGATGTTGTCCCTTTAACTTAATGCACATATGAAATATTAATTTTACAGCCTTCGATTGACATCAAGATACGCTAAGTGCAGTTGCTAGGCAACTAATAATAATAATAATAATAATAATGTAGGGCATTTTTAAAGCGCTCTTAAACAATTTATCAAAGCGCTGTACATTATTACCCCTGCTCATCAGGAGGCGCATAAATCATTCCTGAAACCATCTCAGCTCCCTGGGGAGTATACAGCTCAATTGCTGCCATTTCGGCGCATATAGGGCTAATCAAACACAACAACCAACTCTGCCCTCACAGGTACCCATTTACTCCTGGGTGGAGAGAAGAAATTATGGTAAAGTGTCTTGCTCAAGGACACAAGTACCACGGTCGCGGTCGGGATTCAAACCCACATTCTGACAACTCAGCCACCAGAACACAAATCCGATGCACTAAACCGCTCGACCATGGCACTCCAATAACCAATGATAATATGCCTTTCAGTGATCAATTTCACATATTGAGATCTCTGCTCGGGAAATCAGCAATCACATGATGATCAACAGTACCATCAGGGCCCGGTTTCATAGAGCCGCTTAGCAGCTGTTTTTTCGCTTACTGTACGTTTTTCACGCTGCTAACCGTTAAGTACAGAGAAAAGCATGCTAACTTGCCAGTCGTTATTGCTAGCAAATGAGTGACACAACAATAAAAATCCATGGTGAACACACATGCGCCGCTCTGAATTTTCTTGCTAACCTGTGAAATACGCTTATGCTAAATAAATTTTTTCTGCTATAGATAGCAAGAAAATTGGCTTACTGGTAAGCGCTATGAAATTTGGTCCAGAGATATTCCAGTAATAAAATAACCAAATTACTCCAAAAACAATGGATTTAGGCCATTCATGATATTTTATTTAAACATAACAACAGTGCAGTGAATTTTGGTAAAGTTGGAATTTTAAGTTCTGAATATCCAAAAATGATGTTCTGGCAATATCTAAAACATCCCACATTAAAAAATAAATTAAAAAGAAATATAATATTCCACCAAAAAGAGCCGAGTCATTGTTTTTTGTGAAAAAAATAGTGTTTTCTATTTGACTTTATTTATGGAAATACATTTCATTTTTATTTTTATTAAACAGCTGAATGCACAAAGTCTAAAAAACTTTCTAACTTCATAACTGTGCAAAAACTGTACTGTCCACGTGCGTATAATACATAGTGCGCTCTTAACGCTTCAGTCATGTTGTGTAACTCTGCTGTAAGCAAAGAAGCAGCTAAATGTCTATTGGTATCCTCTTTGGGATATATATAAGCATTTCAATCAGCTAAAGATATCTCCCAATCAGGATAGTAAAGTTGACCTTGACTGTGTGAGCATCAGCAAGGAATGATTCATTTTAGTTTCATTCATTGTGTCGTGTATTTCAGCACAGCAGGTGTCTATTGGTATCCCCATTGGGAGATAAGGGTATCAATCAGGATAGTATATTTGACCATGACTGTGTGAGTGTCAGCAAGGAATGATTCATTTTAGTTTCATTCATTGTGTCGTGTATTTCAGCACAGCAGGTGTCTATTGGTATCCCCATTGGGAGATAAGGGTATCAATCAGGTTAAAGGTATCTTCCAATCAGGATAGTATATTTGACCATGACTGTGTGAGTGTCAGCAAGGAATGATTCATTTTAGTTTCATTGATTATGTAATGTGTATGTCAGCACAGCAGGTGTCTATTGGTATCCCCATTGGGAGATAAGGGTATCAATCAGGTTAAAGGTATCTTCCAATCAGGATAGTATATTTGACCATGACTGTGTGAGTGTCAGCAAGGAATGATTCATTTTAGTTTCATTGATTATGTAATGTGTATGTCAGCACAGCAGGTGTCTATTGGTATCCCCATTGGGAGATAAGGGTATCAATCAGGTTAAAGGTATCTTCCAATCAGGATAGTATATTTGACCATGACTGTGTGAGTGTCAGCAAGGAATGATTCATTTTAGTTTCATTCATTGTGTAATGTGTATGTCAGCACAGCAGGTGTCTATTGGTATCCCCATTGGGAGATAAGGGTTTCAATCAGGATAAAGGTATCTCCCAATCAGGATAGTAAAGTTGACCTTGACTGTGTGAGCGTCAACAAGGCATGATTCATCATTTTAATTTCATTGATTGTGTATGTCAGCAAAGCAGGTGTCTATTGGTATCCTCATTGGGAGATAATGGTTTCAATCAGGATAAAGGTATCTCCCAATCGGGATAGTAAAGTTGACCTTGACTGTGTGAGCGTCAGCAAGGCATGGTACGTATTAATTTCATTGCCGTTATAATGACCACAACAGGCAGGTGATCCTCACATTGGGATACTATTAACAAAATCAATAATCTTCTTATTGTTACAAATTTAACAAAGATTAATTCACCATAACAAATTACTTGGATTACTACATAAATACAAAAATAAAGGATTCACAATTATTAAATATCCTCATATCAATTACATATATAACTTCTTGGAAATTTAAGTACGTGTATGTAACATGACAGTGAAATGTCATTATTTAATTATCAGTATACAAATGTATATATAATTATCAGTTTATTTAAAACAAAATATTTGTAACACAAATATTGCTTACATGTTTTTATAGCGCATGCAGTTTTGTAAATCAGGCTTTTCTCTCTCCAGTCGTAGATGCTTCACTTGCCAGTAACCCCAATAGCAACCAACTTATTTGACAGAATGTAACATTTCTATGACAATGTATTATTCCATTCCAGAAGGGATACAGATCCCATACTGGTATCTATTTCTGGAATCTGGAGCATGAAATAGATCATGTGATCAACCAAAATAGACCTGTATAAAGCCGCTGTCGTTTTCAAATTCCCTTTAGTCAAGTAAAATTGTTGCCCTGATTCTCAGTTTTACATAAAAAGGAATCCAACAAACGTATTTTCCTTGCAGCCATGCTTGATCATGTGGGTTTGTATGAGAAAATAACTGCACATATACTCTATGATAAAGACTTTTTCTGTATTGCCAAAGTACTCATCAGAATGGCATTGTGAACCAACAGGTGTACATGTGGGTATATCTCAATTCGCACCGTGCACGAGCTGTTCAGGGCACATGTGTTGTTAGATCACTGTGGGTGAAAGGGCAGCGATAGTGCAGCGATAGTGCGTCCTGCGTTAGACGTATTTTGCAGTTGAAGCATGAAATACTCGAGCGATCATTGGCTGGCAGAAGTACACGCACGCTTAATACCATAACATACGCGCATACATGTAAATGTATGCAAAACAATCACACAATATTGGTAGACTGAACCCTTTGGTTATAGGAATTGAAAAATTCCTCCTCAGTCTTGCCATCTCCACATTTGTTAATTTTAATGATCTTTTGATTTTTGATGTATTTCTGTGTGTTTTTATAATTGCTGAGAAGAAGAAGAAGAAGAAGAAGAAGAAGAAGAAGAAGAAGAAGAAGAAGAAGAAGAAGAAGAAGAAGAAGAAGAAGAAGAAGAAGAAGAAGAAGAAGAAGAAGAAGAAGAAGAAGAAGAAGAAGAAGAAGAAGAAGAAGAAGAAGAAGAAGAAGAAGAAGAAGAAGAAGAAGAAGAAGAAGAAGAAGAAGAAGAAGAAGAAGAAGAAGAAGAAGAAGAAGAAGAAGAAGAAGAAGAAGAAGAAGAAGAAGAAGAAGAAGAAGAAGAAGAAGAAGAAGAAGAAGAAGAAGAAGAAGAAGAAGAAGAAGAAGAAGAAGAAGAAGAAGAAGAAGAAGAAGAAGAAGAAGAAGAAGAAGAAGAAGAAGAAGAAGAAGAAGAAGAAGAAGAAGAAGAAGAAGAAGAAGAAGACACTAGGTGCAAATTCACCACTAGAGTGCTACAACGTGTGCTGAGCTGATAGTCAAACCAACAAGTGAAATTCCTCTCAGATGATATTGCTTCATCCTTCACTGATAGTGTCCGTCATAATCATTACCATTTTACCAATAGCACCTTTATACCCTGAAGGGATCGCAAATCTAATTGATGTTGACCTTGCTGCTCTTGCACAGCTGTCCGGAAGCATGATGGAGAAAATATTTTGTTTGTATAGAATGAATAGACCTTTTATCAGAACAGCTCATGGACACTGCAGATGCAGCCTGTATGCCATATTTACAAGGTTGAGTGTGGGGGAGGGGGGGGGGGGGGGTTGAAAAACATATAAAATACACATGTACTGCAAATCTAAGCAATCAAGAACGGGATGATACAATATAAAACTTCAACTTACAGTTCATCATCAGCTAGATGATCGCAGAAGCAACTGAAAAAAAAATATTGGCAAACTTGCCTAACAAATGCACAGCAAATGCTGCCCAGTGTCTTGGTCATCGGTCTTCAAGCTTCTGTCCTATTTCAAAATTCCTCACTCACTCAACCATATCGCATTGCACAAAAATTATGTAAGTCCTTATTTATCTATATAAAAAGAACTGCTGAACCACGGCTATAAATATAAAGGCTATGCAAATTAGATATGGACAAAGAGGAACTGCTGGACGAACAGACAAATAGACTTGACAGAGTCTAACACTTGGTTTCTCTCAATTCTCTGAAAGGCAGAAATTTTATTATTATAAAACGGGAAAGTCAACAGCGATTCTGACAAGCTCTAAAATACAGACTGCAGAACATTGTGTAATCACAGTCTTTTTTTTTTAACAAATATTTTTTTTGGAAGAAGTCAACATAGTGATATAGGGAGGGGGTGGGGGACTCACCCTTTGTACAACCCCCCTTACTGGCCCAAGATGCATTGCAATTAGGTCAAAACAATTATTGATTATGATAAATGTCCCAGCCCACTTGACCAGTTTGCAGCGTAAAATTTCTGTTTGGTTTTAGGGTTTCTGAGCTGAGATAGATTTTCTTTGGGAGATATAAAATGAAACTCTTGGAATTCTCAAGTTTGATATTGATCAATGGTGATATGGACTCGATCCTCGGTGAATGAGATTGATATGCAAACTTAAAAGACTGGACATGAAAGGCAAATATATGTTTATTCAATTCAGTGTAATTCAATATTACATTTCAGGGGTCAAAGTTACATGCAACACTAGTCCACTAGCCAGTGGCTAGTGGTCTTAGCAGCAGGGCTGCTGGGGTTTGGGTAGTCGGATGGGCTAGTGAACAAAATGAAATGTACAAAATACGAATTCCACATTTTCACCTTTTTCATTAATTTCATGAAATGTTAACATAACTAGTAAGTCCTGTGAGCTACCATAAAAAATCCAAGATAATTTCAACCCCTGCATTTATGTTATATCCATTCTCCAAATTCATAGATAAAATATGACATGTACAATGTAGAAAGACTACTTCCTAAATTTACACACTCGTTGCATCTCGATCTACATAGCTAGCCATATCACCATCCACATTACCTGCACGTTACTGTGTACAGGTGTCGTTTATAATCAAAGAGTAATGTACATGTACGTAGTTACATTATTAAACTGCTCTGTAAGGGCAAAATGAAATCAATTGTTTATCACCTGATTCAAGAATTTCATCGTTCTTGAACTGAACTAAAAGAACATAGCTACAGTTACACATAACTGTTGTTCAGTGTGGTTGTGACATTGATGAGCGAATGCCACCTTCCAAAACATAGTTACCCAAAAGTGCTCACATCATTTCCACAAACCTCATCTCAACCTTACATATTTTATTTCACCTAAATCATAACCTACTTGTTTACATGCTATCGAAAAAGAGAGGTAGGGTCAGTTTTGCAGTATTTTGTTCATTAGCGAGCCCAACATGCATACAGGTACGCAAATCGGCTTGCACTAATACTGGCTGTATTATTTGTGAAGAAATCTAGATGTACATGTATAATGAAAGCAAAGTAGATAAATAATGTGGAACAGTCATAGGAAAACATACACTCCCTCTCCTTGCTTGATCCGCCCATAATCTACAAGTTTAGTACATGGGGTGCCATGAATCTTGACAGAAACCATGGAGCAAGACACTTAACCATAATTGCTTCTCGTCACCCAGGAGTATAAATTAATATTAATGAGTACCAGGGAGGGTACAGATGTGTGTACAGATGTGTGTAATACATGTAATGAAATAATGTAAAGGGCATGTAGAAATACACTATTTAAGAACGAACTATTATTAACCATGTACAATGTGTCTGTTCAAAACTCTGAACAATCGACAGTATCGTCATGATCAGAGCAGACTATCAACAGGGCATGGAATCGGTGTCCTAGTTTAACCAGTTCGCGTCGGAGGCCGTGTATACACGCAATTTTTTTTTGCACCACGGATCGGAGAGCGTCTAAACACGCCATAGGAAACTCCGATATATTTGTATGCATGCTCGGTTCAGCCATGCGTGCACGATGACATGCTCAGAAGTGCCAGCCACCCGCTGTGGAAGCTTCCATTAACGTGTGTGTGGGAAAAAGAAACCTGCCACAGGGGCCCAGAAAAACGTTTTTATTCCCGACGCGAACTGGTTAAGATGAACACAGTGACTGAAAATTACTGGCTCATTTATGCAGCAGCAACGGCAATATGACCTTATCATGAGGGGTATTATTTTCAGTCACTGAGTTAATCTAAAACTAGCACTCTGATTCCATGCCCTGTTGATCGTGATGATATTGTCCCTTTAGGATATAAACTTGAATCCATGCTTACCAGTATAAAGTACAGTAGGGCTGTGCGTTTTCGGTTATTTCGGGAACCGGATATCTGAAATTGGAAATATTCGGATATCCGGGCACCTGCAAATAATTTGTAAAAACCCATAAAATAAAACCCATAAAATAAAACCCATAAAATAACCAATATGAACACAAGTTTCTCTTGTTTAATTAGAGTTTAAAAAAAAATGGACTTACCGTAATAATTTGCTGCCTCTATATTAAAACGACTCGTAGTATCCCCATTCCCCACACAAAAAAATGTTAACCAAAAATCAGAGACTTCCATTTGTGTGGCTTACATGTTCAGTAAAACATTTTGACAGTCATTTGCGGGTAATTGGATAAAATGGCATATTTGCTTTTAGTAAGAAAAGAACACTTGAGATATTTCACAAAATGTTTGTCAGCAGTTTGGTTTAATTGTAATGAAGTGTACATCAGCCTTTGATTAAGACTGAATGTCAAAACATTATTCCACTTACTCCTTTTTTTTGCATTTACAATACAGGTAAATTTAGTTGGTAACAGTTTACGACAGTTAGGTCTTTATCTATTTGAAAGGTATTAATTGCGGAACCCACCATAAATTTATTCCTGGACACATTTACTGTAACACCGTGCTTTGTTTATATTTCCTAAAGGAAAATACTTATTTTGTGATAAAAACAAAAATTGCTGGTAAAACGGCAAAAACAGTAGGCAATACATCTTGAAATCTTTGGCCTACATGCATGTTAAGAAAGGAATAATTCATCAACTACTCTCTTGGCAACATCTTATCTTCCTTCTCCCTCTATCACTCTGTCTCCCACAGTCAACCCCTCTCTACTTCTTTGTAATAGGCTTTTCTTCTGGAGAGTGCATAAAAAGCCCATGATATAGTTTGACAATCTTACATGCCTGCTGGCTTTTTATTGCTCTACCTCTCTCCCCCAGCACTCTGATCAGATTCTTTCAAAATCATAGAACACTTGTTTATGACAAGTTTGATATCCCGGTAGAGATGATCTATTCACCAGAGACGAGATTATACACAGCAATCCTGTGTTCATTATCGGTGAAGAGGTAAAACAGAATGAATAATTTTCACTGCAGTTGGCTGTAATGACTGGCAATGTGAGCATTGTGTTCTTGATAAGAAGATGCCTATTAAGATAAGCAAATATGGATGACATTCCCGATTGGATGGTTCCTGTGGTTTATATTATAAGCACAGATCTTGTTTGAACAAGTGGAATCATTACTACAGTTATACATGCACTATTTGTTTTGATGCAGTGACCGCAAACAGTTGGTTTAGAAGATTATTAAGCAATTGTTTGCACAATTTAAATGCTAATGTGTAGCTGTAATGGGAAACTGACATCAAGGTATGGAATTATCCTCCAAAAATATATGTATCACTGGAAGTTACAACTCGACGTTTTGATCAGTGTCTTCAGGAGACGATCAGAGCTTACTGATCGAAACGTGGAGTTGTAACCTCCAGTCCTTTTCAAAACTAATTACTACTCAATAGTGAATTTCACATGGTGTCACCGCAATTCGTCTTACTTATCCTCTTCACCATGCAAAGCTACATGTTTTACCTACTCCATAGAGAATATCACACGATGTCACCGCAATTCGTCTTACTTATCCTCTTCACCATGCAAAGCTACAAGTTTTACCTACATGTATCACAACAACACATATTACACCGCTCTTAGAACAACTGAATTGGGATCCACTCCACACTCGTCACTTGATTCAGCAGTGCACACTGTTTTACAAAATCCATTATGGCCGAGTCAACATCAAATTTCCTCCTTGTTTCCAGCATGCTACGCATATATCTGCATGGCAACAACATCCTTTAATTGTCAGTTATTTTCCCTTTCCTTTTCCTTTTCCTTTCTAGCACTTGTAAATAGTGTTCTTTTTATTCTTTTCTACCTATTTGCACCTTGTTTATCCGACTGGCTGTCGACGTCACTTTCGCACAACATCCCATTCTAGCTCACTCCAACTTGAGCAGTACCAAGTACCATACTTAGCGAAAACATCCTGTTGATATTTCTTTACAAAAGAATCAGCTGTTGACTTAATTGTTGGCTAACCTGATCTCTGTAGGATTAAGACAAATACATGTAAATAGACCTTATGCACATGACGTCATTTGAGTAGGGCGCCCTCGGCTAGAGGTCAAAAGAAGGTTGCTCATTGGCCCAATCTGTGCACCGCGCGTGTATAGATGTGCGTTTTCCATTGTTTCATCATCGTTTTACCTCAAAGATGGCGGCGTGATGACGTCAATGCATAAGGTCTATAGTGGATGTTTTGGGACTGCATGACAGTCCCAAAATAGACTATCGCAGTTGTGTCGTGGCTGAGCGGTCTAGTGCAACGGAATCAAGTTTGTTTTGGTATTGTCAGAATGTGGGTTTGAATCCCAGACTGGCTGGTCTCGACTCTTGTGTCGCTAAGCAAGACACTTATTGCTTCATCCTTCGGATGGGACGTTAAGCTGTAGGTCCCGTGTACTAGATTATTAAAAAAACATAAACCGCTAACCCAAAAACTCCATGGACTTGTTAATAAACAAGGAGCTGTGACAAGAATGCCCCAAACCGCACTGGTTGCTTGACACCAAGCGCCGACTTTTACAGCGCGCAACCTGATTGGCTAAAAACCTCCACCAAAGTTTGCCACCAAACAAACTATTGGTGGAGGCCTAAAAGCGGGAAACTTCCCGCCTACGCCCCTGATTGGCTGTGCCATGATCCACCCTGGGCATATAAAAGGCTTGACGTGGAAAATAGCCCATAAACCTGCCGCTGGCTAACAAGAGCACAACAATATGCATGCCCATTGAGAAAACCCGATCCGTATTGTACGTTGCGCATAACGCATTTGATCACTTGCGTGATAAAATGATGTAATGCACGTAATAGAACTCAGAACACTCATCGTGGAAGAGTAGGGGTTTACCTCGGTGTTTCTGGTTCACGTAGCAAGCGCCCTTGTTTACAGGTTTCGTGGGCACCTTTGAAAAAACTGTTTGACTGAAAGGTCTCCCCAGGTTAAATAAGAAATAAATGTAATTACAGTATACCACAGTATACAGTATAGACCTTTTGCATTGATATCACAAACTGAAGCTGCCTAAGTATACTCGCATTCAAAGGTGCAGCACGCATATATTGCAGTGCACAAAAATAATCAAGAAGTTATTTTCTTTCGCCTCTAAGTGACGGCACCCTGTAACATCATATGCATAATTAAGGTCTGTACTAAGGCTGTGCATTTTCAGTTATTTCGGGAACCGGATACCCGAAATTGGAAATCTTCGGATATCCGTGTACCCGTAAACAATTTTGTAAAAACACATAAATAATGTGAATGTATAATACAACCAATATGAACACAAATTTCTCTTGTTTTATTAGAGTCATAATAAATGTGGACTTATTATAATAATTTCACGCCCTCTGTATTACATATGACTCGTAGCATCCCCATTCCCCACACACATTTTGTTAACAAAAAATCGGAGACTTCCATTTGTGTGGCTTAAATGTTCAGTCGAAATTTTCAAAAGTCGTTTGCGGGTAATTGGAACTAAAAAATGGAACCAGGTAATGACAGTTTCGGTCGGGTGTCCGGGTACCTGGCACAGCCCTAGTCTTTACTTATTCGTTTTATTTATTTCCACCAAACGTATACAAATCATGAAGATTTTATAAAGCAAAAAGGTAAAACAAAAAATTAATTTATGAGAGAGATTGTTAAATAGTGCTACACTAACATTTACTACTGCTGTACTCTCATCATGTAATGCTTCATATCTTACTTAATAACTGTCTGCAGAAAATAAAAGTGACCAAACACCACATGAAGTACCATTTTTGCTTTGGAAGAGATGTTTTTATCTTCATAAAATGACAGTATCATCCTCAGGCCTTGCTGGGCAAATCAATTGACCAGTGAACATGTTTCACTCAATCAAAATCGAATAATAAGGTTCGTGTACTGCGCATAAAATGTGACGATCAGAGAAGATCGTGTCTCTCGGACCATACAGTATACAATAAGAGCAATTGATGTTGATGCTACATACGGTAACTGTGTGAGATTAGGTACCTTGGTAATAAAAAGTTAAATACCGAGAGGTAAGACGTCTGCACTAGTAAGCAGGAGGTTGTGGGTTCGAATCCCGCCCGAGTCGCCTGTGTAGTTTTTTTCACAGACACTCGGAAAGCACTGAGCATACAGTGCTATACACACGTCAGTGTAGGGCAAAATTAAATCAATTGTTTATCTCCCGATGCAAGAATTTCACCAATCTATATATATCGCGGAACCCGCTGCTATATAGGATTCTAGCCGGCCAATCGTCATCGGGCAAGCTCGGTGGTCGAGAGGTAAGACGTCTGCACTAGTAAGCAGGAGGTCGTGGGTTCGAATCCCGCCCGAGTCGCCTGTGTAGTTTTTTCACAGACACTCGGAAAGCACTTGAGCATACAGTGCTATACACACGTCGGTGTAGGGCAAAATTAAATCTATTAGACTCTCAACATGGCATGGAATTGGTGTCCTAGTTTAAGATGAACACAGTGACTGAAAATTACTGGCTCATTTATGCAGCAGCAACGGTTATATGACATTATCATGTGGGATATTATTTTCAGTCACTGAGTTTATCTAAAACTACATGTACATGTAGCTCTTCAATTCCATGCCCTGTTGATCATGATGATATTGCCCCTTTAAATGATAATTAACTAGTGTTTAGCTGTCTAGATGGCAATGTCATTGGTACTGCATTTATATGTCATTTATGGTGCAAATAGAGGGTAGAAGGCTACATGTTAATAAATGTAACATTGTTTGTATATCCCCACAGTTACACTGTCTATTTTGTGTGTAGCACCAGAGAAGATGATTAGAACATACTGATCGAAATGTGTGTAGCACCAGAGAAGATGATTAGAACATACTGATCAAAATGTGTGTAGCACCAGAGAAGATGATTAGAACATACTGATCGAAATGTGTGTAGCACCAGAGAAGATGATTAGAACATACTGATCGAAATGTGTGTAGCACCAGAGAAGATGATTAGAACATACTGATCGAAATGTGTGTAGCACCAGAGAAGATGATTAGAACATACTGATCGAAATGTGTGTAGCACCAGAGAAGATGATTAGAACATACTGATCGAAATGTGTGTAGCACCAGAGAAGATGATTAGAACATACTGATCGAAATGTGTGTAGCACCAGAGAAGATGATTAGAACATACTGATCGAAATGTCCAGTTGTAACCAACCAGATGTTTTCAGAACTATTATACTACTCAAAAGAAAATTTCTACATGGTGTCACCGCAATCCTTTTCACCATGCAATGCTACAAGTCTTACTGCAAGGTGTCACCGCAAACAGTCTTTACTTATCCTTTTCACCATGCAAAGCTAGAAATGTTACTACATGGTGTCACTGCAAACAGTCTTTACTTATCCTTTTCACCATGCAAAGCTAGAAATGTTACTACATGGTGTCACCGCAAACAGTCTTTACTTCACGCAAAGCTAGAAATCTTACTACATGGTGTCACTGCAAACAGTCTTTACTTATCCTTTTCACCATGCAAAGCTACAAATCTTACTACATGGTGTCACCGCAAACAGTCTTTACTTATCCTTTTCACCATGCAAAGCTACTAATCTTGCTACATAGTGTCACTGCAAACAGTCTTTACTTATACTTTTCACCATGCAAAGCTACAAATCTTACTACATGGTGTCACCGCAAACAGTCTTTACTTATCCTTTTCACCATGCAAAGCTACAAATCTTACTACATAGTGTCACCGCAAACAGTCTTTACTTATCCTTTTCACCATGCAAAGCTACAAATCTTATTACATGGTGTCACCGCAAACAGTCTTTACTTCACGCAAAGCTAGAAATCTTACTACATGGTGTCACTGCAAACAGTCTTTACTTATCCTTTTCACCATGCAAAGCTACAAATCTTACTACATGGTGTCATCGCAAACAGTCTTTACTTATCCTTTTCACCATGCAAAGCTACAAATCTTACTACATAGTGTCACCGCAAACAGTCTTTACTTATCCTTTTCACCATGCAAAGCTACTAATCTTACTACATAGTGTCACTGCAAACAGTCTTTACTTATCCTTTTCACCATGCAAAGCTACAAATCTTACTACATGGTGTCATCGCAAACAGTCTTTACTTATCCTTTTCACCATGCAAAGCTACAAATCTTACTACATAGTGTCACCGCAAACAGTCTTTACTTATCCTTTTCACCATGCAAAGCTACAAATCTTATTACATGGTGTCACCGCAAACAGTCTTTACTTCACACAAAGCTAGAAATCTTACTACATGGTGTCACCGCAAACAGTCTTTACTTATCCTTTTCACCATGCAAATCTACAAATCTTACTTATCCTTTTCACTATGTAAAGCTACAAATCTCACTACACGGTGTCACCACAAACAGTCTTTATTTACCGGTATCCTTTTCACTGTGCAAAGTATTACTTAACAAGTCTTACTATTCACCATTATCTCTGACAAACTTTTTACAAGCAGGTTGTCTTTGTGCTTCTCCCAATGGAGTACTAGTAATATTGATAAAATATATAAATTCATTATTTGTTGTTACCTCCGTCGACGTAAGTCATGGCGGAGGTAATGTTTTCACCCCTATGCGTGGGTGTGTGTGTGTGGGCGTACAGGAGGTCACTTGTGGGTTACTTTCTGAATGGGGACAATGGTACCCCACAAGTCGGTCTTTGTTTCCATGTACCTCACAAGAGAAATTCTAAAGAAAAGGGACAATAAGAGGACAATGGTGGCACCCCACAAACCTGATCCGTTAGGTTGGATGTGTGTGGGTGTGGGTGTGTGTACAAGATATCTCAAAAAGTTCTCCACAGATTCGGATGAAATTTGCTACATGGACCGATCGATTAGATTTTAATGAAAATCTCGTTTCAGGAAAGCATATTTTTAGGACCATATCTAACATTTCTAACGTTAACATTAACGCAGATCAGTGAGCTAATAAGTAGCACCGATAGGGGGCGCACTAATGACCTGTTTACTTATAACCTTATGTTTTCATCAAGTTACAAGAATCATTGGTGGCTCAGCGGGTTAGATGTTTTTTTTTTCTCTGAAAAAAGGTCTACTTGGCGGAGGTAAGCGCTCTAAGAGTGCTTTTCTAGTTTGTTTGTGTGTGTGTTTTTTGTTTGTTTTTCTGGGCCAGTCTCAGACCTAATTAACTTCATGTTGATCCAAACTGCAAATTTACCCAAGATAATAATCTCCATTAAACTTGCATTGATGGAAATGTTTTCTATGAATTACTCCACGTTTGCACTGGGTAAATTCTAGCTCGTACATGAATATTGATACCCACGGACAAACATGTTTTTCTCCTTGCTGATGATGTCAATGGTATACCCTTGTCGACTTGTTTGAACGGTAACCAACGGTATCTTTATTACTCTCAATGTAATTAGTAATAGTGTATATCAGTAAGAGCAGACCATCCATGAAAAATAATGTCAAACAAGAATAGGAAAGTGACAAGTTCCTTTTAGCCGTGTGTAGAAACTAAGGTCAGTACAGATAAAACAGACGCATGGTCTGTCCCATGGGAAATGATATTCGTTATTTGCATATTAATTAAAAACGTGGTGAAAGTAGAGGGTCATTGTTCTGAAATTGAAAGAAAACAAAGATCTTTGGAGGCCATCGGACATGTGTGAGATCAACTGTAGTGTACGAGTATTGAACTGAATTGGCAAGGGCTACGGATTCTAGATTTGTAGGCAGTATATATAATATGTAGGAGGCACAAAGCCACACTTATTGTAGTCAATTAATCACATCTTTTAAAGGGACAATATCGTCACAATCAACAGGGCATGGAATTGGACTGCTAGTTTAAGAATAACTCAGTGATTGAAAATTGGCAAGGGCTATGGATTCCAGATTTGTAGGCAGTATATAGCAGGCACAAAGTCACTTATTATAGTCAAGTAATCACATCTTTTCAAGGGACAATATCATCACGATAAAAACCAACCTGTGAAAGTTTGAGCTTATTTCATTAGCCCTCCTACTTCTGGTACCTTTTTCATACAAGTTGATGCACCATTTGAAAGCATTCGCTTTTGTGGTTTTGAATGGTGAAATAACTGTACAGTATTGATTCCCCCAAATGGTTTTGAATGGTAGGTCAGCTAATACAAAACCTTGTTTGGATACTTCTAAGTGGTAAATCAATGGACCCTCTATGCATTTGAATGGATTTGAATGGTAGTAAAGCTTGCTACCAACACTGTTCAAATGGTATCACCATGTGTGTACAAAACCAATGGGCATTTTGGTAAGTGGAAATTTTGAATGGTTTCAAATGGTCAAACAGTAGGAGGGTTAATGAGAAGAATTTTTGTATTTATTCCAACGTTGAATTTATGTCTCTGGAAGACAAACATTCATTTGCAAAATGATTTGATTGATTGCACTTAATACGACAGCATCTCAGACAGAAATATTTCAATGGATGTTTGATACCAAGTAAGTCAAATGTAAAATGGTGATCATTTATGTTTGTTCAAGAATGCCAGTAGTGTATAGTGTCTTTAAGGGGACAATCGTCACAATCAACAGGGCATGGAATCAGAGTGCTAGTTTAAGATTAACTCAGTGACTGAAAATAATTTCCCACATGATAAGGTCATGTTACCATTGCTGCTGCATAAATGTGCCAGTATTTTTCAGTCACTGTGTTCATCTTGAACTAGGACACTGATTCCATGCCCTGTTGAAAGTCTGCTCTGATCGTGACGATAACTGTCTCTTTAAAGGATTGGGTTCAGTCTGACTCGACAGTAGTAGTTATGATGTGGTGGTGACTGGAGATTGTTCAATATATTGCTACGTGGGTAAAATTGATACGTTTGCTGTAAGTTGACAGTGCATGTATAGAAATTACTTGCAAGAAAGAAAGTATTGTGGCTACATACAATGTGAAATCCTTTGGTTTAGAACTTTTTTTGTTTAATATTTATTGTTCCCAGTGAGTGAATATTGCAAGAGAAGGCATAATTAATAATAATGATAACAATAATGGACACTTATATTGTGCCGGTATCTGCCAAGTTTGACGCTCATGGCGCATGAACATTATTACCCGTCATCAGACCAGTTATATCATTTTTTTATTTATTTATTTATTTAAACTTATTTATACACGATAACCCATTTAACCAAGGTTGTTTTTCAAGGGGCCGTGTTGCATAAAAACTTCTGGTAAAATATGAACATGACATAAAGTAAAATAAATAATTTAAGTCATCAAGTCAAAAATAATCTTAAAACAAACAAAAACATTAAGTCAGTGTACAAAAAGCAAGAATAAATTTTAAAGAAGTAAAATAAATTATAAGCCAGGCAAATAAAACAGAACTACAAGCACAAGAATACAATAAAAATCAAATAGAATTAAAAACCAAACAAGAGGATCGGTAAGTTATATTTAAGTAATTACTGTGAAATGAATATGATTTAACTATACACAGAAAACGTAAAATTAAAAGTTCAATAAATTAAAACAATGATAAATATATATATATATATATATATATATCAATTATTTATTTAAAAATATAGAAAATAGACTGTACTTTAGAACCATCTCAACTCCCTGGGGAGTATGCAGCCCATGCTGCCAAATGTGTAGCGCAACGAGCTTAATCAAACACAATTACCATCTCTGCCCTTAAGGGTCCCCATTTATACTCCCAGGTGAAGAGAAGTGCAATTATAGTTAAGTGTCTTGGTCAGGGAGACAAGCACCATGGTCGCAGCCAGGATTCGAACCCACACAAGTCCGATGCACTAAACCGCTCGGCCATGGCACCCCATTGTGTGAAAATGCATAATTATGAAAATAATAATTAATGAAAAAAGTACTTACATACATGTACTTGAATTTATCAGGAAGGAAATTGGGGTGAATGAACTGCACGAAGCACTCCTTGAAATGAATAGAGATAAAGCTCCGGGCTTAGACGGACTAACCGTAGAGTTTTATGTAAGCTTTTGGGAAGTAATTAAAAACGATTTTGTAGAATTGGTAAATTATTGTAAATTAAAAAATAGACTTCCGAATTCAATGAACACAGCACTCGTTAGAATTATATATAAGAACAAAGGACAGAGGGAAAATTTAAAAAATTGGCGACCAATAAGCCTTCTTAATGTAGATTATAAAAACATTAAGTCAGTGTACAAAAAGCAAGAATAAATTTTAAAGAAGTAAAATAAATTATAAGCCAGGCAAATAAAACAGAACTACAAGCACAAGAAAATCAAATAGAATTAAAAACCAAACAAGAGGATCGGTAAGTTATATTTAAGTAATTACTGTGAAATGAATATGATTTAACTATACACAGAAAACGTAAAATTAAAAGTTCAATAAATTAAAACAATGATAAATATATATATATATATATATATATCAATTATTTATTTAAAAATATAGAAAATAGACTGTACTTTAGAACCATCTCAACTCCCTGGGGAGTATGCAGCCCATGCTGCCAAATGTGTAGCGCAACGAGCTTAATCAAACACAATTACCATCTCTGCCCTTAAGGGTCCCCATTTATACTCCCAGGTGAAGAGAAGTGCAATTATAGTTAAGTGTCTTGGTCAGGGAGACAAGCACCATGGTCGCAGCCAGGATTCGAACCCACACAAGTCCGATGCACTAAACCGCTCGGCCATGGCACCCCATTGTGTGAAAATGCATAATTATGAAAATAATAATTAATGAAAAAAGTACTTACATACATGTACTTGAATTTATCAGGAAGGAAATTGGGGTGAATGAACTGCACGAAGCACTCCTTGAAATGAATAGAGATAAAGCTCCGGGCTTAGACGGACTAACCGTAGAGTTTTATGTAAGCTTTTGGGAAGTAATTAAAAACGATTTTGTAGAATTGGTAAATTATTGTAAATTAAAAAATAGACTTCCGAATTCAATGAACACAGCACTCGTTAGAATTATATATAAGAACAAAGGACAGAGGGAAAATTTAAAAAATTGGCGACCAATAAGCCTTCTTAATGTAGATTATAAAATTGTAACAAAATGTCTTACAAAGCGTCTATGTAAACTTATGCCTTACTTGATCAATGAAAATCAAAGTTGCGGGGTCAAAGGTAGAAATATACATGACAATTTAATGGTGGTAAGGGATGCCATAGATTACGTTAATTTAAATAACAAAGCAGCAGCGATAATAAACATTGATCAGGAAAAGGCATTTGATCGAATTGAATGGAGGTACATGTACGCAACAATGGAGGCAATGGGAGTCCCAGGAGGTCTAATAGAATGGATTAAGACTATTTACAGCAACCCGTTATCCACAATTAATGTCAACAATTACTTTACTGAGCCCATATGAGTCACAAGAGGAATAAGGCAAGGGTGCCCAATGTCTCCATCGTTGTATGCCATCTGCGCGGAAGGACTCGCCAATATGATTAGAAATAATAAACTAATAAAAGGTCTGGAGCTGCCGAAACAAGACATTGTTAAAATAATACAACACGCTGATGATATGAGCATATTTATCACACAGGATTCAGATTTTGAAAATTTGGAATATATTTTTTACACATGCAGTGAAGGATCTGGTTCTAAAATTAATGCCCAAAAAACCCGAGGATTGTGGTTGGGAAAATGGAAAAATAGGGAAGAGAAACCAGGAAATTTCGAATGGACGAACCATAAATTTAAAGTATTGGGCATTTATTTTGGAAATGAAGTCAAGCCAGATCTGGGATGAAAGAATTCACAAAGCAAAAAAATTACTGAATAGATGGAAAGGAAGATCCTTGACAATGAAGGCTAAATCGGTGGTAGTTAATTTTACTTGTGGGTAGCAGTTTGGCTTATTTTGGTTCTGTGATCTTGTGTCCGGATCACCTGATCAGGAAATTAAACGATGTAATTTGGGAATTTTATTGGTCGGGGGGACCGGACAAGATGAAAAGGGATACAATAAGGGGACCAAACACAAAAGGTGGGACGGGACTTATTAATGTAGAGTTTAAACTGAGGGCCTTAAAACTGCAATGGCTTAGAAAATATACCCAAAAGGGGGGAATTTGGAAAAACTTATTTGACTATTGGATTGGTAGGGCAAGTGGAGACGACAAACTTGGCTGGTTTATCTTGAACAATTATAAACGGATTAGTCCGGAAACGCCGTCATTTTATAGAGACGTCATTAATGCCTTTATAAAATCAAGCGGCAGTGTACAATTTGACTTTAATTGTATAAATGAAGCATATTGTACACCCTTATGGAATAACTCTGTGATTACGGGAGGCGGAACGTTATTAGACTCAAAAATTTTAAAGAAATATGGAATAATTAACTTAAGACATGTTGTTAAAGACCAACATTTCATTTCCTTTAACTGTTATCCTGCGTGGAGCCACGATCGTGGCTGCGGTGTCCCGTGCGGAAAGCCACGATCGTGGCTTTCAACAACACTGTGAAAATGATGTTACGTGGCTTGTGATTGGTTAACGCTACCTACCAAGGTTTACATTAGCCAATAGCAGACACTTTTAGGAAGCCCATGGAAAGCCGATGTCATGAAGTGAGCGTTCTAAAATCAGCTATTTCTAGGCCAAATGATGTAATTCATGAAAAAACAACAACGCTCGTTTCATTGCATGACAGAGTCGCAGTATACTATATACTACTAGTACTACCAAACACTGTGAATAGTCTGGTGACAGTAACTTTTCGTGAATTTTATATCGGAATATATGAAAACTCCGCACACTGTATTGATTTTGTGTACTGAACTCCGCAGGATAACAGTTAAGGAGCTATCGAAGAGGTGTAATATTAGAAAAATAAACGGGAAGAATATTAACACGGCTAAGAAAAGGAATAATTGAAAAAAATTTGAAGGAAAATAGAGAAGGACCCGCTAATCATTTGTGTAACTCTCTGTATATTAACTTAGAAGGGACTCAATGGCTCATATCCAAGGTCTCGGTTAAAAATGTATATTGCAGTCTAATAAGTACTGCTTTTATACCACCACAAGCTCAAATGAAGTGGCAAATTAAATTGAAAATAAGTAGAAACCTAAATTGGGACGAAATTTGGCAGAAAGCTTGCAATAGAATTTTAGAACACAGTGATAAAGATTTATGGTTTCGACTAAGAAACAGGATATTACCCACAAAAGATAAGTTGTTCAAAATGGAAAAGGTAGAAGACAACAAATGTGGACTTTGCAAAACAGAAATTGAAACTATGGAACATCTCTTTATTTATTGTAACAAAACTTGGTCATCGTGGATTTACATAGAAAACATATTGAGGATTTACAATGGTAATAAGCATTTCTATATGAATGATAGCAACCGAATCCTGGGTTATGGAGAAAATGTGACAGATGTCGCTTTATTATTAATTGTGAAACTACACAAAATTATATGGGTAACCAGGTGTTATAACTTAGGTGTAAAAGAACAAATAAAATGCGAAGACTTAGAGTTTATTTACAGAAAGAGCATTAAAAATATGCTCGAATTAGAGAAGGGTAGACTTTCTAAAAACGAGTTCCTTATAATGTATGGCAAAAATAATGCTATGTGTAAAGTTATAGATGGAAATATAGAGATATCAATTTGAAAAGGAAATATTTCTCAACTTAAAGACATACGGTGTACGTAATATAATAATATGTAAATATTGTACATAAATGCAAATTTTATTTGCATACTTAATGGAAAGACAATGGTATTGTTTCAAGAGAGATTGTATGCATATAAATTGCTAAATTATAGTGATTATCCTTTATTTAAAAAAAAAATTAATAATAATAATAATGATGATGATGTTGTTGTTGTTGTTGTTGTTGTTGTTGTTGTTGTTGTTGTTGTTGTTGTTGTTGTTGTTGTTGTTGTTGTTGTTGTTGTTGTTGTTGTTGTTGTTGTTATTTATTTGTTGTTATTATTGTTGTGTTATTGTTATTGTTATTATTGTTGTTGTTGTTGTTTATTATTGTTGTTATTGTTGTTGTTGTTATTGTTGTTATTGTTATTATTATTTATTGTTGTTGTTATTATTGTTGTTGTTATTGTTGTTGCTGTTATTATTTATTGTTATTTATTGTATTATTATTATTTATTATTGTTGTTGTTGTTATTATTTGTTGTTGTTATTTATTATTGTTGTTATTGTTGTTATTTATTTATTTATTGTTGTTATTGTTATTATTGTTGTTGTTGTTGTTATTGTTGTTGTTATTGTTGTTATTTATTGTTGTTGTTGTTGTTGTTGTTTATTTGTTGTTGTTGTTGTTGTTGTTGTTGTTGTTGTTGTTGTTGTTTGTTGTTGTTGCTTGTTGTTGTTGTTGTTGTTGTTGTTGTTGTGGTTGTGCTGGTGCTGGTTATTGTTGTTGTTGTTGTTGTTGTTGTTGTTGTTGTTGTTGTTGTTGTTGTTGTTGTTGTTGTTGTTGTTGTTGTTGTTGTTGTTGTTGTGTGGACTTATATAGCGCACGTATCCACCAACTGAGTGGTGCTCAAGGCACATATTATTATCCCTGCTCATAAGGTTCATAAATCATTCCTGAAACCATCTCAGCTCCCTGGGGAGTATACAGCTCAATTGCTGCCATTACAGCGCATATAGGGCTAATCAACCAACTCTGCCCTCACAGGTACCCATTTAACCCCTGGGTGGAGAGAAGCAGTCATGGTTAAGTGTCTTGCTCAAGGACACAAGTGTCACGGCCGGGATTCGAACCCACATTCTGCTGCTAACACCAGAACTTGAGTCCGGTAAGCTAGACCGCTCGGCCACGACACTCCAATTAGCATTAAAAACACACAACAATATATCTGCCTTAAATGTTACGTACTGCACGTTTAATGATTTTATTTTGTATATGAACAGAATGTTTGACTCGACAGGCTTTTAAGGTTTTTTTTGCCAACCAGTGAAATACATGATACATGTATACGCTGTTATTGGAACCAGACCAAATTTCCCATACATGGTGGCTAAGATTTTGACAGGTCCAAATCCCCCTCTCGTAAATTTTTTTTGTCCACTTCAAACAAGAAAAAAATAGACTCATAGACTCGTTATGAAATGCTTCATCCTCTTGTGGTTTGTTTTGCAAATTATTTCACAGCATGATGTTCTCAATTATTCATATCAGTGACCCACAGCAGAGGCATCAAAGCAGAGATGTCCAAATAATTAGTCAGGTAGGGGTCCCCACACCTCACAGCGAGCCTTATCCATACCAGTCCTGTCTGAAAGTCAGTCATGTCTGGAAGTCACTATAACCGAAAGGTCGTCATGAAATGGTTAATGGTAATCAATCCAGCAATTTTGGCTGCAATTGGACATCATTTCATAGCAAAAAAATAAATAAATAAAAAATGCTGACATGTGGGTCTGAAGCGAAGCACGTGGCTGTCCATCAGAATCAAGTGTGTTTTAAATATCACTTTTATAGAGTTTCCAACATATGAATTTTTGTTTAAGAATGAAATTATCTTTCAAAATTTGTTCGCTTTTAAAATTAAATTTTTGTGGTATATGTGGTTTGCGGTTGTTCTATGTAAATTCTCCAATGAGTTGTATTTAAAATAACTGTTCTGAGAAGAACCGGTGCTTTGCAACTCCTAGTTTCAATTCAAATTATGCTCTAATCTACTTCAGGAGGATTTAAACAAATCTGCAAAAACCAACTTTAACTCTAACCACCCCAAATCCTGCAAAATCCTGCAAAATCCTCAAAGGGTCACTTTTGGGAAAAATTCAGCACTGTTGGAAATTAGTACTTCTGGCAAGAAGTACAGGCCATAAGTGCTGAATATCAAAGATCAACGAAAATGCATGGTGCATTTTGAAGATAAGGGCATGTTTCCAAAAGTGCACTGATGGATTTTGGAGGATTCAGGAAGGTTCCTAGCCAGAATACCTAGGGAGTTAGGGTTAACCCTAACCTTCCCAAATCCTCCAAAATCCTCTTTGCTAAAGTGAAGGATTTTGGAGGATTGAGGTTATTAGGGATATTTGTCTTTCCATGGTACATGTACATCCATGGTTGTTGTAGTGGTTGCAAGGTCAGTGCTTGGGTCAGTGGACACTGTTTATTGCTCCACGCATGCAGGGAGGGTCCCTGGCCATGTACATGTATCACAGATTAGAAACACATGTGTGCATACATGTCATGTGCTTGCTTTACTACTGAAGGATTTTGGAGGATTCAGGTTATGTGTAAGCAAATGGGCCTAGGGAGTTATGGTTATTGGAATAAAAAAGGACATTGATCCCAGATGTACTAACGCACAGGCAGCTCACAGGCAGCTCACAGGCAGCTGGTATTGATGGATCAACCATTAAGAGAACTTATTCAGTCTGTGTAAACAAACAAACAAACATTGTTATCATTTTTATCTAACCATGACAATTTGTCCTTCGCAAGCTACTAACAGAACTTGCAAGAGGGTTGACCATACAATTTTGATAACGTGACTGATAGTGAGCAATCACCCTCCAGCTATGAGATCTGGAAGATAATTTCTTCAGTGCTGTTTCATTCAAGCAAAGATACACAGTGAAAAGCAATTTGATAGAATTTCTTGTACAGTGCTAGTGTACCTTTCTGCTGGCTCATTCTCTGTGCCATCTCTTGCAAAAATCTCGCTAAAGGGAAGGTACAACATTGGTAATGTTGGCAAAACTGCTTCTATGAGTATGCTTACTCTCTTTGAATCAAGATATACATTAAAGGGAAGGTACAACATTGGTAACGTTGGCAGAACTGCTTCTGTGAGTATGCTTACTCTCTTTGAATCAAGATATACATTAAAGGGAAGGTACAACATTGGTAATGTTGGCAAAACTGCTTCTATGAGTATGCTTACTTCTCTATGAATCAAGATATACATTGAAGGGAAGGTACAGCATTAGTAATGTTGGCAAAACTGCTTCTATGAGTATGCTTACTCTTTTTGAATCAAGATATACATTAAAGGGAAGGTACAACATTGGTAATGTTGGCAAAACTGCTTCTATGAATATGCTTACTCTCTTTGAATCAAGATATACATTGAAGGGAAGGTACAGCATTAGTAATGTTGGCAAAACTGCTTCTATGAGTATGCTTACTCTCTTTGAATCAAGATATACATTAACGGGAAGGTCCAACATTGGTAATGTTGGAAAAACTGCTTCTACGAACACAATGTATGCTTGCTCTCTTTGAATCAAGGCTCTGGAACTCTTTACCCTGCCTCTGTTGTGGATGTTCCATCTGGTCAGTCCTTCAAATCTAATGTTCATCATCATCTGATTAATCTGCCACCTGCTCAAAATATATGAACTTTAGCTTGCTTCTTGTTAAATTAAAAAAAAAATACAGTTAACAAACGACCTGTGAAAGTTTCAACATTTTATGTTGCATATATTACCGTTGGTATTAATCAAATCCTTTATTTTAAGATAAAGTACTTTTTCTGGTAAACTTATTGGCAGTTATTACACTATTCTAAAAACTGAGTTGAGCTCACTGTTTTTGTTCTAGGGCACTGGAGAATCCTTAGTTATGCGAAGTACAACCAAAAACGCCTTGCCTATCCCTAAAAGACTCTTACTTACATAAGCAAATGATGCTCTGCTTCAGTAAGCACCGACTGTTTGCTTCGGTGAGCAGAGCCATGAAATTGGGCTCCGGTCTAACACGATTAAACCCAAATGAAAGTTCTTTCAGAAGTGTCAAGTTCCAAGACTTATTGTATTGATCTACATGTCTCTGACATAACCAGGATGCACTTAGAGAACCCATAAGGAAGTTTGTGCAGCTTAAAAAATATACTACTCAAAACAATTTAGGGAACACCGGATTTTTAACATCAAATAGGTTTGAAATTTTCCATGAACCGGGATTTTCATTTGCAACTCCCTCTCTCTTTCAGTAGTCATGTCATGAAATGTGTAATCACTACATGCATTCTTTATCATCTGTTTCATTGTGCAGTTGTTTCTCATCAATTCTGTGAAACATTGTGTTTATCTGAAATAAATGATCTTGCTTTAACTGAGATTATTCCAGTGTTCCCTAAATTGTTTTGAGTAGTATAGTATAGGTTGATGAAATTCTTGTGTATGGTGATAAACAATTGATTTAATTTTGCCCTACACCTATGCACTGTATCCTTAGTGCTTTCCGAGTGTCTGTGAAAAAACTTCACAGGCAACTCGGGCGGGATCTGAAACCACAACCTACTTACTAGTGCAGACATCTTAACCTCTCGACCACCGAGCTTGCCCGATGACGATCGGCTGGCTAGAATCCTATGTAGCAGCGGGTTCCGTGATATAAAAAAAAAAGTGGGTATGACCGTATGAGTATAGACTGGTCCCCTGTCTTTAAAGACAGGCTCCTTCAATGGATTTTATTGGATACATTGTGTTGAAGATCTGACGTCACTCTTCAAGGCTCGCATGCAAGCTTCCAAATAAGTTCAAAGTTGAATCTCTGGGAAACATGGCAGCCAGTATCTGTCATAATTCACGTGCCTGAAAGTGTGACGTCAGATCTTCAAGCTAGTATGAGTATAGCTTATACTTTAACCGCAGAGCAATGAGTCCTCTTTGCTATTTGTAAGCGCTGGAATTGGACATTGTTTAATTGGATGTGGTCACATGATTCTGCCAAAATAAGTCAGTTATGTATTGATATTTTGTGTTAAAATCAAGCTACTTAAAGTACTTGCAGTTGCCAATCCTGGTGCTTGTGTCCTTGAGCAAAACACTTTTCCATAATTGCTTTTCTTCACCCAGTATAAATGGATAGCTGGGGAAAAGCCGAGATCGGTCTGGCATTTCTTACAAGGGGAGAAGAAATATTCTCACTTGTGTAATGTCAAGGAAACCAAACACCATCACTGGACTGATGAGCCATTAATGCTCTAAGTGCAACGACCCTTCTCCCAAGACTCCCCAGAATGACTTCATATCAAGCATAACCTACAGCACAGCAGCCATACAGTGTGCAAGTACCTGTAACTGCAATCAGTTGATAACTGTTGGTTAAAATATCTCAGCCCCAATCCTACATGGTAGTTATACTCGTTGTGTTAAACACCAGACCGGTAATTAAATCACTTATAGTATAAGTGACCTTTCATGGTCATATCGTATCTGTTGGCGATTGTAATCAGAAATTCTTAAATAAAATTGATTTATTTTTTGATGAATTAAAGATAGATCTATTAAGTATGTGATCCACTTCAAGGACCTTACGGCATAGGCCCTATGTAATTAAAATAATCTCAAATAAAATTGATTTTTTTTTAATGCATTAAAGATGGATCTATTAGGAAGGGACAGTATAGTCACCATCAGAGTAGACATTCAACAGGGCATGGAATCGGTGTCCTAGTTTAAGATGAACACGGTGACTGAGAATTACTGGCTCATGTATGCAGCAGCAACGGTTATATGACCTTATCATGAGGGGTATTATGTTCAGTCACTGAGTTAATCTGAAACTAGCACTCTGATTCCATGCCCTGTTGATCATGATGATACTGTCCCTTTAAGTATGCAAACCATTTTGAAGGATCTTCTTTTGGCATATATAATTAGAAAAATCTCAAAAACAAGTTGATGTTTTTCAGGCTTGTGATTTCTCAGGATGTTTTACAGATCTCCCTTTGCCGCAACATTTTCTTGAAAGATAAGACAGTAGCCTGTATGTGTCCAAACCTCTAGTTTCTTGCTTGTGGGAATGTGGAGAGTTCCGTAAATTAAACATCCAGGAGGTTCAAGGGACTTTGTCCTCTTGACCCAGGCTCGCTACCCATTTTTCAGGATTTTTTACTTTTGTCAAATCACACCCATGGTTTTTGTTTTGATAAATAAAGGACAGGTCTCAATCAACAGACAGAAGAATGTTTGGCATTTTAAGATCTCGCTGAGCTGAAACTTTCACAGGGAACTTTTTATGGCTTTCCTTGAAATGTCCCCCCCAAAAAATAAAAAAAATAAATAAAAAAATCTTCTAATGGAGGTATCCTTATTACCCGAAAAAGGGTTGATGTCAACTATACTATCCTGATTGGGAGGTACTGATTGAAACCCTATTCTCCCAATGAGGATACCATCAGTCCCTCATCGGAAAACGCTTAGGTGACAATGACACCAGCATTTCTTTACCCTGGAAAATTTACATAACCTTGTCCAGGGATCTTTTACATGAAGGCTTGCTTATAATAATTCTTACTCCCATCCAGGTTAAGAGAACAGCGCCACCAAGTGGTCACATTTTTTTCTTGGGGAAAAGAAGAACGGATGGGTTTCACTGAATTAACTGAATTCAGTGAGTTTTATATCAGTTTTTCCAGCTCATATTGAGCTAAAAAATGTATTGTTTTATTTAACATTTTGATGCTTTTTTTTGGGGGGGGGGGGGGTTGGTTTTGGAAAAAAAATTGAGGGAAGGCATGGCCTCCTCACCTCAATCAGGAAGCCTTATGTTGACAATGACAGCTCCTGGCATACTATCCTGATTGGGAGATATTTATATCCTGATTGGTACCCTCAAGTTCCAATGACGATACAAATAGCATCAATCAGGAAGCATTTAGTTGACAGTGATACCTTCTGTCATACTATCTCGATCGGGAGATACTTATATCCTGATTGGTACCCTCAAGTTCCAATGACGATACAAATAGCATCAATCAGGAAGCATTTAGTTGACAGTGATACCTTCTGTCATACTATCTCGATCGGGAGATACTTATATCCTGATTGGTACCCTCAAGTTCCAATGACGATACAAATAGCATCAATCAGGAAGCATTTAGTTGACAGTGATACCTTCTGTCATACTATCTCGATCGGGAGATACTTATATCCTGATTGGTACCCTCAAGTTCCAATGACGATACAAATAGCATCAATCAGGAAGCATTTAGTTGACAGTGATACCTTCTGTCATAGTATCTCGATCGGGAGATACTTATATCCTGATTGGTACCCTCAAGTTCCAATGACGATACAAATAGCATCAATCAGGAAGCATTTAGTTGACAGTGATACCTTCTGTCATACTATCTCGATCGGGAGATACTTATATCCTGATTGGTACCCTCAAGTTCCAATGACGATACAAATAGCATCAATCAGGAAGCATTTAGTTGACAGTGATACCTTCTGTCATACCTTCTGTCATACCTTCTGTCATACTATCTCGATCGGGAGAAACTTATGTAGAGAGTATGGAATTTAGACACCCCCAAAATTTTAAATATATGTGTCCTGTGTTTTATTATTTACTTGCTTTTACTTACCCCTCAAGTAGAGGAAGGTAACACCCCTGTAGTATAAATCAACTATCCTAAGACCCTGGGAGGGACAGGAAGTGAGGACTGTAGGAATGTTTGGACTGGTCACTTGTGGCAGATTATTTCAAGTGAACAGACCTTATATTCAAAGTTCTTCTTGCCCATTGATTTACAGATTACTTAATTCACCAACTACTTGTCAACCCGCACGGGTGTAACATTTATATCCTGATTGGTACCCTTAAGTCCCCATGGGAATTCAGATCGCATCAATCAGGAAGCTTACTTCTGTCACACTATCTCGATCCTGATTGGTACCCTCAAGTCCCAATGACAATACAAATTGCGTCAATCAGGAAGCATTTAGTTGACAATGAAACCCTGTGCTGACTTTCCCCATTAAAATAGGATCTAAAGTATTGACAAAATTGAACATTAATTCTATGAAAATAACCTTGGACAGTTGTCTGTTACTCTTGGCAACACTCCTGTCCATGGTGTTTAATTGACAAGAGAATAAGTCCCTGAACAATTCCTGTATCATTATTGTGGCTTTACCTGCAGATGTGCACAGAGCTATTAATGAGTTGTCTATCTTTTTTGTAAACTTGTGCAATTTAAAAAAATATATATATTAGTATTGTAATTGACCGTGTTATAGCTAGACCTTGTAAGGCTGTGGATTTTCATTTATTTCAGGAACCGTATACCCGAAATTGGAAATTTTCGTATACCCGGGTACCCGTAAACAATTTTGTAAAAATGCATAAATACTGAATGTATAAAATAACCAATATGAACAGAAGTTTCTCTTGTTTTATTACTAGAGTCATAATAAATGTGGACTTACTGTAATAATTTTCCGCCTCTATATTATAAACGACTCGTAGCATCCCCATTCCACACACAAAGAATCAGAGACTTCCATTTGTGTTGCTTAAATGCTCCGTCAAAATGTTCAAGTCGTTTATGGGTAATGGGTAATGGGTAATGGGAACCGAAAAATGGAACCGGGTAATGACAGTTTTGGTCGGGTATCTGGATACCCGGCACAGCCTTTGTGCAACTACAGTATGTCACAGATCTCTGATATTGAGGTGATCATGTCCTCATAAGAAATCTACTTAACTGTATTATGTTACTTAATCCACATTCAGATCAACAACTTCATCATCAATATCCGAAAAGTGTGATTTTTTTTTCTCTAAAAAATAAATGCCCATACTGGGTTCACTTTCAAAATCAAATTACCCGTATTTAGTTGTTTTTTGTTGAAACGGCAGATTTTGTTCAAGTATTGTTATTTAGTCATGAAACACCAACCAACTAAGCATGTGAGTCAGCGTGACGCAAAAGAAATTTGTTTTGGCTCACAACGCTGCATTGTGCGTTGGCTCATTGTAACAGCTGACACACGACTCACACACACACCAGTCCGTTTCTGGTCATCACCATACGATCACATGTGCTGTGATGACGTCACTCGCACAAGGTCTGCACAGACTAATAGCAGGCAGTGTTTCTACACAAATTACTGTGAGTAATTGTGCGCTTGTAAAAAAGATTATTTTGCAGTCAATATTGCATTTGTAATAAATTGTAGCTCTTCTCTAGATGTGACTTTCTTAATTGTGCATTTTAAAGATGTACATCTGTACGCCTATAATAGGAACAATTTTCACAGGCTGGTTGTTTAAAGGGACAGTATCGTCACGATCAACAGGGCATGGAATCGGAATGCTAGTTATACATAAACTCAGTGACTGCTATAATACCCCACATGATAAGGTCATATTACCATTGCTGCTGCATAAATGAGCCAGTAATTTTCAGTCACTGTGTTCATCTTAAACAAGGACATCGATTCTATGCCCTGTCGAAAGTCTACTCTGATTGTGATGATACTGCCCCTGTAACTTTTATATTGATTCAAAGAGAGTAAAGCATATTCAAAGAAGCAGTTTTATCAAAATAACCAATGTTGTACTTTCCCTTTGACAATAATTTACAATATATTTTGATTTCTTCTAGATCTGTAAATTACTGTTTCCCTTGTAGGATTTCAAAAAGCCCAAAACAATGGTTTTTTTTCCTTTCAACTATATTCTATTACCGCTTAAAAACAAAATTGCCACTATCAAAACAATTGGAACGTGCATCTGTAACGTGAATAAAGAAACATGAACTCTCGGAGTGTGTACCTTACCTATGTAATCTTACAATTTACATATTTTCTGCTGACTTTATTTCATTTTGGAAAAGGAAATCCAATCTAAGAAGGCAAAAACAAGTAATGAAATATTCAATGGTAATGGTCTCAGATTTGTGTTCTATATACTTGGCAGGGAGATTAAACGTTTTTTTGTTAATATATATATATTTTTTTTGTGTATAGTATGTTGGTAGTCTTATGCTAGTGTTTATAATACAATATTGTCAAGTTGATTAACACTCCTACAATCAGTGCAATTTTTGAAACAACCCAGACCGCGTTCACACTTGATCCGGCAAGGGCGATCAAAGGAGGATCAGATCCTGCAAGGGCGATCAAAGGGCGATCAACAGCTAGTGTGAACGCAAGAGCGATCAGGATCTGATCCTCCTTTTTGATCCCCCTTTATTGCGGGATCAAAGGAGGATCTGATCCTGCAAGGTGGATCAAAAACGTAGTGTGAACGCAACGCAGGATCAGACCCCGCAATTTGACCCACCGACTTCCGGTCTAATCAAACAGACTGGAGCGCGAGTTGAAAAAAATAAACCGCAAAGCTTGTAAACAACCAGTGTTGGTTATGCAATGAGAGCGTCCCCTTATTACACTGGTTCCAACACGTAACACAGCATTTCTGTGCACAAAAGAACATTACACGATTTGAATGGTACTTGGCATTTGCATCCCTGTTCTGCATGCAACAACCGTGCGTGACGAACCACATGCTTCGACCATTTCTACCTCTATGCATCGACCAGTTTCCTTCTCATCAGGCTTTCGTGTTTTTTTTATCATAATACCACGGTTTTCATTAGTATTTGAAAATCATTTTGTATATCCATATTTTGTATTTTCTTGTCGCAGTATTAGTACACTTAAGGTTTAGTGTTGTTGGTGGTTGTTTACGTTATTTCTTGTACGACATGGCCGAAGCTGCTGCTGTTGTACGGGGTCGAATGTGGTCGGAGGGGAGCTGGCATGTTTTTGGACATGCATCACCCGGCAACGCGTGTGCCTGCGCAGCGCACAATCAATGACCTTGCTCAGTTGACCTGTCACACGAGCAGTGTGGAACTTCCGTTGAACCGACGGTCGGGCTAGGGGGATCAATGCACGATCAGACTCAAGTGTGAACGCATCCGCGATCAGTTTGATCGCCCTTGCAGGATCTGATCCTCCGTTGATCGCCCTTGCCGGATCTAGTGTAAACGCGGCCCCATTCAGGCCACTCCAAGCCATTAGCTATTGCCAGTGGCCTCCTATGGTTACCCTTCTGTGTACTGTCACACCACTGAGATTACAAGGTCAAGTGGTCTCCCATCTATACATTGGAGGCCATACTAATATGTTCAAACATTTACAGTGACCTTGGGTGGCACACAGTTGATTTTGTATGATTACTTGGAAAGGACAGCAGGCTTGTACATGTGTTTACTGAAGTTTGCTAAAGAACAGAATTTTGTGGATCAGAGTGGCCTCCATGTGTAGGAGGCTTTTAATAGAATCATTTAACAAAAAGGTTTCTGGTCTCTGTGCACATCACCTTTAGTTTTCTTTTTTTGCTATGAAATGATGCCCAATTGCAGCCAAAATTGCTGGATCGATTGGATTCCAGCCGTGCTGTGTTTTAAATGACTTTTTCACATACATGTAGGGGTATAAATGTTTGTCCGATTTGTGAGGCCTCTCTTAGCCACCATACTTTGTGTATAGGAAATTTGGTCTGGTTCAAATAACTGCATATACAGGTATCACGTCTTTCACTGCTTGGCTATAAAAAAATGCATCACTGCACCGATTTTGAAACCGACCTATGACCAGAAACTGGAGACTTTTTTGGGGGGCCTAATGATTGTATGCTAATGTTGGCATCTGAATAATATTCAGTTAAATTCAATTTGATATTTATGTACATGCCATAAACAGAAAAGTATTAAATCAGTGTGCGATTTCAGTTCACATAGCAAAGCAGGAACAGCAAATTGATCAGAAAATAACGACAAAAACAGTTATGTGAACATAATAAAAACCTAGGTCTTAGTGGAAATACCTGTAATATAACAAAAACGAATAATTTAATATGAATATATAATTCATATTCGATATAATTAAATTTGATTCAATTCAATGTCACATTTATTTCCATGGAAATAGATAAAATTATTGCATATGCAAACAAAGAGTAAACAAACGGCAAATAAGAATAGAAATTTAAGTATGTAAATAAGCTTGTTGATCATTCTAACATTCAGCCCCCCCCCCTTCCACCCCTTATCTGCAGTTGGTAATGGCTTCTTCAAGCTAAACGAGAAAACAGTGATGCGAGCAACATTAGTGTAATAACAAAGCCTACATTGATGCACCTACATGCGTAGTTGTTTCTACAATGTGTGTGCGTGTGTGTGTGTGTGTGTGTGTGTGTGTGGTGTATTCCTACCTCTGTACATAACCATGGTAGCTGGCATACTCTGCACATCATATCGGTTTGTCTCTCACAGCTTTCGCTCAGCTCTGAGGGTGAATACATTTAACGTATGGTCCATCTGCTGAGTGCAGTGTTAATTGAGTGGTTAGATGAATAGATTGTCTTGTATAGCCATAGTTCATGTTGGCGGCTTTTTAAACAAGGAGATGATGTGTGACTTAAAGGATTCATGTTTATTAGTGTGCTGCATACGCGTAGTGTAATTAAAACACAGCGGTTGGAATTATTGTCCAGCTCCGGGATCTGCGTTTGTGATTTCTTCTTTTTCCTTTTCACTTACCGCCTGCTGATGCGCTAGAGGGAAGAAGATTGGCCTGCATGGGTGGCTTCCCGTGGTGAACCTACTAATCCTGCTAATTGTGTACATTGCTGAATTGTTTAGGAAAGCTTTGGCAAAGTTTGCTCTGTACTTGAAGGATTTCGTCTTCAGTTTGCTGATTGTGTTAAGTTGTTGACATGTTGACGTACATTGTACACCTCGTGAATTGTATAACAGTTGATGCTGGCGACAAACACAGTATGCACATATTTGGAGGTCAGTTAGATCTTTGTTCTATCACAGTGCTCATGAAGTCAAGTATCGTTGCTATCATTATTTAACTATTTTATCATTATTATAATTATATATTATGGAGTGTCGTGGCCGAGCGGTCTAGCGCACCGAACTCAAGTTCTGGTGTTGCCAGCAGCAGGGTGTGGGTTCGAGCCCCGGTCGTGACACTTGTGTCCTTGAGCAAGGTACTTAACCATAATTGCTTCGTCCTTCGGATGGGACGTAAAGCCGTAGGTCCCGTGTGTTGTGTAATGCACGTAAAAGAATGCGCCTTGAGCACCACTTAGTTGGTGGATACGTGCAAGTGCTATATAAGTCCACACATTATTATTATTATTATTATTATTATAGGGAAGGTATAATAATAATAATAATAATAATAATAATAATGTGTGGACTTATATAGCGCACATATCCACCAACTAAGTGGTGCTCAAGGCGCATTATATCATTACCCCTGCTCATAAGGCTCATAAGGCTCATAAATCATTCCTGAAACCATCTCAGCTCCCTGGGGAGTATACAGCTCAATTGCTGCTATTACAGCGCATATAGGGCTAATCAACCAACTCTGCCCTCACAGGTACCCATTTAACCCCTGGGTGGAGAGAAGCAATTATGGTTAAGTGTCTTGCTCAAGGACACAAGTGTCACGGCCGGGATTCGAACCCACATTCTGCTGCTAACACCAGAACTTGAGTCCGGTAAGCTAGACCGCTCGGCCACGACATTAACCCGAACCACCCAAATCCTTCAAAATCCTCCAAGGGGCACTTTTTTCGAAAATTTCAGCACTGTTGGAAACTGGTACTTTCACCTCTTCAAATGGGACAAAAATTACTACCTGGCAAGAAGTACAGGCCATAAGTGCTGAATATGAAAGATCAACAAAAATACATGGTGCATTTGGGCATGTTTCCAAAAGTGCACTGATGGATTTTGGAGGATTCAGGAAGGCTCCTAGCCAGAATACCTAGGGGGTTAGGGTTAATGTCAACCTTCTAGTTGTCCAGAAATATATTTTAAAAAACTAACCTGTATAAATGGCATCACAATACAGGTGTGTGCTAATTATTATGAGAATACAATGATTTGTTTTGTAAATTCGACATTGCAATTCCTGTTTTCTCTAAAATCAAAGCACTTCAGATGAAATAATTACTAAGGATCGATTCAGTCAGTCAGTCAGTCACATTGGTGGATCCAGGGGTGGGGGGCTAAGGGGGCTGTAGATTCCCCTAAAATCGTTTTTTTTTTTAAATTTAAAAAGGAGAAAAAAAGAGAGAGAGAGGGGAGGGGAGGGGAGAATGCACTCCCATTCCTACAGTATACTTTGTTTTTTTCTCCCTTTGATTATTTCATTGTAATTTTTGTAGTACTGAAAAATAATTGTTTTTGATTCTCAGGCCCCCCTAAAAAAAATTCTGGATCCACCCATGATTCAGTCAGTCAGTCAGTTTTATTTATAATAATTTACCAAATAAAATGTCCAAAGATGTTTACTATCTTTACACCAAGTTTTTAGATACTCATTTATTAGTTTAGACTTGTAGCTTTGCATGGTGAGGAGGATAAGTAAGAATAATTGCGGTGACACCATGTGAAATTCTCAATTGAGTAGTAATTAGTTCTGAAAAGAACTGGAGGTGACATTACCCGGTTCTTTATTTTGGTTCCAATTACCCATAAATGACTTTTGAAAATTTATTAGTTTGATACTCTGATGTAAGGCTGTGCCGGGTATCCGGGTACTCAGATACCCGACCGAAACTGACATTACCCAGTTTTTTTTATGTTCCAATTACCCATAAATGACTTTTGAAAATTTCAACTAAACATTTAAGCCGCACAAATGGAAGTCTTGGGTTTTTTGTTAACAAAATATGTGTGGGGAATGGGGATACTACTGGTAGTTTTTAATATTACTGTAGAGGCGGGAAATTATTATAGTAAGTCTACATTTATTATGACTCTAATAAAACAAGAGAAACTTATGTTCATGTTGGTTATTTTATACATACGGCATTATTTATGTATTTTTACAAAAATGTTTACGGGTACCCGGGTATCTGAAGATTTCCCAGAAATAACCGAAAATGCACAGCCTTACTCTGGTATTTACTAATGTTGTACCTACCTCAAATGAAACCAAGGATTTGTCAAAAGTACGCTATGCCTGATGAAATCCTTCAAGAGAAGATGTTGTAGTAATGTTCAGTTTAAGATGTGGGTGGGAAAACCCCAGACAAATATTGTCTGAGAAAAAAAAACGTAATAAGGTAGGGTGAGAAATCCAATCCGGGTAACCTGGGTTACGGAGTTGACTGACAAAGAAAGTACAACGTCATTTGTATGTAATTTGTACGGATGTGATGTGTTTTCACCGAGCTGTATGTGTCTTGCTGAGACCCATTGGGGATCACTGTTTATCACTGACTAAGCCACCAAGTTTGAATAACAAATAAATACAAAATAAGAAATAATACACCATCTTGACACTTTTAAAGATAACGTATATAATTAGTAATTGGTAAATAACCAGCTGGTTGAATTTTAATATAAAAATGTTAATATAAAAATGCTCTTCATGGTATAAATGTTTCCTAGACAAAAAACAACTATGAGATTTGTAAGGAAGTGAGATTATATTGGAAAGTGTGCTCTTTCCTAAATTCCACCTCTGACTGAAAAAAATAAAATAAAAATAAATTGTTACAATACAAAGCTGTAATTTTCACATGTACATGCCCAGTATTTATTCAAACATAGTAAGCATACTGTTAGAATTTTTGCAAACATTACCAACTCTGCACTGTCCGTTTATACTGATTTCACATTGAGCAATGGAATGAAATGAACTCGTTTTGACATTTAAGAAACAGGTATCTCTAATGGAGAATCGTATTTACGGTGTCAGAGTAAATCAGAGCTTCTTTTTCTTTACTTATTAGCGCGGAGTGGTCTCAGATCTCGGGGATGAAACTTGGCAAATCTTGTGATTGAGTGTCTCAATTAAATCTTATCAATTTCTCAATTTACACATATGTAGTGGTATCAATTTTCATTAATGCCTTTGCAGTTTGTAGACTCTTCAATGGCACGATAATTTAATTAATTTGTATCATGATTCATTAAGGCTCTGAAATGTGGTGTAAACAGTAGCATTTAGTTAGTTTTTTTTTTTTTTTTTTTTTTTTTTAATTTATTTTTTATTTATTTATTTTTATTTTTATTTTTTTTGCATTTATTTATTTATTATTATTATTTTTTATTTATTTATTTATTTTTTATTGGGGGGAGACAATTAGACCCCATGATTAGACCTTTTTCTTGTTAACTGAGCATTTGGTTTGGTTTGCAGTCATTAAACATTTTGAAGTAACAACTGCTTCATTGGATATGGTTTAAGGTTGTGTTATTGTCAATTTATAGTATTCCAGAATTCCTATCCTACAAAACAAAGATTTGCATGAAAATTTAACAAAAAGTATATGATCTACATAAAATGTCATTTCATAGACCATGTAAGCTAGTGATTCTCGTTATTATAAGAAAAAGTCAGTTTAAATTGAACAATTTATTACCTTACAGTGTACATGTAATGACAAGCATACAATGAAGTCAGTATTTAGTAAATGGTGGAAGTGATTAAAGATTTTTTGATGAGTAATGAATATTAATCAGAAGTCATCAAAATAGTACATTGTACTGTGTACATTGTACACATTTCTGTCAGAGACAAATGAGACAAATACTTTTTTTACAGTCTAAAACTGTTAGAAATAAAAATTAAAAAAACAATAACACAAAAGGTTGTCAGGTTACAAATTTAAATGAAGGTTAAAAAATGGTGTTTAACCCTCCTACTATAGCTGCACTTTAGTGGGAAGTAGCCATAGTGGTCAAAATCAGTCAACTGCCTGTTTTGACTGTTGACCCAAATGTGCACACAGGGGCATTTTGGACTGGTTTTTACTGTCATTTTGGCCACCCTGAATACCAGACAATGCTTTTACCAGTCAAAATGGTTGACTCATTTTGACCTGTAAATATACTTACTGCATGTAAGGTTTGACAGTGTTTGACTTTTAAGTGCACTAGATTATACCGTACCTTGGCAAGTGGGAAATCAAAATTTTGACTGATTTTGACCCTTGCAGTCATAGAAGGGTTAATAACATATGTTCATTTCAACTCTTTAGTTTAAAAAAGTGTCTGTGAAAAAACTTCACAGGCTACTCGAGCGGGATTCGAACCCACAACCTCCTGCTTACTAGTACAGACGTCTTAACCTCTCGACCGCTGGCTAGAATCCTATATAGCAGCCGATTCAGCGGGTTCCATGATATATTTTGGATTACCAGTGTTGTACTTTACCTTTAAATATAAGTGCATGGTCTTGTGCACAGTGTCCTTGTGTGGTAGCTGTTAATTAATTCTGGTGTCTGTCTGCCAGAGATATGATCAAGGTTAATCTATGCCATTTGTGTTCTAGCAATGTACATTAAATGGAATGCACAACATTACAAGATGATAATATTACCAAATTATCATCCGAAAGCTAACTTGATGTTGGTACCGATACCATTGTGAAACATGATTTTGTCTGAAGTGCCCAGAAAGCACAAACAAATATGCACGTTGTCAAAAAAATAAAATGCATGCATGCAGGGTTCTGCCCAGAAATTTTTTAGTGCCTGGAAAAAAAGAAAAAGTCTAAACTGAATCCTGTAACACAGAATGGGGGCGTTATGTCAAGCTATCCAGTATAGAAATGCTTCAATTTTTACTGGTAAAGACAACATCTGTCATCTTTTATTGATAATTTGTGAAAGGAAATAGGCAAGTTGGAATATGAGTGTTGGTCAGAAAAAACAAAAATTTTTGCCAGTTGTGGTCACGGGATCCTGAGTGTTTGTATATAATCCTGCATGCCTGTATAAGATAGATACAAAAGTTTACTTTAAATATATTCGCACCGTACATTAGCTTTTTGAGGGTACATGCTTTATATCACTGTTGATCCACTAGGGCAGTGATGGTGCATCGCGTTTGGCGTATTTTGCAGTTGTGTGTTTGCGTGGAATATCTCCAGTAATCATTGGCTTGCAGAAGAACATGCACACGTAGTACAATAACACACACGCATCAAGTGTATGCACAATGCTCACTTGACGCCAAAGTAGCTACCATCAAGACACTGGATGCAGTTTCACCGCTACGGGGCTACGGTGTGCACAGAGGGCATAAAACGTTTTTCACTTGTGACCCAGCGTGTACGGTAACATTTAAACCCAGAAAAATCTGGAAGAACGCGAAACAGAAAGTTTATGAAATTTGGCACTGTGAACAAACAATGAATGCAATCACCTGATTGAACCAGAAGTTACCAGCGGCGTAGCCACAGGGGGGCCTGGGGACACACGTTCCCCCCACAAATTTCCAGTGCCCCCCCCAAATTTCCAGTGCCCCCCCCCACCAGGTCCCCCCCCATGAAAAATCCTCATAGTGCCCCAAAAAACAGAAAAGAAAAAGAAAAGGGAAAAAACCCATACCCCTGGGCCCCCACTGAAAAGCAATGCCCCCCTGTGCTTTGAAGTTGAAATTGATATGTTATGATACAAAATTTCAGACAAACATATGATTGTGACATCATCAATGATCATTTTATTGAACCGGAAGTTAACCCTAACACTTAGTGTTTGCTCCAACAAACACTTTGGTTCTAGTTTATTTTCAACATTTGCAAATCGCTATTTCCAATGATGTCCATATGGGTATTTATATGTTTTCTTGCCTTTTGTTACGTTAATCAAATTATAGACAATAGTTTTATATTCATGCCATTCATGCACTGAATTCTGAATTGTATTTTTATTTCCTGGAGGAGTCACCGTGTGGGTTGAAATGTCATTATCATGAATCTATTTTAAAAACCTCATACATTGATTTTGATCTTGATTGTTTTTTATGTGTAGTTTTTAATGGAAACCTTTTTCGTAAATTTCCTTTTATTCTTCATTTGCAAAACTGCTTTTATGATGAGCAGTGTCGGCAATTTCTTGTGGCGATTGGGGTAGGGCTGTGCCGAGTATCCGGGTACCCGGATACCCAAACGAAACTGTCATTACCTGATTCCATTTTTTCGGTTTGAATTACCCGTAAACGACTTTTTAAAATTCGGACTTAAATCTGTGACTCTTGAACAATGTAATGTTTATACTTTTACAGACAATTATCTTTAAGTTCAAGAGATTCCAATAAAGCCTTTGTAGTATTTTACGGACATTTTCCATACACTTTTCTCCAACTGTTTATGATACATTGTATCCAATCATTAAGACTGCAAAGGGCCTGGCAGCTGCTTCAAATAACTTCAAACCAGCAGCACAGGAGGGAATGTTTGCCTAATTGTTTTACTTTAATAAAAATGACACAGTAAAGAAAAGATCGATTTAAAGCCCTTTTCACACGAGGGAAATAAGCAGGGGGTCCATGGTCCTAAGAACACAACGTTGTCAAATACACTTCGTGTGAAATGTACCTCTGCTCTGCACAAACACAGGTCCGTAGTCTTTTCCTGACCACGGTCGAGACCAGCAACAAAAAAACACCGTTGTGAAAGTTCACCACGATAGGCCGTGTGAATGAACAAACCGCACAGAGACCAAGGACCATTGTTTCGCGAGAGCTACCACGCATGCGCACAAGAAGAAAATTTCCCAGGATGCCTTTAAATCAAGATGGCGACGCCCGAACAGTTAATGATGATGCTTTTGTTGCTAAGTTTAATGTGTAGAAAACGTCAAAACAACAACGTTTCCAGAGAAATTGATGGCATAAACCAACACTATAGAAGGCGGACGATGTTCTACCGTCGAAGAATGCTGTCGAGGCACAGAAAACGTGCCAGAATCTCGTTGAAAAATATGAACGACTTCCTGCCCCGTCCACTTTTGTCATTCTTTTTCTTCACCTCTCGGTATTTTCTTTTTAAGTAATTCCACTTGTCGTGGCACTTTTCAGCCGAGTGTGTCATTCCCATTTCCCCCGCCACGTCTTTCCACACTTTGTAGTTGTGGACGAGACCATCCAGCTTTTTTTGGACTTCAGTGGAGCCTACCACCGTAATCAGCTGGATGGTCTCGTGGTACGTCCATGTGCTCCGCTTTCAGCTGGATGGTCTCGTGGTACGTCCATGTGCTCCGCTTTTGGTTTTTTTTCCGATGAAGTTTTGGACATTTGCTCAAAAATTACCGATTCTATATCGTTTTTCGCCATGTTTTGCACTGAGCTGTGAGAGTGGTAGAGAGAGAGAGAGAAGACGGACGCTAACAATAAACATACAATACAATAGCGCGGGAAAATGAATGGTAATCAATACATGCAATACCGATTCCACGCTAGCTGTGTGGATACCAGTTAACTGCACGATAAACAATGTTGACCTTTGACACCCCAAAAGACGAAGGCTATGTGACACGGGACGTTGGTTTCTTCGCCGTGTGAAAGGTCGTATCCGAGTTTGACCAACGTCCGTGGTCAATACAACTGGCGCCTGAGACCAAGGACCCTAGTTTGCGTTTGTCGTGTGAAAAGGGCTTAAGTATGGTATCCTCTGTATTACAAAGATCAATTTTGTTACCATTTACAGTACATATATTTGTGCACCACCGGAGGCATGTTTTCAACCAAAATGAAAACGGGTATCCGGGTATCCAAAGTTTCCTGATTTCAGGTATCCGGTTCCAAATATATCTGAAAACACACACCCCTAGATTGGGGGATGCGTTGGGCAGGGATTTGACCTGACCACTAACATTCACACCTCCCATAAATGAACCTACAAAAGATTTTTCTTTCCTTGTTTTTTATGCTAAAAATATTCTAGAATTTCTCAATTTGTATTACCCTCTTTTGTAAATGCATTTTATTACTGGGGTGTATATGGGCAGGATTTAAAAAATTTTAAAGACAAAAATAGACCCAAGGCTAATTGGGGAAATGTCACCCTCCATGTGGAACCACTGTCAAGAAGAATGAAGCTAAACAAAATTAATAAACACATTGCTAATATAGAAGCTTTACTTCTTTGATAACGCTACTCTCTATGAATGAAGATATGCATTAACCTCCCAGGTATTCTGACTAGGAACCTTCCTGAATCCTCCAAAATCCATCAGGGCACTTTTGGAAACATGCCCTTATCTTCAAAATGCACCATGCATTTTCGTTGATCTTTCATATTCAGCACTATATGGCCTGTACTTCTTGCCAGGTAGTAATTTTGCCCCATTTGAAGAGGTGAAAGTACCAGTTTCCAACAGTGCTGAATTTTCCCCAAATAGTGCTCCTTGGAGGACTTTGCAGGATATGGGGTGGTTATGGTTAAGCAAACAACCTGTGAAGGTTTCAGCTCAATGTGGAGTCTAAGTCATGAGGAATGTGTGAAAAAACATCAGTTGTTTTTATTTTATAGAAAACACTTGTAGCAAAAAGATGTTGTGTTTTCTCAGACAATAATCTTTCAGGAAATCTTTCCTTTACCAACGTCAGTTTGCTTTACGTATTGCAATCTGTTACTTACCAATGATATACTTTTACAGTACTTTTGCACGTCTTGATTCTTTTAAAGTATGGATACATTTACAGACATTTTACCAAAAGTGTACGTGTATACAGGCTTTAAGGCCAAAAAAAAAAAGTCTCCGGTTTCTGGTCATCGGTCAGCTTCAAAATCAGTGTGGTGACGAGCTTTTTTTTTCGGTCATGGTCATTTTTTTTTTTTTGCCAACAGGGAAATACGTTATACACTGTATACGCAGGGACCAAATTTCCCATACACAAAGTATGGTGGCTTAGAGAGGCCTCACAAATCGGGCAAACATTCATACCCCTATGTGAAAAGGTAATTTAAAACACAGTACGGCAGAATTCCAATCGATCCAGTAATTTTGGCTGCAATTGGACATCGTTTCATAGCACAACAAAAAGATTAAAAATGCCAATGCACTGGTCTGTGGAGATGCGCACATAGGCTTTTTTGTGTTTCTAGATATTTAAAACATATATTGTATTTTGTTTTCAGAAGAACTAAAATGAAATTATTTTTTTAAATGATGTACAGATTCTTTGATTTATACTTGACATTCAAGCCAAAATTTAATGTCAGGCTTGGGAAAAAAAATACTAACAATTCTTGCTTTAAAACACTGAATTTCTTATTGTCACGGCACACGTAGCAGTATACTTCTTGATCATCATCTTAATGTGACACCATTAAGTCTACCTTTTTGTATGCAACTGGTTTAATCCACGGCTTGATGACTGTATCTTGATTCAGAGGTAACATGTCACAACACGTTCAGCTCAAGAAATCTACATTCTCATCCCACGATCTGATCGGCCGTGAATACTGTAAGAGAGGAGAGAATTTTAAAAGAGGTACTTATGCCGTCAAAGGGAATTACTGGTGGACGCGTTGATACACATCCCCTGTTTACTCGTAGTATCCATTTTCCCATGTGAAAAAGTAGTGCATAAAAGGTTGTCTCTTTGCTTTGTGAAAACCTATACTTGATTGTCGTCTAATGTGATGTGGGATTTCAAAAACATTAGGGTAATTATTTGTGTAGGGTTTTTAATTTCTCACATAGTTTTGGAGGCATTTACATGACTTTGTTCTTCCTTTGAAACACAACACTCTAAGCTTGGGCGATAACACGATAATGTTGAATAACACGATAATGTTGAATAACACGATACCTTTTATTATCCGATCAGATATCGAGAACCTTTTTAAGTTATTAACAAAATAAATCGCGATTAAAAAAAAATCGCCATTGTGAGTCAATTCAGAAATTCCATGGAAACAAAATTAGGACAGTTTTGGAAGTGAGAAACAAAAGCGAACTACATGTACTTCAGAAGAACTTACACACTATACAAACGAATTTGCCATTTATTGTGAATGCTTGTAGAGGGGTACATACCTGTGGTTATCGGCTCTAAAGCAATCATGCATGAATGAAAAAAATAATTGTGAAATTATTGAAAATCGCAATATATGTTTGCTGATATATCATGGATGAAAAAAAAATGCAATATATACATTTTTATTTCTTTATTTTCCTTGATTATTTAGAAAACTTAATGGATATTGGTTGTTGCTCATTCATGTGCAGGTCTTCTGTTTGTGTTTCTTGATAATAGCATCATTCTGTCACATTAGGTAAAACTTGTAGCTTTGCATGGTGAGGAGGATAAGTGAGACTAATTGCGGTGACACCATGTGAAATTCTCTATTGAGTAAGTAATTAGTTCTGAAAAGAACTGGAGGTTACAACTCGACGTTCTGTCACATTAATGTAGTTTTTATGTTCAAAGCATTTCACCATATGCTTTAGCTTTTTGATGTCCATATCGCCTGTACTAACCATATATGTGACAGACAAAAAGTTACCCACTTTAAATTTATTTAATTACATTGCTTTTTCCTTTAATTCTATATGCAGCATGTGGACGTACCAATATTGATCTGCTATTTTTCCTTTCTGTATATTTAAACACTTTTTAAATCCCTTTCTTAGTCACCCCAAAAAAGTCTTCGGTTTCTTGTCTTCGCATGCGTAGTCTCAGACCCAAGCGTCAGCATTTTTAGGTTATTTTTGCAATGAAACAATGTCCAATTGCAGCCAAAATTGCTGGATCGGTTGGAATTCTGCTGTGCTGTGTTTTTAAATGACTTTTTCACGTAGGGGTATGAACGTTTGCCCGATTTGTGAGGCCTCTCTTAGCCACCATACTTTGTATATATGGGAAATTTGGTGTGGGTCCAGCGTTCACTGGTTGGCAATTAAATAAATAAATAAATACACTGTAATCTGTTGCCAGATCAGGGGAGACACACACTTATTTTATACAGACAGAGCATTAAAATACACCGAACACAGTGCTCTATTCCTCGTCCCTTCTTTGACTCTGCAATATCTGTGTCAAAGATTTGATTCTTTTAAAGCTTGGATGCATTTACAAACATTTAACCAAAATTCATAACTGCTGAAGACAATCTGATTGGGCAAAACGTAATCACATGGGGGGTGTATTAATGGATGGTATAGACTGGCTTATCAAAATCAGAACAGCGCGTATGCGCCAGCTGTTCACCAGCTGTTTTGTGTAACGCGAGATGCGGATTTCAACCAATCAGAGTGACGAAGATTGGCATTACGCACCTGACTCATGTACTTTGGAAGTGTTTGTGTCCCCCAAAATGTGAATTTGCCTACATGTATTTCTTTTTGGCTTTATTCAACAAAAATTACATTTTTTTGTACATTTTGAAAAAGAAATCGATACGGGTATTTATGAATGGGAATAACAGTTTGTTGCGTGGTCTTTACCGCAGGTTAACGATTGGTTACGTGCATGGTCACAGGCGAGAAAGACCTCGCATTCGGCTTGGTCCTTATCGCCTGTGACCACACTCAAAACTGGTTGTTAACCTGTGGTAAAGACCGCCCAACAAACTGTTATTCCCTTAGTATTTACTGGTTTTAACATTTCTGCTGTCTGTACAATTTGTCAGTGAGTTGACAGACCAGACAAAACCAAACTGCTATCAGTCTTTGAAAGGTTGAATAACTGTAGAAAACATTAGTACCTACATGTACATGCATTTACCTCATATGAATCCATAACACAATTGCAGGACAGTACATTTAACCTTTCACATGTAATTTTGCGTACATTTGAATGGTTTTACTGTCATTTTGACCACCCTGAACAATACCAGACAATGCTTTTACCAGTCAAAAACGGTTGACTCATTTTGACCTGTAAATGTACTTACTACACGTAAGGTTTGACAGTGTTTGACTTTTAAGTGCACTAGATATACCTTCACAAGTATATCAAAATTTTGAATGATTTTGACCCTTGTAGTAATAATAATAATAATAATGTGTGGCCTTATATAGCGCACGTATCCACCAACTGAGTGGTGCTCAAGGCGCATTATATTATTACCCCTGCTCATAAAGCTCATAAGGCTCATAAATCATTCCTGAAACCATCTCAGGTCCCTGGGGAGTATACAGCTCAATTGCTGCCATTACAGCGCATATAGGGCTAATCAACCAACTCTGCCCTCACAGGTACCCATTTAACCCCTGGGTGGAGAGAAGCAATTATGGTTAATTGTCTTACTCAAGGACACAAGTGTCACAGCCGGGATTCGAACCCACATTCTGCTGCTAACACCAGTTCGGTAAGCTAGACCGCTCGACCGCTAGTAGTAGTAGGGTTAAACATAATTATGGCACACATATTATGTACTTATATGCACAATTCTTGGAATAACATTCATATTGAGAAAGACTGCAGTATCGTCAATATTTTTGGGGGATACATGTGAACACGTACAATGTAAATTAAATATAATGCAATTTATATCTGTTCAGTTCAGTAATAATATTTCATATGTATTATTCAGAAAGGCTACAACATCATCAGTTCTTTAAATGTATGTACATACACATATACATATAATATTGTACAGATGTTAAAGGTTCATGTGAATACAATTCAATATTTTCCCAGTTCAATTCAGTAGTAAATTTACACATGCATGTAGTTCCATACTCTATTAACCCTAACTCCCTAGGCACATTTGCTTACACATAACCTGAATCCTCCCTAACTCCCTAGGCCCATTTGCTTACACATAACCTGAATCCTTCCTAACTCCCTAGGCCCATTTGCTTACACATAACCTGAATCCTTCCTAACTCCCTAGGCCATTTGCTTACACATAACCTGAATCCTCCCTAACTCCCTAGGCCATTTGCTTACACATAACCTGAATCCTTCCTAACTCCCTAGGCCATTTGCTTACACATAACCTGAATCCTTCCTAACTCCCTAGGCCCATTTGCTTACACATAACCTGAATCCTTCCTAACTCCCTAGGCCCATTTGCTTACACATAACCTGAATCCTCCCTAACTCCCTAGGCCATTTGCTTACACATAACCTGAATCCTTCCTAACTCCCTAGGCCATTTGCTTACACATAACCTGAATCCTTCCTAACTCCCTAGGCCCACTTGCTTACACATAACCTGAATCCTCCCTAACTCCCTAGGCCCATTTGCTTACACATAACCTGAATCCTTCCTAACTCCCTAGGCCCATTTGCTTAGACATAACCTGAATCCTTCCTAACTCCCTAGGCACATTTGCTTACACATAACCTGAATCCTTCCTAACTCCCTAGGCCCATTTGCTTACACATAACCTGAATCCTTCCCAACTCCCTAGGCCCATTTGCTTACACATAACCTGAATCCCCCAAAATCCTTCAAGCAAGCACATGACATGTATGCACACATGTGTTTCTAAGCTGTGATACATGTACATGGCCAGGGACCCTCCCTGCATGCATGGAGCAATAAACAGTGTCCACTGACCCAAGCAATGACCTTGCAATCACTACAACAAACATGGATGTACATGTACAAGTACCATGGAAAGGCAAGTATGCCTAATAACCTCAATTCTTCAAAATCCTTCACTTTAGCAAACAGGATTTTGGAGGATTCGGGAAGGTTAGGGTTAATCAGTAAAGGCATGCAGTAATTGTTAAAAGGGCAGTGTTGTTAATTAGAAGTAGATACTGCATTGATCTACAACTTTTACAGTTAGATTATCTTTAATTCAAAGCGAATAAGCATACCACTCATAGAAGCAGTTTTGCCAACATTACCAATGTTGTACATGTACCTTCCCTTCAATGTATATCTTGATTCAAAGAGAGTAAGCATACTCATAGAAGCAGTTTGGCCAACATTACCAATGCTGTACCTACCCTTCAATGTATATCTTGATTCAAAGAGAGAAAGCATACTCATAGAAGCAGTTTGGCCAACATTACCAATGCTGTACCTTCCCTTCAATGTATATCTTGATTCAAAGAGAGAAAGCATACTCATAGAAGCAGTTTGGCCAACATTACCAATGCTGTACCTTCCCTTCAATGTATATCTTGATTCAAAGAGAGAAAGCATACTCATAGAAGCAGTTTTGCCAACATTACCAATGCTGTACCTTCCCTTCAATGTATATCTTGATTCAAAGAGAGTAAGCATACTCATAGAAGCAGTTTGGCCAACATTACCAATGCTGTACCTTCCCTTCAATGTATATCTTGATTCAAAGAGAGTAAGCATACTCATAGAAGCAGTTTGGCCAACATTACCAATGCTGTACCTTCCCTTCAATGTATATCTTGATTCAAAGAGAGTAAGCATACTCATAGAAGCAGTTTTGGCCAACATTACCAATGCTGTACCTTCCCTTCAATGTATATCTTGATTCAAAGAGAGTAAGCATACTCATAGAAGCAGTTTGGCCAACATTACCGATGCTGTACCTTCCCTTCAATGTATATCTTGATTCAAAGAGAGAAAGCATACTCATAGAAGCAGTTTTGCCAACATTACCGATGCTGTACCTTCCCTTCAATGTATATCTTGATTCAAAGAGAGTAAGCATACTCATAGAAGCAGTTTTGCCAACATTACCGATGTTTTACCTTCCCTTCAATGTATATCTTGATTCAAAGAGCGTAAGCATATTCATAGAAGCAGTTTTGCCAACATTACCGATGTTGTACCTACCCTTCAATGTATATCTTGATTCAAAGAGAGTAAGCATACCCATAGAAGCAGTTTGGCCAACATTACCGATGCTGTACCTTCCCTTCAATGTATATCTTGATTCAAAGAGAGTAAGCATACTCATAGAAGCAGTTTGGCCAACATTACCAATGTTGTAATAATAATAATAATAATAATAATAATAATAATAATAAAGATTTGTAGCGCGCACATTTATCCACCCTGCTGGGCGCTCAAGGCGCGAAAACAATTGTGACATAAGATGAGTTTTAAGCATCGACTTAAATCTAGTTATACTGTGACAAGATTTGAGTTTAGTTGGAAGATGATTCCAGAGTCTCGGAGCCGCGACAGAAAAAGACCTATCACCCCAGTTCCGTTTTGAAGTTGGTTCCTTTAGGAGTGACATGTTGCTTGAGCGCAAATTGCGTGATGGAGTGTAGACTTTAAGCAGTTCAGAAATATAAATTGGAGCAATGTTATTAAAAGATTTGTGAACAATTAGCATAATAGTATTCAAGAGTATACAAACTACATGTATACATAATATACATACATGTACATGGAGTGGAGTGTCGTGGCCGAGCGGTCTAGCTTACCGGACTCAAGTTCTGGTGTTAGCAGCAGAATGTGGGTTCGAATCCCGGCCGTGACACTTGTGTCCTTGAGCAAGACACTTAACCATAATTGCTTCTCTCCACCCAGGGGTTAAATGGGTACCTGTGAGGGCAGAGTTGGTTGATTAGCCCTATATGCGCTGTAATGGCAGCAATTGAGCTGTATACTCCCCAGGGAGCTGAGATGGTTTCAGGAATGATTTATGAGCCTTATGAGCCTTATGAGCAGGGGTAATAATATAATGCGCCTTGAGCACCACTCAGTTGGTGGATACGTGCGCTATATAAGTCCACACATTATTATTATTATTATTATGGAGTGTATGAAAATAATGTACTTCATCGTTTTTTAATCACAAACCATCATCATAATTTAGTCACAGTCAGTAAAAGAATCTTCCATTCCCTCACTCAAGATACATTACACCAAACTCTGAACAAAAATAATGACTGTCTAACTGACCATATTGATTATGTGTAGCACATTTTCAAAACGATAAAAGAGACCGAACGATACGACCGTTGGTTAAGTGCTATTGATCAGTTTTGTTAATGAATAAATGCCTCTCGTGTGCTGCAGATAACGGTTAATGAACTGCTGGGAAAAACCAAACACCTGGCATGTTTCGGTGGGAGAAAATGTGTTCTGTATAACGTTCTTTTCCTCAAATGGTGAACCAAAAATATTAAACCTAAAAGAGAAAATCATCAGTCAGATAAGCAAAGTTATTCATTTGTTTTCTTGGTTTATATTTTTGGTTTGATGTTTCTTTGTTTGTTTGTGTTTTTTGTTTTTAATTGTTATTTGTATTTATTTATTTGTTATACTTTTAAATTTTTTAAATTTTTATTTATTTATTTAATTTATTTATTAATTTTTTTATTTTATTTTATTTATTTATTTTGTTTGTTTGGGGGACTCTCAATCTTACCATTTCTTTGTATTTCCATGATTTACCTGACTCTATGGTCTAATTTTAAAGCACTAGATTCATTTTACTCAGTATTATATACCGTATACCTGCATAACACGCTAATCGAATAGTACATATTTTATTTATTTATTTTGTTTGTTTGTTTGGGGGGGTCTCAATCTTACCATTTCTTTGTATTTCCATGATTTACCTGACTCTGTGGTCTAATTTTAAAGCACTAGATTCATTTTACTCAGTATTATATACCGTATACCTGCATAACACGCTAATCGAATAGTACATATTTTATTTATTTATTTTGTTTGTTTGGGGGGGGGGGGTCTCAATCTTACCATTTCTTTGTATTTCCATGATTTACCTGACTCTATGGTCTAATTTTAAAGCACTAGATTCATTTTACTCAGTATTATATACGATATACCTGTATAACACACTAATCGAATAGTACATAACAAGACAAATTATCCACATGGCAATCACGTGTGCATAAGATGAGTTTTGCCAAGTCACGCTCGTATCTGATATCATTCTTGAATTGATAGACTGTACCTTGGGCACTTTCCAATAGTTGATCTGTGGGTAACTGCAAGACAGGACTGGCACTAGACTGGTCACTGAACTTCTTACGTCCATCTGGGATGTAGTCACTAAGAACATGAAGAGTCTGTTCAGTAAGAGAAATTAGATGCTGAAATGAAGCAGGCCAGTGATTTCTCAGGATTTTTCCAGATTTCAGGATTTTTTACAAATCTCCCTTTGCCCAAACATTTACATGAAATAAGAGAAGTAGCCACCAAGGAAATAAAGAAGTAGCTTGTATTGTGTCCAGATCTCCAGTTTCTTGTATGTGGGGATGTGGAGAGTCTGTAAATCCTCCAACATTAAACATCCAGGAGGTTCAGGGGGCTTTGGCCTCTAGACCAAAGGGAGACCCAGGCCCGCTACCCATTTTTCAGGATTTTTTACTTTTGTCATATCACACCACTGAGTAAGAGCCCATGGCATTTGATTATCTACATGTTTGTCTGTTTATTTGTTTGTAAACAAATCTTTTCTAGAGATCAATAGCAGGTATCCTTGTCTTTCACCTCTGTGATTTATATGTTCTAATCCAATTTGACTCAAAATGAGTATTTGCTATTCAGTCCCTACAGTACCAAACCATGAGGATTATTTCTTTATTAATTATTTAAAACCATCTTTTAAGAGTGTGACCCATAAACATGTACTAGTAGTAGTACCTGAACAAATGCTTCTAATATAAGAGTTACAATTGAAAACAAGTGAGGGCAATGACCACTGACCATGTGGTCAGACCACTGACTGACCACAGGCTGTGGTTAGTATTGAATAATACATAAAAAGCACTTAGCTATACTTCTTCAAACTAAAATCATGATTGAATTTTCCTGTTATGACCGTTGTGTAGCGAACGAACAGATGTTGAAGACTCTTAAGTCAAAGGGAATGTACAACATTGCATTGGTAATTACCATTACACTGGTCAACAATTTTTTTAAAGTTGTCTGCTTCAGAGATAAAATGTGCTATTTATTATGGATTTTGATGTGCTGAATTCAAATATGACAATTAAAATTGCTGATTGGCTACTGTTTCCAAGATATTTTAAGTTTACATTTTATGTACTATGTATATGGTGTACATAGCAGATTTTTAATCATGAATTGTAAACCTTGGTCTTTTCATGTGTTTATGGTTGTTTCACTTGATATTATGTCACTTGCCCTGTTTATGTAACACTTACTATGTATCAGTTTATAGTTCAGTCCTTATTCAGTGTCTACTCTGCGCTTCTTGGTTTGTCTCTTGTAGTCATTAAACGGTACCATATCTGGAAACTAGAGCCAATCAACAATTTTAAGCATCATTTCCATTCTCGGTGAACCATAATTAGTCAAGTTTGACTTCATTTGTTTCGGAAGCATTTTGGCTGTAGACCAGTGTTATCAAAGGCTTACTATTAAATACTTACTGGTTGATACACATATCAGTCATCCTGATAAGTTATTTCATCTGAAAACAATTTTTATCTGTTGAACCATATTTCTCACTTAGCGACAGCAGGGAAAACGAGTTGCCCGACATTGGCTCTCCGACATTGTTTCTCCCATGAACCATTCTCACTTAGCGACAGTTGAGATATGAGTTGTGCGATAAGGTTCTTTTCAGAACCTGTTACCTCAGCTTTGCAATAGTTGAGATAAACACATGGTGTTACCGTAAAACGAAACGATAAAACAGGAATTGTTGTGTTGAGTTTAACCTTTTAATAAATAATTAAACGTTCAATAAATAATACATTAAAATTTTGTTTTTCGTAAAAACGTGAGCACCCATTTATTTATTTATTTATTTCAAAATATTTAACCTGGGTAGGCCATTTACCTTCTGGTATTCTTCCTAGGTGCCCAGGAGATACAAAGTAATACAATACTATATAAAAAATAAGAAAAAAAAGAACTTAATATAGATACTACAGATAACTAAATACTTAATGTAGATACAGATGTCCTTATACATTTAAAACATAATCTTTTAACCCTCCTACTATAGCTGCACTTTAGTGGAAAGTTGCTGTAGAGGTCAAAACCAGTCAACTGCCTGTTTTGACTGTTGACCCAAATGTGCAAACAGGGGCATCTTTTGACTGGTTTTTACTGTCATTTTTACCACCCTGAACAATACCAGACAATGCTTTTACCAGTTAAAAACGACCGACTCATTTTGACCTGTAAATGTACTTACTACATGTAAGGTTTCACAGTGTTTGACGTTTAAGTGCGCTATACGTTGGGAAGTATATCAACATTTTGACTGATTTTTACCCTTATAGTAGTAGGAGGGTTATTGAACGTGTAAAACTTAATATATCAATAAATGATACTTTCACAGGTTGGTTTTATTTCTTGAAGACCAGAGGATTGAAGTGAACATATATGTACAAAAACCAATCTTGTACCATCTCTTTAAATCCACTCTTAAAATCCACTCTGATGAAGAAGCAGTCATGTATTATTCAAAGTATAAAGTACATGCATGTCATCACTGTTCAAATATCAACATCTCATGATATTTGAGTTGATTTGGGATCCAAATTAAGTTTAATATGATCTCTGATGCAGAGTGGCTTTGTGGTGTTAGAGTAATTCCAATTCCAATTCCAATACTATGCAGAACTATAATCCGAACAGAAATGACTTCATAAGTCACGACGTTACTTTGTAAGAAAGCTGCCAAGCTCTTGAAGACACCACAATCGTAAATAGTGTTTATATATGCAGCAGATGAATTAACCCTCCTACTACTACAAGGGTCAAAATCAGTCAAAACGTTGAAATACTTTCCAAGGTATATCTAGTGCACTTAAAGGTCAAGCACTGTCAAACCTTGCGTGTAGTAAGTACATTTACAGGTCAAAATGAGTCGACCGTTTTTGACTGGTAAATGCATTGTCTGGTATTGTTCAGGGTGGTCAAAATGACAGTAAAAACCAGTCAAACATGCCCCTGTGTGTACATTTGGGTCAACAGTCAAAACGGGCAGTTGACTGGTTTTGACCTCTATAGCTACTGGCCACTAAAGTGCAGCAATAGTAGGAGGCTTAAAGCATTGACTTCATAGCATACCTAATGTATACCTCCACCCATCCCTCCACCCATCCCTTTAGACACTTAGATATTGTACCAAAGATATTTGTTATATTTTCTTGTTGACAACTGAATTACCAAGGAAAGGACATCGTAGGCACCCTGTTTGGACAACCAATCGAGAGCTGACTGTGTGTTAATGTGAAAGTCTTCAACGAAGCGATGATTGTCAGCGAGCGATTATATCCTCCCTCGCTGAACACCCATCAATCTTGTAGTGTGGATAATTGTACAAACACGCTTTCACCATTAACTGAGTTTCTTTTGGGTAAATCATTTTTCATGTCCTGTCTGTTTCTTTCTCCACAGGTCCTCAGCCTAGAGTCTGAAGTGCAGTCTGGAAGGATTGCTGAGAAGTCAGATTAGGATTACTTTACATCGGACAGGTCACCCCCAACCATGTCTGGCAGCGACGCAACACAAGAGGCAGAGATGCAGCCTTTGAACCCATCGGGCGCCAGCGGGGCGTCCGGGGCCACCGACAGTGGTATGGAGATAGAGAAAGGCAACACTCCTAGTCCAGAGACCACTGAGATGCCAATTGTTCGGTCGACACGCCAGCGAGTAGGTTTCCTTGTCGATGATGATGAAGATGATGAGCACAGTGAACTTAGAAAGAAGGTGAAGAGCGAGTTTGCCAAGATGAATGGACGGAATAGTCATGAGAGGCTGCAACAGCAACGGATGAGTCTCTTGGGGAAACCTCTAGCATACAGACAATCAAAACGAGACGCTAAATTCCGTAAAGTACAGACAAAAATTTACAATTTCTTGGAGAGACCCACAGGATGGTGTGCTGTTATCTATCACATATTTGTGTAAGTACATTTTCATTTACTTTTCTTCAAAATTTATGAATTTGTTAAATCCATCTGTAGTGTAATTCTATTCTAATCTGGGCCCAATTCGAATCTGGGCCCAATTTCATAGAGCTGTAAGCAGATAATATTGCTTTACAAATTAATTTACTAAGCAAAAAATAGCAAGGAACCAGTCACGAACCATATACTTCACATGAGATTTTGGCTGGTAACCTGTTTTTGCTAAGCAAAATTTTTTTGTGCGTAGCAAATTTACCTGGTTAGAATCTCTATGAAATTGTTCCCCGGCTGAAGTTCTGCCCATTTCCACAAAACTCATCTGGGTAGCTTGCCAGTGCTCCCCATGTGAATCTGTATTATCATATGCATGTATCACCACTTGCTAAGCCAGGGGTCAATTCATTCATAGATCAGCTGTTTAGCAGTAATGCATAGCAAAATATAGTTTTCTTTGAAGCAATTAAGTTTTTTGGTTAACCAGTTCGCACCGGGAATAAAAAAGTTTTTCCGAACCCCCGTGGCAGGTTTATTTTTACCGCACAAACACGAACAATGGTGCTCGCCAGAGTGTGACCGGGGAGACCGCGTCTTCCACCGTATGCTTATGGCTGGTTGCCACGTCGACCGGGAATCTATACAAATATTCCCGAGAATCCTGTGGCGTGTTTAGACGCTCTCCGATCCGCTGTCCAAAAAAAAATGTGCGTGTATACACGGCCTCCGACGCGAACTGGTTAACAGTCAAACTTCCATGGAATTATGTACCTCTAGCTGAATAAATAGCCCTATAGAAAAATGTCGGTTTAATTAATGGGGGAAATCTAGTTGGTCAGACACTCTACTTTTTGGCTTTAAACATTAAATTTTTGTTTTAAGGTTTCTGTAGAAAACCCATTGTGTTTTAAACAAAGCTACTAATGTATTTTTTTAGATATAAAATCATCTTTATTGTTACAATATCACAAAGATGGAACAAATAACCCATTATGGCGTGTCGTGGCCGAGCGGTCTAGCTTACCGGACTCAAGTTCTGGTGTTAGCAGCAGAATGTGGGTTCGAATCCTGGTCGTGACACTTGTGTCCTTAAGCAAGACAATTAACCATAATTGCTTATAGGGGCAGAGGCAGTTTAACAACTGCCTTGTTCTGGACTAGTTACCCCTCCCAGTCTTATTCGCACCGTGAAGAGGCTGGTTATTAACTTGTCTTGTTTCGGTGCGAGGGGCTGGTTCCTCAGTGCGGAGTCGTTGTAACAGCTCAATGGCTTAATAGCCCCACCTTGGAGTGGCCATTGGCCATGTGTGGGGCGATTTGTATTTTAAAAAAAAACAGAAATAAAACAAAATTATAAAAAAAATTACAGTAGGCAGGGTACAAACAAGTAATTTTTTATACAAATAAATACAGAAGTTGTAATGAGGGGAGTATAATGTTGGCTACTACATGGCAGTTTTACACCCCATCCTCTCCCATTATACCCAACACCTTTACCCCTATAACATGTAAGGCTGTGCCAAGTATTCGGGTATCCGGATACCCGACCGAAACTGTCATTACCCGGTTCCGTTTTTTGGTTCCAATTACCCGTAAACAACTTTTGAAAATTTCGACGTGAACATTTAAGCCCTGATTTTTTTTGTGAACAAAGTGTGTGGGAAATTATTATTATTATTATTATTTATTCAGCCATCACAACAAACAAAACAATACAACAATACAAAACAATACTTCCAGATGGGCTTGGAGCAACAAAAGCAAAGCAATTACTGTGATCCATAGACCTGCTGCCCCACATCTGGTTGTAAAACAAGGAGTAGATAAAATATATATTGATTTAGAATAATTTATATAAATAAAAATAAACAAATAATCAAAAAAGATATAAATAAATACATGTACTTCAAAGGTTTTAAATTTAAATATAACATTAAAAAGCATGAAATATGTGAGAATAAACCAGTTTTTAAAAGTAGAAAAAAGGAAAAAGAAAAAGGAATACTGATAAAAACTGAATGGGGATGCTATGAGTCGTTTTCAATATAGAGGCGGGAAATTATTACATTAAGCCCATATTTATAAATAAAACAAGAGAAACTTGTGTTCATATTGGTTATTTTATACATTCGGGAGTATTTTGTGTGTTTTTACAAAATTGTTTACGGGTACCCAGGTATCCAAAGATTTCCAATTTCGGGTATCCGTTTCCCGAAATAACCAGCCTTAATAACATGGTTATACATTATGCATTCCAGCTACCAGACAAAGTTCCAATTACACATATTCTGAGGTTGTTTACGATACAACATGCTAAAGAATTAACCATTATAATCAATTTGAAAGAGTATGGAACCCCCACCTTCTGCCCTCTGTTAGTATGGTTTGGAGTAGTTTTGTGGTATCCCCTTTGTAATTACATATGCATCATATGCATGCATATTAATAGTACATATACTTGTTGCTCTAAGGCAAGAATAATTTACCATGTAATTACATAGACTATGGGTACCTTTATTTATGTTTCTCACGATTTCAGTGCAATTCATTGCTAAAATAAATTTACTAAGCTTCCAATCTTCTGCAAAACATAAAATACAATCAACTCATACTCTTTATGATTTCTTCTGTAATTCTATAAAGAAAATGCGGGCAGTGCATTTTTGTACATGAGCAGAATAATTTTGAAAACACTCTGTGTGAAGTAGGCATGGCTTATGTTGAAATGATGTCAGCAAAATCTATAAAAATCTATATTTCAAAATGGGAACCTTTATTTCCCCCAAAAAACCTATACTTTTAATCTCTTGCAACACATTTTCAACTTCCTCATAAAATCCTCATGGCTTTGTAGAAGAATTACTACCTAAGTATAAAGACGCGAGATGAAGCCAAAACAGTAGCCAAACTGTAACATGTGTAACCACTTAGATTTTGTTGCAAAAGTACTCAGAAGGTAGGCAATTTACCAAAAACTTGTTACTTAACACTGCATAATCACAGGAAATAACCTATAAAAGCCTATATTTTGGCATTTGGTCAACCTATAATAACCTATAATTGGTAGATTAGGCACTGGGAGGCCTGCAACCGGATTGTCAATACCAGTCATCATGCTACAATCATACATGTTCACTGTATGTCACAACTACACTCACTGGCCGAAAGTATTGCAACATGAATTTGTACGAGACATTGCCTAGACGGATGGCCGCAATTATCAGGTCACGTGGTTACTCGACAAAGTATTGAAGGACTTTGTTTCCGAGCAAGAACAGTAAAAAAGAACATTGACTTCAAAACACAGGCACTTTCAAGAAGTCTTAAGTAGTGTAAATAAAATAAAATAAATTATTGTAACACAGTTCTCCAAACTGAAATTTGGTGTGAATTTCAATGTTGCAATATACTTGGCCAGTGAGTGTACCTGTATGACATAATAATTTCCAACCATTTAGACCCTCCCGTTTCAACAATCCTGGATCCGCCCCTTTTTTTACACATTTTTCTCATTTTTGTGTTAAAAGGACAGTTAGTTTGGTCCACTGCTTTAACACTACATGTACAAAGCGTAAGATAGGTTACTTTTTGTGATGATTTTGCTTAGTATGAACTGACAGACTGCACTAAGAGCAGTACAAAAGACTTAAACTTTGCTCTTTCCAGCCAAGTGCTGATAAAACGTATAATCTGTTGATGTCAGCTACGGCGGCGATAGCAGAAATTGAAGCAAATGAATGGCTCTATCGTTATGGAATACTTTGAAGATAATTATCTTTCAGGCTACTCCCGCCTAGAAGCCAATAACAATTTTGATTATTTTGTGAGATAAGAAAGAGAAGATGGTAAGATATGCAGTTTAATTACGGTGTCATATATTGTGGGACATTCATCATGTTTGTCAAAAAAATGTTCAAAATATATGTCTTCGGTAAATGCGAGCCATCATTTAAATGACGTATTTTGATTTCTGAATCCGTCCATGAATAATATACTGTGCAATGTTTTCACAGATTAAACCTTCTAGAATTACTAATAAGGTAACTTTGAGGGGCTGGGGCTTTGTCCTCTAGACCAAAGGGAGACCCAGGCCGCGCTACCCATTTTTTAGGATTTTTTACTTTTGTCAAATCACACCCCTGATACCTTTATCACACTGCAGCCATCTTGGTCAGATACCCTGTCTACCCGATGACAATGATAATGATAAATCTCATTAGGAAAAAAGGATCCAGACTATTTTTCCTTCCAGCCTCAGTTTGGTTACATTGATTTGAATGAAAGAATAACAAAGATGGCTGCACCATGATAAAGGTCTATAGACCTTCTTTAGCACACCGTAATACAACTTGGTCATATTCTTGGAATACACAAGACAATACATGTATATCACTGCATTATGGAAAAGGAGCCAGCCTATGTTCCTTCCAGTCTCAGTTTGATATTGTTCACTCATATGTAAGCGAGGGAAGATGGCTGCAGAATGATTAATGTCTATGGGCCACTTTGATAGAGCTACATGTATACATACAAAATTGCTTAGCATAAAAAACATCACTAAGCAGGTTTAGTTGGTTACCAGTCAAATGTCCATACAAAATGTCTACATTATAGCTGGTTGTCTGTTCAAAAATGCTTAGCAAAAATTTGTTCATAGCAAAATTCTTTGCTTACGAAAACTTGTTGAAATCGGGCTCATGTTAGTTGCCAATTATTGGAGATTCCATTGTAATATTGAACCCTTCTCTTGTAAGTAAAGACTGTTTGCAATCAGAGCTTGCTGTGTGCACATTTGGGTCAACAGTCAAAACAGGCAGTTGACTGATTTTGGCCACTATAGCTACTTGCCACTAAAGCTCAGATATAGTATGAGGGTTTTTAACTGTCTGCATGTGAGGCCATGAATTGCCATTTTCGCTTTGGAAAAGATGCTTTTATCTATAGATAAAAGCATATAAAAAAAATTATTGGTATACCATTGGAAAAACCATTAAAATTACCATTGAAATTATCATTGGTTTCCATTCCAATGATGTTTTGGAACACTTGAATGGTAACCATTGGTATTACCATAGAATTTACACCCATTGGTATTACCATTGAATTTACACCCATTGGTATTACCATTGAATTTACACCCATGGGTATTAGCATCGAATTTACACCCATGGGTATTACCATAGAATTTACACCCATTGGTATTACCATTGAATTTGCACCCATGGGTATTATACCATTGAATTTACACCCATGGGTATTACCATTGAAAACGAATAGATGTACCATTCGTTTTCACGTAACCATAAGAAGCACCATTAAAACACCATTCATGATCATTTGTTACCATTGATGTACCATTTACTGTCATGATGATACCATTACCTACAAATGGTAACAAGAATATACCATAGAAAACGAAAAGATGTACCATTCATTTTTACATTACCATTAAAAGCACCATAGGACACCATTCATTACCATTGGATACCATTCAATGCCATTGAAATTTGTTTGTAAGGGTACAAAAAAACAGTATCATCCTTGGGCCTTGCTGGGCAAATCAGTTGACCAATCAACTGACAATCATCATGACAGTAAATGGCTGACTATATACAAGTACAAACCAAGACCTCCAAGAAACTAAGTTTGGACATGTCCCAATCAGTTATTATTCCAACTGTGTTGCTTCACTTAACATTGTATTGGATGTCTGTGGTGATATTGAAAGTAATCCTGGTCCATCTACAAAGCTCTTACCATCATCATCATCATCATCGTCATCTTCCCAGCCTACACAATGTCGACCAATATCTCAACCATCGCCATTATCTCAGACTGCTTTGGGATTTTCATCCAAGTCTACTATTAGCGCAGTTCTGTTCAACGCAAGCAGTATCGTCAACAAGTTACTTCTCTTTCAAACGGAACTAGATGTCTACAAGCTTGACTTAGCTTTTATCATGGAATCTTGGCTGGACAACTCGATACATGATGGAGAACTCACTTCTAACTGTAATTATGCTATTTTCAGAAAAGATCGTAACAGGCATGGTGGGGGAGTATTTGTCACTATTGCTAAACATTTATCTCCGGTTCGTAAATATGAGTTTGAACATGTGGACCTAGAATTAATTATGGTTGAAATACATACTAAGCATGGTAAAGTGTTGTTGGGATGTTTGTACAGGCCTCCAAGTGCCACAGTTATATTTTTTGAGGATTATCAATCTGTTCTTGAAAATATATTGGCATTTTCCCAACAGTACGTTGCCATTGCTATACTTGGTGATTTCAACATAGATTTTAAGGTGTCATCAAATAACTCCCGTATACAATCATCCTCAATACAACGTCTCCATAATATTTCTGATATTCTCAATTTACAGCAGTTAGTTACATTCACCACTCGTGATGGAAATTCACCTACCGATTCTGGCTCAGTTATAGATTTGTTATTTACCAACAGACCCAACTTATTTTCACAAGTTACCCAACATTCTGGTCTTGGTAACAGTGATCATAATGGTGTTTATTTTAACTTGTTAACCTCTCATGATCAAAAAACTATGAATAGGTCTTTTTACCAATATAATAAAGCTGATATCAATACTTTATGTGGCACTCTTCGCATGGTGCCTTGGGACATTTGTTTTTCTTCAGACAACATTGATGTGATATGGGATTATTTTAAAGACCTATTGTTTGCTGCTGTGAAAGATATTGTTCCTCTTGCCAAATGTAAAGGTAGAAAGAAACATCCTTGGATTTCTGCGGAGATCATTATTTTGTCTAAAAAGATAAACAGAGCTTACAAAGCAGCTATCCGTAACAAGGCTAATCATAATTTATGGAACAAGTACAAAAAGCTTCGGAATGAGGTCAAATATTTAGACAATCATATTATAGTTATATCAATGACATGGCCATGAATTGTTCATCTAATCCTAAAAGGTTCTGGTCGTTTGTTAATACCCAGCGTCGAAAGAGTACAATTACAAGTTTTCAAACTGAAAATGGCGTTATTAATGATCCGGTCAATATTGCTCAGAATTTCAACCTTATTTTCCAGAGAAATTTTAGTAGTGACTCTAACAATATCATTGATATCTCATGTGATCACACTTTTACTGATTTTCGTCTTTGTAACATTTCAACTACTCCGACTCAAGTTAAACAAGTGTCGTGGCCGAGCGGTCTAGCTTACCGGACTCAAGTTCTGGTGTTAGCAGCAGAATGTGAGTTCGAATCCCGGCCGTGACACTTGTGTCCTTGAGCAAGACACTTAACCATAATTGCTTCTCTCCACCCAGGGGTTAAATGGGTACCTGTGAGGGCAGAGTTGGTTGATTAGCCCTATATGCGCTGTAATGGCAGCAATTGAGCTGTATACTCCCCATGGAGCTGAGATGGTTTCAGGAATGATTTATGAGCCTTATGAGCCTTATGAGCAGGGGTATAATATAATGCGCCTTGAGCACCGCTTAGTTGGTGGATACGTGCGCTATATAAGTCCACACATTATTATTATTATTATTAACTCCTTTCTGAACTTAACATGCATAAATCTTGTGGTCCTGATGACATATCTCCAATGTTGCTTAAACTAACTTGTGATAGTTTAGCCCAGCCATTAGCTAAACTTTTTAACTTTTCGCTTGCCTCTGGTGTAGTTCCTCATGAATGGAAGTCGCAAACAGTCTTTACTTATCCTTGTCACCATGCAAAGCTACAAGTCTTACTACATGGTGTCACCGCAAACAGTCTTTACTTATCCTTGTCACCATGCAAAGCTAGAAATCTTACTACATGGTGTCACCGCAAACAGTCTTTACTTATCCTTTTCACCATGCAAAGCTAGAAATCTTACTACATGGTGTCACCGCAAACAGTCTTTACTTATCCTTTTCACCATGCAAAGCTAGAAATCTTACTACATGGTGTCACCGCAAACAGTCTTTACTTATCCTTTTTCACCATGCAAAGCTAGAAATCTTACTACATGGTGTCACCGCAAACAGTCTTTACTTATCCTTTTTCACCATGCAAAGCTACAAATCTTACTACATGGTGTCACCGCAAACAGTCTTTCCTTATCCTTTTCACCGTGCAGTGCTACAAGTCATACCCTTCTGTTGTATTACCAAATGTAAAATGTTTGAATTTAACTTATTATTTTGCAGTTCAGATGTGAAGCTTCTATGTGCAATTATTATTCAACGAATAAAGCATGAAAAAATAATAAATTTACCAAAAGCTGAAAAAGCTGACATTTGAGTTATGCAATGTGAGAGTAAACACTGAAATGAATGAAGAATGTTTTTTCTATTCCAGAGATGAACTCATCATCAGCAAATGTTTTGTTGTTCACCACTGCTTAATGCAAATCAACTATAGGGTAGTTACATGTCATATTGTTATTGGTTAATCAACAACCTGATTATTAGGAAATTGCTATGGAGAGTTGATCAATCATAAATTCCTCTCAGATGTTGATTTAGATTATTAAAGAGGCATATGGTGAATGTAATTTTATACGAGTACGTTGCTCTTTTTCAAGTTGAAAGAAAGTCATTTTATATTTATGTTGAATGACTAGTTTAAATCAGTTAAAATTTCAAGAGAAATGCAGTAGTGAATTGTTGACCAATAACTCCTTGGTCATCAAGGGACTATCGTTAGGGACCATCGTTGACTTGATTTTCCTTCAATTCAATCAATTAAGACCACAGTGGACTACTTAAGGAGGGTATTCACTCGCTGGTTGACAACCAACACTTTCCTCTCCACATCATCCTGATAAAATCGATTCACGTCTAATTGAACAGACTTCCAAAGCCCTCACAGCTGACGTGGACATTAACGCTAATTGCACATTAAAAACTCTGGATATCGATGGCTGTAGTAACTTAATTATCAAGTAGGTGATGAGAAGAGAGGGTGAGGAGAAAAAAAAATCAAATTACTCCCGGGAAGCCATGGCATACTCCGGGAACAAACACCGTGGCACCTGTCTGTGTCTCCGTCAAGTTCAATTGGAAAACTGAAACGAAACGCCACCATCTTGCCCTAGGATGTGGCAAGTTTATCTTTGAGTAAAATGCAGACGTACGGGTTTGCTTTTCTTTCTTTCTTTATGGGATGCCTGTTGCCTGGGGCTTTGTCGTTTATCCAAACTATCGCCTCAGATACATTGGAGCTCTTTTTTTCTCAGGATGTTATTGTGGCGTTCAGTTTCAGATGGGTGGTTTTATATTTCCATGATTTTGACAGATCAGTGTAAAATCTTGAAAGGTTGAGGTTATAAAAACATTATCATTTAGGTTCCCTGCTTCATCAGTAAATCAAATTTTTGATTTTGTTCATTTTATCCATGGTCAAATAGTTCAACTAATAAAAAACATCACACATGTTTGTGTTACAATGTACATGCCCTATCTGGACATTCTTTTGTTACTTGTGTCGTTAAGAAAAACACAATCTTCAAACCATTGCCATTTGCACTGAAGATTCTTTTTGGAGCGGATTTTGCCTCAGTCTTTCCCTTGAATAATCTACTCCATTTTGCGACAGATAACAACATATATATACTAAAAATTGAGATTTTCAATTTTGTGAAAACCTTGTGTGGATGTGTGTAAGTCCACATAATGTCTCAAGAACCTCTATAGTGTGGACATCTTGTGTTCTCAGATCCACATAGGGTATGTAATGCTTACTCAGTTAAACATGCAGGAAGTGTATGAGAATGCTTCCCATAAGTAGGATTTGTGGGAAGGACAGTGGCTAAAAAAAGGGGAACATGGCAAAAAAGGGGGGCACACTGCAAAAAAAGGAGCACATGGCAAAAAAAGTGGAACACATGGCAAAAAAAGAGGAGCACATGGCAAAAATAGAGGAGCACACGACAAAAAAGGGGGATACGGAAAAAAAGGGGGACACGGAAAAAAAGGGGGACACGGAAAAAAAGGGGGACACGGAAAAAAAGGGGCACACTGCAAAAAGGGGCACACTGCAAAAAAAGGGGCACACGGTAGGGGTGACAATATTGATTTTTTTGATAGTCGATTATCGACGGCCATAATATCTGTGATATACGATATTATCATCTCAATACACAGATTTTTTTTAAATACATGAAAAATATTGTGTGTATTGTACATTAACGACATTGGACACCGAAATAATGACTTTTACATGGATTTCTACAGGGAAGTTGCATAGGTAATAAAACAGTTACTCCAAACAGTCGCTACAAAACGAGCCGAGTGAAACATGAGCAGCAGCGCGTCGTGATTTCGAACTGTTTTTTAGCTCTTCACCGTACCGTATAATGACATCGCCGTATAACATCATGAAATTTGGAGACAATTTATCATTCCGGCGATATTTTAACTAAAAAGAGCTATATTTTTTTGAATATCGTCAATATAGCGATATTTCGATACTTTCAAAACCATAACCGATTTAGCCGATAATTTTTTGAATATCGCATTGTTACGATATTATTTTGATATCGTCCACCCCTAGCACACGGCAAAAAAGGGAACACGGCATAAAAAGGGGGTACACGGCAAAAAAGGGAGCACATGGCAAAAAAGGGGCACACGACCAAAAAAAGTGGAACATGGCCAAAACAAAGGGGCACATGGCAAAGGGGGGAACAAAAAAAGAATAAATTGTGGTAAATTTACATACACAGTGATATAAAAAAGGGGAGGGGACATGCTTCCCTTTGGCCTCCCCCTGGATCTGCCGGTGTGGGCTGGATGGGGGTGGTAATAACATCTGTCTGTCTTGTCTTTTCTCATCAGTCTTTTTTCATTACTAGGAAAGGGAGTTTTTTTTTCTTTTTCTGTGGTCTGTTGGTCATAGATCATCTAAGATGCAATAATTGACATTTTGAATTAACCACAAACAACCCACGTGTCGTGGCACATATATCAACATCTCACTGTCAGAGAGAGCAAATGAGTAAAAAACAAATAAATACTTCAACTTTATTACGCATTCTCTGCATAGCAAACTTCTCAGAAAGGTCACTCTTGAAGTACATGTTTGCTCTAAGTACAGGACATTAAACCATTTTAAATTTATGTTTGAAGAAAGATCTATATTCTCAAGTTTTTGAAATCAGAATCCAACCTAAGGATCCCCTAAATTGCCAAAAGATAATAAATATTTTACACGTATGTGTTAATACACCTATCCTGCCTGTCAATCAAATGGCACAGAGTAACCAATAAGGACATGCCTTACTGTGTCAATTGTAGCTATGCCAGTCAAACGGTTTGCTTTTACACAGGTGTGTGACCGAGTTTTTACGGGGTTATTTGAGGTAAAACAACATCTGCTGTTTATCTCATTATCATGTTGATTTGACAGTATAAAAAAAACAAAAAAAACAATTACCTTATGACATTGAGAAAAAACCAACACGAAGTTGAATGTGCGTAGTTGTGCAAAGCACAACTTTACCCTATCAAAACAACCTATAAATGTGTACATGCAGGTGTGTACATGCAGGTGTGTACAAATATTTTGATGACACTCTGAATCCTGCATGGATTAGCCCAGATAATACATGTTAGTAACATACCATCGCTGGCCAGTCTACAAACAAGAATAAAACCATTTTTCCTAGTCAAGTCCAGAAGCCCTTATAGCAATAAACCGCATGACTACAATAACATCAGGAATCTGTTTTGGGAAGGTAACACAAACAATGTCCGCGGCAAAAACACCTGTTTTTTTGTTATCTTCCTGTCTTTTCTTATGCAATTCTCTCCAGCTATCCATCTACTCAGCATTATACTGTCTTGCACATCTAGTGAAAGAAATGTGAAAAGTAATGAATTGCACCTAGGATGTCACTGAGGGATTGTATCAGGGGGTACAATACCCCCCCCCCCCTTTTTCCAGGGAGGGTGGGGGGGTAGAAGAATGTGCATGTACAGTAAGCTTGGGTGATATGATAATATCGATTACCGCATTACCTTTTTTGTTCAATTACAATTATCAGGGGGTACAATACCCCCCCTTTTCCAGGGAGGGGGGATGGGGTAGAAGAATGTGCATGTACAGTAAGCTTGGGTGATATCATGATAATATCGATTATCGCATTACCTTTTTTGTTCAATTACAATATCGAGAACCTTTTCAAGTTATCTAGATATCTGCAAATAGCAATTTAAAAAATACATAGCGATTAAAATAAATTGTGAGTGTGAGTCAATTCACAAAATTATATAGGCCAGTTCTTTTCAAGCTTTCAGAAGTGTGAAACAAAAGCAAACTACTTCAGTGGTTAGCCGACTGTCAGATCAGAAATTCCATAGAAACAAAATTAGGCCAGTCTTTTCAAGCTTTTCAGAAGTGTGAAACAAAAGCAAACTACTTCAGTGGTTAGCCGACTGTCAGATCAGAAATTCCATGGAAACAAAATTAGGCCAGTCTTTTCAAGCTTTTCAGAAGTGTGAAACAAAAGTGAACTACTTTAGTGGTTAGCCGACTGTCAGATCACAAAGGAGCAGCCATACAGGGTCCAGACCCAGAACTCTGTCGTTTCTCTTAATCCCACTGCCACTCAAAAGGCCCTTTCACACGAGACCGTTTTAACAAGGGACCTTGACTAAAAATCGCATCCATGTTAAAAAATAGCAAATCCCAGTCGTGTGAAAGCTATCCTTGTTAAATAATTACCATGGACCCTCGTTATTTATAACAGAGATCGAGACCCCCTCCCAAAAATCACAACGATGTTAAAATCGCCACGATAGGTCATGTGAAACGCTTCGTGCGCCCAAACAGGGGACCCTTGCTTTGGCGGTATCATTTCGCATGCGCAGAACGCGTCACTAAATCAGCTTGCAATAAATCCCGGATGTGTGTTGGTAAACAACTTGTACACGTGTACGTCCTTCCAAGTTGGCGACATCCGAAGAAATTCGTGCTACTTCTCTTGAATTTCATGAAAGAATTTGAGTCCATGAAATCGTCGAAAAGAGCAAAGGATTCCAGAAGAAGAATTCTTACAACTGTTTATTTTTCTCGTTGGATGGCCTTACGTAAGAAATTGGGCTCTGTGAATCCGTCGGAATTGTTGCAAGTATACTTGATTCAATATCCATAATAAAATGATAATAAAATTGTCAGGAAATGGGAAGGAAATGAAAACAAAATGTGGGAGAAAGTAACGTTTGACTTCACACAACACGTACCGGTATATCTTCGTGGGAAAACCACTGGTAACGTAGAGAAAGCGTTCAGTGAATAAGCTCTGCGCGCGGTACCAGTGAAATATTGGATTGCACAATCATGAGCTTTGACCGTCCATGGAAAACGAGGGACGTTCGTTTTGGCGTGAGTGGAAGTCGTGTGAAAGTTTGTTAAAAAATTGCAAACGACCGAGGTGACAGACAACTGGCGCCCATTACCAAGGACCTTTGTTATCGGTGCTCGTGTGAAAAGGGCTCAAGAAATCTATTCAGATGGATTAAGTGTTAGGAATTCAGAATGCATAGATGTGGTTATCAGCTCTAAAGCAATCATGCGTGAATGAAAAAAATAATCACGATAAGTCAAAAATTGTGATATATGTTTGACAAAAAAAATATATGTTTGACAAAAAAAATATATGTTTGACAAAAGAAAATTGATATCGCCCAAGCTTAATGTACAGTCATAAATATGTTGCCATGGAGACCTAAGGTTTTGTATGGTGAAAAGCGACAATAACTTAGGTTTATGTTGTCAATATGTGAAATCAATCTGGCAAGACTGATGATCAAGTTATGTGTGGTTCTTAAAAGTCAGCATTTCGATCGAATGCTCCTATCATGTCCTCCTATAAGGACCATCAGATACCACATACTATTGGGCTGGATTTTATATCCTTTCCCCATCAACTTTGGTTTAAAATTACATGCATAATGTCCCTAGATATTGTCGCTGCCCCCACACTCTCCCTAGGGGGATCAGGTTCGCATGAATGTATCCCCCAGCGATTCACTGGCAGACAGGCCCAAACATGCATTTTCTCTAAATCATTACTTATTTTATTTAAATTATGGATGTTTTTTTTTTCTATTTGGATGAGTAATGTTGATGGTTTGTTCAGAGTTACCTTTGCACGTACAAAAAGGGAAGGCAGGTCAGAGACATCAAAGTTCTGTTTGTCTTTCTTGACTGGTAAATGTTAATGAAGGCTTTGATGAAGACTGGAGGAAAGGAGGTGTCTCTGAAGGCTAAAGCCTGTTTCACACAAGAGCTAAATAACAAAGGTCCTTGACGATTTATCGCATCCATGATAAAAAATAGCAAATCTCAGTCGTGTGAAAGCTATGCTAGTTATGTATTTAATTACCACACACCCTCGTTTTTTAAAACCGAGATCGAGACCTCCTCCAAAAAATCACAACGATGTTAAAATCACCGCGATTGGACGTGTGAACGCCCAACCAAGGATCCTCGCGTTGGCGGTATAATTTTGCATGCGCAGACTAAAATAAGTCGTAGACCAACTTGCAATCCCAGATGTGTAAACAACTTGTGCCCGTCCCTGTTTCTTCCACATTAGAATGAGAACAAATTTTCAGATTATACATTTTCACTTAAGCTTGGGCCATAACACGATAATTTCGAATATCGCAATACCTTATATTGTTCGATTATGATATCGAGAACCTTTTCAAGTTATCGAGATATTGCGATTAAAAAAAATCGCGCTTTTGAGTTGATTCAGAAATTCCATGGAAACAAAATTAGGCCAGTCTTTTCAAGCTTTCAGAAGTGAGAAACAAAAGCGAACTACTTCAATGGTTAGCTGACTGTCAGATCAGAAAGGAGCAGCCATACAGGGTTAAAGAAATCTATTCAGACGGATTAAGTGTTGGGAACTAAATGCATACCTGTTTGTCGGCTCTAAAGCAATCATGCGTGAATGAAAAAAATAATTGCGATAATATCGGAAATCGTGATATATATTGGGCCGATATATCGTGGATGAAAAAAATTGATATCGCCCAAGCTTATTTTTACTATTTTCTCATGAACGACTTAATGTTAAAAGCTGAAACTTTCACAGGATGTTTCTTTATGCAAAGCAAACTCTTTGAGGCAGTTTTCTCAACATTACCATTGTTGTACCTTCCATCTATATATCTTGATTCAAAGAGAGTAAGCATACTCAGAAGCATTTTTTTCCAACATTACCAATGCTGTACCTTCTCTTAATATATAAGTAAACTGTATGAAGATACATGGATATTTCTTTCAACGAGATTTAATAACAGCTGTCAAGACTGATAATTGGGTCACTTAAGCTAGTCCAGGAAAGGGATAAATTTGTTAGAGGTTTATTTGGCTGTCAAAACTGATGTGATTTGTATAAATTGTGTCTGATTGTTGCTTCATTACCTAGCTTCATGACATTCCATACATCTGTACCTCAATCTTAACCACGGCCTACGCGGCCATTGCTGTAGTGCCCCTTGGATTTCTTCCTAATGCCCCCTTTGGTTGGCTTTGAAATTTGATTACAACCAAGGCCAAAGTGCCCTCGAGATAATAATAATAATAATGGACACTTATATTGCGCCGGTATCCGCCAAGCTTGACGCTCATGGCGCATGAACATTATTACCCCTGTCATCGGGCTAGTTATATCATTCCTAGAACCATCTCAACTCCCTGGGGAGTATGCAACCCATGCTGCCAAATATGTAGTGCAATGAGCTTAATCAAATACAATTACCATCTCTGCCCTCAAGGGTCTCCATTTATACTCCTGGGTGAAGAGAAGCAATTATAGTTAAGTGTCTTGCTCAGGGCACAAGCACCACGGTCGCCAGGATTCGAACCCACATTCTGACGACTCGGCCATCAGAACACAGGTCCGATGCACTTAACTGCTCGGCCATGGCACCCCATAAGTATAATAATAATAACAATAATAATAATGGAGGCATTTTTTTAGCGCTGTTACACGAGGCATCACAGCACTGTACATTATTACCTCTGCTCATCAGGCGCATAAATCATTCCTGAAACCATCTCAGCTCCCTGGGGAGTATACAGCTCAGTTGCTGCCATTTCGGTGCATATGGGCTAATCAAACACAACAACCAACTCTGCCCTCACAGGTACCCATTTACCCCTGGGTGGAGAGAAGCAATTTTGGTAAAGTGTCTTGCTCAAGGATTCAAGCACCCCGGTCACGGTTGGGATTCGAACCCACATTCTGACGACTCAGCCATCAGAACACAAATCCGATGCACTAAACTGCTTGGCCATGGCACTCCATAACACAGGTACACAGGTGGATCCATGATATAAAAAGGGGAACACTACAACAATGCAAAAATTCCTTTCTATATTTTCTATCATTTATAAAAATGTTTTTCATTTATCTTCAAAACTTTACAAAATATTTATTTTGTAAAAAGAGACTTTAGAACTAATTAAGTGTCACTGATTGGTATTTGTAATTTGTAAACATTTAATAAGATACATATACCGATACATTTTCAATTATTAGAATTGCAGTTGTTGTTAGCTCAGCTTCTGCAAAAACTGTTGATACAGATTTCTGGTAATATTTATTCACGTGCAGTTAATGTTTCGTGTTCAAACACAAACCCTTGTCAGCCAGATGGTTGGTACTGGTAGACGAGATAAAGGTTAAAAGCTTTCACAAAGAGATTTGATTGTTAGGTGTATTTTCACATAAATATTGTGTCAACTGTACGACAATACATTCCATACAACATGACAACGTGGCTTGTTGAGCCACAAATTCTGCGATTCTGTAAGAGAAAAACCAGTCAATGAGCATCTTTTAACATACGCGACAAATGTCTTATTCACACCGTGAATGAGCTGTTAAGGGCACATGTTGTTAGATCACTGTGGGCGAAAGGGCAGCGATAGTGCGTCGTGTTTGGCATATTTTGCAGTTGATGTACGTACGCGCGGAATATCTCCAGCGATCATTGGCGGGTAGAAGTGCACGCGCGTGTAGTACTGTGGTATGTGAGCTTCTAGTGTTGGCGTTCCTAGCCACGAGAGGGCGCTGTCATGGGGAGCCCGTGGATGGGAAGAATGGAGAGGGAGGTCAAAGGTGAGGGTGGAAGGTTTTGGGGAAAAGACGGGGAAGAGAGTTGGAAAAGTGACAAGGTGAAGAGGCGAGGGACTTTGGGTGAAGAGTTGATCTTGGGAGATTGGAGGAAGATAATAAAACTGGCGGTGAAATGATCAAGAATATCAACAAGTTATCCTGTACATTTATTGGATTGTTTGGTGATGGAATGACCCCCTTACGCTCCAAAGCGTTCACTACAAATGGTAACACGGATGGGGTCATGTAAAATTTTGATCGGTGCTGGAGTGCCGTTTCATGCCGTGTGTTACACAAGTGGACTGTCGCCATTGCTTTGGTGGTACACGAGTGCTGTGCTGTTAGTGTTAGTGGACTGAACGTGAAGTAACCTATTCTGTGTCCATCCAAGACAATTTTTGCGTGCAGTGGTTTCGCATATCGAGAGTTCGGCGGAGGATAACTGGGGATTGACACGACCACGCCAGTTACCGCCGGCTTGGACTTGGCTGAGGGCACTGAGGTGCCACTAAACTATCAAGTGTCGGCGATCATCCAGAACTCAGAAGGCTATTTGTGGCAGTACTGCTGGCAGGACCACAGCAACGTGAAAGGCAGTTGTCAAGGAGACAAGACCAGTTGGTAGGATCAGCTAGGCTGCCATGATAAATGATTAGTTTTGATGAACAATTTGGAACATTACATCACATGTACAGCGATATTGCACAAGATTATGCAGTAATTTATTGTGCATTTTGATTGTATGATATATTGTTTAACTTGTATATCTTATTAGGCCTAAGGTACATGTATATCGAGTAAGACACACGCGTGTAGATTGCCTGTAGTTGTTTTGCATTCATAGTTTTTTGGGGACGGTCTGTGGTGTAGTGGTAGTTTTATTTTACTTAGCTAGAGTAATAATATGCAATATGGCTACCTCGGAGGAAGGTGCGTTGGTACAGCTAGTGTGGTGCCTTTCTGATGCATTGAAGCAGAGCAGTGGTACCAGGAAAGGCCAATAAGCGCTCGATAGGTTCAAGGGGAAGCCAGTGAGTTCTGTAGACCCAACCCTCAAAGAGTGGTTGGATGAGGTTGATGTTATTGTCGACAATGTAACATCCCAGAAAAGGATAAGGCTCAGGTTGTGGTGGATCATTTAGCGGGGTCTGCGGTATTGAAGTTAAAAGCCGAGAGGATGTCACGCCTGACTATTCTCTTCTGGTAAAACTACTGCACAACCAGTTTGGGAGAGAAACTTTGCAATCACTGCAAAGGCGTTTTTCGAGAGGACAAGTCGATGAGAACCTTATGGAATTCTCCGTGGCTTGTTGAGGGCTCTATGACAGAATTTTATGCGCATTGCTCCTGAAGGGGACAGGGAATTGCTAAAGAGTTTGAGAGATAAAACCCTGATAGGGCAGTTTGTGGCTGGGGCGCGGGGTCAGAGTGCACGCTTTGAGCTGAAAAGGCTCCAGCTGGCTGACACAAGTCAAAGTTTCAACCAATTTGGGACAAGGCCTTTGAATTGTTCAAGGATTATGAAACTCAACCAGGGTCAAGCATGGCCAAGTCCGCCAGTTGGAGGCCTCATTTATGGGAGCGAGTGTTGATGTTGACGAGTCAAAGGCAAATGTCAGTACAAAGATTACATGTGCAGCGAATTGTGTGGACCCTATGCAGCAGCAATATTCAGCGATGATGAAATCTATGGGGGATATGCAGGTACAACTCAACAAGCAGCAGGAACAACTTACGTTCTTAATGCAGTGCATGCCGCAAGCATAAAATCAATCTGTACCGAGAGGGAGTGTCAGGGAGGTAACCAAATCATCAGTGATTTGTTACAACTGTGAGAGCCTGGTCTGTTAGATCCACAATGTCCCTCTCCTGGTGAGAAAACCACAGGAAGCTCAACAGTTTATCGGGAGAACAGATGGTACAGGGACAACTGGAGGAAAGAGCAGTTAAACTAACCTCCATCGCTCGCCGGGTGGTGGGGGAGGGTCAAACAAGGGCCAAGTCCAGTGTGAGATCATGTAATGAGGGGGTTCTGGCGCCTGACCTATCTGCGGATGAGTTGTTAGCTAGTTTAGTTAAGGAGAGCCCTAAGGCTGAAGTCATATTGGCTGGGTACCAGTCACATGTGTTTAGATACAGGCGCCCGGCGTCCCTCATAAGTGCCTCTTTTTATCAGGAACATCTGGCAGACAAACTGAGCGGGCTGAAGCCGCTGGGGACTTACCTTGACGGTGTGGCGGGGTTGGAGGTTCCAATCGCTGGGTACATACCGTTCCTCTCACTGTTTTTCACAAAACTGTTGAGGCGCACTTTTTGGTGGTGAAAGATTCATGCAATGAAGGGTTGTTGAATTCAAAGAAAAGTCCAATACTGTTAGGATGTAATGTCCTGGAACTGCTGAAAGATGTGGTAGTAGAACAGGGGCAGAATTATACTGAGGCTTGGAATGTGGCCCTCCAATGGTATCGGCTTTCAAGGGCACAACCTCATCCGAATAAACAAAGGGTTCAGGGGTCGCAGGTCATGCCATTGGCTGCACGCACTGGTAGGCATGGAATAACTATTCGCCCTAGGCAGGTAATGACAGTACACTGTTACATTAGAGATCATGTGCATGTCCTTAGGACCCTACTAGAAAAATCAGTCATCATGATGACTGATTTTGGTCATCATGCACAAAGAGGCATCAAAGGCATCAAAAGGGCCACAATTGGAACCCTCAAAATAAAGAAACAAATAGGGATTTAGTCATCAACAGTCATCAGAATGATGACTATTTGATGACCCTATATGCAATAAGGCATCAAATAGTCATCAGCTGAGATCAGGCATCAAAAAGTTATCACAAGCGATGACTCTTTGATGCCTGATTACAACTGCAGTTGAGATGACTCTTCAAAGAGTCATCAAAGACTCATCAGGCATCAAAGAGTCATCGAAGAGTCATCAGTTAATCCGGCATCAAAGAGTCATCAAAGAGTCATCAAAGAGTCATCAGGCATCAAAGAGTCATCAGGCATCAAAGAGTCATCGAAGAGTCATCAGTTAATCAGGCATCAAAGAGTCATCAAAGACTCATCAGGCATCAAAGAGTCATCAAAGAGTCATCAGATGTGATCAGGCATCAAAGAGTCATCAAAGAGTCATCAAAGAGTCATCAGATGTGATCAGGCATCACAAACAGTCATCAGTTGAGAGCAGGCATCAAAACAGGCATCAAACAGGCATCAAACAGTCATCAAACAGTCATCAGTTAAAAAAAAAAGGCACTAACCAATCAAAAGAGCAGAATAATTCACTCCACATGCATATAGAAATTCAGCCCTGGTTGCTTCCTTTATTCGATAATTGCATTAATGAAGGGTTACAGTATTTGTTCCATGAGTGTATTAAAATTGTACCACTTTATTAATTTTATAGTACATCAGATTCAACTCGGAGGCTGGTTTTACAGGTAATTAATTTCACAAAAATGGCGCTGGCCATTGAAATATTTTTAAAGGCATGCCGAAAAAGGAAGGTCCAATTTTCTTTACTGTGTTTTTGTTTAAACTTTTTAGGAAATTTTGAAAGCGGTTTCAACGTTTTTCGTTTAAACCTCACTACGTAGCCTTGGATGCACGCCTTGCATTATAACATGCACTATTTATTATCCTAACAACATCTGCGCTCTTCAAAGGTGGTATGTTGTTCTCCACAGCCAGTTGATAGATGAAACCTGGAAGAGGAATGAAAAGAAAAAGAAATACTGAGCGAGTTTTCATGAGAAAGTGGAACAATTTTGATACACACAGCTGTGATTTTTTGGAGATTGCCAACCTGGGAGTACCTGTTATGTTATGGGGGCTCACATGACAGTACAGTACACATGAAGTATTTTTGTCCTCAGAATTGAAAAGACAAATAATTTACCAGACATCTTTCTACTAATAAAGCATGAGATATTATCCTGTTGAAAGGGTTTGTAAGTGTCGTCAGTTAACAGACACATTACTTACTTTTTAGCAGCTTGAACAGCTGTCTCTGGCAAACCATGACACGATTGTCATCTTTGCCTTCTGGCCCTTGCAACACTCCGACAGTTCAACCCTGGAGAAGAGGTCAGGAGAAGATTCCGAAGAACTATCTTCAGTCCTTTTGATGACAGTGATGATTTTAATGCCACCAGCTGTTGTGGGGTGACAAAAACACCTGGATAGAGTTGAACTTTGTTCAAGCCACTAGCTCTAATAAAGGATCAAAATAAAGAAAAGAATGATAGTAGTAAATAATGATGGTGCAAACCCATTCAGTGACACCACATCTTTGTTGACTTTTGTTTTTGTTTTCCAAGATGTATTTGTCATACAAATTGAAATACATTGAATCCGTGTTGACTATTTCCAAACTTTGTCCATTTGACAATGAGTTTTGTGGGAATAGTAGGCTTTTGGTATGTAAACGTACCAATAATGACCGATTGGTCAAATTGGGGAAACGTGTAGAAGAGGATATTTTTCAGATCCTTTAGTAGCAATAGCTAAGCTTTCATGCCTTACTCGGCAATCATCATTATGTATCTGTTATAATCAATAATGATTTAAACTGACAGGGTTCTCCCCATGCACGCTAGCATATCAGACCGATACACTGACATTGTGGGCGATACCGCCCAAAATTGCCAAGCGCAAACAAATATATATTGTTTTGTTTTAGTCAATTCTAAAAAATTTCAAAAGCTCCAGATTGCACGTACAGCTTTTAAAAAACAAACATAAATATCAAGTAACAAACATTCTGAGGACCCTTTAAGTCAGCGCTTTTGCCAAACTTGCAAAATTTGGGTCCAGAATGTCCCCAGTTTTTAAAAATCCTAGGAGAACCCTGCCTTAGGCCTATATCTGTCCTAACAGCTTAACCATAGAATGGGACCACTTAGAAATACTGCAACTTCAGAGGTGTGGGGTCACGGTCATATAATAATAATAATAATAATAAAGATTTTTAGCCACATGAACCTCCTGTGACGGGACCCGTGAACCAATCACTCAAAATATTTGTAATGTAGGGGCCTATGTACTAAGTCTTCACTGTGATTGCATTCGTGATTGCGACTCCACTACAAAATGTTCGTACTTTATCTTTGGACAAAAGCAAGGGAGACACCATCCTTCAATTACAACGTTATGATTATTATTTTGAGGCAAGGAGGGTTTAAGCGTTTTAAACATGTTAGGAACCATTCAGAATAGCCAATGTTAAAGATTTAGTTTTTTTCGGACAAATTGTGGGTGGGTGGGTCAAAGAAATAAATGAAAAACGAAATTCAGTTTTCAATAAATAATTGTAATAGGAAAGAGTAGAGTTACAGTATCGTTACGCCCTTTTTTACTCTTTATATTCAACAATACAGTCTTACCTCAGCAATTAAGACTGCATTTTTTACTATAAAGAGTGAAAAAGTCGTATACGCCTCTACTCTACCCAAAAAATTACTTAATAAGATTAAAGAAGGGGAAACAAATTATAATAAAAAGAATAACGCCGTAAAACTATGCCTGTGTTGTAAAGACCGTTGTAAGTTAACTAGCATGAGTAGTTCCTAGATCTTCATTATCTTCTATTTCCTTCCTCCATGCTTCAACTTACCACTTATTTTCAAAATCTTGCCTTTGTAGGATTTCCTTCCCGGCCCTTTCCATCTCACCATTCCTGTGGTTCCTTCCACGCGATCCTCTTCTTTGACCACAGACGACAGTGGCTCAATGCTCGTCTTTTTCTCATCGACCCAGAAGACCAGGCAGGATTTCTTTTTCTGCTGGCGAGGTTTCGTGTTGTCAACTTCTCCAGCATTGTCACGGAGAATATCGCCGACATCCAAGTGCGAGGTCATAGTGCAGATTGTTGATTTTACACGTGCGATTGTCAAACAAATGTCATGAACTCCGGTCAAAAGAATTAGAATTTGAATGAAAAACAATTCGATGAGTGTGTATGTACTATAGTGCAGCATGCAATCGAAGGATCAGAAGAAAGCGCAACGTGGCAATTGGTCAACCTTTTTCCTTGCATGAACGCGCAGACCATGTTTTGCTCGGTCCCAGACTGGTGGGGTCGAGCAAATGCTCATGTCAACTACAACGTCGGCACGAGGTTATTAAATTTACATATATCCCACAATGCAATACGGTTCAGTGCAAATAGACTTATTTCGAGTCTGATAGTACTGTCCAAGTGTTTTCTTTATTGATTTCTTGTGCACTGTATACAAATAGGTCATGTAAATTATTGCTAGATGTGCTTTGGGTGAGATCGAGTGCTTAATTGACCACGATTTGACCATGTTTGATCCTCGCGAGTACGCGTCACACCGATTACGAAGCTGTAAGTCACGTCTAGGATGTGCCATTGCCCGTGCATGGTACATGTACGCGAATCCACTACTATACTGTACTGCGGCACAACAGTATGTACTGTACATGTACATGTACTAGACTGTCATGACTGTACACATATGGATGCCAGTCAACTCGCCCTCTGGCAAATTCGCACCCCGTAAAACTCGCCCCCTGTAATTTTTTGACGCATCTCACGCTATTGATCATGAGACTGTGTTCATATAAGAGAGTAAATAAAACATTATAATCATGGAGGAAGGAAAACAGATTCCTTCCTCCATGTTATAATAAAGGCAGGATGTATGGGGATATAATTATTTTAATGAATCCAATTATTAATTTTAAGTCAACACTTGAAGAATGAAGAACATGACTTGCTTTTTTTTCTTGCAGAACGTTGTTGACTTAATGAAAGCTACATGTATGTAACTATGTAAATTTCAACTGAACACATTGGCTCATTAAGGCCACAAATTTAATCTAATGGTTTATTATGTGATAAAGTACAGTTTAGACATTATTGAAGTTGGTAATTATAACTATAAGACCTTAATTTCAGCTTTGTACATTTATGTGTATAACAAAAATGTCAAAAATGTCAGTTAAAATATCTATTTCACCAACTGCCTAGACTACATGTGCAAGGAGTATATTTATCAAAGTCCATTGCATCAATGGACTGAGAAATTAAACTAAGTTTCAGTCATCAAAGAGGATGCCTCTTTGATGACTGAAACTTAGTTTTTGGAGGATATGATGCCTCTTTCTTAGAAAATTTCACAACAGTCATCCACTGTGATGACTGATGATGACTGTGATGTCAGATTATGATGCCTCCTGATGACCATCGATGCCTCCTGATGACCAAATGATGCCTATTGATGACACTTTTGATGACCATTGATGCCTTTTGATGACCTTTTTGCCCAGTGATGACCAAATGATGCCTAATGATGACCAAATGATGCCCAATTCTACTAATGATGACCAAATGATGCCCAATTCTACTAATGATGACCAATTGATGACTGATTTTTCTAGTAGGGGAACAAAGTGGTTATTGTTGAGAGCATGAAATCAGATGCACATCCTGAGGGGGCGAATAATCTAAGTGCTGCGGCCAGGGTGTTTGACTCTTGTCAAGTAACAAATGGAAAGACAGTAAAGGTGCTGGTGGCTAATTTGGGGACACAGTCTTGGGTAATTCTATACGTAAATTAGCTTCAGTTATTGAAGCATCCATGTCAAACTGCATTGGGTTGAATCCTCGTCCGATGGTATCGAGGTACATGTCAATCATGTGTTGGTTGAAGAAACTGTGGACTTGAAGGGGAGCTCTCAAGCCTGACTCAAGGGAGGGTAGAGGAGTGCCTAAAGAGGTGTTCACATTTCAAATGGTGAGAATTATGAACCACCTCCAGGGTTGAGTTTGAGTCGTCTTTCCTGAATGAGGATCAAAAGGAACAAGTTGTGAAACTTATCCAGAAGCATGATTCAGTCTTTTCGAAAGATGAGTTTGATGTTGGTTATTGTGACAAAATACCTCACAAAGATCAACACAATCGACCACGCCCAATCAGTGAACCATACCGCAGAATTCCCCACACTGTGTTCAGGAAGTTAAAGCGCTCTTGCAAAAGTTGTTGGATCAGGGAATCATTAGGCGCAGTGAGAGTCCGTGCGAGTGCAATTGTACTGGTGAAAAAGCGGGATGGGTCCTTGCGCCTGTGCGAGACTACAGGAAATTAAATGCAAAGGGTGTTCCGTGACTCCTTTCCCTTGTCAGCGTATCGAAGAGTCGTTAGAGGCTTTACAGGGCGCTAAATATTTTTCGACTCTTGACTTAGCACATGGTTACCACCAGGTGGCCATGGATCCCAGTTCTGTAGAGAAGACTGCATTTCGAGTGCCCTTTGGGCTACGAGGTTTACTCGAATGCCCTTTGGGTTGGCAAATGCACCAAATGCGTTCCAGAGGGTAATGGAGCAGTGTCTTGGGGACATGAATTTGTCTGAGTTATTGATATATCTAGACGATATATTGGTGTATTCTTCTTCATTAGAAGAACACTTGAAGAGGTTGGACAAGGTTTTGTCAAAACTGCAGAATTTGGACTGAAGGTTAAGGGCAAAAGTGCAGTCTCTTCCGCGGTGAAGTTGCCTATCTGGGCCATGTTGTCAGTGCCAAGGGAATCTCAGTTGATAAGACAAAATCCGACGCACAGAGGACTGGCCTGTTCCGCAAGGAGCAGCTGAATTACGTTCGTGCTCATGGGACTGGCGGGTTATTATCGGCGTTTTGTCAGCGGCTTCAAGAAAGATAGCAGCCCCGCTTCATGCTATTTTACCTGCAATCACTAAGGGGAAACATAAACCCATTGATAAGTTTGTTGGAATTCGAGCACAGACTCGTTCGACAAACTAAAACTAGTGTTAGTGCAAACTCCGTGCTGAAATACCTGACTTTAGACAGCCATTCGTACTGGAAGTAGATCGTCATTAAAGGGGCTTGGTGCTTGTTTGGGGCAGAAAGATGAGGAGGGGAGACTGCATCCGATCGCTTATGCAGTAGGGGCTTGAGGTGCAGAGTTGAAGTACCCAAATTTTAGCTCCTTCAAGTTAGAACTTCTGGGTTTGAAGTGGGCAGTTGTGGATAAGTTCAGGATTATTTGGTTGGGGAACATTTAGCAGTCTTAACTGATAATAATCCACTGTCGCACTAACACAGCCAAGCTGGGGGCTAGCGAAATGAGGTGGGCAGCTCAACTGGCGGCGGCGTTCAATTTTGACATCGCATTATATAGATGGGGAGCAGCAACAGGTGCGCAGATGCGTTGAGTCGGTACCCTGGGCACTGCTCGGTGGAGGCAGTGGCGGAATATTCTTAAGAAAACCCATTCTACGCCATTTCCATTGCTGATTGGAGCATGTAATGTGCATCGAGTTAGCAAAGCAAGCACCGAGGGTGCAGGTCCTCCGGGTATTCCCATCCTGGTCATCAGACCAAATGGCAGTTCTGCAAACGATCGGATCCAGTGTTAGGTACTATTTGGGAACGTTGGGACAAGCGATGGTCACCAGGGAGAGTGATTCCTGAGCGCGAATGACTCACCAGAGTTAAGACGCTGGTTATGGCAGTGGTCCCGCTTTGTTCAAAAGGACGGGGTTCTTTGTCGAGAGTGGAAGATCCAGTTCTTGGGGAGGTGTTTCAGATACTCTTGCCTGAAGGCATCCAGCTTTAAGGCTATTGAGGGTTGTCGCGAGGATGGGGACATCAAGGAGTAACCCGCTTCGTGTTCTCTTCTCAGGAGGCGGGTTTATTGGCCTAAAATGGCTTCTGATGTCAGAGCCCATATCCGAAATGTGAGCGTTGTGTCAGGGCAAAGGTGTCTGAACCAGTTCCCAGGGTTCCAATGCGTCATTTAATGGCGTTTAGGACCCTTGGAAGTTCTAGCTGTTGACTTTGTGAAGGTCGATAGAGGCGTGGGGATACGAAGATGTGTTGGTCATGACCGACGCTACACCTGGCACGTGCAGGCAGTGCCTTGTAGGGACCAAAGCGGCACAGACTGTAGCCAGAGCACTGCGGGATAATTGGTTTACACGGTTCGAATACCAAACAGATTGCACAGCCGATCAAGGCAGAAATTTTGAGGGGAGATTGTGCGAATTGTGTGCGCGCTGTATGGCATTAAGAAGTCGCGAACGACGTCAGCATTATCACCCTGAAGGGAATGCTCAGGCAGAGCGATTCAATCGCACGTTGTTCGGATTGATCAAATCGTTCACAGTGAGACAGAGCGCAGCAAGTGGTCGGATTTTCTGCCGCATGTAGTATTCAGATATAATTCTACCCCCATTGTACTACAGGTGTAGCGCCATTTACACTGATGTTTGGGAGAGAACCTTTGATTCCTCTAGACCAGATTCTGGGCGTACTGATATAAATTGGGATCAGGATTTTGTTAGGCAGCAATCAGAGTTGTTGGAAAGAGCAGGTGTCCTGGTGAGGGAGCGGATGGAGGCGGAGGGCTCATCAGAATGAAGTGGCTCACAATGCCAAGGCCAATGCTGTGCCATTGCCGGTAGGGTCGCTGGTGCTCTAAGGAAATGTGCTTTCAAGGGCCGACATAAATTAGAGAATGTATCGACAGAGATTACCGTATACTGTGTTGTGGAGAAACGAACAAAATGATGTTTATCTAATCCGCCCAGTTAACGGTGGACCAGAGAAAACTGTAAGTCGTAAATACTTACGATTAGACCCTTTGGCGGTGACAGAGCCAGGTGATGAAAGTGACTCCTCCGACAGTTCAGAATGGGACCTGGTCATTACTAAGGCTAGCATTCCAAACTCAAATGGAGTTGATAAAGTGGTAGACCCTGAAATAGTAGGGGAGGCCTCTATGGATTTGTTACGGAATGGTTCAACCCAGGCGATCACAGAGAACCACAAAAGGATGCATGGTAACCCGCACAGATCTCGTTCAACATTAAAGTAATATTCAGAGTGTGTTCACTTAGTAGTGGTCATGGTTTCAGGTGTGTTCTGTGGAAGTGGCTTGGGGTATCCAGCCTTCCTGTGAGCAAACCTGACCCTGGCTTCCTGCTGATACTCGGTCTGAATTAACTTTGGTGATCCTTTTAATTCACGAGAATTTCGTAGTCTGCAATGGGTTGTTGGTTCTCTCTGTGTGCACGGTGTCACTGGCATTGTAACGTAATGTTCTAGGATTTTGTTTTTATGTCCTGTTCTACATGGCGCATTCAACCTGATGGTATTACCAGGTTTTCTGGACTATAATTCAGTCTTTTCTTTTACCTAAGTCAGTAATGACCAGTTTTGTTAAACGGCAGTCCTGGGTTCCTTGTGTGTTGTGGATCTACTGTGGAAGAGGCTTGGAGTATCCAGTCTTCTCGGGCAGTGAATACAACGGGAGGAACCAGTCCTGCTATGGTGTGTAAAATGTAGAAACTTACCAACAAAATTGTACTTAACAAATCTTTTGTTGTCAATATTCTGCAGGTTTGCAGGAAGCCGTGGTGGTGGGGTTTGTTTTGGAAGGATTTGGGGTTATCCAGCTTCCACAGAGCAACCACCACGCCCAAGGGCATCATAAGGCTGTATGGGTGGTTTTGTATTATTTGGGCATAGTTTTGTAAAAAGATTAAGAAATAGGCGACGGTTTGTGTATGAAGTACAGTTGCAGCGAGGCATGGTTCCGGTAACGTGTCTTGGGAGGGCGGGCTCACAATTACAAGGATTCAGAAAAAACCCAGGTCGTTATCTCACAGAGTTGGGAAAGATTCAGCCGACTGTACTTGTAGTTGATTTGGGGACGAATGACCTGTGTTCGAAGGTATCAAGTCCTAGTAAAGTACATGCCTCACTATGTAAATTTATTGAGATCTTCCCAAATGGGGTGTACATCCAGAGGCAGTAGTGTTCCTACGGTGCTACCTCGCACTGGCGGACTTAGGAATGATCAGGTCTCACTAGAAATGTTTAATGAGAGAGGTTGAGATTTTAACAAGATGTTGGAGTGTGCAACAGAGAGGATGGATGGTGGGTGGCACCATCGGGGACTAAAGCATGCACGCTACAACTTGGACGGCGTCACCTCAACCAATTAGGGATGGTGCAGTATGAGAGATCACTCCGACAGCTTTTGAAATTCTTTGAATTTCGTGTTTGAGTAGTTCTTATTTTATTTGTATTGACAAATACAGGGTTGGCTGGTGGAATTTCTAAAGTTGTTTTAGTAAAGAGGACTAAAGGCATTTGGTGGCAGTTAACTTGTTTATTAATGTTCTTACACTTTGCAGAAAATCTTTGTTTTGTTAAACAAAACTGGTACCAGTTTGAAAGGTCAAGAAATCGATCTCAGGAGTAGATCATTAAAAGTAGGGGAATTTGTGGTATGTGAGCTTCTAGTGTTGGCGTTCCTAGCCACGAGAGGGCGCTGTCATGGGGAGCCCGTGGATGGGAAGAATGGAGAGGGAGGTCAAAGGTGAGGGTGGAAGGTTTTGGGGAAAAGATGGGGGAAGAGAGTTGGAAAAGTGACAAGGTGAAGGGCGAGGGACTTTTGGGTGAAGAGTTGATCTTGGGAGATTGGAGGAAGATAATAAAACTGGCGGTGAAATGATCGAAGAATATCAACAAGTTATCCTGTACATTTATTGGATTGTTTGGCGTGGAATGACCCCCTTACGCTCCAAAGCGTTTCACTACAGTACCATAATATACGCACATAAAGTGTACTCACAACGCTCACACGATGCAAAAGTGGCTATCATCAAGACACTGGGTGCAAATTCACCACTAGAGGGCTACGATGTGCACTGAGCGAATTACACAAGCTGTGAAGACTTCTACTAGTCGCATAACAAAGGCATATTAGTTAACCCTAACCCCCTAGACATTTTCACTAGAACCTCATGAATCTACCAAAATCAATCAACATGCACTAAATATCCATGTTGTTGAATATAATTAATGGCAATGCAAAGCATCCATGCCTTGGCTATACACAGTCCTGAATCCAACAAAAGCAGCCGGTGGAGTTTGATGGATTTGGTACTCAGGGTGTCATGCTCAATTCGCTGTGCTATACATGTACAGTACTGAATCTACCAATATCAAGCATAACCAGGGTTGGATTTTGACGGACTTGGGGTTGTTAGAGTGGGACTTGAGGCATTGAAAGTGGGAACTAATATGGAATCAATCAAATGCTTAAATCTTGTGGGGGAATGTCACTTCGTATTCTATCGTGAGAATTATAGATAGACAGTGTGAGCCCAATAGGTTAGTGACACTATTTGACTAAATAATCTCATCCTAAATTAAAGTGAATATACAACTGCTTCTATAAGTGTACGTGTATTTACTCGCTTTGAATCAAAAACCAAACAAGGAAGATTACAGCCTTATAGCAAGGGTGTGATTTCTCTGGATTTTTCCTGATTTTCAGATTTTTACGAATCGCAATGTTGTGATCCTCCAGATTTTAAAGATTTAAGCAATAAATGAAAGTGAAGCAAATGCTTAGAACCATAGATTTCACCCCAGCCAGCGCTGTTCACAACAGTGGCCCCAATACCCTTAGCAAAATTTCCATGGATTTTTCTAAACTGCCCACTCACACCCCTGTTATATGTTGTGTCGTTAACAAGAAAATAGTGAATATATGCATATAGATTTCTATATTCATTCTAATGTGGAAAGAGTTCTCTGTCCAATAAATTTATTGGCAATAATTTTCCTTTAAAAAATTACAGCACCTCAGACAAATATATTTCTGGGGAAGATTAATACTTTCATCGTTCATTAGCTGTACACCAGGTCTGTTACACAATATAATTCAACAATTTAATCTATGTAAATTAAAGTACACTGTAAAAATGGCGTTTAGAATTTAAACACATGCAAAATAAACGCGTTTAGGAATGCATTTAAATGCTAAACGGCCATCCTCTGTACATGTCACAAAGCTAAACATGCTTAGCTTTTTGACACCTGTTCATATGATATTTAGCATTCAAACACACAGAAAAAGCACAATCTAAACATGTTTTAGGCTAAACGTGTGAAAAAAGTGAGTACAAAAAACTAAGTGTTTAGAAATGTGTTTGAATTCTAATCACCATTTTTACAGTGTGATGTTGTGGAGGGTAATTCCTAAATTAATTTCCTAAAATGCCTGCCTTAAATCTAATACAGAATAATGGTGTACCCGTAGGTGTCGTAGTTTGATTACTAGGCGCTGAATTGACTTTTAATTATTAATTTCATGTCGTCTAATCTGCCTTTGAGCTTGCAAAGTAAGTTGCTTAATTAATTTGATACAATCTCTAGTCTAGATATCCAGCCCGCAGAGGAATATCCCCCATCCCCTCACCTCCCTCCTTTACAGGGACAGTATAGTCACGATCAGAGCAGACTTTCAAAAGGGCATGGAATTGGTGTCCTAGTTTAAGATGAACACAGTGACTGAAAATTACTGGCTCATTTATGCAGCAGCAACGGTTATATGACATTATCATGTGGGGTATTATTTTCAGTCACTGAGTTAATCTAAAACTAGCTCTTCAATTCCATGCCCTGTTGATCATGATGATATTGACTCTTTAAATGATAATTAACCAGTGTTTAGCTGTCTAGATGGCAATGTCATTGGTACTGTATATGTCATTTATGGTGCAAAGAGAAGGTAGAAGGCTAGGTTATTCTAAATTTAGCACTCCAATTCCACGCCCTGTTGATCGTAACAATACTGCCCCTTTTAATAAAACTCTTTATTACTGTGTGGGCTGCTGGATTTGCCTTTAAGGAAAGTCATACATGCTTGGTAAACTGTAGTCCGCCTAAGACATGTTCAGGTTTCAGAAGAGAGAAAAAATCATGATTAATGTTCCATTTCCACATGTAAAAAAACGACAAGGGATCGTGCCAATTCTACCCCTACTGGTTGTTTTCGGAAGATCAGTCTGCGGGGCTCTTGATAACAATGCATGCCTTATTTTATTTCAGTCTTGATGGCGTTATTGATTGGGTGTAACCAAGCCGATCCTCATAGCTTATCACAATATAGCCAGGTGGACTGTTTCTGAAAGTCGTGCTGGCAACAGTGTCGCTAATGGAAAACTGCAGATCAATTATGTTTTTAGTTGAATCAAAGGCGAGAGGGTTTGTAGCATATTACCCAGACATGCCGGCAAACACGTAATGCCATGCACGTTTCAAACAACATAACATATATTCGTTAATTATATCAACTGTGTGAATAAAACTAACTAGTTTTGCCCAACACGGTTCTATAACATTGTATTTGTACACGATACATTGCAATCCACTAGGGCTGTGCATTTTCAAATAATATTCAGATTTTGATTTTGATCGAATATTCGATATTCGAAGGCCGCCGATAAAATGAGCACGCACGATGTGGTGGGGCAAAAAAATGTACTAAACATAATGTCGCCCAGACTAGGATGGACTTGCTAGGTGGCGACCAAATGTAGATGAGAGGATGATTGGGGGGGGGGGGGGGGGGATATAATGATGGAAGCATCAATATAAACAAAAACAAATTCAACAAAAACTTTATTTTTCTTTGAATATTCAAACCGAAAAAAAAACACCAAAAACCAACCGGATATTCGAACACAGCCCTATAATCCACATGAATTAAGTCTACTGATAGAGGACGCTTGCACTCTTAGCCAGCGACTTCGGTGACGGTTCTCGTAGTAAGTCAGGTTGTCATGCGCACATGTGCACAGTGGCTGCAGCGACGAATCATATGAGAGCTAGAGTGGGTTGATATTGCCACAATGCCATCATGCGTAAACCAGTAAGTCCGTCTTGCACAAGACTAAATGAGACCTGTTCTCACAATTACAGGCCAGGATGTTTTTTGAGTGTTTGACGGGTTTTTATCACCTAGTCCCATCCCCAGTGTGTGGTACAGTGACTTCTGTAGGATTCTAATAGGATTCCCATACGATTCCCAAACGATTCCCATACGATTCCCATAGGCAGGCATGATATTCTTCTTACTTTTGTAGGAAATCCTATCTTTTGATTTTGAAAATCCTACCATGAAACCAGATTCCGACTAACTTCAGACCATGGAAACTTTCCTTGTGTATCATTTTATTGTAAATACCAAGATAAAAAAACAGTTTCCTTGCTATACATGGCTATAGAGGTAAACCGCTATAGGCTAGTATATGCCTAACGATAATGGCAAACATTATCGTTTTCAAATATCATCCTTGCATAGGGTTCTCATAGGGTACCCATAGGATTCCTGTAGGATTGCTAAAGGATTTCTATAGGATTCCTATAGGATTCCTATAGGATATTGCTGTATGACTATGGCTCTAGAGGTAAACCGCTATAGGCTAGTATATACCTAATGATAACATTTTTCCTACCTTTTCATTTTCTCATAATATCATCCCTGCATAGGGTTCCTATAGGATTGCCATAGGGTTCCCATAGGATTCCTATAGGATTGTCATAGGGTTCCCATAGGGTTCCTATAGGATTGCCATAGGGTTCCCATAGGATTCCTATATGATTCCTATATGATTCCTATAGGATTTCTAAATGATTCCTGTAGAAGTCCCATAGGATTACAATAGGGTCCCTATAGGATATTCCTGTATGACATTTTTGTTATGGACTTGGTTGCACTAGGTTAGGGCAGCCTTTTAATTCTCTATAATAATAATAATAATAATGGAGGCATTTTTAAAGCACTCTTATACGACGTATCAGAGTGCTGTATATTATTACCCCTGCTCATCAGGTGCATAAATCATTCCTGAAACCATCTCAGCACCCTGGGGAGTATACAGCTCAATTGCCTTTTCGGCGCATATGGGCTAATCAAATACAACATCCCACTATGCCCTCACAGGTACCCATTTTACTCCTGGGTGGAGAGAAGCAATTATGGTAAAGTGTCTTGTTCGAGGACACAAGCACCATGGTCGCGGTCGGGATTCGAACCCACATTCTGACGACTCAGCCACCAGAACGCAAATCCGATGCACTAAACCGCTTAGCCATGCCTAATCAAAGATTTAACATCCCCATACAATAAAACAAATCTGTGGGCTCTACTGTAAATGAAATTCCAACTGGGAACCATTTCATGTAAGCAGCAGAAATGCTTCACCATTTCATCCTATGGTGTCACACCGCTCTCTCCCTGCGAAGTCCATCCACTGGTAGTGAGTTAAGCAATTTAATCTTTATTGCATTAACTGGCGATAAAATGTCAAACCAATTAAGGTGTCTCCTTTTTCCTGTTTGCCTTTCGCGTTCCGACCTTCAGACATATCAGGTTTTATCACAGTATTGGTTCCTATGTGGTATTCCCCACTGTCATTATTGTTTTGTAAGTGCATAATAATATCATTAATTGGTAATTTCTGAATAATTTCATAAATGGAGTTCTTACAATTTTGTTTGTTGAGGACCATATTTGGCCATGGCTGTTGAATATTGAATGATTTTGAAAGGTGAAAAGCACTGTCCAGCAAAGGTTTATGGTATGTAAAATGCATCTAAACTGTACATAGAACTATTTCTGCACAGTTATCCCATCTGACTAAAATTGATCTGGTTACCTACATGTAAATTAGGAGATTTTCAAATTATAAATAGGAAATGTGAGTGTGTGTTCCCTTGGGGATCTGCAGACTTGTATGACTCGTGACTCGGACTTGGACTTGAGTCACCATGTACAATGACTTGGATGCGGAATCGATCCTTCAGACTCGAACTCGTGACTTGGACTCGATGTTTGTGACTCGGACTCAACGGCAAAATGCCCAATATTCACTATTTTAAAACATTGACAAAATAAAGAATGTTCTTGCAACATAGTGTTTAAGTAGCCTGTTGTTACTTAATATAAACAGTGCAAACATTTTCATAAAATTGATACCGTGCATCCTATTCTGTTGTAGCATAGCCTATTGTGTCCTTTCTCTGTTTGTAGTAATGTGATCGGAATCGCTTACAGGCACAGCGGCCGCATGAAAACAAAGTGCGTCTTCCAGAAATCGATTACAATGAATTATGTACCCAAGCTTCAGTGTACAACATCGTGGGAATAAAAGCACAATAGTGATGGGTACCAGACTTATTACAATGTCCCAAACACTGGTCTCTCAATTTTCACGGTGTTTGGTGGGCATTTGTGAGCTATTTCAGCATATAAAATGTGATTTTATGGAGTTCATTTGTGGGAATTTTTTTTTGCTAAAGTCCATCGTAATTACTGGGGCCATGAGAATTATAAAGTGTTCTTAACTTGGTCAGGGGTTTTTCTTTATTGTTTCGCACAGTTGAAAAATAATGTATGAAAAAAAATATGTGTAAATTTCAAAGGATGATGCTAAATTCCAATTCTAAACATTGTCCTAACCCTCCCCAGGCCACCCAACAGCTTCTAACTGAGCAAAACATAAATATATCATTCGGGTTCGAAACATTAATTTGTATAAAATAATAAACATTATTATTCTGCAAGATTTGAGAATTTTGAAACCGTTTTCGAATAATGTTGGGAAATTTACTAGCCCATACTAGCCCATATATCTTGAGTATTTTTTCACTTAACTTTGAACCTTGACATATGTGTATTAAAGGTTTTCTTTTTTCATTTGAATTTCGTAAGTGACTCGGACTCCGACTCAACCTTCGTGACTCGTGACTCATGACTCGACCCATATGACTCGGACTCGGACTCGACCTTCGTGACTCGTGACTCATGACTCGACCCATATGACTCGGGACTCGGACTCGGACTCGACCTTTGTGACTCGTGACTCATGACTCGACCCATATGACTCGGGACTCGGACTCGGACTCGACCTTCATGACTCGACCCATATGACTCGGGACTCGGACACGGACTCGGACTCAACACTCAACACTGGGGACTTGGACTTGGACTCGAGGTTTGAGGACTCGAATACAAGTCTGGTGAACTGTAGATGTTCTTAGGCAATTCTTTTTCTCTATAAATCCTTGTTTGATTATAATTGGTTTAGGCCAAAAAAATGTCTCCGGTTTTTGGTCCCTGCAGTGTTTATTCAGATAAATGCTGAATTAGACATGGTCCATATTAGAGATGTCAAGGTTCAGATGTTGCAATGCAAAGAGTCATTAGGTGTTCATTAGTTTTTCCCATTAGTTCACAAGCAGAAATGCGGGTGCAATTAAGTAAGCAGTGAAAAGAAAAAAATGCTACCATTAACCCTAACACTGCCAGACGCAGCACAGTGCATCAGGTGGAAAAGTCTGATGCACTTTGATGCATTCAGCTGTCAACACCAGTGCATAAGCAGCCAAGTCTGAGGCTATTGAGAGCTGGTCCCATTGAACAATGCCAGAGTTGTATCCTGCTGCGTTTGGTGACCACAGACTCTGAGGCAGTTCGGCCTTGAGATTTGTGACCTGATGGATATTGCTGCACTGGGCAGCCAAGTCACTTTGACAAACGATGCAATCTGATGCGTCTGGCAGGGTTTCTAGCCAAAATACCCTGGAGGGTTAGGGTTTTAAGGCCCCCCCCCCCTCCCAAAAGAGTCTCCTGTTTCTGGTCTCTGCGCGCGTCGCCTCAGACCCGTGCATAGTCATTTTTAGTTTTCTTCTTTGCTATGAAACGATGTCAAATTGCAGCCAAAATTGCTGGATCGATTGGAATTCTGCAGCGTCGTCTTTTAAACAACTTTTTCACATACGGGTATGAACGTTTGCCCAATTTGTGCGGCCTGTCTTTGTGTATGGGAAATTTGGTTGGTTCCAATAATCGCATATAAAAAAAATAACAAAAAAAGACGTCTGCACTACATGTAGTAAGCAGGAGGTCGTGGGTTTAAATCCTGCCCGCCTGTGTAGTTTTTTTCACAGACACTCAGAAAGCACTGTGCTATACACACGTCGGTGTAGGGCAAAATTAAATCAATTGTTTATCACTCGACGCAAGAATTTCACCAACCTATAAAAAAAAAGTGTGTCACTGCACCGATTTTGAAGCCAACCTAGGACCAGAAACTGGAGACTTTTTTTTTGCCCTGTGGTCCTGGCATTGAATTATTATCCGCTCAGTGTACAATAATCTTTGGTCTACCGAGTTGTTAAAACTGACCCAATCCCTGCTATAATCTGCTTTCAGGAGTCGTTAAATTAGCTGTCTGATGGGATACATAGAGCCTAAACCCCTTATATAATTGGATGTATGCTCTGAGCACTCGTCAAGAATCGAGGCAGCTAACCAGCAAATGCTGAGAGAGTGGACGAGATCTGCACTAGAAGCGGTAGCCACTATGAAGCAAAATAGCATCACCCTAGCGACAAACAAGATTTATTGCCAAACCATGTCACTATTCATTTGAAATCGCATTTCAGGTGTATATTACCGTCCCTGCGCGGCCAAAACCTGTACTTGACGCTGGCAAGGTAAAAACGTGAGGGGAAAAAATAGAATTAAATGATCGAAGCTGACCATGTGGAGGTTACAGTGGTTGATGTTGCACTCCTAATTGCATCTTTGGTCTAGATGGCAAATTAAATTTTATGAGCCATTCCCGTTTTTTTCTTTACTCGTTTCAACTTTAAGAGGCCTTGCGTCGGTGGCTTATGTTACCCAAGGTACATGCATTCTGGAGAAGATGAAATACAAGAAAGAATTTATTAGCATGGCTGATATTACTGCAGGGAATTAGATTGGAAACTATGTAGTGGTATGTAACGGTACGTGCCTATGGAGTGATTCCTGTAGAGATTACCGTCATCCAAGACCATTGGTTATTAGCATTGTTCTCTGAATCAAGAACCTATTTGATTCAAAAGACTCACTCACGTGGACCGAAATTACATCAGACACGAATCTTATTATAAGCACAGAAAACTGTAAGGCACAATTTTTGTCTTTATAAAGCATGAAATGTTTCTGCTGGATGAACAATTTCATTGCACTGCAGAAAAACTCCGCTAGACGGAAATGTGTTTTACAGGTACATGTAAGCCAAAGAATTGTGTGTGGCGCATATATAGCCTTTATATTATCATGGATTTGTATTGTTCCATCACTCATTTGATAGCAATAATGACTGGCAAGTTTACAGTAAGCATCGCTATGAAATGAAAGACATCGAGAAAGAACAAAATATGTTGGTGTAGGGCAAAATCAAATCAATTGTTCATCACCTGATGCAAGAATTTAATCACTCTATAATTATCGTGGAACCTGCTGCTATATAGTATTCTAGCCGGCCAATCGTCATCGGGTAAGCTCGGTGGTCGAGAGGTTAAGACATCTGCACTAGTAAGCAGGAGGTCGTGGGTTCAAATCCCGCTTGAAGTTTTTTCACGGACACTCGGAAAGCACCGAGTATGCAGTGCTATACACACGTCAGTGTAGGGCAAAATTAAATCAATTGTTTATCACCCAGCACAAGAATTTCACCAACCTATATCTATCATGGAACCCGCTGCTATATAGGATTCTAGCCGGCCAATCGTCATTGGGCAAGCTTGGTGGTCAAGAAGTTAAGACGTCTGCACTAGTAAGCAGGAGGTCGTGAGTTTGAATCCCGCCAAAGTCTCCTGTTTTATCACAGACACTCGGAAAGCACTGAGCATACAGTGCTTCATACATACGTCAGAGTAAGGACAAATAAAAAAAAAATGTTTTCATCTTTATGAAATTGGGCCCTGCAGGCTTTTAATTAACAGAACATATTTTGCCTTTGGCACTGGTCCAAAGGGCCCAGTTGATTACAACCCCAGCTGTATATGGTATAAATGGTGTCAAGTAGACAATGAAACATCCCTAGATAAGCCTATATTGAAATATCCTGCCCATGGTTTTTATATGCACATATCTCTTGATATTTATATAGTATGAAAGCATTTCAGGCCTGTGATTTCTCAGGATTTTTCCTGATTTCAGGATTTGTTACAAATCTCCCTTTGCCTCAAAATGTTCATGAAAGAAGGGAAAGCACCAAGGAAAGAAAGAAGTAGCCTGTATTGTGTCCAAACCTCAAATTTGTTGTTTGTGGGGATGTGGAGAGTCTGTAAATCCTCCAAAATTAAACATCCGGGAGGTTCAGGGGGGCTTTATCCTCTAGACCAAAGGGAGACCCAGGCCCACTACCCATTTTTCAGGATTTTTTATATTTGTCAAATCACTCCCCTTGCATTTACAAACATTCTACAAAAGGTGTATACATATAGGTCTCCTGGCTTTATATACAAAATTCTGCACTTATAGCTGACATTTTTTGCTTGACATTTTCTGCAAGAAACGTGTAATAATAATAATAATGTAACCGGGGGAATGTACAACCATGTCGGTTATATTATGGACGCAACGTTGAAAGGAATTTCCTTATTGTAGTTGTACGTTTTGTATCTTGTTTGCTTAATATTACCTATGTAGTGTTATTATTGCATTCTCGTGTTACATTTAGGAATGTTCAGTCCGAGTTATAAAACGCGGTACAGCTAGGGGTAGGGGGTCTTGCCACCACTGAGGGCTATAACACCTACGTCCTTGTCTAGCCCTGTGGCAATTTTTTTGGGGTTGCAGCGGGTACGGCGATTTAGAGCCTGGCTGGCACTTGCCAACGCGCTGCTGGTGACGGCGGTTGCGAAGGCGAACGTCTGTCCAGTGAGCCTTAATTGTAGTTTCGTCTTTGTGTCAGGATGTTCTTCGACTATTACAGTACATGTCTGATACAGACTATCGTCCACCTGCTGATGACAGCTGAAGGTTGTTTTAGCCAGGGACCGGGACTTTATCATGGTGCCGAAATGTTTTTTTGTTTTTTTTTTGGTTTGGTTTCGGGTTTACGTTTTCATTTTGGTTGTAGTTCTCTAGATTTGTGATTTCATTAAAGTTCATTGGTCCACGGTATCCTTACTTGCATTCTGTGTATTATTCCTGGGTGTGCAAAAGCTCCGGTTGCAATAATAATAATAATAATAAATTTATATAGCGCCTTATGCAAGAGCCTCAAAGTGCTTTACAATTAAAAACAATAAAAAGGTTAAAATTTACAACAATGTACAAAGCGTCCATAAGAAGAAGAAAAATAAGAACAACAAATAAAATCAAAGAGGGGAGAGGTTACCAGGACATACACCTTCAACCAAGATCATCAGCATCTGGCTACTATATTATAAAGATAACAATTATTACTACAAGAAAACTAAGTGTCTATAAGAAAACTACAAAACCAAAGTACAAGTAAAAGGCAAGAGGTTACCAGCACATACACCATCAACCAAGATCTTCATTAACCGGCAGGGAATGTAGACAGGGAATGTTTTGATCGAATGCTAAGATCAAACACATGTGCTAAAGCAAAGATAATTCTTATACTCAATACTGACTGTAGGGTCACAACTTTGACTAGCAGAGAGAGAGAGAGAGAGAGAGAGAGAGACTTGTAGTAAAACTAGTGGAACATCCGAGTTTCACGCGTTATGCGATCATCAGACGATATATATATATATATATATATATATGTGTGTCAGCAAGAGACGAAGTGTGTTTTCTAATCTAAAAATAACATGTATATACTAATAATGGGATCTGGTCACTTACAACTGTGGAGGTATTTTGTTTATATTATAATTAAGGGGAGGTCTAAGTGATACTTAAATGGGTCTAGGAGATGTCAGTCTTGGAGACAGGGAAATTGTTTATGACCCCACTGACCCCACATGTGGTCAGGGGCCTTCAGTGTACAGTCCACCAGATGTCAGCTTACAATAGTCTGCTATAGTAAGAACCATAGGTCACTGTAGGTAAACAGAGTATTCTTTCCTCAATTCCACGTTAGAATTAATATAACCATGGAGGAAGGACTGTGTTCCTTCCTCCATGATATAACAAATCTCAATTCATTTTCACTGAATTCATTTTCACTGTATTCATGAGAATGACACAACCTAATTAAAACTGAAACTTTCACAGGCTTCTGAAACTTTACCAATGTTGTATCTTCCATTTAATGTGTCTATCTTGATTCAAAGAGAGTAAGCATACTCATAGATGCAGTTTAGCCAACATTACCAATGTTGTATCTTCCATTTAATGTATATATCTTGATTCAAAGAGAGTAAGCATACTCATAGAAGCAGTTATGCCGACATTACCAATGTTGTATCTTCCATTTAATGTATATATCTTGATTCAAAGAGAGTAAGCATACTCATAGAAGCAGTTATGCCGACATTACCAATGTTGTACCTTCCCTTCAATGTATCTGGACTCAAAGAGAGTAAGCATACTCATAGAAGCAGTTATGCCGACATTACCAATGTTGTACCTTCCCTTCAATGTATCTGGATTCAAAGAGAGTAAGCATACTCATAGAAGCAGTTATGCCGACATTACCAATGTTGTATCTTCCCTTCAATGTATATCTTGATTCAAAGAGAGTAAGCATACTCATAGAAGCAGTTATGCCGACATTACCAATGTTGTATCTTCCCTTCAATGTATATCTTGATTCAAAGAGAGTAAGCATACTCATAGAAGCAGTTATGCCGACATTACCAATGTTGTATCTTCCATTTAATGTATATATCTTGATTCAAAGAGAGTAAGCATACTCATAGAAGCAGTTATGCCGACATTACCAATGTTGTATCTTCCATTTAATGTGTCTATCTTGATTCAAAGGGAGTAAGCATACTCATAGAAGCAGTTTGGCCAACATTACCAATGTTGTACCTTCCCTTCAATGTATATCTTGATTCAAAGAGAGTAAGCATACTCATAGAAGCAGTTTTGCCGACATTAGCAATGCTGTACCTTCCCTTCAATGTATATATCTTGATTCAAAGAGAGTAAGCATACTCATAGAAGCAGTTTTGCCGACATTAGCAATGCTGTACCTTCCCTTCAATGTATATCTTGATTCAAAGAGAGTAAGCATACTCATAGAAGCAGTTTGGCCGACATTACCAATGCTGTACCTTCCCTTCAATGTACAATGTATATCTTGATTCAAAGAGAGTAAGCATACTCATAGAAGCAGTTTGGCCGACATTACCAATGCTGTGCCTTCCCTTCAATGTATATCTTGATTCAAAGAGAGTAAGCATACTCATAGAAGCAGTTTGGCCAACATTACCAATGTTGTATCTTCCATTTAATGTGTCTATCTTGATTCAAAGAGAGTAAGCATACTCATAGAAGCAGTTTGGCCAACATTACCAATGTTGTACCTTCCCTTCAATGTATATCTTGATTCAAAGAGAGTAAGCATACTTGACCATAGAAGCAGTTTTGCCGACATTAGCAATGCTGTACCTTCCCTTCAATGTATATCTTGATTCAAAGAGAGTAAGCATACTCATAGAAGCAGTTTTGCCGACATTACCAATGCTGTACCTTCCCTTCAATGTATATCTTGATTCAAAGAGAGTATAAGCATACTCATAGAAGCAGTTTGGCCGACATTAGCAATGCTGTACCTTCCCTTCAATGTATATCTTGATTCAAAGAGAGTAAGCATACTCATAGAAGCAGTTTGGCCGACATTACCAATGCTGTACCTTCCCTTCAATGTACAATGTATATCTTGATTCAAAGAGAGTAAGCATACTCATAGAAGCAGTTTGGCCGACATTACCAATGCTGTGCCTTCCCTTCAATGTATATCTTGATTCAAAGAGAGTAAGCATACTCATAGAAGCAGTTTGGCCGACATTACCGATGCTGTGCCTTCCCTTCAATGTATATCTTGATTCAAAGAGAGTAAGCATACTCATAGAAGCAGTTTGGCCGACATTACCGATGTTGTGTCTTCCCTTCAATGTATATCTTGATTCAAAGAGAGTAAGCATACTCATAGAAGCAGTTTGCCAACATTACCGATGTTGTACCTTCCCTTCAATGTATATCTTGATTCAAAGAGAGTAAGCATACTCATAGAAGCAGTTTTGCCGACATTACCAATGTTGTATCTTCCATTTAATGTATATATCTTGATTCAAAGGGAGTAAGCATACTCATAGAAGCAGTTATGCCGACATTACCAATGTTGTATCTTCCATTTAATGTATATATCTTGATTCAAAGGGAGTAAGCATACTCATAGATGCAGTTTTGCCAACATTGCCAATGTTGTACCTTCCCTTCAATGTATATCTTGATTCAAAGAGAATAAGCATACTTCCCTTTAAAAGCACTATAAAGTATAATATTTATGTACTTTTTCATATATAGCTACAGCTATACATCAAAATAATAACATCATTATTAATTTTTACCCTTAAAAAGAAAATGAAAAGTCAAAACATATTTGATATTTTTCAAATGCCATTCTTTGAGAAAGAGCGGACCTACAAAAATCATATTGACTAATATGTAAAAGGTGACACAGAAAGGTTATACCAAGAATACCCTCTGGAGTTGTTGTTCGTTCATGAGATACATAACTCATTGAACGCTATGGCCAATCAAAGTTAATCTATCTGCGAACCAACAGTAAGAATTTATGCAACGGAACAGGAATAACAATTTTGAGTCTAGAGTGGAGATGACTTTTTGATACATTGATTAAATGAGGTAGTGGTTGGTTTTGTGTTTCAGAGAGCTACCATTCCTGAAGACTTTTATAATTTGATTCTTTCGGGAGAGTAATTGTGTAAATTCACCATTTTGGGGTCAAAAACATTTCTCCTACCTGTCGCCAATTTCACTGCAAATTCAATTTAGTTGAGGTGCTGGCTCAAATGAAATGTTTAAATTGCTCACTAGTGAATATTGATGTAGGTTCCCAATGTATTTTCTATATAGACTTTCCCAGAAAGTAAAGTGGCAGATGTTGTTTTGCTTATTTTTCCAGATGTCCATGTTACAAAAATTTATAATTTAAATTTAAATTGAAATGTTAAAATTGAAACCTGACGCCTGTTTGTTTTTTTCTTATATGATTACCGTGCAAAATGAGTTTCATGGAATACGCTACGCATAGCTTCCATGATGTTTAATCACTCCCTTAAAATGCTTGGTTAATCATGCATCTTAAGTTTTAATATCCTGAGTGATTTAGCCCATCTAACAAAACTGCTGTGGACAATTGTTGGGAACAATACAGATGTGTTTATAATTGTAATATAATTGTTATGGATTACTGAAAATTCTGTTCAAGGAAGTCATATTTCAGGCCTCATTCTATGTTTCCATGAACTTATAGTTGAAACATCCTGACTCAGATTGAGGATTAATGAGCATGGAACTACATGCATGTATAAATTTACTACTGAATTGAACTGGGAAAATATTGAATTGTATTCACATGAACCTTTAACATCTGTACAATATTATATGTATATGTGTATGTACATACATTTGTAAGACAAATAACTTAAATATTTGAACAATTTTAATATACAATTTTACAAATAAACTCTATGAAACCAAATGGTTCAAATGCCATATTTTTTTCATATTAAGCTATGATTGACCTTCACGCAGAGCCATTGTTTTGCAACCCCATGTCTCTCCAAATTAATCATAAAACTGAATGCTGATGGACTTCATTTGCCCTCAAGAAAGATAACGAACAAAAACAAGCAACTGGAAGGTCTAAATAAGGAGCTAGTTAATTACCCATGCCTCGGCACCCCTTCTCGTTACTTCCTCTTTTCAGCATTCTTGAATCTGAGAATTCCTTGGCGAAAGTGTCTTTCTGCTACCTGCCCTAGGGGTGAATTGTGGGCCGGTATGCACTATGTACATGTGCATGAGTATCCGGAAAGAAGCGATCGGGATCGGGGGAATGGAGGGGGGAGTGGGTGAAGAGTGCATGACATCAGAACTGGAAATTGACTGGATTTTGTAGAGCCAGGTGCCATATTGAATGTAGTTTGAAGTAGATCAATGGAAGATGCTTGGATCGGCGGAAGCCAAACACAGACCCAGTAACATCGGCGTCCTGTTGAGTGTCATATATTCTCTGAAGCAGAATGAATATGTCTAATGTGGGCACAAGGGAGAGGTTCTCAGAAACTAATAAAATGAGGGAATGTTCAAGAGATATAGTCATGCATACTTTCCACTTTGTATACCTGAATGTACATGTGTTTATTTAAATGATTCTACCCCATTGGAATCTCTTAGCAACTCTTTCTTCAGTGATTTTTTACCATAAGCCATACACACATATCTCACATTTTTTCTCAGTCTACAAAACTGCCTCATTCATTGTTCCTTAAACATTTATTTGTTCCGCTGTCATGGCTGATGACCAATTTGAAATGGACAAATTCCTGTAGGCCATGTCTAGCATTCTATATAAGTATACCTTTTTAAGATACCGACCATGTTTTATCAGCAATTTTCAGAAATTTTCTTTTTCATTGGAACATTGAAATGAGATTTTTTCACAAAATTGTTGTCAGAAGCTTGTTGTTATGGTAAAAAGTGCCAAAATTAATTAACGGGACGATCAGAGCAGACTTCCAACAGGGCATGGAATCGATATCCTACATGTAGTTTAAGATGAGCAGCGTGACTGTTGATGATATTGTACCCTTCTGACAAAGTACTCACCATAATTTAATTTTGGTGCATGTTTACTGTAAAACCATACTTCTCTCGATTGTTAAGAGATATGTGTAATTTGAAACAAAGCATTTGTTTTCACTTTCTCAGGTAAACTAGAAGCATTATTAACCCCAGGTCATTGGGCCAATATCAAACATTCTCAGCTCCCTGGGAAGTATACAGCTCTGTGCTGCTGTAGACATCAGCGCTACAGTGGCTATCAAACACAACATCCATCTCTACCTACCCTCACGAGATCACAGACTTGTTGTTGGAGCATGGTTGAAGCTTCTCTAGTTTAAAGCCACTCCGTCGTACACTGTCGGTTTTCTCGAAAAACATAAATGAGCACAGTTTAACATAAGGCTTACTTGTTGTAAAGTTTGTGATGGTGTCAAACATCCCTTGAATATTTCTGTAAAATTAGTGACATAATTTCCAAAGTTAATTTCTGTTTTCATAAAGACAGCAATTTCACATTGGAATGAAAATAAAAACAGTCTAGATGCATTTTCACTTTTCCCCTTTAAAGGGATAATATCATCACAATCAACAGGGCATGGAATCTGGTTTTAGATTAACTCATTGACTGAAAATAATTCCCCACATGATAAGGTCGTATTACTGTTTCTGCCGCATAAATAATCCAGTAATTTTCAGTCACTGTGTTCATCTTAGATTAGGACACCGATTCCATGCCCTGTTGAAAGTCTACTCTGATAGTGAAGATACTGCCCCCTTAACCAGTTCGCGTCGGAAGCCGTGTATACACGCAATTTTTGTTTTGCACCACGGATCGGAGAGCGTCTAAACACGCCATAGGAAACTCTGGAATATTTGTATGCATGCTTGGTGAGCCACGCGTGTACGGTGATCGACATGCTCGGAAGTGCCGGCCACCTGCCGTGGAAGCTTCCATTAACGTGTGTGTGGGAAAAAGAAACCCGCCACAGGGGCCCAGAAAAACTTTTGTTATTCCCGACGCGAACTAGTTGACAGCACAATGAAAATAAGCTGAAACTTTCACATGTAGGTCTTTATACATATTTCCTGATTATTTTTTTTGCATTTTTGCAGACATTTTAACAAAAGTGTATACAAGTCAAAATTGACAATTCATAAATAGGCTGTCATGGCAACCAACCAAAAAAAGCATTCATGCTTTTTACATTGAAGCACTTCTTGTCTTGAAATCTATCGAACCAATTGGGAATCAGATATGAAAATAGAGATACTTAATGATAAGAGGGTTTTCAACTGGATGTCGCCTACTATTGAAATCAAATTATTGAAATTCAGAAGTTGCTTTTAGGAAAGAAATATTCACAGGAATTTGTGTGCCGTTTTATGTGGCTGTAGGCAGAAGTCATATCAAGAATCAATAAATGACCATGGTCTGTCATGGCCAACACATTAACACTTATGAGTTAAGGCTGTCATCAGTTACAGTGCATGGAATATCAATAATTTAGTTATGGGCTTCTGGGTGCTGAAGTGTTATAAGTGACATTACAGTCTCGGTTTATGCACAGCTTAGTGCTATCATGTATTTTTTTTTTATCGCCTGGTGTATGTGTGGCACCTCACTGTGTAAGATTCTCACAATCGATGACGGCAGTGTGAACATTTGCGGAAAACTCAACAGCCCCATCGTCATCATCAGGAAGTGTAATAGATTTCAGTCTTTTCCCTCCAGATCAATACACATGCATTCAATGGGGCATAGGCAAAGTTCATGTTGAGTGGGATTTCTCGATGGTGCAACGTGTGGGAAAAAAACTAGACCATACGCCTGATGTGATTAAAAATGCATGGATGTCATTGTAGCGAGAGAAAGTGACACTGAACTTACTCAATAATCCCCATTGATGAAGACATCTTTCACACCAAATCAACACATTCAGAAGCTTGTATTTTCTGTTTGGGGTTTATGTTAATAATTTGTTAATTAGTTACAGTAGGCTGTTATATTTCTATTTGTAGGGCTAGCTGTGCATTTTCAAATATTTTTTGAACCGGATACCCGAAATGAAGAAACTTTCTGTTGGCACCACTCAAATGTTAAGTCCAAATTTTACGGGTCGTTTACGGGTAATTGGAACCGAAAAATGGAGCCAGGTAATGACAGTTTCGGTCGGGTATCTGTGTACCCGGCACAGCCTTATTTATTTCTGGTAATTACCAATGGTGTACCCTCCATAAAACTTAAAAATGTATGATTTACTGATATAGGATGAACTAGAGCTCAAGTGTTTGTCAGAACATGTTAAAACAAACACACGGTGTTCGTGTCAACTTCTGGTTCAATCAAATTATCATCGATGATGTCAATCATATTTTACAAAGGTGTATCATCTTTTATTATAACAATATCAGTTTCATATTCGAAAGTCCTTTCAATTTTGCTTTAGAATGTGTTGAATTTGAACTTCCTGTTTGGACCGGAAGTAAAGGTCAGATCAGGTGATTTGAAGGTCATATATGAAACAATAAAACTTCATCATGATCATGAAAAAATAACGTTAGTACCTGCTTTGGTTCATTATATGAGATTGGAATTATTCCCTTTTGAAAATGCCACTAGGGGGCGCTCTGAACTTTGATAACGTCATCAAACATATTTTTTAAAAGATAAGGCCATTTTTTTTTAATAACTTGGACTACAGAATCGCCGCTCGAAAAAATCGCGTTTCTGAAAAAAATTAAAAAAATCCCCGCCCGAAAAATCAAATTTTGTAGTAAAAAAAAAAAAAAAAAAAAATCCACAACACTTACAACAGTGCCACCGATCGCGTACAAAACACCATCGTGTACAAAACAATACTTTTAGATCACATTTTCTTCAAATACAACAAGATCCCTACAATACATGTACAGTAAATGTGTACACGCATCGTGAGCCAGTGAACGGAGAAAAATCGCCGATGTATGATGGAAACCAGACCAATGTTATGCATTCACGTACAAAAGTACGAGTCCGTTTATAGACTATACTATTTGCCCAAGTGCATACATTGGCCATTTAGTAACAACTACATGTACGTGCATCGCGCGGAAACAGAACATTTTGTTAAGCCTAAACACTCGCGACATTCATTCAGTGACTTTCTGCTTTTGTCTACATAAATTGTGTATAATGTACGTGTTTTAGAAGCCGCCTGCGTGCCTTCGGTATTTTTTTTTTTTTCGCCCCGCCCGATTTCGTGAGCTCGAAATTCCGTAATCCCGATCATTTTCTTTTCTTTTTTTTTTTTTCCCCCCGATCCCCGCTCATTTTTTGTAGCTTACAAATCCGTAATCCAAGTAATAAAAAAAAAACGGCCTAAGATGTCACTAATCATTTTATTCACATATTCACAAGTGATATTCAAATTTCCTATGGTTTATGAGATAGAAAATTATTATTTTTCTAAACCCGCCGCCAGAAGGTGCTGTGATACATGTACATGATGACGTCATCAGTCACATTTTTGAAAAGGTCACATGTCAATAGTAATTTTGTACATGGAAGGCACGCCCAAATACCATATCGTGTTGGCTGCAGACCCTATAAAAGTGCTTCAGAATTTTTTTTTTCACTTAAACTTCCGGTTTCGACTGGAAGGAGAGGTAAGATTGGGTCATTTCTGTGTACAAAATGTCACATAATTCAAGATCTGTAAGATGATGCAAAGATTGTGTAAATATGTTTTGTGGTTCATGAGATATGATTTTTTTAAATATTAAAATTGGATTTTAGTGTATTTCGATATCTGATGACATCACCATGACATCACAACTTTACCCGAAACTATACATGTATGTCATAAATCTATTGACAACTACATGTTATGGTCTAAGTATGTGTCAAGTTTGAAGGCTCTGTGAACTTTGGAACTATGGTTTTTTGTTAGATAAGTCTCATCGAGAAGGAGAAAAAACAAACAAACAAAAAAACGAACAATTTCAAGAGGTGTTCGTGCTGTCCCATGAACACCTAATAATTATGGACACCCATGCACGTACCTCTGCGACCACCTGACAACATCCCCATCCCCTGTCCTCAAAGGGGGGTGGGGAATTGGGTTCATTAGCTAACCCTTCTGTGATTGCAAGGGTCAAAATCAGTCAAAACATTTTTTGCTCCATGTGTTCTCTGTAGAAACTGATTGTTGTTTGACTTAAACTGAAGCTTGAGCTGAAACTTTCAATGGTTGGTTGTTTAAAGCGTCTATGAAATAGACCGTTTTTTACAGTGTAAACAATAAAGTATGCCTATTGGAGAATATATTTACCCTTTGTCCATTTTTTCTGCGTCCGTTTGTACAATTAAAAAATTAAATTCTAAATTTAGGGGGGCGCCGCGCTCCTCCCATTCCTCCTTATTAACATAAAATCTGTGACATATACCTGGGAGATTTTAGCACTAGCCCGTGTTTACATGGCACTCTGTGTCATGCTATTGAAGTTTCACGAAGTTTTTAATGTCAACAGTCTTTACTTATCCTCTTCACCATGCAAAGCAACAAGTTTTACTTAAGTACATGTTTATTACATAAATCGTGTGTACACACGTTGCTAGCAGTTCATGACTGTTTTATTACCGAGTGGCAACAATGATGGCCAACAATAATGGGTTAAAAAGGCATGCTAGCAAATGATGAAAACCTTTGTTTGCATTGTTCTCTCGGGGAATCTAGTTGGAAGTGATTGTATATTATGTACAGCACATGTGATGACTCGATGCACTCATGGTTATACTGGTACCCGACTACCCGTACCGCCTCTGGGCACCAGACCATGCCATCTAGATTTAGGCTCCCTGTCCACCTCACGTTGTGCAAAATTTGAAATAATTTTTGTTTTAATTTAATTAAAATAAACAAATCCACTCAAGACACAAAACAAACTTAAAATTGCTTTTTATTCATATCAACTGATAAAATAAAAATTACAGATAAATTAAGACAAAAACACACTTCATAGGCCCTTTAACCCTCCTACACATGGAGGCCACTCAGATCCACAAAATTCTGTTCTTGAGCAACCTTCAGTACATACATGTACAAGCCTGCTGTCCTTTTTCCAACCCTCCTACACATGGAGGCCACTCAGATCCACAAAATTCTGTTCTTGAGCAACCTTCAGTACATACATGTACAAGCCTGCTGTCCTTTCCAAGTAATCTTAAGCCCTTTTCACACGAGCACCGATAACAAAGGTCCTTGGTAATGGGCGCCAGTTGTCTGTCGCCTCGGTCGTTTGTGATTTTTTAACAAACTTTCACACGACTTCCACTCACGCCAAAACTAACGTCCCTCGTTTTCCATGGAGGGTCAAAGGTCATGATTGTGCAATCCAATATTTTACTGGTACTGCGCGCAGAGGTTATTCACTGAACGCTTTCTTCTACGTTACCAGTGGTATTCCCGCGAAGATATATGCATTGTGCGAAGTCTAACGTTACTTTCTCCCACATTTTGTTTTCATTTCCTTCCCATTTCCCGACAATTTTATTCTCATTTTATTATGGATATTGAATCAAGTATACTTGCAACAATTCCGACGGATTCACAGAGCCAGATTTCTAACGTAAGGCCATCCAACGAGAAAAATAAACAGTTGTAAGAATTCTTCTTCTGGAATCCTTTGCTCTTTTCGACGATTTCATGGACTCAAATTCTTTCATGAAATTCAAGAGAAGTAGCACGAACGTTATTTCTTCGGATGTCGCAATCTTGGAAGGACGTACAAAGTTGTTTACCAACACACATCCGGGATTTATTGCAAGCAGATTTTGTGACGCGTTCTGCGCATGCGAAATGATACCGCCAAAGCAAGGGTCCCCTGTTTGGGCGCACAAAGCGTTTCACATGACCTATCATGGCGATTTTAACATCGTTGCGATTTTTTGGAGGAGGTCTTGATCTCTGTTATAAATAACGAGGGTCCGTGGTAATTATTTAACAAGGATAGCTTTCACACGACTGGGATTTGCTATTTTTTAACATGGATGTGATTTTTAGTCAAGGCCCCTTGTTAAAACGGTCTCGTGTAAAAGGGCCTTTACAAAATCAACTGTGTGCCACCCAAGGCCACTGTGAATGTTTGAACATATTAGTAAAATTTAGTATGGCCTGCAATGTATCAATGGGAGACCACCTTACCCTGCAATCTCAGTGTTGTGACAGTGCACAGAAGGGTAACCATAGGAGGCCACTGGCAACAGCTAATGGCTTGGAGTGGCCTGAATGGGTTATTTCAAAAATTGCACTGATTGTAGGAGGATTTTAATGAATATCATGATTCAAAGAGAGTGAACAGAGGCAGTTTATTAATCTTGTATATGTACCTTCCCCTGAAGAGCTCAGATCCAGAGGACACAACTTCATTTGTAATGTTGATCGCAAGTTGTTAACGGCATGAAGTGCAGGGCCAACAGGTGGTAATGTAGGTTGTGAAGACGTAGAAACTCTGTTTTTAGCAAGAAATAATGCAGGTATTGCCAAAAAAAAGTCTATAGTTTCTGGTCTCCGCGCGTGTCACCTCAGACCCGCGTGTCACCTCAGACCCGCGTGTCACCTCAGACCCGCGTGTCAGCATTTTCAATTTTCTTTTTATTTGCTATGAAACGATGTCAAAAGGCTGCCAAAATTGCTGGATCAATTGGAATTCTGCCATGCTGTGTTTTAAACGACTTTTTCACATAGGGGTTTGAACGTTTGCCCAATTTGTGAGGCCTCTCTTAGCCACCATAGTTTTTTTATATGGGAAAATTGGTCCTCGTGTATACAATGTATCACGTATTTCCCTGTTGGCAAAAAAAAAAAAGATGGCCGGGGAAAAAAATGCTACACCGCACTGATTTTGAAGCCGACCGATGACCAGAAACCGAAGACTTTTTTTTTGGCCTAAAGTAATTGTATAAATAAATCAAAATAATTTGTTTGCCTGCAAAATGCAAATGTCCCTGCAATATCCCTTTGAGAGATTTTGGTTGTAGCTAATATATGATGCATATCAGTGTGAGCCAGTTCCTCATGGCCAGATATACGATTCACTGAAATCCCAGGCTAAATACAAAATACACCACCCACTGGAGCAAGTGTCAGCATTGAGTATCTAATTATTCATGGAAAAAAAACCCAATTTAATCACTTAGTAATCCAATTCTCATTAGTTCTTGTACAAAGTTATCTTGGTAATCAAAGGCAGAGATATGGATTCCCAAGCCATACATATAAATCAATCTCTTCCAGCCATAATGTTCAGAGCTTCTCTCTGGTAATAACAGCCACTGTATTATATGAACGCTATCACCAAGTCATCAACAAGTTCTCCCTAGAGGAGGGGGCTAGGAGAAAGAAAGTACTTGGACAATCTAAAAGCTTGGAGGGGAATGCACTGACTGGCTATCGCCATCATCAGTTAAAAGAGGAGATTATATAGAGACTGAATTTTCATTTTAGAGTCGTACTTAAACATCTCTGGAGATCTGTAGATGGAATTGAATGTTCTTGTCTGTTTCTGTTCGGGATTGAATTAATCCTGTTTGTGACTGTAAGCCAGCTTTAGTGTTGATCTCCCCCCCCCTCCCCCCCTCCCCCCCCCCCCTCTCTCTCTGCCTCCTTACATTGTACAACTTATCAAGCAGCAACCATGTTTGTCAGGTTTCCTGGACTTTTTTAAATTTAATTTAATTTTCTTTTTTTTAAATTTAAACCATCTTTAATGAGGGTAACCCATCCAGCATAGCTGATCAGTGGGACCCTCACATTATTATATAAAAATACATCAAGGATAAAACAGATAAAACATGTAGCTTTGCATGGTGATGAGGATAAGTAAGACTAATTGCGGTGACACCATGTGAAATTCTCTATTGAGTAGTAATTAGTTCTGAAAAGAACACAAACACAAACATCAAAAAAAAAAATCGGGTCTGACTGTCAGATTTGTGCACATCATAGCCCTCTAGTGATTAAAATTATCCATCAGTAAACAATAGGGCAGTCTAGTTTCCAATATCAAATCCTGTCTACATAATGAGCATTGATTAGCTCAGCTGGATTACCAGTCTAATAATGGTCTATAATAGTTATCCCTCTAGCGATTAAAATTATCCATCATTAAACAATAGGGTAGACTAGTTTCCAATATTAAATTCCCTCTACAGAATGAGTACGGTATCTCAGCTGAATCACAAGTCTAATAATGGTTTTATAATCGCAGCCCTCTGACAAAATTGATCCATCAGTGAATGCCAGGGCAGTCTAGTTTCCAATATCAAATTCCCTATACAGAAGCATTGATTAGCTCAGCTGAATTGCCAGTCTAATAATGGTCTAATAGTCATAGCCCTCTAGAGATAAAAATGATCCATGAGTGAATACCAGGGCAGTCTAGTTTCCAATATCAAATTCACCTCTACAGAATGAGCATTGATTACCTCAGCAGGATTAATTACCAGTCTAATATCAGGGTTCACTGCACTGCTTTGTCTGTATTATTTTGTGCATGCGTTAAGCAGTACATCACACGGACATACATGTACTTCATCAGACAGCCAATAATCTTTATGAAATATTACTAAGGCTATATGCTGGGTATCTGGGTATCCGGATACCCAACCAAACCAGTCATGACCCAGTTCCATTTTTGATTCCAATTTAATACCCGTAAATGACTTCTTTAAATTCTGACTGAACATTTAAGCCAGATAAATGGAAGTCTCAGATTTTTTGTTAACAAAATGTGTTTGAGGAATGGGGATGCTACGAGTCGTTTTTAATATAGAGGCGGGAAATTATTACAGTAAGCCCATATTTATTATGACTCTAATAAAACAAGAGAAACTTGTGATCATATTGGTTATTTTATACATTCAGGAGTATTTATGTGTTCACGGGTAACCGGGTATCCCAGTATTTCAAATTTCAGTTATCCGGTTCCCGAAATAGCCCAAAATGCACAGCCTTGAGAATTACATATGTACATGTACATAGCTTGATGAACATGTGTAGGAATTGCACTGTGGTTGCTCATCTGTCAATCTTTATCTGTAATGTAGATGTGAATACAGTGATATGGTTAACTGTTGAATAGTTAAACATATGTGACATGATATTCAATCTGTCCATCTTTCATAAATTGGTGCATCGCAATTCTTTCAAATCATCAATATTGCATTGCTTTCTCATTCACCAGCGAGCCATATGCCCACCAATGTGTGAGCCTGCCTGTCTGGCTGTATATTAATATACCCCTGTCTGCCTCTTTGTCTGTCTGCCTGTCTGTGGGCCCACCTGCCCGTCCGTCCGGCCGCTCAGACCACTCTATCGCCTGTGCCCACGTGTGTCTGCTGAATCAGGCCTGTGGTTGAATACGCATCCCTGTCAGTCTTAAAGGGAAACTGACATTCTGCTGCACTGTCTCACATTATGTGAATTAATTCAGATAAAACAACTAACCTGTGAAAGATTCAGCAAATTATATTGTGTTGTTAAATAATGAAAATACATTAGTGACTGGCTCTGGCAAAACCCTCAATTTGTACCCAACTTTTCGGAGTGACCTCCCAAATTTATCGTGAAAATTAACAATGTTCCCAACAACGTTTCTTTTTCCATCAAAATCTAGAGAAAATGCTCAACCTACATATATGGTGACATGAAAATCTCAAACTGGTCCCTGGGGTCAGTTTTTGACCTTTTCATGGCTGTTACGCATTCTGGTAAATGCCGAGAAGTTTCGGGTTATGCCAGAGCGGGTCACATTTAGAAATGTTGTTCTGGGAATATAAACATGGTATTTATTATAACGTGGAGAGTTCATCCCCGAAAATTCAGAATGTGTTGTATCTTCCCGTTAAAGGTACACCAAAATATAATACTAAATATACTACTCAAAACAATTTAGGGAACACCGGATTTTTAACATCAAATAGGTTTGAAATGTTCCATGAACCGGGATTTTCATTTGCAACCCCCCTTTCTCTTTCAGTAGTCATGTCATGAAATGTGTAATCACTACATGCGTCCTTTATCATCTGTTTCATTGTGCAGTTGTTTCTCATCAATTCTGTGAAACATTGTGTTTATCTGAAATAAATGATCTTGCTTTAACTGAGATTATTCCGGTGTTCCCTAAATTGTTTTGAGTAGTATAGTATATATATATATACATGTATACATGACAGCAAAAGAAACGTCACCCCCTAAATTTTGATAAGTCTGAGAACGTGTTTAGCTTATGTGTCCTCAGACGTCATGCATGACGAATTTTGAGGTCAACCAAATTTGCCACATTGTGTTCGTGTTACACTCCATACTCATAATATTCTTCATTAAACAAATTATATTAATTATAAAATGAAAATAATAAATATTTTTAGGGGTGACGTTTCTTTTGCTGTTATGTATATATACTAAATAGTATTTAGTGGCCTTGCGTTTCAAACCTACTTGTAGCTTTATCAAAAGCAAATCACAATTTTTAAAAACATCGACAAAAACAAACATCGCCATGCCATTTGGCTTACTACTTTGACAAACTTTAGAGACGTGGGTCGTGTGAGTTATATGCAAATTAGACTTAACCAAATTTACCGAGTGCTGTGTACAGTGGTCTACAGATGGCCTGCAATTGGCCCTACTATATAAAGTCTGCCATTAATGCAAATCAAAAAAATTCAAAAAAATTATTATTCTAGCTTTATACTTTTATTGTGCCTTTCTGTTTGACTTGTGTCTTATGTCTGTGTGTTCTTGGTGTTTGTTGTCTGTCTGCTGTTTTCTTCAGGCTTTCGCTTATTTGAACAGCCACATGACTCTATTGCTTTCTCTGTTTCATAGACATTGACATTCCGATATGTTTTATGGTTTACTCTTTGTTTACTCTTTGTTTACTCTTTGTTTACTCTTTGTTTACTCTTTCATAAGTCATTTATTGTATCTTTTCTAATGGAAGTATGGAAATAAATGTGGCCTTCAATTGAATTGAATCTGCACTTGAAGTTAAGTTGTACATAAATGTTGCTTACAAGCGTAGCTGCTTGCAGAGTAAGAGGTTTGTACACAGTGCAATCACTTAATTGTTTAAACCATAACTACATGGACACGTATCTCAAGTATACACTCATTTGTTGGCCAGTAAAATACATTTCTCAGTCCAACATAGACATCGTAGCAGTCACAGTAGATGATTAACTAATCACAAATAATGGGTACCCTCAAATTTATAAGAAAAAACCACACAGCTCAAATTGGTTGATCTGCCCGCATACATATGAAGCTATCCACACTTTAAATAAATTACCCACATAAACATCCGTAATGGGGAATTAATATAGCTTGATAGGCTGACTACGATTTAGTATGATGCTATCGTTACCATGGCAATGGGAGTAGGCAATAGGCTCTTGGGTTTAAGGAGAATTGCACTTTGAAATGGTTGCTTGTTTGATCAGCTGAATGGAAACACAGATGCTTGGAATGCGGTGTAGCAATTTGTTTTGGGTTTTTGATTGGATGCAAGGGTCTGTTGTAAATGAAGTTAGTGGCAGTGTTAGCAATGAGTTTTAAAGCTACTGCTCTTGTTGAACAAAGAACAAATAATTCAATTTGTAAATATATTTACAATGCCACTGGGCTTCAACCTTTGTTTTATAAAATGTTTTTCAGTGATGTTTTTTTTTATATATGGTTAATCAACTATTCTCATCGTTCATCCAATAAGACAGATGTCTTGGGCTGCGGAAAGTTGCAGAAACACCATCGCAACAAAATACCCTTAAAAGAATTTCACCCTTAAGCCTGATTCACACTTCATGCGAATGTGAAATTGAAGTAAATATCCGTGATGTTGACTTCGTTCTATTTCACCATTGTTGACGTCATGATATTTGCTTTGAAATATACGAACCGGCCTTAAGGGGAGAGTTATTAAACCATCAAAGGTCTTCAAAACGTATTTGTTTTCTTTCTCCTGGATTGAGTGTGATTTCATGGTCCTATTTCTTATCAATCTCATTAGTCATGCACAGATGGCCAGACCCAGTAACGCTGCTTTGTGCGTCAACGTTCTGATCACACAAACCACACAAATGATTCCCAGATATATAGTGTGCATGCCTCGGCATTCGCTCCAGCCTGGCTTACCCGATTAATTTCCCTGCAATTTCCTTACACTCTGTTTGGCCAGGTAGAAACTTGAGCCCAGTACTGCAGTGATAGCATTTTTTGTAAATGTCACATGGCCATTTCTGTCACTTATCCTGGAAACCGTCTGTTGCTATGGTAACATATTCTGGTACTTATGCCCATGAACTTTCTTTTACTGGTTATGTGTCTAGTAAAAATAATTTAATTCATTGTATTCTGCAAAAAAAATGTCTACAAGAATTGCCAGTCAGTCAGAAAATGAAATAATGGATAAATATGATTTGAATCTCTGCATGATGGAAGTATAATATAATCTAAGGAAGGTTTGCAGTACACGTAACACCGTAAAAATTCTCTAATGAATTGTAAAACTGTGTAGGTTCTGAAATGAACCAGTGGTTTGACACTTTGATGTTTTGATCAGTAATCTCCGATCGTCTTCAGGAGATTGCCAGACTCGGAGTAGTGAGGAGAGGGTTGCAGATGCATGGTAATTAGCTTGATGAAATATAAAGGAAGCAAACTGAAGGTGGGTCCTGGATTGGAGAGTGTGTGCATGGTGTACGTGGTGCGAGTCCTCACTCAACTGTGTCAGAAGATAGAGGCCATGAAGTCCCAGTCTCAGAGTGTGGCATTTTCCTGATGACAATCACAGCATACTGATAATGGGAATGATACCGAAGACAACTCAGAGTGTATTGATCAAAACATTGAGTTGTCAAATCACCCATTCTATTCAAAAACCACTCAACTTTTACAACTCCTTTTATTATTATTATTATTATTATTATTATTATTAATAATAATAATAATAATAATAATAATAATAATAATAATAATAATAATAATAATAATAATAATAATAATAATAATAATAATAATAATAATAATAATAATAATAATAATAATAATAATAATAATAATAATAATAATAATAATAATAATAATAATAATAATAATAATAATAATAATAATAATAATAATAATAATAATAATAATAATAATAATAATAATAATAATAATAATAATAATAATAATAATAATAATAATAATATAACACTTAAAAGAGGGGTGCTACACGCTGAAGAAATGACACTTATAAGAGAAGCTTCTTGGGCCGAACAAATATTTTATTTATTTCTCCGTGGCTATAACAAGAAGTACAAAATCTATTCTTATATTCAATACTGACTGTAGGGTCACAAGGTTATTGGACTAGCAGTACAGTAGAGAGAGAGAGACTGAGAGAAGTGTGAGAAGAGAGAGCAAGAGACGAAGTGAGATTTCTAATCTAAGGTATATCTATATGAACTGGTCATTTACAACAGTGGGGGCATTGTGTTTAGATTATAATTTAGGGGAGGTCGAAGTGATAATCAAAATGGTCTAGGGGATGTCAGTCTTGGAGACAGGGAAATTTATGATCCCACTGACCCCACATGTGGTCAGTGGCCTTAAGTGTAAAATCTACCAGATGTCAGCTTACAATAATAATAATAATAATAATGTGGACTTATATATCGCACGTATCCACCAAACTGGTGCTCAAGGCGCATTATATTATTACCCCTGCTCATCAGGCTCATAAATCATTCCTGAAACCATCTAAGCTCCCTGGGGAGTATACAGCTCAATTGCTGCCATTTCGGTGCATATGGGCTCATCAAACACAACAACTCTGCCCTCACAGGTACCCATTTACCCCTGGGTGGAGAGAAGCAATTATGGTAAAGTGTCTTACTCAAGGACACAAGCACCACGGTCACGGTCGGGATTCGGACCCACATTCTGATGACTCAGCCATCAGAACACAAATCCGATGCACTAAACCGCTTGACCATGGCACTCCAATGAGAATTAGAGAATTTACATAATAATAATAATGTGTGGACTTATATAGCGCACGTATCCACCAACTAAGTGGTGCTGAATGCGCATTATATTATTACCCCTGCTCATAAACCATCTGAAACCATCTCAGCTCCCTGGGGAGTATACAGCTCAATTGCTGCCATTACAGCGCATATAGGGCTAATCAACCAACTCTGCCCTCACAGGTACCCATTTAACCCCTGGGTGGAGAGAAGCAATTATGGTTAAGTGTCTTGCTCAAGGACACAAGTGTCACGGCCGGGATTCGAACCCACATTCTGCTGCTAACAACAGAACTTGAGTCCGGTAAGCTAGACCGCTCGGCCACGACACTCCACATGGTGCTTTTGCAAATCTTTCTTAAAATTAATGATACATAATAAGGATTACATATTTATAATGTAAAGTGCTGTAAGTATTACATTCAGGCCTGTGATTTTTCAGGATTTTTTACAAATCTCCCTTTTCCTCAGAATTTTTCTTGAAAGAAGAGAAGTAGCCACCAAGGAAAGAAAGAAGTAGCCTGTATTGTGTCCAAACCTTTAGTTTCTTGTTTGTGGGGATGTGGAGAGTCTGTAAATCTTCTAAAATTAAACATCCAGGAGGTTCAGGGGGCTTTGTCCTCTAGACCAAAGGGAGACCCAGCTACCCATTTTTCAGGATTTTTTACTTTTGTCAAATCAGTAATCACACCCCTGTACATTGTTATATATTAAGGGAATAACAATTTGACGCTCCTTCTTTACCACAGGTTAACGACCGGTTTTGAGCGTGGTCACGGGCGATAAGGTACTTATCGTCCGTAGTCACGGGCGATAAGGTACTTATCGTTCGTGACTACGCACAAAACCGGTCATTAACCTGCTAAGACAGACCAAGCGTTAAGCTGTTATTCCCATTAATAAATGTTCATATCAATTTCGTTTTCAAAATGTAAAAAAAAAAAAGGGTAATTTTTGTTGAATAAAGGCAAATAGAAATGGGTAAAATTCACGTTTTGGGGACACATGAAACACTTCCCGAGTACATGAGTCAGGCGCGTGATGCCAATCTTTGTCACTCTAATTGGGGTTGTTCTTAAACCCCCTCGACCCCCACGACCCCTCGACCCCACGACGTACACTCATATAAACGAAGCACACGTACTCGCGGAATTCACTACCACCAGTGCAGTATGAATGTATGTATGTATTTCGCAATGCCCATGCGCAAGCATGTCGCATGGCTGGCCGGCCTGCGCCAGAATCAAATTGTATCCCAAATGGGAACCTGTTTACGGCCCGAGTTCGAAAATGGCTAGCTCGCTAGCCTGTTGCGCCGTTTGCTGCATGACGACCTGTCGTCGCGAAATCAACGAATTTATAATACTGCCACAAGCCAAATTATACCATTCCCGAGTAGATAATAACTAGAGGTTTGGCAACGAAATAGCGTCACTTTAGGTGACCACTAACTAATGTTAACTTAACCTGAACTCACTGAAGTAATGTTGTATCTGAACGTTCCAGGTACTTCCCGTCACAATCTGCCAAGATTTTGACGTGATTTTCTTCATTTATTGAAGAAAATTGGCCCAGTTTGGCACACAGTGTTTGACAAAATTAGTTATGCCTACCTGTACTGTCAGAATATGTGACTCTTGCTGTCCATTCGATCCTCCGGAGCTCCGTTTGTTCACGTTCAGTAGTACGGGAGTGCAGCGGGCATTCTAATTGGGGCCGTATTCGAACACAGATTCCGATTTGGGATACGATATGATTCTGAGTGCGCGTACGTCGTGGGGGTCGAGGGGTCGTGGGTCGTGGGGGTCGAGGGGGTTTAAGAACAACCCCTCTGATTGGTCACAAAACAACTGGTGAACAGCTGTCACAAAAATGTACGCACTGCTGATTTTGATCAGCCAGTCTATATACCATCCGGCCATTAAAACCCTCCTACACATGAAGGCCACTCCGATCCATTAAATTTTCAGTATGTTCTTCACCAACCTTTAGTACATACAAGCCTGCTGTCCTTTCCAAGTAATCTTACAAAATCAACTGTGTGCCACCCAAGGCCACTGTAAATGTTTGAACATATTAGTATGGCCTGCAATGTATCAATGAGAGACCACCTTACCCTGCAATCTCAGTGGTGTGACGGTGCACAGAAGGGTAACCATAGGAGGCCACTGGCAACAGCTAATGGCTTGGAGTGGCCTGAACGGGTTGTTTCAAAAATTGCACTGATTGTAGGAGGGTTAATACATCCTCACGTGATTACGTTTTGTTCAATCAGATTATCTAAACTGTCTTGGGCATTTATAAATTCAATGTATAACAGACTCTTAATATCAGTGAGTAAACAATTATTTTAATTTTGCAAATGCTCCGCAAAGAAAACACAGTGTATATTCAAATAAATGCTGAATTAGACATGGTCCATTAGAGATGTCAAGGTTCAGATGTTGCAATGCAAAGAGTCATTAGGTGTTCATTAGTTTTTCCCATTAGTACACAAGCAGAAATGCGGGTGCAATTATGTTGGTCCATACATACTGTTAACAAGAAGTGAAAAGAAAAAAATGTTATCATTAAGGCCCCCTAAAAAAGTCTGCCGTTTCTGGTCTCTTAGCGAGTCACGTCAGACCCGCTCGTCAACATTTTTAGTTATCTTTTTTTCTTTTCTTTTTGTCTCTCAAAAGTATATTTTTCAATTGGAGAAAATTTGATTTTTGTCACTGTGTTTCATCCCCGTGAAAAATATCAGCGATTGTTGTACACATCCTCGACAGCAACGTTAATATGACCTTATCATGTAGGATATTACATGTGGGATATTACATCTAATCACCCCCCAAGTTAATTTAAAACTTGCACACCGATTCCATGCCTTGTTGATCGTAACAATATTGCTCTCACAGGTACCCATTTACTCCTGGGTGGAGAGAAGCAATTATGGTAAAGTGTCTGGTTGAAGGACACAAGCACCATGGTCGCAGCCAGGATTCGAACCCACATTCTGATGACTCGGCCATCAGAACACAAATCTGATTCACTAAACCGCTCGACCACGGTGTAGTTTGTCCAAAGTACCACATAGAAGTCCCTGCTTGGACACCAAGGAACTATACCTGTGATCAAAGCATCAAACAGGTAGCTAGCATGTAAACAACCACATCACGTACACACTAGACATATATTACCCTGTCGCCTGGTGTTCTATCCTTTGGGAACAGCTAGGCGGCCTTGTCTGGCGAGACTGTGAATGTGGAAACCCACGCAACCGACAAAACGTTTGGTTGCAGGGGGTGAAAGTGATATGGCAAAGATACCTCGCTGTCGGAATGAAGAAGAGACATCACTGCCATCTGGTCATCTCAGTTGGCTTTCTCACCTTGGGCCCTTATTTCAATAAGATGAAATATTTGATGTACATTCTTGTTAACTCCATATTGTCTATCATCAAAAAGCTAGTAACTGTTTGCTTAGTTAATGCAATTTATTAACTTGAAGTATAAAATGACAGCAAGCCCACAGCATTGTTTTTCTTTTGAACCTTTGCTGTACTGATTTTCTTTACTGAACATTTTTACAGACACTACATGTGTATACTGACTTAAAGACATGCAGTCAGTGGGAATTCTTATTTTCTGATATGTTGTTGTTGTAAACTTGTCCATCTCTCTTTGCGGTCTATAAACAAAGTAAATAACATTCAAATAAGTTATTTCAGGAAATAATTGACCTGGGCATATTAAATGAATAAATTAATTTATGACTCAGCGTGGTAAATTCATTGCAGGTCAGATCGTACACACGTCAGTGCAGGGCAAAATTAAATGAATTGTTTATCACCCGATGCAAAAATTTTACCAACCTATCATATCGTGGAACCCGCTGCTATAGGCCTATAGGATTCTAGCCGGCTAATCGTCACCGGGAAAGCTCGGAAAGCACTGAGTGTACAGTGCTATACATGTACACATATTGGTGTAGGGCAAAAGTAAATGAATAGGTCAGATCATGACACCTTGAGTATAGCACAGGGTGTCATCCACAAAATGGTTCCTGATTGGGGCCTGTTGGTATCCTCATTGGGAGAATAGGGATTCAATCGGGATTCAATCGGGATCAAAGTATATCTCAATTGGGATAGTATAGTTGACTTTAACCCTGTGAGCAGCAGTAACACATGATAGGTACTCGGTCATGAATATGTATGAGGTATAGTAACACATGATAGGTACTCGATCATGAATATGTATGAGGTATAGTAACACATGATAGGTACTCGATCATGAATATGTATGAGGTATAGTAACACATGATAGGTACTCGGTCATGAATATGTATGAGGTATAGTAACACATGATAGGTACTCGGTCATGAATATGTATGAGGTATAGTAACACATGATAGGTACTCGGTCATAAGACACGACTTTGTACTCAGGAAATGTGTGAATCTTTATTTGGTATTCAGAGTTCGGTACACTCATGTAGATGGTAAGCACTACTTAATGCAGTGTGGATGGCCCGAGGAGACCCTTGGCCGAGATCCTATGCAAGACTTGGTGACATGTTCAAGTGAGAAAGTCGTCATGATTGAGGATACTACATGTAGTTTTGGGGACTTCTTCATGATCGGACATCATTAGATTCAGAGTGGGTTTTACATTGAGGACCCGTGTAGTCTTCCACAGTAATGTAATGTAATGTAATGTAATATAGTGCCGCCTCCAAAAAGTACAACATTTTAGGCACTCGATCATAGCTTGGCCAAAATGTACCAGTTAATTAATTGCTAAATAAGACTTAAATCTCATTTGTAGCTTTGCATGGTGAAAATGATAAGTAAAGACTGTTTGCAGTGACACAATGTAGAAATTCTCACTTGATTAGTAAATTCTCCTGAAGACAATTGGAGCATACTGGTTGAAACCACAAGTTGTTTTCAGAACTAATTACTACTCATTTGAGTATGCAGAGACCATAAACCGGAGACCTTTTTTTGGGCCTAACAGACAACATGAACAATTGCTAGTTGTAGTCAAAATACATAAATTCTCCTGCTTCAGCTAGATAACAAGATCACTGGGACTTGCCCAAGCCATCCTCTAGGACTCTGTTGAAGGCAAGAGTAGGCAAGGTCACCCCAGATAACAACAAACTTATACAACTAAGTCACATAACCAATTCTTAGAAACTGCCAGGGACTGTGTTCCTGCATAGTGTTCCTACTTGTGTAATCTTCTAGGTCATGTCACAACTAGAACATAACACTTCAAGTTCCTTTTTCTTCATGTGCGCTTCTTAGCCTACGGAGTTGTTGCTTCTTAGCCTACGGAGTTGTTGCTTCTTAGCCTACGGGGTTGTTGCTTCTTAGCCTACAGGGTTGTTGCTTCTTAGCCTACGGGGTTGTTGCTTCTTAGCCTACGGGGTTGTTGCTTCTTAGCCTACGGGGTTGTTGCTTCTTAGCCTACGGGGTTGTTGTGAACTATAATGTCCTTAAATGTAGGATTTTTTTCATTGCCACTTACATCCCTGATATATAGTCATTGTCTGCACCTTGATGCCAAATATCAGCTTCATCGAGCAGTTGATAAACATAAAATTAGATCACTGCTTGATGGATAGGGCAAAGACACTTGTATATTTGCACACTATTTCTTTTTATAGAGATCTTCGTCTTTCAGAAGTACATGCACAGAGTACTTTTACTGATACGAAGGACAACCAATGTACCCGCATTGCTCACTTGATGCTGAAATTCCCTATCCACAAGTCGTGGGTGTGTGGGCGTATCTTTACCGCTAGAGGGCTACAGTTTGTATAGAATGGATATCTTTGATTTCCATCTTCGTAACTTTGGGTATGACCAAAGCTGCCTTCAGTCTATTCTATGGAAGTACTATGGTTTATTGGATTATCAGATGTTCTCCCATGGTTGCTTATAGACAGAGTAATAAACGAACCTAGTCTACTGTCTGTCTCATCCTGCACCCCCCAGGATGTATTCATTTGATTGGATATAATATACGTGTCCATCATCGGCACTTTTCTGTGCAGCTTTTCACAACTATCCAAATGAACATGCAGATATACAATTGTACATAGGACATGGGGGATCGGACAGTGTACTCGTGGTGTATTATTTGCATTAGTTAATGGGTCGAACCCAAAGGTACAGGTATTGATTGATTATTGAAGCACAAGCAATTTATCATGACGGATGGTGTAAGACTTTATATCACATTGCTTGGATGCTTTATGTATGAATTCCCAAACACCTGGTGTAGTCACATAAAATGTGTTAAATAAATACATGTAGACAGATAACATTGGTAATCAATGATAACATTGGTAATCAATGATAACATTGGCAATCAATGATAACATTGGCAATCAATGATAACATTGGCAATCAATGACAACATTGGCAATCAATGACAACATTGGCAATCAATGATAACATTGGCAATCAATGGCAGCATTGGCAATTAATCAATGGCAGCATTGGCAATCAATGGCAGCATTGGCAATCAATGGCAGCATTGGCAATCAATGGTAGCATTGGCAAGATAACATTGATAATATCCAAGTAAAATTAAGATTAAATGATAAAAGTTGAGCATAAAACTTACTTGGTTTTAAGTTGATAATGGTGTCAAACATCCCTTGTAATGATTCTGAGGTATTTCAGTCAAATTACTCAAATTATTTCCCAGTTATTCTTGACTGATAATAATCTGACAGCAGATAAATTTTCTGCGTAGAGTAGGAAGTTTGTGTTTGACGATTGAAAAATCTGAAAGCATTTTCTCTGTTTACACAGAGAAAAAAGTTGAAACATTTGAAACAAAGTCAGTTATTTTAAAATGTAGATCTTTTGTATTACTTTAAAACCCTCCTACACATAGAGGCCACTCCGATCCACAAAATTCTGTTCTTTAGCAACCTTCAGTACATACATGTACAAGCCTGCTGTCCTTTCCGAGTAATCATACAAAATCAACTGTGTGCCACTCAAGGCCACTGTAAATGTTTGAACATATTAGTATGGCCTACAATGTATCGTGGGAGACCACCTTACCCTGCAATCTCAGTGGTGTGACAGTGCACAGAAGGGTAACCATAGGAGGCCACTGCCAACAGTTAATGGCTTGGAGTGGCTGAATGGGTTGTTTCAAAAATTGCACTGATTGTAGGAGGGTTAATTAATTATTATTTGTTTAAAGCTGACATTGGCAAGTTTCTGCTTATTATGTCTACATATTGTTTCCTCTGTTTTTTTTGTTTTTTTTTAAATTCTTATACTATGTATTGTACATGTTAAAATTTGTCCATTTATAATGTATCTGGAGAATGGAAATAAATGTAATAATAAATTTAATTAGTAAATGAACCACAAACAGACCCATGATGCCAGTATTATTCCATTTGAAGCCGGTATTACTCTAAGGTTCCTCTTTACTTTTGTGTTTACTAGCCAGCTGGACCAATCACGTTTGTTTATGGTGTAAACCGAGGACCTATATTGTTCTCCTCTTTTATTTGCTTTGTACATATTTTTCAACATTTGCAAACTACGATGGCCAACTGAGGACCCATTGTTAGAAGTCCTCAGTTTATACCATAAATAAATGCAGTTTGACTTGTAATTACAGGCCTGTGATTTCTCAGGATTTTTTACAAATCTCCCTTGTCCTCTTAATTTTCTTGAAAAAAAGAGAATTAGACGCCAAGGAAAGAAAGAAGTATTGTGTCTGAACCTCTAGTTTCTTGTTTGTGGGGATGTGCAGAGTCTGTAAATCCTCCAAAATTAAACATCCAGGAGGTTCAGGGGCTTTGACCTCTAGACCAAAGGGAGACCCAGGCCCGCTACCCATTTTTCAGGATTTGTTTACTTTTGTCAAATCACACCCCTGTATTTAGCATTTTTCACAGGCCCACATCTTCCAAAAATTTTTGTCACAAACTGGGTTCCCTGCTATGACTTAAACATAATCACCACCTCTGCCTTAATTATTCCCCATTGTAGAACACAAAGATATAAGAACTCCACTATTCCTGCCCTTGCAAGAATGTTATAATTTTAATAATAATTTTTATACATTTTTTATTTTTTTTATTTTTTTTTCACCACTGCAATTTTGCTGTTTTAACAACAATTTTTGTGTCTTTCTTTTTTCTTCTTTTAAATGGCTTAATATGTATTTTTTAAATGCTTTTTGTATAGTTGTAATTGTAAGCAAGGTTATTTCAGTCACTTATGTGACTGCCAACCATGTGTTTTTTTAATAAACCAGAATAATAATAATAATAATAATAATAATAATAATCTACCCTGTCCTTAATTATGAAGACTAGTTGATTGATACATGTTGTGGCAGACACCTTAAATAGCATTTTGTAAGGTATCACTTTCAGTGGCATCAGTTTCTACCAGAATTGTTAGCAACTTTACAAGTTTAATAATGTTTTTGATCTAACTCTACAATCTTGCAAATGATGTACCTTCCCTTTAGGCCCCCCCAAAAAAGTCTCCGGTTTCTGGGCTCCACGCGCGTCGCCTCAGACTCGCGTGTCAGCTTTTTAAAATTTCTTTTTTGTTGTTGCTATGAAACAGTGTCTAATTTCAGCCAAAATTGCTGGATTGATTGGAATTATTTTTTGTGCTTTAAACGACTTTTTTCACGTAGGGGTATGAACGTTTGCCCGATTTGTGAGGCCTCTCTTAGCCACCATACTTTGTATATGGGAAATTTGATCCCTGTGTATACAATGTATCATGTATTTCCTGAGGACGATCAGAGCATACTGATCGAAACGTCGAGTTGTACCCCCAGTTCTTTTCAGAACTAATTACTACTCAATTGAGATTCTTACATGGTGTCACCGCAATTAGTCTTACTTATGTATTTCCCTGTTGGCAAAAAAAAACAAAAAACAGATAGCCGATTTGGAGCCGACCGATGACCAGAAACTGGACTTTTGGGGGGGCCTTAAAGATGATCACCAATGTTTATAACTTTTCTACCAAACAAAATTGTTTTCATCAGAACATGTTTATCATTTTAGAGAAAGAAAGTTCCTCTTGATTATTTTGGAAGACATACGGCATCAGTCCCATGTCGAGCATCAGTGTTGTACACATTGAATGGTCAAGGAAAATGAAGCATGAAGCATGCTTGTTCGCTCAGTGCACATCGTAGCCCTCTGGTGGTGAATTTTCACCCAGTGTTTTGATGATAGCCACTTTTGTGTCGTGTGAGCGTTGTGTGTATGTTATGGTATTACACGCACGTGTACTTCTACCAGCCAATGATCGCTGGAGATATTCCGCGTGTACGCACATCAACTGCAAAATATGCCAAAAGCGACGCACTATGGTTGCCCTTTCGCCCACAGTGGTCTAAGAACATGTGCCCTGAACAGCTCTTGCGCAGTGCGAATACCTGACCTGATGTATCATTTCCTCAAGTCAAATGTTCTGATGAAAAAACTGAAATCGCCAAAAAAAAAAAAAACCCAATAAAAATATCACAGTTGATACATTTTTACCCCCCCCCCATTGTTTGATCTACCAATGGGGTGTGATCTCTTGACAGATTTACCATCCATTTCCATGATATCTTATCATCAAAATGACTGTTTTTTCCCTTTTTTGTGGTTGACAGATTTTTACTGCTTTTCATGTGCCTTATCGTCAGTATTCTTGCAACAGTGGATACTGTTTCTAATGGTGAGACTAGCAAATCTAACATGTACATTACATGCAATCATCTCGTCTTTATACTGGTAAGTCCATTTTACTTTGCCATACTATCCAGATTGGGACATTTATCCTGATTGAAACCTTATTCTCCCAATGAGGATACAATATGTCCTCAGTAGATGCCACCTTGTCAGAATATGCCGCCTTGGCCTAGCATATTCTGACCAGGGCCAGTCGGCCTTTTTTACAACCATTGTTTCTTGTAATTTTATATTGCATTGTTCTTACCATGTATTTTGTTTTCTTGTTTACACTGATGTGTCACTGCGCCATGAGCGTCTCTTTTGACGGATACCGGCGCATTACAAATGTTCATTATTATTATTATTATTAAAACTATCCCGATTGGAAAATGCTTTATCCATAATTTATCATTCTCATAATGTGGAGTGGAGTGTCGTGGCCGAGCAGTCTAGCTTACCGGACTCAAGTTCTGGTGTTAGCAGCAGAATGTGGGTTCGAATCCCGGCCGTGACACTTGTGTCCTTGAGCAAGACACTTAACCATAATTGCTTCTCTCCACCCAGGGGTTAAATGGGTACCTGTGAGGGCAGAGTTGGTTGATTAGCCCTATATGCGCTGTAATGGCAGCAATTGAGCTGTATACTCCCCAGGGAGCTGACATGGTTTCAGGAATGATTTATGAGCCTTATGAGCAGGGGTAATAATATAATGCGCCTTGAGCACCACTCAGTTGGTGGATACGTGCGCTATATAAGTCCACACATTATTATTATTATTAGCCCCAATCAGGAACCCTTTAGTGATGACATGTTTTTGAAAATCACATTCAAGACAAGAATTGTCAATCATACTATCCCTATTCTCCAAATTATGGAACCAGTTGTCCTTCAATGGGATACTAGTATCCCAATCAGGAGATAATTAATCCCGATTGGAACCCTATTCTCCAAATTATGGAACCAGTTGTCCCTGATCGGGATACCCTTTGGAAGACAAACAACTACCGCTTTTGTGTGGCAGGGGAGGGGAGGTCATTATCAATAAAGTATCCTGTTTAGGAGATACTTTTCCTGATTGGAATCCTATTCTCGTAATGAGGGTACAATTTTGACCCTGATCGAGATATACTTGACTGTATTTATTCATCAGGTTGGATGGTTGTTTATTTTTCATGGTGGACTCTAAAGTATTGGATTTGACAAAATGAAGCTTCTGTGTTACTCATTTTCCAGTCCTTACTCCTTAAATTTTCCACCAATTGTACACATAAGTGTACTTTTCATTTTGTTAGCGGCAAGAATTCTCTGTGAAATTGGATAATGCTTCTGGATAATATTGCCATATGGGGATATATTGCCTAAGCTAGAACGGTAAACAGAGTGATAGCCTCTCGCTATTCGGGTCATTCCACCTTTAGTAATGCCTGTGATCATACACCGCACAACTGCCGAGAAGCCACTAAGCCCTCCTGAAATATATCCCTGGACTGCTTCATGCATGTGTGCTGCCTTTCTTTTAATGGTCGTCATAAATTGATTCTTAATTGGAGTGGAATTGAAAGAGATTAAAGTTTGACAGCAGCTTTGCTGAAATGTCAAGCAAAAACCTTCAGGTTTTTCTGTGGATGTTTTTATATATATATATATTTTTTATTGTGTGCAATTTGCAGTGAAAGTGTTTTTTTTTAATTTTTTTTTTTTAAATTTGCGGGGGATAATGTCAATGTCAAAAGTATAGCACATAACTAAACAATACACAGGTTTGACTGGATGTGCTGTATAAACCATACATATCTGATTAATGTGGGCACTTAGATTCTATTATGGTGCATAGTCAGCCGGGAAATGAAGAAAATTGAAGCTCTCAAGTGAGAGCATTTTAGAAAGGTTATTTTCCAAGGAAAACTATAAGCCTGGGGTTTTTAGATATTGATACTGTAAACAAAATGTGTTTTTCAAACCTTCACTTTTGCCACATAATGTGTATAAACAAACTGTTGTATAACAAATAAGGCTATGCCGGGTATCCGGATACCCTACCGAAACTATCATTACTCGGTTCCATTTTTCGGTTTCAATTACCCGTAAATGGCATTTTAAAATTTCGACTGGACATTTATGCCACACATACGGAAGTCTCTGATTTTTTTGTTAACGAAATGTGTGTGGGGAATGGGGATGCTACGAGTCATTTTTAATATAGAGGCAGGAAATTAATACAGTAAGTCTACATTTCTTGTGACTCGAAATAAAAACAAGAGGAACTTGTGTTCATATTGGTTATTTTTGACATTTGGAAGTATTTATGTGTTTATGGGTACCCAGGTATCTGAAGATTTCCAATTTCTAGTATCCGGTTCCCGAAATAACCCAAAACGCACAGCCTTAATACAAACTGTAATTTGATTTCAGTAACATAAGCTGACTTTTGGATATAATTTTTTGATATCTCATTTTAAAGAAAAGGTTCAAAGAATCGGTGATTCAAAAAATTGCCAAATGATTGAATAGTCAAACTTACAAGGTGTATATAAAGCTGATGATGGTATGTATGCATATATCCATCTTCCCTAGAAACAATTTTGTCTTAGGAGCTGTCAGTTTTAAGAAAAGTGAAATAATATCAAGTTTTTGTGTGTCATTCATTTTGCTTTTGAGAAAGAACCTGCTAGGTTCAAAACGTCCAAATAACTACTATTTTGCATTTATACTACAGGTCCTTTAGGTTGGTAAGCAGTTTGCAACAGAGATAATTATCTATTGATTTAAGAGGAAAGAGTACTCTTTCCTAATTTCCATTTTTAGAATAAATACACAAAATCTGAATGCTTTTTCACTATTGTCTTATTAACAACTCAGTGTAATAAGCTCAAACTTTCACAGGTTGGTTGTTTAAAGGGAAGTTGCATGTACAGTTTTGGTAATTAACTGAATACTGAAAGATATGTACAAAGCAAAATCTGTGAATGTTTCAACTCATTTAATCCTGTCATTAACCCTCCTATTATCAGTGTTGTTCTTAACAAAGTCGACCCATACTTCAAAATGTCACAACTGTGACATTTTGAGGCACACACTTTCTTATCTGAAGATTAATGGCATTCCCCAAGGCACTTCAGAGAGATGAGGTAAACTGAAGCAGCCACCTGCTTTGTTTCATTGCAAAATACACTGTACATATAGCAGGAGTTATCCACAAAATACCATGTGGCACACTGGGGCACACTCGGTTTGTGTGAAGGTCAGAACACTTTGTTTTTGTCCCAGGGGCATTTTGGGGTATCCATGTACCACTCTTGTGTACAGTATGCAATATTTTAAGGCATGCATAGAAAAAGCATTGTGTATTTAGCAGACACAAGTTTTTGTGGCATTTTGGAGACTGCATGTATACAAGGGTTAAAACTACTAGAGCTGAACTTTTGCGGCAAGAAGCTACATTCAACTGACTGTTTTTGACTGTTGAACCAACTGTGCAAGTCACAGGAGTATTGTTCACTGGTTTTGGCTGGCATTTTGACCACCATCAACATGACAAGATAGTGCTTTTACCAGTCAAAAACAGTAATTTTGACCTGTAAATGTACTTACTACACATTAGTGTGTTCAACTTTTAAGTACACTACATAAACATTGGCATGTACATTAAAAAATTTGACTGATTTTGATCCTTGCAGTCATATTAATTTGACTGATTTTGACCCTTGCAGTCATATTAATTAATGAGAAAATAGCGAAAGTGCATTACATTTTTATTTTTCCCTTTTTTTTGTTCATTCATTCTAATGTAGAAAATGGATCACAGCCATGTAAGCTTGGGATATCAATTTTTTTTAATCCACCATATATCGGCAAACATATATCGCTATTTACGATAGTATCACGATTACTTTTTTCATTCATGCATGATTGCTTTAGAGCCGATAACCACAGGTATGTACCACTCTACAAGCATCACAAAAAATCGCAAATTCGTTTGCAGAGCGTGTATGTACTTCTGAAGTAGTTCACTTTTGTTTGTCACTTCCAAAAGCTGAACAATAAAATTGTCCTAATTTCTGAATTGACTCACAATGGCGATTTATTTTAATCACGATATATTTTGTTAATTGCGATTTGCCGATATCTCGATAACTTAAAAAGGTTGTTGATATCGTAATCGAATAATAAAAGGTATCGCGATATTCGATATTATCGTGTTAGCACCCAAGCTTACAGCCGTGATACATTTTTGATGCATGATACATGTCAGACTGAATAATTTATCAGGATGTTTGATACCACTATACATTAAGTAAGCAGGCCTTTGATTTATCAGGATTTTTTTTACAAATCTCCCTTTGCCTTAAAATTTTCTTGAAAGAAGAAAAGTAGCCACCAAGGAAAGAAAGAAGTAGCCTGTATTGTGTCCAAACCTCTAGTCTTGTTTGTGGGGATATGGAGAGTCTGTAAATCCTCCAAAATTAAACATCCAGGAGGTTCAGGGGGCTTTGTCCTCTAGACCAAAGGCAGACCTAGGCCCGCTATCCATTTTTCAGGATTTTTGCTTCAGTCAAATGACACCCCTGAGTAAGTTCTCTAGATTGTATTTCAGTACTTTTGTAACTTGGTATAATTACCAAAGGCTTGTACTTCCCTTTAACCAAAGATTATCAACCATCTAAATGTCATACGTGATCAAGAGGCTATACTCAATCAAATTATAACAGACTCTCAATTTCTCAAATGACAGGGTGCAAAATCAAGTAAATTAAGTTTTCGCCCCACAGATCAGAGCAACCATGCACCAAACTAATCTCCGGATACGCTCCAGTCAGTTTGACTACCCGCAACACTTTGGTGCCGTTTTTATTTCCCAACACAGCAAACCTGAAACATCTCCTTGAATGATATAGATTTGTGTAAACATTATTTTAAATCATTGAAATCGTAGAGGAACCTCGAGTGGCTTATACACAGTACATATTTCCAATGGGACGATGCACAGTTATAAAAGGTTAATTGATAGAATATATTCTGGAGGCAATGACAGCTTCAATCCAGTTTCTGGCAAAATCTTAGTCTCAATTCACTTATTTTGTAATTACATGTCACATTAGATATTTAAGTTCAATCAAAGCATGGATGAACAGTTTTTAAACACTGTCAATACTAATGGTCTCTATAGAGTGGTACAGGTGCTGCTGCCACCACAAGGATTTCCTGATCAAGCCTCATTGGGAGAATAGGACTCACAGGGTCCATATCAACTATACACTTCCGATTGGGAAATACTTTTATCCTGATCGAAGGATACCAAGAGGACAAAATCAGGAAGCCCCTGGGCGACATTGACACCTTCTACGAGAAAATAGTTCCAATCAAGATAAACATGGTTCCCAATCGGGATAATATAGTTGATTGCGACCCTTTGAGCACCAGACACTGACAGGCTGTGATTTCAGCCGTCAATAGATATAGCTGTGGTAAATTGCTAAATTGAGTTTATCGTCCGTGGGCAAATAATGAAATATGATTGGTTATTAGCCTCATGCCTCATTAGTTTCTTTGCAGTGAGGTTCCTCTGCGGTGAGGTTCCTTATTATTAGCGATAGTGAATCATTGCAGAAGCTTGACCAGGGGACAAATTAGCCAGTTGTTTTGTAACTCTAGAGGATGGGTTTGCGAGTTAGTGGCCATGGCTGAATGGCAACGTGATACATCTGCTTATCCTGTATAGAATTCCACTAGCTAGCACACAATGAAAAATGAATTCAGTCCACTTTCCATTGCAAGAATAATTGTTATTTTGGAAAGGGATTGCGTTGACACTCAAGGATATAACACAGTTAAGATTATTCAATATTTCACTTGAAATCAAATTAAAGCTGTGTTTTTTTTGGTTATTTCAGATACCAGAAATTGGAAATCTTCAGGTACCAGGATACCTGTAAACAATTTTGTCAAAACACATAAATACTTCTGAATGTGTAAAATAACCAATATATTGTTTTCTTATGTCTCAGTGCTGAGGTCTCAGTCTCAAACAAAAAAGAGTATGCATACTCATAGAAGCAGTTTTGCCAACATTTCCAATGTTGTACCTTCCCTTTAATGTATATCTTGATTCAAAGAGAGTAAGCATACTCAAGCAGTTTTGCCAACATTACCAATGCTGTACCTTCCCTTCAATGTATATCTTGATTCAAAGAGAGTAAGCATACTCATAGAAGCAGTTTTGCCAACATTACCAATGCTGTACCTTCCCTTCAATGTATATCTTGATTCAAAGAGAGTAAGCATACTCATAGAAGCAGTTTTGCCAACATTACCAATGCTGTACCTTCCCTTCAATGTATATCTTGATTCAAAGAGAGTAAGCATACTCATAGAAGCAGTTTTGCCAACATTACAAATGCTGTACCTTCCCTTCAATGTATATCTTGATTCAAAGAGAGTAAGCATACTCATAGAAGCAGTTTTGCCATCATTACCAATGCTGTACCTTCCCTTCAATGTATATCTTGATTCAAAGAGAGTAATCATACTCATAGAAGCAGTTTTTCCAACATTACCAATGTTGTACCTTCCCTTTAATGGCCACATACCATCACTACATCAAACAATAATGATCAAGAGTCCTCTCAGCATGCTCCAGAAATTTGCCCATTAAGTTTGATTAACATACATTCAGCGTTTCTGAATCACAACATGACTGCATACAAGTTTGATAGATTCTCTTTTCTTTGCTTGTAATGGGTCTCAGATGGTCCAAGTAGTTGATGCTCCTTAGAAGGTGTTCTAAGAGAAATGCTTAAGATACACAAAGGACTCAAACATTCACCTGATGAAATGAAGCCATTACTGAAACAGTGTTAAAACTGACTCTGCCTGCAGCCAAGGGAGTTGTCTTGTTAACAGTACATCTGCCATCACCCTACGTTATCACACCTCTTGCAGGCACACCTGTGCCCAGACCAGCTCCCTCGCCGCCCTCCTTTAGGAATTTAAAGCTGCCACCTTCCCATCCATGAGACAGGAAATTTGACAGTTTGCAACGTTTATTCAGACAAGGACCGGGAAGGGAACCGTGATCGTGTTTTCAAATTTGAAGAGGTGTTTTGGGAGGTATTAAACTTGGAGATCCCCAGTGAAATGGGGGAGGTTATTGCGGGAAAATATGGGGGGAGGGAGGACTGATGTGTAATAATAGTTAATGTTCATTGCCATGTCAAGTGTTAGTGTCAAATGTCATTAAAAGAATGCTTTAATTAATCATATTATGATTAATATTTTAATATTCTTGCTTGTGACAAAAAAATTAAAATTAAGTTTGTTGTTGTATCTCCATCATTTCACTTGAAATTTTAAATGGTGCTTGCAGTAATATGTAGAGTTACCTTTGGTTCCCAAACATCTCTTTATGCCCTCCTCTCACAGGTTGGTTGTTTGAAATATATATCTTGATTCTAAGAGAGTAAGCATACTCATAGAAGCAGTTTGGCCAACATTACCAATGTTGTACCTTCCCTTTAATGTATATTGATTCAAAGAGAGTAAGCATACTCATAGAAGCAGTTTGGCCAACATTACCAATGTTGTATACCTTCCCTTTAATGTATATCTTGATTCAAAGAGAGTAAGCATACTCATAGAAGCAGTCTTGCCAACATCACCAATGCTGTACCTTCCCTTCAATGTATATCTTGATTCAAAGAGAGTAAGCATACTCATGGAAGCAGTTTTGCCACCATTACCAAAGTTGTACCTTCCCTTTAATGTATATCTTGATTCAAAGAGAGTAAGCATACTCATAGAAGCCGTCTTGCCAACATTACCAATGTTGTACCTGCCCTTTACTCAGATCAATGTGTAAATTAAATACATGTACAGAATACATGTAAGGAGCTTTCCACTAGAATTGTATCAAGTGTCCCCAAGAGGTACAGTCAATCTCTCCTCAACCCATTTGTGAAATGAAGTAAACTGGAAGCAAATTTCTTATGCTGTTCCAAATCAATTCATCATAGGATAAGCAAAGACATTGCTAATCCCAAGAGGAAACTGAATTCTCCTTATTGCTGTAGTCAAGTCAGTTTTTTGTTTCAAAGCCATTTCTTGAATTCCCCCAGTCTAAATTCACTTAACACTTGTCTCATCTGGAAACCATATATCTCATACATACTATAGATAAAAAATTCTTCAGTTATTAGCATCAAAATAGCTCAAATATTTGTCAGCATCGCAAGACAACAAATTCCAGTCATCCAAGTAAGGAAAAACTGATATAAACCGATATAACCTGCAACATTTCCAACAAATAAGAAATGGTTAAAGGGGGACTGTCGTGGATTTAAATCAAACAGTTAAATATGTGATCGTTTTATTCTTTTATATCAGTAAAAGATCAATACAATTTTTGTTTTGTGTTTTTATTGTTTTTGAGAGTGTTATTTTACCATTGTAAAAATGCCCCCCACTTCTACTAGTTGTTCCCGCCCTACACGGAGGAGCTGTTCATGACGTCATGTCGGGAAGAGAAATTCGGCTCAAAACTCGGCTCAAAATGATCGCTGCACAAAACTGTGAGAGCCGATGGACCTGACCACTTTACTCTTGTCAGTCGAACTTTGCTCGTCCAAATACGGCGATATTTTGGGTCACTTGGGAACAGATGAAGGCTAACACGTCTTTGGTGGTGTTGCTGCATCCTGCAGCAACACATCTTCCCGGCATTTCATTAGTTCCAAAATCGACGCTACGTGTGTGAATGTGTATGTATGTACATGTACATCATGTACACATCGGATCTTCCCGACCTAACGTCACATATCTTATGCAAATGAAGCTTCCACCATGGGGCGGGGTTGCCTCCCCCAAACACTTCAAACATTGTTTTAAAATACTTGTACTCAGAAATCAATGATTAAATAGACACAGGTGGGTCTCAAAAACAATATTTTATTACAAAACGCCTTAAGTAAAGGATGTCAGTCCCCCTTTAAGTTTTTTTATTTATTGGACCAGACTCTGTTACAAACGGTAACAAACAAACCAGCGGCTCTCAGTCATCTCAAGCCTAGAGTTAAGATCAATAGACAAGAGGGTAATTATAGTTATGGAAAAGATGGTTGATAATATCATGGAGGTATAAAATAGATACCTCCATGATAATATTGACCGCACTGGGCCCAGGCCCAATAATGCTCATCACGGCTACTAAAGCAGTTTGTCATCTGTGTCTTTATTGATGCAGCTGTTCGATCTCTTCTCTTTAGTTTGTATCGTATTTGTCATAGCTGCAGTAAATGATGTTAAGGTATAAGCTTTGATACAGAAAACCTTGTTAATTTGGCTTGTTGCAAAAACAGTTCATGCAATTAGTAATTTCCTCAAGTTGGAAAGGTATAGAAACATAAATGGTGATCCATTGGTAACAGGGAAAAATAGTTTCTATAGTGCTCAAGGGGGCCTATCACTATGAACAACTTCACCCTGAAAATGCCCTGAAAATCTGTTTTTCCGTGAAATAACCGTTCACCGAAAATTATAGAAAACATACTCTAGTCTAAGTAACCTTTAAACAGATTAACTTTTGCAAGGGTTCATAAAACGTCCAAATGTGACATATGTATGTAAGATTACATGCAGTCTCCAACACCAGTAATCCTTTATCGGCAGTTTAATAATATAATCTCTGGCTAGAACTAGTAGCGAGTGAACAACATGCAATATGGACAACATTTATTTTCTTTTATCTGTGTGGCATGTGTACTGAAACAAGACCTATAATCTTTCCTTAAAACAGACTTGTTTGAAGAATGTAATCCAAGACTTAAATGACATCACATTAGAGGATATACACAATGTCTGCATCTCATGATTTATTTGCAAGATGGAAGGTATTTATCAAATCATGTGAAGACTGTTGGAACATGAGCTATATGAACTCAGGGGGTGTTATGTCATACACATCAATATGAACACACGTCATGATTTTCTGTACGTACATGTGCGACGTGCTTATAATGCAATAGCTCCATACGTGTGTAATGACGATGGAGCCGGTAGCCAGAAAACACCACAACGGTAATGGGATAAACCAACCTCAGGCAAACACATATCACATACACCATGAAGAGTTCATCATATGGGTTTGAGATGCCATGTGGTTATGACGTGACTTTAATGAACAAAACTGACTTCTGTTTTTATTTTCTATATAAACATGAATGTTTTGAAACAAAATATATGTTAGATCATAAACTTTGGGTGAGACACTTCTTATGCATGGTGCATATCGGTCCAACAGATGATGCATGTTATCAGCACGTTTGGACTGGCCTTTACGGGCTACCATATAATTTATGCCAGAGTCTGTGCAGATGTTTAATCATGGACATTTCTATGTCATCTCTGTAATGTAAAGAATTAAGGGAAGGTATAACATTGGTATTTGGTAACATCAGTAAAGACTTATAGTTTGATGAAAATATTGCTGCACCCGCTGCTATATAGGATTCTAGCCAGCCAATCGACATCAGGCAAGCTCGGTGGTCGAGAGGTTAAGACGTCTGCACTAGTAAGCAGGAGGTCGTGGGTTCGAATCCCACCCAAGTCGCCTGTGAAGTTTTTTCCAAAGACACTCGGAAAGCACTGAGTATACAGTGCTATACACATGTCGGTATAGGGCAAAATTAAAAATCAATTATCAGTAAAGACTGTTTACCGTGACACCATGTGAAATTCTCAGTTGAATAGTAATTTTCAGAACTAATTATTACTCAATTGAGAATTCCACATGGTGTCACAGCAAACAGTCTTTACTTATCCTTTTCCCCGTGCAAAGCTACTTGTTAACATAAGTTAATTTCAACCATCTAGTTTTCAATAAATATATCATAAAGCTAACTTGGGAGTCAGGGTCATAGCCATGGATGATAAAGGATCTAGTCTTTAGCTTGGACGTTTAAACACTCCTGGTGGCAACCCTTTAGTCTTTATCATATGGTAAAGACTGGACCACAAACTTTTATTATGTTAAAAAATAAATTTAAAAAAAACAGCAACAGCAACAGCAACAGCAACAGCAGCAGCAGCAGCAACAACGGCATTTTTAAAGCGCTTTTACACAAGGTATCACAGCACTGTACATTATTACCCCTGCTCATAAATCATTCCTGAAACCATCTCAGCTCCTTGGGGAGTATACGGCTCAATTGCTGCCATTTCGGCGCATATGGGCTAATCAAACACAACAACCAACTTTGCCCTTACAGGTACCCATTTACTCCTGGGTGGAAAGAAGCAATTATGGTAAAGTGTCTTGCTCGAGGACACAAGTACCACGACCCTTCAATATTTGTATTACCTTTAAATATTAAATAGTGAATGAGCTGTTGCAAACTGCTTACCAACCTAAAGGACCTGCAGTATAAATGCAAAATAGTTATTGGCCTTATATTTCGAACCTAGTAGGTTCTTTCTCAAAGGCAATATGAATGAGATACTGCACATATATACATAAACACAAGAGTGAGCAGAAGATCATAGTCAGGTGTGAAATGAACACAAGAGAAAAAGGTACAAAAAACAGAGTTAGGTTTGGCTAATCACCTTGGATTTTACTGGCGAATTACAGGGACCCGGACCAGGTACTACCCCACCCCACCCCACCCCACCCCAGGTACCACCCCACCCCACCCCACCCCACCCCACCCCAAATTCATTCCGACATGATTTTTAACAATTTTGAAACAAGCCCACCAGTAGATCTTCAAGGATATCATAACCTGGCAATCTTTACGTAGGCACTTTAACCTGTACTCTACATACTCAAGTATTTAACCCAAATTCATACATGATTTTACCTTAGATCTAGACCGGCGCCTTGGAATATGCTCTCCAGATTAAGTGCGCTTTTGAAGTTCTATGTTATTATAAATTATTATTATTAAATGAAGGAGAGGTAGAAATAGTGGTTCAAGGATAAAACATGATAATTCATGTCCCTATTCAACCTGACAGATAGGAAGTACCTTGAAAACCACTCATGGGTACTTGCAATGTCTCTAAAGCTTCTTGGTTCTACGCAGGTGTGTATCCTAATCACAGAGTACTTGCAGTGTCTCAAAGCTTCTTGGATATGCAGGTGTATCCTGAACAAAATAGAGGTGTTTATCACTGATAATTACCCAAACTTAAACTGACCAAATTATTATCTTAACCCTAACCACCCCATATCCTGCAAAATCCTCCAAGGGGCACCTTTTTTTGGGAAAAATTCAGCACTGTTGGAAACTGGTACTTTCACCTCTTCAAATGGGGCAAAATTACTACCTGGCAAGAAGTACAGGCCATAAGTGCTGAATACGAAAGATCAACGAAAATGCATGGTGCATTTTGAAGATAACGGCATGTTTCTAAAAGTGCACTGATGGATTTTGGAGGATTCAGAAAGGGTCCTAGCCAGAGTGCCTAGGGGGTTAGGGTTAAAGTGAAGGTACAATAGTAATAATTGTTAAACATCTTATAAGAGTATGCTTACTCTCTGAACAAGATATACATTAAACACAACATTTTCTGCATATGTTTCGGCTTATTACTCTGTGTTGTTCACACTAAAATAGCAAAAAAATGCATTCAGATATCTTGTATTAACCCTAACCTTCCCAAATCCTCCCAAATCCTCCCAAATCGTCTTTGCTAAAGTGAAGGATTTTGGAGGATTGAGGTTATTAGGCATACTTGCCTTTCCATGGTACATGTACATCCAGGTTTGTTGTAGTGATTGCAAGGTCAGTGCTTGGGTCAGTGGACACTGTTTATTGCTCCATGCATGCAGGGAGGGTCCGTCCCTGGCCATGTACATGTATCACAGATTAGAAACACATGTGTGCATACATGTCATGTGCTTGCTTTACTACTGAAGGATTTTGGAGGATTCAGGTTATGTGTAAGCAAATAGGCCTAGGGAGTTAGGGTTAATGTTAATGTGGAGTGTATGAATAGTTTTCCTGAATTCAAACTAGAAATTATTGATTTTTTCTTAAAAAGATACATTCTCAGATAAAAATGTTTATTGGGAAAATTAACACCATCATTTATATTTGTACTATTTAGATTCATCAGATGCAGACTAAATCTTGTTTTATCTGTATAAACACATTGGGTTAATAGTGTTCCTTGAAATGGTTTGAGATATTGCAATAGTTTTTATGAGGAATTTGGCAGTTGAGAGTTGATATTTAATTTTAGAATATTTACTGCGGGTAAAGTTAATGACTTGATCTTTGTGCCCCTCTGTTTGTGTTTTTCTATTTGGTTGGGTTTCACAAAACAAGTAAAATCAGAGATAAAAGCCATTTCTATACTTGAATACAGATTATCAATATCAAATTTATCATAACAGTTGTTTTTGCAAGCTTGTTTGCGTAACTCTATTTTTCTCCTGAAGATTTTCAAAACACACAAACAATCTAAGTTGTGTGTAATCCCTCACTCCCACCACTTGTAATCTTTGATAAGTCGATGATTAGAAGTAAAAGACGCAACAACCTGTTGAGAATTGTTCTTGTTTTATTTAAGAGAAGAAGTAACATTTTGAACAAACTTTATATCCAGATAATGTTACCATGGCAACCATTTACCTCATTCCCACATACATAGGGGAGGCTTATTTTAACTACATAATTATCAAGAAGGTTACGGGAAACATAGTAATTCTGTAGACAGCCCCAGATATTTATTAGAAAATGGTATTTATTTGAACATTTTTTCCCAAGGTTTTATCTTGGATCTTGACACATATTCAAATTAAATAGAGAATTAGCATGTTGCAAACTACTTACCGACCTAAAGGACCTTAGTATAAATGCAAAATAATTGTTAATGGCCTTACGTTTTGAACCTAGCAGGTTCTTTCTCAAAGGCAAAATGAGACAGAATACAAACATACATGAACACATGAACACAATAGTGAGCAGGCATATTCAAATTAATTCAATTCAAAATGCATATTTATTTCCATACGTTTATAAAATCTTATACAGGTTTATAGAATTGGATTGCAACACAATGAGGCAAAATGCATTTCGACCGGAGGCTTGTAATAGATTGCATTTGAAAAAATTGATACATTAGGTTAGAGGGTTACAAAAGACGGACACAAATCATTAGACAGACAGAGGAACAGGGACAAACAGAAATATACATGCATGAGACAGACAAACAAACAGATGCAGTTGAAGACGGCAAGACGATGATGGAAAAGGGAAGTGTAGGGAATGGTCAATATTGATTTGTATAATAGATTTTAAATAAGAGGAGAAAGTTCGAGGGAGAAAGGTTATTGTGGATATGTACGCTATAATCTGATAAAATGGTTATTTTTTTACCCATATCAAGTGGTAAATTGAATGCTGCATGAATGTGGATATATATACATTGTATGCACTCTACTTGGCTCTTTATTTTTTAATTTCTTTTTGACTAATCAGTACCCTCAAAACAACTTAAAATGCAATGACAACCCTCAAAAGAAATCAGCCTGCTGTTCTGTTAAGCCTCAGTCACACATTAAAGTGCCGAAGATAGGACCATTCTCGTCATAAAATTTGTCAGACAGTCTGATCAAGTCACTGTGACATTCGTGGAGGAAATTCACAAATTTGTAAAACATTTATTTAATCACGACAACAATCAGATATTGTTCAGGAAGCGTCACTAAGATTCAGCCGTTTCCAGCCGAATTCGTCGATTCTCCCGTTCTCAATCCGAATCTGATCCGATTTGTATCTTCAGCATGGTAAAAACGACCGAAGTCCATAAAATAGACCTAGCGTCCGATTCATCCCGAAATGAGATCCGACAGAGATCAGACAGTGACCGGACAGTGAACCGACGCTGACGGAAGACAGTCCGTATAAAAAACCGTTAGTCACGTGAAAATAGACCGGTCCTAAAAGAATCGTGCGAAACGGCGGATTCTCACATCCAAATCATGCCCGTTCATCACGACAGCGTCCCGATCCACAGGACACCGTCCAGACACCGTCCAGACAACACAGGACATTGTTACGATTTTGATCCGATACATCAAAATAGACCTGTCACGACATAGTCACGATTGTAATAGACCTAGTCCACAAAATCGGCTGAGTTTCCCGAATGTTACGGGACGCACCTACTGTCGGGAGTGCTTGGCCGACCTCTCTGGACCTTTCCCGATCCGTAGGACTCTGTTACGAACGTATACGACTGCGTTCAGACAATGATAGGACATTCCAGATCATTGAGGATAGTAATCCGACTTTTTCACTTTTCGTGTCGTAGCGCTGTCTGATCTCAAACGGGAGCCATAATCGGCACTGTGTGAACGCCGCATTATTGATGAATCGAAAACCGAACCAAAACTTAAAGTGCAGAAAGAAAGAAGAAGAAAGGTACAGCTCGTCATCAAAAACGATATCAGACAGACCGGGCACCAAGTCACCTCTGACATTTGTAGAAGTAAAGAGTATGGTAACGAGTGTTGGCTACACTATTCCCAGGGTTTTTACTTCACCAGGAAGATTGGAATCATCACTAAGAATGAGTAATGCCCCAGCGATGACTTACTGAACTCACTTTTTGGCATGCCCACATGTAAAATCTGCAAATGTTTGTACTTTTCTTACAGTCCACATAAAATAGACCTAGTCCACATAAAATGGACCGAGTCCACATAAAATAGACCTAGTCCACATAAAATAGACCTAGTCCACATAAAATGGACCGAGTCCACATAAAATAGACCTAGTCCACATAAAATAGACCTAGTCCACATAAAATAGACCTAGTCCACAATACATATAAAATAGATCTAGTCCACATACATGTAAAATAGACCTAGTCCACATGCATGTAAAATAGACCTAATCCACATAAAATAGACCTAGTCCACAATACATATAAAATAGATCTAGTCCACATGCATGTAAAATAGACCTAGTCCACATAAAATAGACCTAGTCCACAATACATATAAAATAGATCTAGTCCACATAAAATAGACCTAGTCCATAAATAGACCTAGACCCAGTCCACAATACAGTCCACATAAAAAAGATCTAGTCCATATAAATGGACCGAACCACATAAATGGACCGAGTCCATAAATAGACACATAGGACCGAGTCCACATAAAATAGACCGAGTCCACATAAAATAGACCTAGTCCACATAAAATGGACCGAGTCCACATAAAATAGACCTAGTCCACATAAAATAGACCTAGTCCACATATAGCTGTACATGTAAAATAGACCTAGACCACATAAATTTGACCTAGTCCACATAAAATAGACCTAGTCCACATAAAATAGACCTAGTCCACATACATGTAAAATAGACTTAGTCCACATAAAATAGACCTAGTCCACAATACATATAAAATAGACCTAGTCCACATAAAATAGACCTAGTCCACAATACATATAAAAAAGATCTAGTCCACATGCATGTAAAATAGACCTAGTCCACATAAAATAGACCTAGTCCACAATACATATAAAATAGATCTAGTCCACATACATGTAAAATAGACCTAGTCCACATGCATGTAAAATAGACCTAATCCACATAAAATAGACCTAGTCCACAATACATATAAAATAGATCTAGTCCACATACATGTATAATAGACCTAGTCCACATACGTGTAAAATAGACCTAGTCCACAATAAATGTAAAATAGACCTAGTCCACATAAAATAGACCTAGTCCACAATACATATAAAAAAGATCTAGTCCACATACATGTATAATAGACCTAGTCCACATACATGTAAAATAGACGTAGTCCACATGAAATAGACCTAGTCCACATAAAATAGACCTAGTCCACAATACATATAAAATAGATCTAGTCCACATACATGTAAAATAGACCTAGTCCACATATAATATACCTAGTCCACAATACATGTAAAATAGACCTAGTCCACATAAAATAGACCTAGTCCACAATACATATAAAATAGACCTAGTCCACATACATGTAAAATAGACCTAGTCCACATAAAATAGACCTAGTCTCCATAAAATAGACTTATAGTTATACAGGTGCAGCTAGATAAATTTCTTTTGGCTAAATAGATTTCTTTCCCCCCACTTAATGGCTTAACTTTTACTTAAAGCTGTCTGTCATGATAAAGATAATGTCTGTTACATATCAAATGGTTAAGTAGTGTCAGGCAAGGCATCATTAGATAGATGGATTTGTGTTTATTGGCCTTAGTAATCTCTGGGTAGAACAGTTAGGACATGATATATGTTGAAAGAATGCATGAATCCAATGAATTACATTCCATGCCTGTATCATAAGCCTATTCTCAAAAATATATATTCTCAAAATATATATATTTCTCAAAAATTATAAATGATCACAATTTTACATAAAACTGAATCCGTATAAATATTTTTACAGTCATCTTTTTTTTTCTGTCTCAAGTGATTTTATCTTAGAGAAAAAAGGATTTTTGTCAAAAGATTTAAATTTCAAAAAGTCGATGTCTGGCAACTTGATGAAAACTATTGATCACAGTTTTAGATCAAACTTAATTACTTGGTGTATAGTTGATGCTGGTATTTAACTCTCCTACTGTAGCTGCACTTTAGTGGAAAGTACATGTAGCTATAGAGGTCAAAATCAGTCAACTGACTGTTTTGGCTGTTGATCCAAATGTGCACACAGGGGCATTTTTGACTAGATTTTGCTCTCATTTCGACCGCCCTGAACAAGACCAGACAATGCTTTTACCAGTCAAAAATGGTTGACTCATTTTGATTGGTAAATGTACTTACAGTACAACACGTAAGGTTAGACAGTGTTCGACTTTTAAGTGCAGTAGATATACCTTGGCAAGTATATCAACATTTTGACTGATTTTGACCCGTGCAGTCACAGAAGGGTTAACAAAATAACTTCCCAACAGACTTTTTGTCTTAAACAGCCTGTCTAAACCATGAGGTAGTTGGGCAAGTAATCAGACCCAGTTTTGCCATGTTAACACACAATTATTTTTCCCACCTTTGGCTTCAAATTCAGGGAAGCTTCAGGCCGTGCTTTCAGCATGGTGTAGAGTAACATCACACTTAAACAAAAATCTTACAAAAATCACACCCATCGACGCATGGCACCCCAGACGCATCAGAGAGGCCATCGAGATCGTCAAACACGACACTGTGCCACAGGACATCGGTTTCTTCATCAGCGACATTTGGCGACCCATACTACAGACTGAAGGATCTTCTATATCCAAAGTCCATAACCAACCCCAGACTGAGGGATCCCCTATATCCTAAGTCAACCACCCTCCTTCCCCTGTGCTTGTTAACAACTGATTCAGTTCAGTGAGCACACACTCCTCTCCCCTTACACCTAGGATCCTAGTCCCATAGTCTCACAGTTTCCCGCCTGCGCGCCTCAACGAACTAATCCTCCAGCAGGGGATGATCCTCCAGCAGCCTACTTAAGCAGCAGCAGTTTCAAGAGTCCGGCATTCTCCTGAGGACGATCAGAGCATACTGATCGAAACGTCGAGTTGTACCCCCAGTTCTTTTCAGAACTAATTACTACTCAATTGAGATTCTTACATGGTGTCACCGCAATTAGTCTTACTTAAAAATCTTACATGTACAGTACTAACCCTAACCACCCCATATCCATCAAAATCTTCCAAGGGGCACTTTTTTGGGGAAAAAAATCAGCACTGTTGGAAACTGGTACATTCACCTCTTCAAATGGGGCAAAATTACTACCTGGCAAGGAGTACAGGCCATAAGTGCTGAATACGAAAGATCAACGAAAATGCATGGTGCATTTTGAAGATAAGGGCATGTTTCCAAAAGTGCACTGATGGATTTTGGAGGATTCAGGAAGGTTCCTAGCCAGAGTGCCTAGGGGCTTAGGGTTTTAATGATAATTTGTTTTACTTTAGACAATACTGGAGCTATTTTATTTTTAATCAAGTGACATCTAATATAAATAGCCTGATTAATATAGTCTATCTGGTAGGTAATAAATAAGCTTTAAATAGTAGGGGAGATCTGGGTGCAGGCTTGGCGTGCATGGCAGGTAGATGTTACAGTACTGGTAGCTTGGTGTCCCCAAGTGTTGGCACAGAGCCTTTCTTCAGCCGAGACCTTGGGCCAAATTTGGCTTGCAAAAATTGACAATCTCCAGTGAAATCATGCACAAACACTACAACTGACTGGAAAGGAAGTGAGCATGAAGTTCAATCAAGTGTTGTTGATGAAATGTAGCTTCTCCTGTTGCATTCCACATCTCAGGGTTGTTTTCTGGTACTTTCTTCCAGGCCTGTGATTTCTCAGGATTTTTCCTGATTCCAGGATATTTTACAAATCTCCCTTTACCTCAGAATTTCTTGAAAGAAAGAAGTAGTCTGTATTGTGTCCAAACCTCTAGTGTCTTGTTTGTGGGGATGTGGAGAGTCTGTCAATTCTCCAAAATTAAACATCCAGGAGGTTCAGGGGGCTTTGATCAAACGGAGACTCGGGCCTGCTACCCATTTTTCAGGATGTATTTACTTTTGTCAAATCATACCCCTGTTCCTCGTCTGTGGACCCGGGTTCTGTTCCCACTTGGCCCTGAGCCAACATGTAGATTGGGTTTTCAGTCCTTACCTGATTACGTGGAGTTTTCCTAGATTATTTGTCTGGGGTTATTCTCCCGGTCAACCTTTTATGACTGGTAAAAACATTGTCTGGTATTGTTCAGGGTGGTCAAAATGACAGTAAAAACCAGTCAAAAAGGTCCCTGTGTACACATTTGGGTCAACAGTCAAAACAGGCAGTTGACTGGTTTTGACCACTATAGCTACTTTCCACTAAAGTGCAGCTAAAGTAGGAGGGTTAATAATAAATATAACACTAATTTCTATATTTTTGAATGGCAATAAAACTTTTAGTTATCTGTGTGTATTTCTTTTCAGGAAATTGTAATTGTTTTGATCCTTACTACTGAGTGCATATTAAGAATATGGTCTGCTGGCTGCAGAAGTCGATACCAAGGGCATTATGGGAGACTTCGCTTTATAAGAAGACCTCTTTGTATATTAGGTAAGTGGACATCCATACTGTGTACACATTCTACGATCAACACATGAGCTCCACTTAAACTCTTACATACCCAAGAAAAGCAGATTATGGAACACCCTCCCTGAATCTGTTTTCCCTAACTCTGCCAGTGTTTTGACAGGAGTGTAAATTTCTCATTGATCAGATGTTTTAATATTTATTGAATCAGTAACATGACCTTCAAATGACCTGATCTGACCTGATCTGACCTTCCGGTTCAAACAGCAAGTTCAAATTCAACACATTCTAACGCAAACTTTTTTTAAAGATGAAATTCATATTGTTATAATAAAAGATGCCAGACATTTTACCAAATATCATTATGATGTCATCAAAGACCATTTCATGGAACCAGAAGTTAACTCAAACACCTAGTGTTTGTTCCAACACTTAAGCTCTAGCTGTATTTGTCATAATTATGTGCTGCATGACTTAGTTTGGGCCACTTTTCATTTTGTAATGGATTCATAAGGCCCTTTGTCACCTATAAATAAAAACAGCACCAATACATAAGCTTGGGCGATAACACGATAATATCGAATATCGCGATACCTTTTTTATTCGATTACGATATCGAGAAGCTTCTTAAGTTATCGAGATAGCGGCAAATCGTGGTTAAAAAAATATATCGCGATTAAAAAAATCGCCATTGTGAGTCACGTCAGAAATTCCATTGAAACAAAATTATGACAGTCTTTTCAGCTTTTGAAAGTGAGAAACAAAAGTGAACTACTTCAGAAGTACATACACGCTATGCAAACGAATTTGCGATTTTTTTGTGATGCTTGAAGAGGGGTACATACCTGTGGTTATCGGCTCTAAAGCAATCATGCATGAATGAAAAACAAATTGCTATACTATCGAAAATCGCGATATATGTTTGCCGATATATCGTGGATGAAAAAAATCGATATCGCCCAAGCTTACCAATACAGAAGGTTGTTAAATAAGAAGTCTAGGTCACCATTCCAAGTTTAATCCAGTAAACACTTAGTAAGATATCTGTAAATGAATCTGTACTTTAGACATTAATTAGTGGTTAACGAGAAAATAGTGAAAATGCATTCAGAGTGTTCGTATTTTTTCAAATGTGGAATTTCTGTCTTTATTTAGATAACAGAAATTGAATTTACGTCTCCGAAAAACAAAAAAATCATTTGTCATTAATTATACCAAAAGGATATTATCTCAGACAGAAAACTGCAAGCGATGTTAGATACCATCCCCAACACCAAGTGAAAAACCTTCCCACCATGGGGTGATATCATTTTAGTCATATTAGTAACAATATTTAATGTAGGATTTAAGGCTTTGCATGGTGGAGATAGATGTTATTGAATTCTTGTGGGTACACCATGTAATGATCTCTATTTGGAAAAAGTGATGGCTCTGAGAAGAGCCGGTTGGTTTGTTCTCAACGTTTCGACTAGTCTGCTCTAGTTGTCATCAGCAGTAACATTATTGCTATGAGCTTGTGTATATTCTGTATCTTACCTTTTATTAACTTCATTTGGAATTTGGCAAATTACGAATTTCAAAATGTTGTTTTTACCTGAAATGGTAATTTCTTGTGTTCATATAATATAAGGACTATATATATATCTATATATACTGAGCATCAAAAGAAACTTATCAAATCTTTGGAAGGACACTCATTAAAATCTTCCACGGAAAAATTTTAATATTTGAACACAGGTAAACTTCAGTAATCTTTACTAAGCACATGTCAATAAACATGATTTAGTAAGTTTCTTTTGATGCTTAGTTTATATATATACTGAGACGCAATAGAAACTTACCACTTTTTCGACCTTAAATTATCAGTAATCACAATGCACAAATGTAATATGTGCACTCGCGGTGAAGTGGATACAGATGGGATCGAGTACAGTGGACAAAACGTGGACATTTCCTCAATAAAATGCCACCATTTCTAATCCAAATTGTTGTGTTGTCTTATTTTGAACCATTACAATTTTATGCTATTCCAAAACAAGTGGTAAGTTTCTATTGCGTCTCAGTATACTATATATCTTTCTGGTAGGGCTCAGTTGATAGGTTTACCTGGATGTCATGACCTCCAGATATATTTTTTAGGTAGATTTGCATGGTGAAGAGGATAAGTAAGACTAATTGCAGTGACACCATGTGAAATTCTCAATTGAGTAGTAATTAGTTCTGAAAAGAACTGGAGGTTACAACTTGACGTTTCGATCAGTGTGCTCTTTTATTCTCTTATGTCATTTTAACCTTTGGCATTTTTATCTCCTGTCCATTTCTCTCTGTTTTCTTTTATTTTTTGTTTTTTTCTTCTTTTGCCAGGCATTTCTGTTGCAGTGAACAATTTATTGGTCAATCAGAGCTCTTATTAAGAGCCTTCAGTTAGGGCAAAATTAGGGCAAAATTAAATCATTTAGGGCAAAATTAAATCAATTGTTTATCTCCCGACGCAAGAATTTCACAAATCTATATATATCGCGGAACCCGCTGCTATATAGGATTCTAGCCGGCCAATCGTCATCGGGCAAGCTCGGTGGTCGAGAGGTAAGACGTCTGCACTAGTAAGCAGGAGGTCGTGGGTTCGAATCCCGCCCGAGTCGCCTGTGTAGTTTTTTCACAGACACTCGGAAAGCACTGAGTATACAGTGCTATACACACGTCGGTGTAAGAGCAAAATTAAATCAATTGTTTATCTCCCGACGCAAGAATTTCACAAATCTATAGCCGTCAGTTTGAGTCTATATTTCATTCTGTTCATCATTGACCTAGTTAATGTCTGTTGTGCTATAGTTCACAGTTGCTCCTTATATACAAAAAATATATATACATATATATAAGCCTTTCTTGTTCGTTTCCATGACTGTGTGAGTCAGTAGCGTAGCCATGGGGGGGCCTCAAATTTCCAGTGCCCCCCCACGAAATATCATGATAGTGCCCCAAAAAAAGAAAAGAAAAAGAAAAGGGAAAAAACCCATACCCCGGGCCCCCCACTGAAAAGCAATGCCCCCTGTGCCCCCACCCCCACACTGAAAAAGTCCTGGCTACGCCGCTAGTGTGAGCAAACTTAACCAGAAGGAGAACTTCTCATCAAGTATTCTCATCACTTAAAAAGAGCAATATTATTGGCAACGCAAAGGAAAAGCTCGCTGTTTTTGTTTGGTCTGTCATAGCCCATTTACAAATCCACTCATCCTCTGGAGTCAATTTAGCATGATAGAGTCTTCTTTTGTCTGCGGCTTGGCCATTGTCAGTTAATTATAGCCAGCTGAGAGTTGAATGTAACAGTAATTAAGATTTTATGAGTTGAATCCTTGAAAGAATTAGACGTAAATGATCCTTGGCATTCGAGAATAGAACTATTGTCTGTTAAATGAGAATCATAGGCGTCTCCAGTGTTCATAGAGATGAAAAAAGAACGGTAAGAGTATTTGACTAGGTACATACGTGTACATGTACATGTGTATCAAATTTGTGGAGGGACAAAGAAAAACTGACCTTTGACCTCTAGGTTACTGTGCTGTACCATCTGAGTTATCTAGCCCTATGTTGGTAGTAATAATAATATTTAGATTTATAAAGTTGCCACCAAAGTATTACAGGCTACTTCTTACTTAAAGGAAGAAGTAGCCACCAAGGAAAGGAAGAAGTAGCCACCAAGGAAAGGAAGAAGTAGCCACCAAGGAAAGGAAGAAGTAGCCACCAAGGAAAGGAAGAAGTAGCCACCAAGGAAAGGAAGAAGTAGCCACCAAGGAAAGGAAGAAGTAGCCACCAAGGAAAGGAAGAAGTACCGGTAGCCACCAAGGAAAGGAAGAAGTACCGGTAGCCACCAAGGAAAGGAAGAAGTACCGGTAGCCACCAAGGAAAGGAAGAAGTAGCCACCAAGGAAAGGAAGAAGTAGCCACCAAGGAAAGGAAGAAGTAGCCACCAAGGAAAGGAAGAAGTAGCCACCAAGGAAAGGAAGAAGTATAGCCTGTATTCTGTCCAAACCTCTAGTTTCTTGTTTGTGGGGATGTGGAGATTCTGTAAATCCTCCAAAATTCAGGAGGTTCAGGGGGGCTTTGACCAAAGGGAGAACCCAGGCCTGCTACCCATTTTTCAGGATTTATTTACTTTTGTCAAATCATACGAGAAAAAAAACCGCAAGGGTCATTGACTAGGTACATATACTACTCAAAACAATTTAGGGAACACCGGAATAATCTCAGTTAAAGCAAGATCATTTATTTCAGATAAACACAATGTTTCACAGAATTGATGAGAAACAACTGCACAATGAAACGGATGATAAAGGATGCATGTAGTGATTACACATTTCATGACATGACTACTGAAAGAGAGAGGGGGTTGCAAATGAAAATCCCGGTTCATGGAACATTTTAATAACGGGTGTGACCACCTCTTGCAGTAAATCTGGTGTTCCCTAAGTTGTTTTGTTCCCTAAATTGTTTTGAGTAGTATATATCAAATTTGTGGAGGGACCAAGAAAAAAATTACCTTTGACCTAGGTTACTGTGCTCTACCAACTGAGTTATCTAGCTCTATGTTGGTATTAATATTTAGATTTATAAAGTGCCTCACGTTACAACAACCTCAAAGTGCTGTAACATGATCAAAAATTTTAAACCATCAAAAAACGAGTAAATACATGTAGTAATACATTAATCATCATCACGTCCCGTAGCCCAAAGGCCGTCGAGGCAACAAGACGCGATACACAATGAGTTTCCATGTTTTTCTGTCTTCTGTCACTCGCAACAACTGGTTCAAGCCTAGTCCTATCCAGGATTTCACATCATCTATCCAGCATCTCCTTGGGCGACCCTGCTTGCGACATCCCTCTGCTGATCCCTGAAGGATAGTGTTCACTAAGGAACCCTTCGCCCGAAGAACATGCCCAAACCAAGTTAGTTTCTGCTTCTTAACAATGAGGAAGCCGTCATGCTGGCCCAACTGAGTGGTGGCTAGTGCTCTAACAGTATCATTGGTTGTATGGGATGGCCAATGTATACCCAACATTTTATCAGATAACAGTTAATACATGTACATTACCAAATGATTAAATACATGTTAAAATATATAGAACAAGAGTTACAAAAAAATTGATTATGCAAAATAATTGTAATTGGCCTTATGTTTCAAACCTACATAGCAGGTTCTTTCTCAAAGGCAAAATGGGACAGAATACAGACAACATACATATGTGTACATTACCCCTAGGTATTCTGGCTAGGAACCTACCTGAATCCCCCAAAATCCGTCATTGCACTTTTGGAAACATGCCCTTATCTTCAAAATGCACCATGCATTTTCATTGATCTTTCATATTCAGCATTTATGGCCTGTACTTCTTGCCAGGTAGTAATTTTATCCCATTTGAAGAGGTGAAAGTACCAGTTTCTAACAGTGCAGAACTTTCACCAAAAAGTGCCCCTTGGAGGATTTTGATGGATTTGGGGTGGTAGGGTTAATACATTGATTACATACATACATTGATTGTTTAAATGTACACATTAAAACAAAATAAATACCTGGACCAGCCCGTACCCTAAAATAAACAAAATACCAAAAATGATGATCTTTTTATTTGATTTAATATCTCTGTTCTGGGAGTGCTTAACATTGTTCTAGGAACTATTAACATTTTCTGAAACGTAGTCTTGAGTCAAAATATTTTTGAGAAATTTCCAGTCTGTAGGCCTAACTTTAGTCAACTCTTGTTGTTGGGGGGTACACGGTGGTAAAAATACACTTGTCTCCCCTCCCCTCTCAATATCTAGGTTTTTATGCTCAATACAAGAGACATGATAAGATTCATAAATACCAATATATGCGTTGAATAAATTTTCATTTTTTTATAGAAATTTTGTAACATTTTTGTTTACAGAAACCTGTATCACCTTGTCATATTTGTTAGAATATAAGTTACATTTTTTCATTTATTTGTTGTTTTGATTTTTTTTTCATTTTCTTTTTTTTTCTTTTTTCAAACAGTCTAAGGAGCCCCTCGACATAAAATTTATTCCCTCTTCAAACGTTTGACATTCCGAGTATAAAATTGAACATCTGCTAAATACTAATTCTCAGTCAATACATTATAACTGGATGAAAACACCATGTCATGTCTCAGCAGAAAGCCTTTCATAACAATGCAGTTATTTCCTCCCTCCTATTGAATGCCTGAATGTCATGGTTCTAACCCCAAACCCATTAGTCCCAGTCTATCAAAACATTCTGATATACTTCTTATACATACACACAATGTCTTTGTAGTTTTATTTTCTCCTCATAATAGCTAGCTATTGAAATGCTCGTCTTACCAATACCATTTCTTATGTTGTTGATGCATGGTTGCTGTAATAGAATTTGTTTTAAAAGCTTAAAATTTTATCGCCCTTAGGGGCGGATCAAAGATGGACAAAAAAGTGGGGTAATAATAATAAAGATTTTTAGCGTGCACATATTCACCCTGCTGGGCGCTCAAGGCGCCCTGCTAAAGGGTACCCTGCTAAAAGGGGGGGGGGCACAACAAATTAAGCTTGGGCGATATCAATTTTTTTCATCCACGATATATCGGCAAACATATATCGCGATTTTCGATAGTATCATGATTTTTTTTCATTCATGCATGATTGCTTTAGAGCCGATAACCACAGGTATGTACCCCTCTACAAGCATCACAAAAAATTGCAAATTCGTTTGCATAGCGTGTATGTACTTTTGAAGTAGTTCACTTTTGTTTCTCACTTTCAAAAGCTGAAAAGACTGTCATAATTTTGTTTCAAAGGAATTTCTGACTTGACTCACAATGGCGATTTTTTTAATCGCGATATATATTTTTAATCATGATTTGCCGATATCTCGATAACTTAAGAAGCTTCTCGATATCGTAATCGAATAAAAAAGGTATCGCGATATTCGATATTATCGTGTTATCGCCCAAGCTTACAAAAAATATCGTAAATTTAGGGTGATAAAAGACGGGTACATGCTACCCTACCTCCCCCAATAAATATCTTGTTAAAGATTGTAAGGTTATAAAATTATATATACAGTTGATCGATTTGGAATGGAAAACCAGGCCTGTGATTTCTCAGGATTTTTCCTGATTTTAGGATTTTTTTTACAATCTCCCTTTGCCTCAAAATGTTCTTGAAAGAAGAGAAAAGAAAGACAGAAGTAGCCTGTATTGTGTTTCTATATTTTTGGAATAGCGACGATATCTTCAGTATGGCGATATTTCGATATCTTCAAAACATTCACTGATTTAGCCGTAATATGTTTTGAACATTGTATGGTTACGATATTATCATGTTGTAGTCCAGGCCTTGAAATAAGTAGCCTGTATTGTGTCCAAACCGCTAGTTTCTTGTTTTGGGGGGTGTGGAGAGTCTGTAAATCCTCAAAAATAAACATCCAGGAGATTCAGGGGCTTTGTCCTCTAGACCAAAGGGAGACCAAGGCCCACTACCCTTTTTTCAGTATTTTTTACTTTTGTTAAGTCGCACCCCTGTAAAACTTACTTTGTGTAAAGCTGATGGTTGTTGTAGGATTTGAGGCTTTGCATGGTGGAGATAGGTACTTGAGTTCTTTCGGGTGACACGATGTATGATCTCTTCTTGGAAGAAGTGATGGCTCTGAGAAGAGCCGGTTGGTTTGTTCTCAACGTTTCGACTAGTCTGCTCTAGCCATCATCAGGAGATGATTGTTTCAAACCTGGCCAGAAATATTTTAGTTTGAGGTGCTGTCACTCTTAAGAAAAGTGAAGTAATTCACCAACCTATATATATCATGGAACCTGCTGCTATATATGATTCTAGCTGGCCAATCGTCATCAGGCAAGCTCAGTGGTCGAGAGGTTAAGACGTCTGCACTAGTAAGCAGGAGGTTAATGGTTCGAATCCCGCCCGAGTCGCCTGTGAAGTTTGTTCACAGACACTTGGAAAGCACTGAGTATGCAGTGCTATACCATGGGCGGATCCAGAACATTTTTTAGGGGGGCTGAGAATCAAAAACAATTATTTTTCAGTACTACAAAAATTACAATGAAATAATCAAAGGGAGAGAAAAACAAAGCACAGTGAGGGGGAAATGAGAGTGCGTTCTCCCCTCCCCCCCCCTCTCTCTATCTCTCTCTCTTTTTCTCTCCCTTTTTAATTTTTTTTTTAAATTTATTTTTTTACGATTTTAGAGGGTAGGCTACAGCGCCCTTTGCCCCCCCCCCCCCCCCCTGGATCTGCCAATGTATACACACGTTGGTGTAGGGCAAAATTAAATCAGTTGTTTATCACCCGACGCAAGAATTTCACCAACCTATATAATTTCCAGTTGAAATTTAGGAAAGAGTACTTTAGCAGGTGTATTGAACCATTGTATGAAGGCCAAGTGACAATGATTGCTTAATCCTCGACACTTGTCACTTGTCAATATTTACATGTATCATGCTTAAGTGAACTCTCATTGCTGTGGTGGATCGAGAATTTTTCCAATATAGGGCGTCGCACTTTCCCAATAGGCATGTAGCCAATCAAATACCAGGGGCACAGGGTGAAATTTGGTTGTGTTGATTTGACGTCAAAAAATAAAAACAACAATTTTACTTGTGAACAAAATAAGTAAAGAAATCCCCCTTTCCTCAACTTCAGTTCCACTCACTTTTCTTCCTACGCATTTCCATTCAATACAGGTGTTTTTGAACCCTTTACGTAAACACAGGGCTCCACAGCTAACATATTAGGTATGACATCGATTAGGCAAATGACATCTCAGATTTATATGATCGAGTTTCAGTTCCATCCCTGCAGGCTATGAAGCCATCACAGAGTGTACTGGCACCCAGGATCTTTCTCTCTCTCTCTCTCTCTCTCTCTCTCTCTCTCTCTCTCTCTCTCTCTCTCTCTCTCTCTCTCTCTCTCTCTCTCTCTCTCTCTCTCTCTCTCTCTCTCTCTCTCTCTCTCTCTCTCTCTCTCTCTCTCTCTCTCTCTCTCTCTCTCTCTTACTCTAGCCCTGTCTTTCTTTCTTTCTCGTCTAACGAAGTTAAATTCCTCCTGTTTTTTTTCTCAGCGGCTGATCGCATCTCTAGCACGCACGATTGAGTTTGCCCCTAGGGTTTAAAGCTACGGAGCGATCGACTCAGGTACAATGAACCACAAAACCTTATTCCCAGCTTCAATATTCTGCTACTTCTTTCCTTTTTGATTTTTGTATTTGTTTTCCCCTGGAGTAACTTGCCCTTACTCTTAAAGTGCCTGTCCATTACCCCCAGAGAAATGCGGTCGTCTAGATAGGTAGAACGTTTTATCTCCAAAATCTGAGCACCATTAAGTAATTTGTGCCTTGTTATACCTAGAAGGAAGACACACTTTATCAATTTGGTAGAATCACAGTACCAAGCTGGACCCAATTTCCATAGCACTGCTTATTACCGGTATATAAGCAAATTGTCATGCTAACTATAGCAGAAAAATGTGCGTATTTCACAGGTTAGCAAGAACATTCAGAGCGGAGCGTGCATGTTCACCATGGATTTGTATTGTTGCGTCACTCATTTGCTAGCAATAATGACCGGCAAGTTAGCGTGCCTTTCTCTATGCTTAACGGTTAGCAGCGCTATGAAATGAAAAACATACAGTGGACTAAAAATCAGTTGCTTAGCTGCTCTGTGAAATTGGGCCCAATTAGTCACAATTCCGTAGAGCCGCTAAGCAGAGAATTTTGCTAAGCCAATATTTTTGCTAAGCAATATAAAACAGACTACCACCCAAAATGCATACATATTGTGTGAAAGTTTCGCTGGTAACCAAAGAGATTTACTAAGCAAATTTGTCTGGTAAGCAAATTTTTTTCTCTTTGAGCAGCTCTTTGAAATTGGCCACAGAGCTTCATTGCTATTTAACTTGTATTTATTAAAGGGAGTGTGATATACATGTACACCTTACTTGATCTGAAAATTAATTGGTGTGAACTTGGCGATGTTACCAAACATCTTATTAAATTTTTCCATCTGACTGTAATTTTTTAGAAAATGTGAAATGTATCATAAATTTGAAATGGATGATAGCCATGATCCATTTTCAACATAAGAATGAATGAACAAAATCTGAATACATTTTCACTGTTTTCTCATTAAAGAGAAGGTACAACATTGGTAATTACTTGATTACATTAACCTTAACCACCCCATATCCTGCAAAATCTTCCAAGGGGCACTTTTTGGGGAAAATTGGTACTTTCACCTCTTCAAATGGGATAAAATTACTACCTGGCAAGAAGCACAGGCCATAAGTGCTGAATATGAAAGATCAACGAAAATGCATGGTGCATTTTGAAGATAAGGGCATGCTTCCAAAAGTGCACTGATGGATTTTGGAAGATTGAGGAAGGTTTCTGGGGGGTTAGGGTTAAACAATAACTCAGTAATTTTTCTCTAATATTTCATACCATTGTGATTTGTCTGTGATTCATCATGCCATATCATGGAGGGCTTCCTCCATGGCCATATTAAATACATCAATTACAATTTACCATTTTAATTGCTTTTAAATACATAGTAGATACATAATAAATTGCAGACACCTTCAAGAAAATTGGTGTCTCAATAAATTCTTAATCTCTTATAAATATTTCTTCATATCAAGGGTCTTGTTTTCTTAAGATGTTTACATAATGCAGGGATTTCTAGACTTTAGTTGGTTTAATTGGTTCTAAGAAAAGCTAAACCTTTGATCCTTTAAGTGTGTTTGTGAAAGGAGACAGTCTCATAATTGTTGACATCATTGTGGTAAATAACACATCTTAAAGATTCCGTCTGAGCTCAGGTGCTGAAATGTTTTAGAAAAGTGAAGATAAACACACAACTTCTGAATGCATTTCCACTTAATTTCAGCATTAACCCTAACCCCCTAGGTATTCTGGCTAGGAACCTTCCTGAATCCTCCAAAATCCATCAGTGCACTTTTGGAAACATACCATACATTTGAAGTCGGCAAATGTATGGTGTCACAATACAATACAATGAAGGCATTTATATAGCGCTCTTACACAAACGGTATCACAGCGCTTTACAGTGAGATACAAGTACAATTTAAAAATACACAGTGCCTAAAATAAATGAGGCTTGAGAGATGTTTTAAATTGACTCAATGAAGAAGCATGACGGATACCAGATGGTTGCTCATTCCAAATGCTGGGTGCAGCAGTATAGAAACCCTTGTTAGCCGCAGTTAAATGTGTAGTTGGCTTTTTGAAGATCCGGGAATCAGAATTTGAACGGAGTCCACTGTGAGTAAGACTGTGGTTAGGTTGGTATGGTGTAATAAGCTCACAGAGATAGGATGGCGCAGAGTCAGTAACACATTTATAGGCAATAGTCAATGTTTTGAAATCAATCCGGTCTTGAACGGGAAGCCAGTGAAGCTGTCGTAGGAGAGGGGACACATGGTCATACTTTTTAGCCTTGAAAATTAATTAAGCACTGAAGATTTGCTGAGTTGTTTGTTTGTTATAAGTTGTTTATAAGCTGCGGTTTCCCCAACCCACCACCCCCCCCCCCCACTGTGGTTAGGTTGGTATGGTGTAATAAGCTCACAGAGATAGGATGGCGCAGAGTCAGTAACACATTTATAGGCAATAGTCAATGTTTTGAAATCAATCCGGTCTTGAACGGGAAGCCAGTGAAGCTGTCGTAGGAGAGGGACACATGGTCATACTTTTTAGCCTTGAAAATTAATTAAGCACTGAAGATTTGCTGAGTTGTTTGTTTGTTATAAGTTGTTTATAAGCTGCGGTTTCCCCCACCCCCCCTCCCCGTTGTGCGACTTTAAAGAGTGTCCATGTTGGGGGGGAAAACCAAGTAAATTTGTCTGGTCATGTTAGTGTTTGCTCTAAGTTATTCTAATATTAAAAAGCTTTTAACTCTCCAAAAAAGAGCAATTCGCCATATATCGTCTGCTAATTTAAATGATCACACCAGCAAGCTATTTGCTTCACTCAATATTCTCAAACTTCCCGATCTAATCAATGTTCATATAGCTACTTTTGCATACCGTTCTATAAATAATCTTAATCCTTCCATATTCACATATATTTTTTGTGTACAACAAAGACATACATGTACACAATATGAGACAGGCCGATAATATGCACAAACCACGTCCTCGGACTAACATTGTAAAGCAGAGCTTACGTTATCGTGCTAATACTTGTTGGAATTCTTTGCCTAATACTATGAAAAAATATGTTTCACCACACTCATTCAAAAAGAATCTTAGTGCATATTATTCAAGTAGCTATTAAGTATGCTTCTTATATTATGTTCTGAATTTTGCTATATATATATACCTTATTTCAGTTGATCTATCTATCAATCTAATTAATCTATTATTTATATTATACTATTATATTTTTTTCTGCACAGGGAGTGGCTCTACTCGTTAAGCCTATCAAGTTTTTTTTTAGATCACTTCCTTTCTCTTTGTATGTAACATACTATATATTGTTAATTAATATGTTGAATATCACATTGTATGTACACTGGGAAGAAACAAATAAATGAAATGCTCCCCCCAACTCTGATGTCAATTGGCTTCCGCACCCCCCCCCCCCCACCCACCTAAAGAAAATACCTTCGCTATGCCCCCAAACAACATTGGTAATTACCAGATTATTAAATGAACAATTATTATCTGAAAGCTTACGAGGTGTAAAGTTAGTATAAGTATCAATCATATTTTCATCTTGTTAAAAATGGAATTGTTATATAAGTGTAGAATTTACAAACATTTGTAAAACAAACCAAAAAAATAATTGCTTTCTCAAAAACATATGATGAAACTTCCACAGGTTAGATTTATGATATATTTCTTGAAATCTTGAGGGTTGAAATTATCATATATTCATCTTCTCTGTAACGTTTTTCGTCTTGTTTCTCTGCAGATATTGTTATTGTATTTGCATCAGTACTGATTTTTGCTGTGGGGACGCGAAATGCAAAGTTCATGGAGCCAGCATTCCGCGGTCTACGCTTCATTCAAATTCTTCGTATGGTGAGGGTGGACAGACGAGGAAGTACGTGGAAACTACTAGGGTCTGTCGTCTGGGCACATAGACAGGTAACCTTTGAAATGTCTGACCTACCAATAATCACAGGGGTGTACAGAGAACATTTTACTGAAAGTAATACAAATTTACAATTGTATTCAATTTAGGATTGTTTGTTTGGATTAGACATATGTTCAAACAGTGTAAAATTTTTGTTACATGATGTCTCTGTAAACTATATATTTAGTCATAAAAATCAATCTATTATGTTCAGAGTGGTCTGTTACATGTATATCAAACAACCCATACAATATGTCTGTCTTGGGTGCTATTTTAGTACAATAAATCAAACAAATTTTGCAAATTATTTTATTTATATCCACATAGGAATAAATACAAAAATTATCACTATTTTGGCATTAAGGACACAATGAAATAACCTGACACTTTAACAGGCTGGTTTTTATACATATCTCTTGATTCTTAGTATGGATACATTTACAGACATTTACCAAATGTGAATGGCTTTAAGATGTTTTTATCATAATAATAATAATCATAATAATAATGAATATTTGTAATGCGCCGGTATCTATCAAAAAACACTCATGGCACAGTGATACAACATGTACAAGAGAAATACAAAAACAGACACACTACCCTACGAACAGGGTAGATAGTACGATTATGCCACCCTCATTATTGTGTCTTGAGGGCAGTTTTGAATGATGTCAGAGATGGAGAAAGTTTGACGTGTTCCGGTAAGTCATTCCACAATGAAGAAACAGCTGAAGCAAATGATCTTAATACCAAATGTTTATTTGTTTTATTTTGTTTTCAGGAGTTGCTGACAACGTGGTATATTGGTTTCCTAGCTCTTATATCAATCTCCTTTCTGGTGTACACAATGGAGCATGAGATTAACCCTAAAGATTATCAAACACTACCCGATGCTCTATGGTACGGTCTGGTGAGTTAAAAATCCTCCCACATCCCTCATCACTTCACCCACATTTCCTCTTGGATCAGCTTCAAGGATGAGTTGATATTTAGAAAGAAGGATGAAGCTGGAAAGATGATTATGACAATGATCAAGAATTTGATGTTGTCATGATGAGCTAAAGTCCCCTAACCTACAGCCACATACTATCCACCCACTTGCTATTGACTCATTTAATCTTGTGTGAACCTCATGGGCTAAAAAGGGAGAAAACAGCAAAAATTCATGTAAAGGGTACACATAAAAATGTATGGTACATGTAAGTAATGTGCATAATGCAGGCATGATATTCTTCCTACTTTGATTTTGAAAATCCCACCATGAAACTGGGTTCCGACTAACTTCAGACCATGGAAACTTTCCTTGTATATCATTTTATTGTAAATACCGAGATAAAAAACAGTTAAATTTCCTTGCTATACATGGCTATAGAGGTAAACCGCTATAGGCTAGTATATGCCTAATGATAATGGCAAACATTTTTCCTACCTTTTCATTTTCTTACAATATCATCCCTGATAATGATAAAAAGGATGGAATTCTCCCCCCCCCTCATTTTTGCCATACCATCCCTTCCTCTCAAGTTTTAAATCTTTCATTTATATGTATATCATTCTCAACATCATACATAATCAGCTATCAGTATCATTGTTGTGTTTTCATCTTCCTTTGTTTCACTATCATCTTCTTCATCGTCGTGACGACATCCACTTCCTAATCATCTTCCAATCTGCCTCCTTCTTATAATCAATCCCATCATGAAGATTCTCAGTCCTATAAATCATCATCCCTTCTGACTCCTGGTTCTGATTCCATTCTCACTCCCCACCCACTCCCCACCCACTCCCCACCCACTACCTCTATCTATTCTCAGGATATTTTCTTATCCTGATAATTTATCTCTTTTATACAAGAGAAGACTCCATCTTCTCTTCTCCTCTGTCCTCTCTTCAATCTCTGTTTCCCTACATCCAAATCTTCATCATCTTTCAGCATCGCAATTCACAATTTAATGCACCCTGAAGGGACTGCGCCGTATTCTGAATTCGGTTATGAAAATGAGGTCTCAGTCGCTGTCCTAGTTTCAGCGTCTGGGAAAATGTCAGGAGTAAAAAGTAAAAATCTCAAGGAAAAATAGAGTATTGGATTAACAAAGAACCAGGGACACTGACGTGCAGAAATGTGTCACTCGGGAATAATTGTATGGATTCCAAGCTGAAATTTATGGTTAGTAATGAAATAGGGGAAATGAATTGATAGATGAAAGGTACATCTTTCCAGTGATGGTGCAGACCTCCATAAGGAATAATTTCTTATAAGACTGATTACTTCTGTCCTCTGGAGATGTCAGTTCTTCGGGTTTAAGGCTTCTGGTTAAGTGCAGCTTTCTCTCTTTTGTTGGAACTACTATTGTTTCAATCTTCCTTTTTTTCCCGTCTGTGATTGACTCATATCCACCTTAATCATCAGACAAGTTTAAATAATATTTGAATAACGACATCATAGGAAATCTTGAAAAGATTTAGCAGGTTTTTTAACCCCTATTATGCACTATTGTATTCTCAAAAAACTTTAAAAATTTTTTTTTTTTAAATCCCAGATTTACCTGAAATTTACGTGTAAAGTTAACAGCGATATCAAATATGACTTGAATTTGTAGCTTTGCATGGTGAAAAGGATAAGTAAAGACTGTTTGCGGCGACACCATGTAGTAAGATTTGTAGCTTTGCATGGTGAAAAGGATAAGTAAAGACTGTTTGCGGCGACACCATGTGAAATTCTCAAATTGAGTAGTAATTAGTTCTGAAAAGAACTGGAGGTTACAACTCGATGTTTCAATCAGTATGCTCTGATCGTCTTCAGGAGAATTCAGAGCATACTGATCGAAACTAATTACTACTCAATTTGAGAATTTCACATGGTGTCACCGCAAACAGTCTTTACTTATGACTTGAATTTTTTTCTTTCTGAGGTGATATCTCCTTACAATTATTAACCCTCCTGCTATTGCTGCACTTTAATGGGAAGTTGCTATAGAGGTCAAAACCAGTGCACTGTCTATTTTGACTGTTGACACAAATGTGCACACAGGAGCATTTTTGAATGGTTTTTATTGTCGTTTTGACCACCCTGAACAATACCAGACAATGCTTTTACCAGTCAAAAACAGTCAACTCATTTTGACCTGTAAATGTACTTACTACACATTTAAGGTTTGACAGTGTTTGACTTTTAAGTGCACTATAGATATACCTTGGCAAGTATATCAACATTTTGACTGATTAATCAAGGATTAATGAGGATTTTGAGGATTAATCAAATTATTTTGCATACAAGTATTTGTCTTCCAGAGATGTAAATTCCACATTGGAATGAATACAATATATCTGAATGCAATTTCACTATTTCCTTGTTAACGACACAATGGAAAGTTTAATAAAATTAGTTTTTTTCTTTTCCCCTTTTAAAGCCACAATTGGTGTCTTTAAAACCATGAATGATTCCAGTTTTACATAAAATTTACCCAGTATAAAGATGATGACAGAATCAAACATCCCTTGAAATCTTCCTGGCTAAGTGCTTTCATTTTAATCCAATTATTAATTTAAATTTCCAACAAAGTTCTTGACTTCATGATATGAAAATTCCATGTTAGTGAATAAACAATAAAATCAGAATGCTTTTTCAGTATTTTCTCATGAAAATAAACTGAGCTTTCTCCTAGGGTTGGTTTCTGTTCATATCTCTCACAAAATATGGATGCATTCACATATAGACTAATCCAACGACCAGTTCACTGGGCACCACCATAACTGCGATGGTACTTACATTCTGCATCAAGCATTTGTTTTCTACACTGTCCAGTGCTTCTTCAACCAATCTGTGCACTCTATTTGATGAAATTCTAGCGTACCGCGTATTTAAGAATGCGTGTGACACATGTGTACTGCTGTGGTACCACTGCAGAAATGGCAGAAAACATTGGTTCCCAGATTAGTCTATATGTTACCAAAAGTGTACACTGACTTTAAGCACAGACCATCACAATATGTTCTTATCAGGTGCATAAGTGGGGATAGGGGTGCAAATATACTCTCATCCAATGTTGGATAAACATCTTCCATGATAGCGGAAATTCAACGCTTAGCGAATGAATACAAACAAGTCAGAATTAATTTCCACTATTTTCCCTTCCATGACTGCAAGGGTCAAAAATCAGTCAAAATGTTGATATACATGCCAAGGTATATCTAGTGCGCTTAAAAGTCAAACACTGTCAAACCTTACGTGTAGTAAGTACATTTACAGGTCAAAATGTGTTGACCGTTTATGACTGGTAAAAGCATTGTCTTGTATTGTTGAGGGTGGTCAAAATGACAGTAAAAACCAGTCAAAAATGCCCTTGTGTGCACAGTCAAAAACAGGCAGTTGACTGATTTTGGCCACTATAACTATTTGCCACAAAAGTTCAGCTGCAGCAGGAGGGTTTGACACAATAAAAAAAAGCTGAAAATTTCTCCTATGTACATATACATCATCCCCTGCGAGCTAGACAAGTGACTTCCAGACAAGTGACTTCCAGACAAGTGACTTCCACTTGCCAATCATGGATGTACATGCGCCTTGAGCACCACTTAGTTGGTGGATACGTGCGCTATATAAGTCCACACATTATTATTATTATTATGTATATACACAATTACAGGCTTACATGTATTTCTGGCAAATTTGATTTTCTTTTTCTCCAAAAAAACCTTTTTTTTATAACCAGCCTATGGGCATTTTTGTTGACACAACAATGGTTGCTCAAAATCAAATCAAATGACAAAGCATTCTAACACAGTGAATTTCTCCATGGCATTCTGTAGTCAGTAATTGTGATCATAAGTGCTCACTTTTTATATCAAACAGTTTCCTCATGCTATATTTAGCTATAAATCTTATTCATCTGTCAGGCAGTTTTGTAAAATTAGCTTTGTGACACTCGTACTTGTAAGCGCTGACATTTAGGTATACAATGTTCTTTTGTCATTTCTGCAAGAAGCACTTTAATCTTTATTTGTCTGAAAACTGTAGTATTTTAGCTTAAAGGGAAATATCACATTGGTACAGTAACTACCTGATTACTGATTGTCGTGGCCAAGCGGTCTAGTGTATCTGATTAAAAAGTAACTACCTGATAATGGAGTGTTGTGGCCGAGCAGTCTATCTAGTGTATCAGACTTAAGTTCTGGTAGGTTCGAATCTCGGCCTGCCAGGTCGTGGCACTTGTGTCTTTGAGCAAGACACTTAACCATAATTGCTTTGTCCTTCGGATGGGATGTTAAGCTGTAGGTCCCATGTACTAGAAACGTCAGTGCATTTCAAAAAACCCATAATGACACTTATCCTGCAAGAGTAGGGGGTTTACCCCGGTGTCTCTGGTAGGAAATAGATGGCCCGTTAAAAATCATCTGTAGGTGACATGGTTACCATCACTAAATAAAGCTATTATTATTATTACAAAACTATATTGAATTGTAAACAGAAATGTAAAGGATCCAAGATTTAAGGCTTTGGTGGAGTATATATTGATATCCTTTGGGTTTGCAGTAACACAATGTGTTTATCTCAACTATCGTTAAGTGAGGTAACACGTTCTGAAAAGAACCTTATCACACAACAGGAGAATCCTGATGAAGATTAGAGCACGCTAATCAAAATGTAGAGAAGTCCCCATGGTTCTCCCTGAACCACATTCTCCTCACTTAGCGAAAGTTGAGAAACGAGTTGCCCAATATTTGGTTCTCCCCTGAACCATAATCTCACTTAGCGACAGTCGAGATACGAGTTGTGTGATAAGGTTCTTTTCAGAACCTGTACCTCAGCTTCGCGATAGTTGAGATAAACACATGGTGTTGCCGCAAACCGAAACAATATGTAAGGCCAAAACAAAAAGTCTGTACTTTCTGGTCTCTGCTTTCTGGTCTCTGCATGCTATGAAACAATGTCCACTTGCAGCCAAAATTGCTGGATCGATTGGAATTCTGCCGTGCTATACTTCAAATGACTTTTTCACATTGGGGTATGAATGTTTGCCCGATTTGTGCAGCAAATAAAAACATTGCCTAAGGGATCCAGCATTGGCAGATCCAGGGGGGCTAAGGGGGCTGTAGGCCCCCCCTTAAAATCGTTAAAAAAAAAAAAAAGGGGGAAAGAAAAAGAGAGAGGGGGAGGGGAGGGGAGAACGCACTCCCATTCCCACAGTGTGTGCTTTGTTTTTCTCTCCCTTTGATTATTTCATTGTAATTTTTGTAGAACTGAAAAATAATTGTTTTTGATTCTCAGCCCCCCCCCTAAAAAATGTTCTGGATCCGCCCATGTCCAGTCATTAAAATTTTGTCTGAAGTGCTCATATTTTGCTGAGAAAACATATATTTGTTGCTAGAATCACTCCCAAGACATGCTTTTCCATTCCCATGCGGAATTTAACTTTCCTACAATGACTTATAAATTATGGCAGAAAAACGACCAAACTTTCACACTCAGTTTTCTTGAAACACAATTTTGCACATTAATTGCTTACAAACTTTTGCTGGTCACACTTTCGTTACATCCTTCTTCTGGGCACACGATGATATGCACATGCACACAAAATGTTTCTGCAAAAATTATGATTGTATTTGCTAGTGTTGGGAACGGTTAACCAATCGAAACTGCACTAACTATGGAGTGTCGTGGCCGAGCGGTCTAGCTTACCGAACTCAAGTTCTGGTGTTAGCAGCAGAATGTGGGTTCGAATCCCGGCCGTGACACTTGTGTCCTTGAGCAAGACACTTAACCATAATTGCTTCTCTCCACCCAGGGGTTAAATGGGTATCTGTGAGGGCAGAGTTGGTTGATTAGCCCTATATGCGCTGTAATGGCAGCAATTGAGCTGTATACTCCCCAGGGAGCTGAGATGGTTTCAGGAATGATTTATGAGCCTTATGAGCAGGGGTAATAATATAATGCGCCTTGAGCACCACTCAGTTGGTGGATACGTGCGCTATATAAGTCCACACATTATTATTATTATTATTATTAACCGTTTGTAAATTTGCTAACCGGCTGAAACCGAAACCAATATTTAAAAATGCAACCAACAATTTTGGAAGAATTTGCCACCCATTTTGTTGTTCTAGACTTTCTTTTTTGCAGCATTGGTTATTAAATCATTGCGGGAAGTTTATTGATGCTTTTTGATTGAAAATTTTTACATATTGTGCCATTCACCGATGACGTAGTTTATGTGGCCATCAATCAGATGCCAACTTTCGGTTAACCGACTGTGAAAGATTCAGTTAAGTGGTTAGCGTACAAACCAGTATTACTCCTAGCACAAGTATTTGCACACTTTTATCATGGCTGCATTCTGCATTGAGCTGAAAATTTGACAGGGTTTTTGTTTAAAGTATATCTTGATTAACAGACAGTATGTAAATACACTCTTACCATCAGTTTTGCCAACATATCATGCTGTACCTTCCCTTTATAACATTCAAACAACCTCCCCCAAAAAAAAATAATAATAAATAAAAAAAAATTAAAAAAAAAATAAATAAATAAATTTAAAATATATAAATGAAATATAAAACTAGAGCTCAATTGTATTCGTGAACGAATACCCAGCTGTTTCGCTATTTTTTATCATATTAACTTCCACTTTGAGCCGTGAGGACTTTTGAAATGTTATGACATCATTGAATGGATTGTGATACAAATAATTAGCTACAAGATGACACAATTGGGGAGGGGGTCGGGGAACTTAAGCAATGCGGTTAACCAGCGACGTCATCAGGATTTGGGTCTATTGTAAACACATAAACTGCATGTCACATCTTCGAGTAAATGGCACACAAATGAGTTTTGTAAACCTTTTGACTTTCAACAAAGAAAGGGGCTCGTTGAAGCAGTCTATTTTTTCAAATAGCCATTATTTTTCATACCAAACGGAACAGAACAAAACAAAAATAATGTTTTTGAGAAATATTTTGGAAATTTCAACTTCTGGTTTGGACCTGAAATAAAGGTAAATTTTAGGTCATACCTGCGTCACCAATACACTTACTTCTGATGATGTACATTTTGTAAAAATCAAAAGTGTAACTGAGTTATGATATTTTTAAATATAAAATTTAAATCTAAACCAACAAGAAAGATATTACAAAGTCGTTGAACATAGCTCCTTGATTTATTGAAACTTAGCAATTAAATGGGTATTCGAAAGGGGTTTTAAAGGAAAGAACAAACACTATTAAAAGGAGGTGGCTTGAGTGTAATTACATGACAAAAAAATTGTTGTAACCAATACAATGACGAACACCATTAGAACTCGATCTTCAACCAGAAGAGGGCGCTATTTCATGCAAAACTCGGAGCCAGCCGTGTGTAATTGTTTTCTCTCTGCAGCACACGGTATCTGTAGAGCTCTAACAACATTGCTATATTTGAACTTCTGGTTTCGACCGGAAGCAAACGTCACAATAAGGTCATATTTGCACGAATTGTCAAGTGGGTAACGACCTACAATATGGCTCAAAGATCATAATTATAGCTATTGTGGTTCAAAAGTTATAAATTTTTTAATAGTTTTTCAATATTAATCTTTAACTTAGTGTAACTTGACACCTGATGACGTCATAATGACGTAATTTGTTTTGATATTTAAGTTGATTCATAAGCTACAATATGACATATCATTTGTGGTAATGTAACATTGGCAAGTGTACAAGTGAAAATAACGTCTTTTTAAACCTGTCGCTAGAGGGCGCTCTTGCATATGATGACGTCATCAAACCTACTATCCAAAAGAGTACACCCTACTGATGATTACATACACAGAAATCATAGCATTATTTTTTATCATATTGGCTGTAGAGCTCTTTAAACTTGAACTTCCAGTTTGGACCGGAAGCTAAGGTCAAAATGGGGTCATATCTGTGCACGAAATACGGAGTGGGTAACGACCTACAATATGCTACATAGATGAAATTGATAGCATATGTGGTTCAGGAGTTATAAAAAAAAATAATGTTTTTTCATTATTAATCTTTGATTTAGTGTAACTTGACACCTGATGATGTCATTATGATATGCACACTATTGCACTATTGCCTTTGGTCCCCTTAAGTTTCATTGCAATCGCATTTATGGAACACTGCAAAAAGGCGTTCAGAATGAAACATGTGTTATTGCAATGCACTTCCGGTACGGAAAGCGCTGAAAAATAAAAATAAACTAGAGCTCAATTGTATTCGTGAACGAATACCCAGCTGTTTCGCTATTTTTTATCATATTAACTTCCACTTTGAGCCGTGAGGACTTTTGAAATGTTATGACATCATTGAATGGATTGTGATACAAATAATTAGCTACAAGATGACACAAAGATTGTTAGTTAATGTCATATAGTTCATGAGATATGATTGTTTTAACAGAAAAACTTCAAACTAATGTAATTCAAAAACCGATGACGTCATGATGACATAACCTGTTTTGTTGACTAAATTGGCTCATAAGCTACAATATCATGTATCATTTGTATCCATGTGTCATTGGTAAGTGTAATTTATATAATGCACCTCTTTTAAAAACATGTCGCTAGAGGGCGCTCTTACATATAATGACGTCATCAAACGTACATTGTGATAGAGTACACGTCAGTGATAATGTCATACACTAAAACCATATTTGACATCTTGTACCACGGTATCTGTAGAGCTCTAACAACATTGCTATATTTGAACTTCTGGTTTCGACCGGAAGCAAACGTCACAATAAGGTCATATTTGCACGAATTGTCAAGTGGGTAACGACCTACAATATGGCTCAAAGATCATAATTATAGCTATTGTGGTTCAAAAGTTATAAATGTTTTAATAGTTTTTCAATATTAATCTTTAACTTAGTGTAACTTGACACCTGATGACGTCATAATGACGTAATTTGTTTTGATATTTAAGTTGATTCATAAGCTACAATATGACATCATTTGTGGTAATGTGACATTGGCAAGTGTACAAGTGAAAATAACGTCTTTTTAAACCTGTCGCTAGAGGGCGCTCTTGCATATGATGACGTCATCAAACCTATCCAAAAGAGTACACCCTACTGATGATTACATACACAGAAATCATAGCATTATTTTTTATCATATTGGCTGTAGAGCTCTTTAAACTTGAACTTCCGATTTGGACCGGAAGCTAAGGTCAAAATGGGGTCATATCTGTGCATGAAATACGGAGTGGGTAACGACCTACAATATGCCACATAGATGAAATTGATAGCATATGTGGTTCAGGAGTTATTAATTTTTAAATGTTTTTTCATTATTAATCTTTGATTTAGTGTAACTTGACACCTGATGATGTCATTATGACGTCATTGCAATATGCACACTATTGCACTATTGCCTTTGGTCCCCTTAAGTTTCATTGCAATCGCATTTATGGAACACTGCAAAAAGGCGTTCAGAATGAAACATGTGTTATTGCAATGCACTTCCGGTACGGAAAGCGCTGAAAAAAAAATTTAAAAAGAAAGAAAAAAACTTTAACAAAAACAACAGCTGTTTCGCTGCGCTTCGCTGCGAAACAGCTAAAAAAAAGAAAGAAAAAAAACTTTAACAAAAACAACAGCTGTTTCGCTGCGCTTCGCTGCGAAACAGCTAAATAATAAAATTAACACTTAAATAAAAAATAAAAAACTTACCCAAGATAGGAGTGCATCCACCTCCATTCACCTTAAAATTAGAATGTTTAGAAATGTTTATTTTTTATTTGTACAAAGCTTGGCAAGTTGTTGACCATGAATTCGGTAATAGACAGGGGCATAAATCCTGGGGGATGAGGGTATTTATTTATGCCTCTCCCTTTTCTCCAAGGGAGAGGGGGCAAGGTTCATTCTTTTGGGGCCCAATATAATTGAAAAAATCCTCAGTAGCACTTTTTTATATTATGTATGACAAATAATTAATGACCTACTATTGTTTTCAAATATTATTTTTAAAAATCCAAACAAAAATTTTCCCATAACTGGAGGATAGACACAATTTCTGGGGGCTAATGTTGGTGGGTTTTTCACAGTTTAATAATGTAAAATTTCACAATGAATAATTTATCCAAAATGAAGAAATGTCTGTGCAAAAGCTTAGGACTTATTTAACAGCTTATGAATAAGAAGAATGTATTTCAAGATACCCTGGGTCTAAATCTCACTAAGTCACATTGCCATGCCAACTGTTGCTGAGGCCCTTTGTGTAACATATTTGTTAGGCATAAAAAAACTGAAGCTTTCTGACGTTTCAATAATTCAAGACTTGTTTTCGTAGCCTTAAAGGCTTACCATTCACTCTCTATGTTCACGTCCGTTGCCTTGATCGAGTTATCCTAGCAACAGTTGTCATGACAGTGCAACTCGCAAGATATTGAGCCTGAGGCTTTTTTGTATGACATTGTGATTAGTCATACGCATTGGTGGAAGACTTATGTGCTATTGTCCTATTGTCATCACGAATAGAGAGAAAAGGACGGAAACAACGATTCAAGATGTGTGAATGTGGAAAAACCTACAGTATCAATATCAAACATCTGCGATGATAGAAAGTGGACAAGATTTCATGGACAATGAAAGGATGGACATTATTCAGGTGTTATTTAAATTAAATGATAGGAATATATTCGGTCAATTGAATGTCAGCATAAATAAAATAAAATATCTCCGGCGTTTAGTTAGGACGTTATCATTAAAGGGAAGGTACAACATTGGTATTTGTGACCCGCTCTGGCAAAACCCGAAACTTCTCGGCATTTACCGTAATGCGTAACAGCCATGAAAAGGTCAAAAACTGACCCCAGGGACCGGTTAGAGGGAACAGTTTTCATGTCACCATATACAGTATTTTGTGTAGATTTTGATGGAAAAAGAAAAATCCTAAACGTTGTTGGTAACATTGTTAATTTTCACGATAAATTTAGGAGGTCACTTTTGAAAATTGGGTCCAAGTCACATTTGATGAACGTACGATCATTTCAACCCTCTAGTTTACAAGAAATAAATCATAAAAATAACCTGTGAAAATTTTATCGCAATAAACTCTCACATTTTTGAGAAAACGATGAAAACCTGTTACATGTTTTTATGTTTAAAAAAAAGTTGCATCGGCATTTTTGGTTTTCTTTTTTTCTTTGCTATGAAACGATGTCCAATTGCAGCCAAAAGTGCTGGATTGACTGGAATTCTGCCGTACTGTGTTTTAAATGACTTTTTCACATAGGTGTTTGAACGTTTGTCTGATTTGTGAGGCCTCTCTTAGCCACCATACTTTGTGTATGGGAAATTTGGTCTGGTTCTAATAACCACGTATACATGTATCACGTATTTCACTGGTTGGCAAAAAAAAAAAAAAAAGCTTACCCCCCAAAAAAAAAGCATACCCCCCAAAAAAAAGCATGTCACACTGCACCGATTTTGAAGCTGATCTATGACCAGAAACTGGAGACTTTTTTGGGGGCCTTCAGTATGTTCGGCTGAACTGAAATAAGCATTACTACAGTGCACACATTAGGCTATATCCCTATTCTGTTATCACTTACTCATATCTGGCATTACCCATGAACAAAACAAGGTCACGGTTAAGTGCATATTCAATAATTACAAACGTGTCATGACTCCGATCATATATTGCACCATCCCCCCCCCCCACCCCCCCACATTCCCATCTGGCCTAGACACAAGAAAAGAAGCTTACAATTAGATAGTGTCAAAATTCAATTTGTCATCATCAGAATACTCTCACGTTTTTTTTAATAGATACTGAAATTCTCAAACAGCTATTCCATGCCTGATTACGTTGCTAAAGCAAGCAGTGTGCTCGCCAACTGACGCATGCAAGGCAAAGCGGGTCTTCGATCTGTCAGCCATAGAAAAAAATAGTATATCCCCGATGACCCAATTACATATTTTGCCCCCGTTTTTTGGGCTCTGCAAATGCAGTTATTCATTGTAATCCGTTCCATTTTCCGTGGCGATATAACCTGCAGGCTTAAACGCCCATGCACGGGGACTGTAATCCCAAATGCTCCTCTTGATCTATGGAGTGTACTTTCTTGTTAGTTCATTCCAAAAGACAGTCCTTAATAGCTTCTAATGGAGCAGTTTCCCTTGGAAAAACAATTCTAGATTCCTTCATTTTGAAAGGTAGCATTCATTAAAAGCGTGGGGGAAGGGGAAGGTTGAATGTTTTTAACTGTGGAAAGACCAGGACTTTACAAAAGTTAGTTCATTCCAAAAGACAATCCTTAATAGCTTCTAATGGAGCAGTTTCCCTTGGAAAAACAATTCTAGATTCCTTCATTTTGAAAGGTAGCATTCATTAAAAGCGTGGGGGAAGGGGAAGGTTGAATGTTTTTAACTGTGGAAAGAGCAGGACTTTACAAAAGTTAGTTCATTCCAAAAGACAATCCTTAAAGCTTCTAATGGAGCAGTTTCCCTTGGAAAAACAATTCTAGATTCCTTCATTTTGAAAGGTAGCATTCATTAAAAGCATGGGGGAAGGGGAAGGTTGAATGTTTTTAACTGTGGAAAGAGCAGGACTTTACAAAAGTTAGTTCATTCCAAAAGACAATCCTTAATAGCTTCTAATGGAGCAGTTTCCCTTGGAAAAACAATTCTAGATTCCTTCATTTTGAAAGGTAGCATTCATTAAAAGCATGGGGGAAGGGGAAGGTTGAATGTTTTTAACTGTGGAAAGAGCAGGACTTTACAAAAGTTAGTTCATTCCAAAAGACAATCCTTAATAGCTTCTAATGGAGCAGTTTCCCTTGGAAAAACAATTCTAGATTCCTTCATTTTGAAAGGTAGCATTCATTAAAAGCATGGGGGAAGGGGAAGGTTGAATGTTTTTAACTGTGGAAAGAGCAGGACTTTACAAAAGTTAGTTCATTCCAAAAGACAATCCTTAATAGCTTCTAATGGAGCAGTTTCCCTTGGAAAAACAATTCTAGATTCCTTCATTTTGAAAGGTAGCATTCATTAAAAGCATGGGGGAAGGGGAAGGTTGAATGTTTTTAACTGTGGAAAGAGCAGGACTTTACAAAAGTTAGTTCATTCCAAAAGACAATCCTTAATAGCTTCTAATGGAGCAGTTTCCCTTGGAAAAACAATTCTAGATTCCTTCATTTTGAAAGGTAGCATTCATTAAAAGCATGGGGGAAGGTGAAGGTTGAATGTTTTTAACTGTGGAAAGAGCAGGACTTTACAAAAGTTAGTTCATTCCAAAAGACAATCCTTAATAGCTTCTAATGGAGCAGTTTCCCTTGGAAAAACAATTCTAGATTCCTTCATTTTGAAAGGTAGCATTCATTAAAAGCATGGGGGAAGGGGAAGGTTGAATGTTTTTAACTGTGGAAAGAGCAGGACTTTACAAAAGTTAGTTCATTCCAAAAGACAATCCTTAATAGCTTCTAATGGAGCAGTTTCCCTTGGAAAAACAATTCTAGATTCCTTCATTTTGAAAGGTAGCATTCATTAAAAGTATGGGGGAAGGGGAAGGTTGAATGTTTTTAACTGTGGAAAGAGCAGGAGTCACAGAAATTGATTGAGCTCTTTGGTTATGCCTGGGATTGTCAGTTGAGTTTTTACTTGTTAAGAGAATGTACAGCATTGGTGTTCATTCAACCCTCTAGTTTTCAATAAGAATATCATATATAATCTGAGAAATTTTCATCACAATAGGTGCTCATGTTTTTTTATTTTTATAATAATAATAATAATAATGTCGGGCATTTTAAAGCGCTCTTAAACAAGGTATCAGAGCGCTGTACATTATTACCCCTGCTCATCAGGTGCATAAATCATTCCTGAAACCATCTCAGCAACCATCTCAGCTCCCTGGGGAGTATACAGCTCAATTGCTGCCATTTCGGCGCATATGGCTAATCAAACACAACAACCAACTCTGCCCTCACAGGTACCCATTTACTCCTGGGTGGAGAGAAGCAATTATGGTAAAGTGTCTTGCTCAAGGACACAAGTACCACGGTCACAGACAGGATTCGAACCCACATTCTGACGACTCAGCCACCAGAACACAAATCCGATGCACTAAACCGCTCGACCATGGCACTCCATAGAAAACAACAAACAGTTTCATGTTTTTATGTTTTTATTTTTTACAAAAAGTTGCTGGTTGGCAGCTTTTTGGAAATGTGATAAAATAATTCCTGTTTTCTATAAGATGAAAGCAATACAGATAAATTGTTGTACAAACTTTACACCAAGTAAGTTTTAAGATAATAATTTGATAATTTGATAACTACCAATGTTGTACATTCTCTTTTTTATAAAGGAAGTGATGAAATCTGATATAAGATTTTGAGGCTTTGTATGGTGAAGTATAGATATTATATCGGTTTACAGTAACACCATGTGTTTATCTCAACTATCGCTAAGTGAGGTAACAGGTTCTGAAAAGAACCTTATCGCACAACTCGTATCCCAACTGTCGCTAAGTGAGATTATGGTTCAGGGGAGAACCACTATCGGGCAACTGATGAAATCTGGTTGTTAATACATGTACATGTATTCCTTGAGGGTATTATAGAGATTGCTTGAATTCATAATCAAGGATGAGGGAGGAACTCATAATCAAGGATGAGGGAGGAACTCATAATCAAGGATGAGGAAATTATTTGAATCGGATAGTGATAACCCCCCTATTGTTTAGAAGGGTAACGAAGTGGCGTTTGTGCAACTTTATTCTTCAAACTTGGACTAATCTTTTCAGCCATTTGCATCGTCTAACCACCCATTGTATATTTTTAAAATGTCCCAATTATTTTATAATTAAATGTTTATTATTTTGCCTTCACGCTTTCACTTTGCTGGGGGCTACTGCCTGCTTAAGCCTCACTGCTTTTATTGTAATTAGTGGCTCATGATCTAGGGATCGAGGGTAGCTGAAAAGGGAGACAGGAAAAAATAATAAATAAATTGTTCAAACCCTCCCACAAAAATATTTTTAAAATAACAAAAATAACCATGATGCAGTTTAACCACTTTGGGCTGATCTACATTTTGTATTATTTTCTGTCAATTCTTATGAAAATTATAGGTTACCTTGACAACAGTAGGTTATGGTGACAAGACACCAGAGAGTTGGGCAGGGAAGTTATCTGCTGCTATTTTAGCTGTACTTGGGGTGTCATTCTTCGCACTTCCAGCGGTAAGCTTAATATTTGGAGTTATATAAAGGTCACTAATTAAATATTAATGAAATTCTTGTGTAAGGATTTTAGACAATTTAGATTTTTGCCCTATGCCCTTTGCCCTATTTTGAGTGACAGTTATTTTTATCTGTGAATAAAGCTTTGTAATAAATTAATTTTGTAAGTGAAATGGGCCATAATATGTTTTTTCTATCATTGTTAAGAACTACCCTCGATACCAGTTTTTAAAAGCAATCTTTCTTATCCAGTCTATCATGCAAAGCTTCAAATCACATTTATCTGTAATTGTACTCTTTCCAGGGTATTTTAGGTTCAGGTTTTGCTTTGCAAGTCCAGCAACAACAGAGGCAAAAACACTTTGCAAGGCGACGACACCCAGCTGCTATGCTCATACAGGTGAGGGGACATTGGTGATCGAGTGTCTGATGAAAAACATGGATAGTCTCTTCATTTGGAACTTTACTTGCAGACAGGAACATTAATAATAATAATAATAATAATGAACATTTATAAAATGCACAAATCCACCAAAGTGCTCATGGCGCTATTAAATAAAATAAGAACAAGATAACTTAAATACAAAAATACAAGGATACAGCAGAAAAAACAGAATAACAACATTATATAAATGCTTCATTAAAAAGATAAGTTTTTAGGTTTTCTTAAATTGGATGAGAGAAGCCGATGATTTGACATATGACGGCAAATGATCGTTTCCATAGACGCGGTGCATTTCCATTTGAGGGGCCAATTTTCTGGATCTGCTAAAACTACTTCTTATAAAATTTGTCATACAAAATGGACAGTCCTTGGCAGGTTGTCTGTTTCAAATTGCTTATCAAAAATATTTGCTCAGCAAAACTGTCCACAGCTATATGAAATTGACCCCTGATGTGCTTCTGTTCTCGGCTAGTGTAATCAATGGATATGTAATCAATGGATATGTAATCAATGGATATGTAATCAATGGATATGTAATCAATGGATATGTAATCAATGGTTATGGAATGTTTCTTTTGGAACGCAGCATGTTCCCAGTGAGAACTAATAACACTGGTAAACAATTTTTTTAAAGTTGTCTGCTTCGGAGATAAAATGTGCTATTTATTATGGATTTTGATGTGCTGAATTCAAATATGACAATTGAAATTGCTGATTGGCTACTGTTTCCAAGATATTTAAGTTTACATTTTATGTACTATGTATATGGTGTACATAGCAGATTTTAAATCATGAATTGTAAACCTAGGTCTTTTCATGTGTTTATGGTTGTTTCACTTGATATTATGTCACCTGCCCTGTTTATGTAACACTTACTATGTAGTCATTAAACGGTACCATATCTTGAAAACTAGAGCCAATCAACAATTTTAAGCATCATTTCCATTCTCAGTGACCCATAATTAGTCAAGTTTGACTTTATTTGTTTCGGAAGCATTTTGGCTGTAGACCAGTGTAATAGGCAGTTTTCCTAATGGAGCGTTCCGAGAGTGTTCGAGTTCAGAGATTCTCCCTATCCAAATTTATTTACAACATCTTTTCACACATGACTGACCCATCTGGAGAAACTATATGTGACTATCTTTTAATGTAGGCTACAAGTCTATGGGATTTGATCAAATGTCTACTAGAGATTTGATTGAAAAGTGAATAATGGATAGATGAGATTATAGCCAGACAAAGATCGCGTTGTTAACACAACGAAACGTGACAGAATTGTCCAATGTGGGATTACAATCGGTAGCTCGATGACTGAACGACTGGCAGGTTTCGTCGTTGTCGATTTGATTTTACGAAGTGTAAATTTGTTGCTATTGCTTTCACCCTTGTTCAGTGCCTGTGGCGTTGTTATGCGGCAGATCCCAATTCTTGTTCTATGGCTACGTGGAAACCTCACTTAAAACCAGTACAGAGTCCCACCACAAACAAGTGAGTACATACCCCCTGAATGTGTGTCAAATTTCAAGTGTTTTGTAAAAATTCTCCATGTTAATTATTTTAGTGTTTCCATCATATGAAACTGCATGCCTTTTATTAATCAGAAAAACTTTGTAAAATGAAGATCCTTTTTCCAGGTTATGCAAAATTATTTGTCACATAGATAAAATCTTTGAAATATCTATGAATATATATATTTAGGCCGCGTTGTTATAGAGGTTTATAATTTGATGAGGTTGACAATATTTGACCACAAGAGGGCGCTAATTACTGGTTGCTATGTGAAAACCCACTCCATTTTAAGTAGGTAGATTATTGACTTTTAAAGGAGTGTGTACATAGCAGTACACCATTGGTTATTACCTGTAAACAAAAATGAGAGATATTTAACAGCTTTCTTGGTTTGAAGATGGTCATGGTTCCAAATGTGCTGATGAGAAGTTATTTCGTCTGACATACTGTCATTTTCAAGAAAATGTGAATGAAAAGCTGGACTGGATCACCGGCTGGTGATCCAGTTCAACCGGCTGGTGAACCAGTTCAACCGGCTGGTGAACCAGTTCAACCGGCGGGACCGTACTCAAGTTCCCTCAGCCTTATGTTCCCTCAGCCCTATGTTCCCTTAGCCCTATGTTCCCTCATCCCAAAATAGACCCTATGTTCCCTCAGCCCTATGTTCCCTCATCCCAAAATAGACCCTATGTTCCCTCAGCCCTATAGGGTTGAGGGAACATAGGGTTGAGGGAACATAGGGCCTAATTTGGATTTTAAAAAAATTTTAGGCATTGAGGGAACATAGGGCTGAGGGAACATAGGGCTGAGGGAACATAGGCATGACCCCCAACCGGCTGGTGATCCAGTTCAATATTAGAATGAATGCAAACAATCTGAATACATTTTTACAAAACGCTGAAGCATTCACAGGTTGGTTTCTGTACATATGTATCTTTTGGTTCTCTCAATAGACTATTTCGCAAATATACGAGTGCATTGCATCTCTGTCTAGCTATGAGCAATCACTGTACACATTTCCTTGTACGTGATTGTGTAGTTCGTAATCGAACGATCTACATAATTGCATTACCCTATCTACCCCAAGTCTATCAAAAGCCACCACCTGGTTTTGCTTGATTCAGTACTATAGCCCTGTGAATAGAGCATGTAGCCATGTGTACCAAATCCATCAAACTCCACCGGCTGCTTTTGTTGGATTCAGTATTCCACAGTATAGCCCAGTGAATAGAGCAAGTAGCCATGTGTACCAAATCCATCAAACTCCACCGACTGCTTTTGTTAGATTCAGGACTGTATAGCCAAGCCATGGATGCTTTGCATTTGCTCCTGTACCAATTCCATCAAAGCCTAACAACTGGGGTACCTTTTTACTGCATGTATGTTGATGGATTTTGGAGGATTTGGAGCAAAAATGCCTAGGGAGTTAGGGTTAATCTGAAGAAAAAAAATAAGAAATTATGTCTAGTATGGTTGCAACGTTGATAGACAATATCTTGAAGTAATTAAGATCAGTTTTGCAGTGATTGTTAGCTAAACCAGCATGCTTTGCAAATCGACTTGTGCTGTGGTATTTGCGAAGCCGTCTATTGCCCCCAGTAATCTCAAGTGTTAAGTGTGTTGTGTAGTCTGAAACAGTCACAAACACTCTTACGGTATTTAATTATCAACTTTTTTTTGCTGAATGCATTTAAAAAATGTATTTTTCCCTAAAACTTGTAGCTCTATTGTTAACCGTGGAAACAAATATAGTGTAGAGAAGTAAGTGATTAAAAGGAAAATTTATACAAAATGAATAAACTTACATTTCAAGCATGATGGATGTACATGTAGACTTACTGTCAACACAATTGATAGATGTTCTATAATAAAGTAACGAATTAAATAAAAACATGTCTGCTACTTCTTTTTACATAAAGCATGTTTTTTGTACCACTATCGTAATGTACATCCAATACCATTTTTGTCCATTAGTATGCAAACCAGAAGCAACAGACACAGGTAAGATTAATCCATTCCCACCCATTTGTCATAGAACCCCGCACCCATCCATGCCCCTCTCTGTCCCCTCTAAACCTTCTCTCTCATGGCATGCAGCCATGGTCGGATTCTAGATGACACCCATAAAGTAATGGGTATAAACCCAATTATGTACCAGTAATTACCCAACTGGGTACCAGTAACTACCCAATTGGGTACCAGTAATTACCCAATTGGGTACCTGTAATTAACCAATTGGGTACCTGTAATTAACCAATTGGGTGTTTTTAACTTATCAATTGGGTACCATACAGTAGTTAACCAATTGGGTGTCATTAATTAACCAATGAAGAAATGGGTATATTACCCAAAAAGGATGCCTTTATAACCAAAGAGGTGACAGTAATCACCCAGAAACAGTGCCAGTATTTCTCAAAAGGGTTGTCCACATCTTCTACATGGGTGCCAAACAAAGAGATTGCAGGGATTACCCTGATGAAGTGTCCCAGAGGGTGCCACAGAGTACCACAAGTGAGTCAGGGTGGTATCTCAATGAAGGTCTATAATGTACAGTGAGAAGCATTCATAATTGGACCAATACTGGGCATGCAATTTGGAGAAAAAATTTTTTTTTTGGTTTTTGATGTATTTTCTGTGTGCTTTTAGAATTGTTGTGAAGAGAAATAAAATAATAATAATAATAATAATAATAATAATAATAATAATAATAATAATAATAATAATAATAATAATAATAATAATAATAATAATAATAATAATAATAATAATAATAATAATAATAATAATAATAATAATAATAATAATAATAATAATAATAATAATAATAAGTATATATACATGCAATGCACTGCATATTTATCCTGAATGACCTGTCCATGTACAGGTACAGTTGGAATACCAAACTCACTCATTACCACCATTGGGTATAAATTGAGTTTATGTAAAGACAAAGAGAAAAACTAAATAAATTGTTGTGTAACTTTGGCAATATCTAGCTGCTGTACTAAGTCAATGTAATAAGTCAATGAAAAGGAAGAACCTTTGGGAGATGCTCAAATAACATGGCTGCCTGCCTGACCTTACCCCCTCCTCACCCCCCTCCCAAACCACCACCAGCCCATCGTTCCCACCAACATATCATGCATTATCTTAAAGGGAAGGTAAAACTTTGGTATTTATACCCTCTTATTTCCAAGAAATATATCATAAAACTATACTGTGAATCTTTCATCACAATAGGATGCACAGGACTTTAAGAAAATGACAATGTTTCACAAAGGTTGTCACACGGCATGACAGTTTATTTTCTTGTTAAGATGAAAGCACTTTAGACAGAAACATCTCACAGGATGATTGATTCTTGTATCAACTTTACACCAAGCATACTAGACAAAGAGAATAATTTGTTTATTTGATAATCAGGGTTCAATTTCATAGAGACACTGAGCAGAGATAAAAGCTTACCAGAAATATACTACTCAAAACAATTTAGGGAATACCGGAATAATCTCAGTAAAAGCAAGATCATTTATTTCAGATAAACACAATGTTTCACAGAATTGATGAGAAACAACTGCACAATGAAACAGATGATAAAGGATGCATGTAGTGATTACACATTTCATGACATGACTACTGAAAGAGAGAGGGGGTTGCAAATGACAATCCCAGTTCATGGAACATTTCAATAACGGGTGTGACCACCTCTTGCAGTAAATCCGGTGTTCCCTAAATTGTTTTGAGTAGTATATTTGCTTAGCATATTTTCTTGTTTGCCAGCCAAACGTATGCGTAACATTAATGTAATTTGGCTGGTAGTCTGTTTTATAATGCTTAGCAAAAATATTTGCTAAGCAAAATTCTCTGCTTAGCAGCTCTGTGAAATAGACCTTTCCCATGAAATATGGTAATTACATTTGCGCATGCGTACAGACACCACTGGTTGGCAAACGCCATAGAGTTGTGCAGTATAAAAACGCACAAGCGCGTGTGCGTCAAGCCACCATCATCCCCATACAAAAAAGCGCAACGTTCCCTCGTTTTGCCCACCAATAGTGTCAATGCGCACGCGCGATGTGTAATTAGCATATTTCATGGGAAAGGTCTATTGGCCCCTGGTAATTTCCAATGTTGTACCTTCCCTTCAAAGGTAAGGTACAGGATTGGTAATACAATAATTACCAAATGATTTAAAGGAACAATATTGTCACAATCAACAGGGCATGGAATCAGAGTGCTAGTTTTAGATTAACTCAGTGACTTGAAAATAATACACTACATGATAAGGTTTTTTATCGTTGCTGCTGCATAAATGAGCCAGTAATTTTCAGTCACTGTGTTCATCGTAAACTAGGACACTGATTCCATGCCCTGTTGAAAGTCTGCTCTGATCATGACGATGCTGCCCCTTTAATATTTATGTAAAACATAGTGTAAAGCTGATGATGGTATTAATTTTCCCTAGAAATATTATTGTCTGAGGTTCTTCATTTTTAAGAAAATTGAAATAATTTCCAGTTTGGATTTCGAAAAGAGAGAGGACTCTTTCCTAAATTCCTCATTAGAATGAATGCAACAAATTGGAATGTATTTTCCCTATTTTCTGCTGAACAACACAACTTAATAATTAAGCTGTAACTTTCATTGGATGGTTTTTCAAATGGTTATATTGATTCAAAGAGATGAGGCAGGTTTTAATTACCAATGCCGTACCTTCCGTTTAAATATTCTCATGCAATCATTTACAAATTGAATGATAATGCAACAAATAATTTAATTGAAACACATAAAACAGAACAATTGAGATTTAATTTTGCATTAGATCGTGCCAATTTTTTGTTTTAGCTGCTGTACCCATCATTAAAGAGTAAAATATGTGTCCCTTCTGGTTTTCGCTATTATATCAATAAACATCATAATCAATGAAGCATTGATCATATCCTTAAAGGAATACAAATACTTTGTATTGAGATATTTCATGAAATAACTGTCGGAAGATTGGTTTAACAGTGCCCAAATGAATTTAGGACGGGACCCACAATAAATAAATTTTGTGACGTATTTAATGTAAAATTATGCTTCTTGTGATTATTTCTAGAAATTTGTTCTTTTAAAGCATTTCATATCCCTTCGTAAAGTGAAATATCACTTTTCAAAAGAAAAAGAAAATTTATAGAGAATTAACTGTTGCAAACTGCTTACCAACCTAAAGGACCTGTAGTATTTGTAGTTATTGGCCTTACGTTTTGAACCTAGCAGGTTCTTTCTCAAAGGCAAAAATGAAATAGAAAATTTATGAAAATTGTTTTTGAAATAGCGAAAAACATGGGCGATACATTTTTAAGCCTGTTACATAATCCATACAGTGCAAATGTGATGTTGCAAAGTTACAAACCAAAATTTGCACAAATGTTTCCAGAAATTGAAACACATTATAAACTTGCGAATCATATACGTACCCAAATATTCGCTTTCATGTTTTTGTGATGAACTATATTGCACTTGATGCTTATTAGCAGACCAGACTTGAATTACAGATTATTCTTTCACTTTATGTAAATACATTTTCTTAAAAAAACAACCAAAGTGGTGACTTACAGTAACACTTAGCCATCCTTCAAAAACATCTCTTCTGTTTTTCTGAAATGCATTCAAGTAGGTCTGCCTCAATCCAAGAAAATTACATTATCATATAAATGTAAATAATGGAATTGACTATCTGCCATTGTAATCTATTAGTTACTTATGTATAGGCCTTGTGCAGTTGATGTCATAAAACTAAGTGCAATCTTTTGGTGAACACTAACTTTAACTTTAGTGCATGTGAGTTGCGTGCCAGCTGTTACATTAAGCTGTAGCATTGAACCAAACATAATTACGTTTGTTAATTTGCGTCATGCTGAATCAATCGCTGAGATAGTGTTTTGCATCATGCTGACTCATGCCTTTATTGTTTGGTGTTTCATGACCAAATACAAGGATTTTAAATCTCAGTATTTCAATAAAAATTATTTAATATTTAAAATTTGAAATCAAATTTAGGCATTTATTAAGAAGAAAAAAAAGTCTAAATGTGTATGTAGTGATGTTTTACAGTGAAACACTGCACTTGGTGATCACCGAAATGGCCACAACGCAATCATACCGATGATAATTGCACAAAGTCTATATTTGTGAGAACGCTTAAAAGTATTTCACATGAACACAATTTGACAGGATATGTGACCGGCTCTGGCAAAACCCTAAACTTGGACCCATTTTTCAAAAGTGACCTCCCAAATTTATCGTGAAAATTAACAATGTTCCCAACAACGTATCCGGATTTTTCTTTTTCCATCAAAATCTAGAGAAAATACTCTATATGGTGACATGAAAACTGGTCACTCAAACTGGTCCCTGGGGTCAGTTTTTGACCTTTTCATGGCTGTTACGCATTATGGTAAATGCCGAGAAGTTTCAGGTTTTGCCAGGGCGGTTTACATATAAGTATTTTCACATTGCAAAAAGACATCTGTTAATAAGTTTGGTTGTGGCCTGCTTATAATGTAGTGCATTTGTTTTAGTTGGTTATTTTTGTTAGGTTTGTGTTTTTGTTTTTAGAAATGCCGAGTTGCAGATGTTTGACTTAAAGTCAATATACACTATTGGAAATCTCCAAAAAAATATATATATAAAAGATCACAGTTTTACATAAAACTTACTTGTCTAAAGTTGATGATGGTATCAAATTTATCTTGAAGTGTTTCTGTGAAATAATTTCCAAAATTTATTTCTGTCATCCAAAGAAATTCAGAGAGAAATTCAACATTGGAATTAAAATAAACAATCTAAGCATTTTCACTATTTTCTTGTTACTGACACAATGAAATAAGTTGAAACTTTCACATGTTGTATTTTATACATATCTCTTGATTCTTATGAAGTATGGATGCATTCACAGACAGTTCATTTAATGTGTATGCTGACTTTAATAGTATTAGCTTAACAATTATTCACATGCACAGGAAATAATATTATTAACACAATTGTAAATGACAATCACTTGATCAGTCAAGATTTGTGAACAAAATATTTGACTAATAAAGTAGGAAATACTAGTTAATATTAAAGACAGATACCAACATGTTTATTCATTTAACAAGAGACTGATTGTTTGTTATAATCAGAAGTCTATTACCTACATGAAGTGTGCCGGTCTTGTAATAACCTAGTCCGAAGCATAGTACTCCAAGAACAATGGATTTGTGCCATTCATGATTTTGTATTCCACATTCTCCATGCCCTGTTGGAAGTCTGCTCTGATTGTGACGACGCATGTAATATGTACTGCTCTGTAAACATGCATAAAGTGCATGTATTTGTACGACTCTCTGTTGTAGCCAATTCGCATCTAGTTCACATCTCGTTTTGTTCTGAAACCAGCATTCTACATTGAGTGTTTACCCAAGGCAGGGTAGCTTAACTTGTTACCATGCTTGTTGTACGTGCGCACATTTGGAGTGCAAAATGCCACAAACTAATTTATAGCAGGCTGGTACACGTAGACTTTTGTTCTTTGTAATTCAATGTTAATTTCTGTTGGCCCGAAAGTAAGCCTTATTTTAAAAGCACGTGGTTCATAGCCTAGAAATCATAATTTTTAACATTCAGCGTGTTGCTAGTGACTGTACATGTAATAGCGCCCTCTATTGGCATAGTTACAAATTCAATTTGGGGGCTCAAAATTGTTTTTTGTTTGTGCTCGGTGTTGGTCATTTTCAATATGTGGTGAAATCCAAACTTATATGTGTGTTACATTGGTTTTGTTTGTTTTTTATGTTGTACAAAGCAACAAGAAGTGATTACGTGCATTTATCAGAGGATCAATATATATGTTTATAGAAACCAATCTGTGAAAGTTTTGCTCCGCACAATTTGGAGAGAAACGGGAGTATGATTTTCAAATAAAATATTCATAAAGTTATCAGTACAGGGCATTGTGGTTTTCCGTGGTGGACTTTACATTTCAACTAACCATGCTTTGTTGAAGATTGAATTCATTTGCAATTTTACTTCCATCTCTGTTAGTCAGAATAATTTCCCAGGATCTTCATCAACTTCACATACTAAACATGGTTTCAGGTAAAACTGTTGGAAACATTAATTTGTTTTTATTTTATTTATTTTTTTCAAAACTATCAATAGTGTGTAGGGATGTAAAAATAAATTTCTGGTGGTTTTTTGGTAATTTTCAAGCAATTTGATTTTAAACCTGAACATTTTGAATTTCTTTTGAATTAATAAAAAAGAATACAAATTTAGAAAAACAAAATGATAATAATATTTAGTATGGGTCAAAAGTTATTAAGTGCTGAACGATTTTATGAAAAGGCTCACAGTTGATTCATTTTGGAATTACTTTTTTTATTTCAATTAAGACCAAAAAAAATAATAGAAATTTAATGTCAACAATGTTTGTACCATCCTATAAGAACACATCCTCTGTAAATGACGTTTTGCCATTTTATCAGAGAATACAGGAATTGTTCAGTGGAATTTAGAAAAATTGCCATCCGGCAACTTTTTTGTAAAACGGCGCGCCTAGTCAGGTGGTAGGGCTCTGGTAGGGTAGTTTTTAGGTTTCCTGGACACCATGACCACCAATCACATGATAACCAAGCTTTTACGTTGTTGTTACTTATGATCCATTTTTATTTTTGTCTTATTGCAACTTATTTGCTATGGACCACTCTTCATCTTTATTGATGTTTTCACCAGGTCCCTGAATTCAAGTTTAAACAAAAAAACAAAAAAAACATACAAACAGAAAAACATGTAAAAGTTTGTGATTGTTTCCTCAAAAAATGCAAACACCTATTGTGATGAAACTTTATTTGATATATTTCTTGAAAACTAGAGGATTAACCTTCCTGAATCCTCCAAAATCCATCAGTGCACGTTTGGAAACATGCCCATATCTTTAAAATGCACCATGCATTTTCGTTGATCTTTCATATTCAGCACTTATGGCCTGTACTTCTTGCCAGGTAGTAATTTTGCCCCATTTGAAGAAAGTACCGGTTTCCAACAGTGCTGAATTTTTCCAAAAAAGTGCCACTTGGAGGATTTTGAAGGATTTGGGATGGTTGGGATTAAAATGACATAGGTTACCAAAATACTAATGTTGTACCACACCTTCAAATGAAGATTTGATTAAACTTTCACAGATAGATTTCTATACACATTTTATGGTCATCATAAAGTTCATTGCATCAGCATTTAATGATCTTTTATCAAAGTGTAATGGGGCTTTAAACCCCATTCAATTCCCCCCATAATTTCCCCTTACAAATCTCTGATAACAGTTTTAAATGTTTGTACCGATAAATCAAATGGTTTCTCCAGAGAAATTGGGATTGTCCTTCTGGATTAAAGGGACAGTATCGTCACGATCAGAGCAGACTTTCAACAGGGCATGGAATCGGTGTCCTAATTTAAGATGAACACAGTGACTGAAAATTACTGGCTCATTTATGCAGCAGCAACGGTAATATGACCATTTTATGTCGGGTATTATTTTCTATCACTGAGTTAATCTAAAACTAGCACTTCGATTTCATGCCCTGTTGATTGTGACAATGTTGCCCTTTTAATGTGTATAATGAAATCTCTTTAAACATTGTCTTCTTATTCCTATACAGTAGTTTTCGTACGAACAATCTAATATCCCGGCTATCTATCAAGAGGAGTACAAACAGCCCAATGCTTCATCGGAATAGTGACCGGCTCAAGAAAGGAGTGAATAGCATCTATGACGAAGACGAGAAAAAATTAGACATTAATACAGGACAATACGTGGAAAACGACTCAATAAGATCCCGAGGATCACAACGATATCACACACATTCTCAAGGTGTGTGATTCAAATTGAGACTTAACCCTAACTACCCCAAATCTTCTCCTGGTTTTGCCTGATTTTGATGGATTCCGTGCTCCACAGTATAGCCCAGCGAATAGCATCTATCCATGTGTGCCAAATCCATCAAACTCCACTTTGTTGGATTCAGTCATGGATGCTTTTCGCTACTGTGCAATTTCCATCAAAGTCCAACAATTGGGGCACCTTTTTACTGCATGTTTATGGTTTTCGGAGGATTTGGGATGGTTCCTGGCCAAAATACCTAGGGGGTTAGGGTTTTTTAAAAATGTGCTGTTATTTGAACCAATATTTGAACCCGTTGAGAGACACTAGGCCTACAGGTGACCCTGTGTGCAATCATCATTGGCATGCCTGATATGACTACATGATTATCTGATGATCAGAGAATCGAGCGGTTAGGTTGGGAGTACCAATGATGATTGCATGCCACAGGGGGGCCTGGGGGGACACGTGCCCCCCCCCACAAAAAAATCACGGTAGTGCCCCAAAAAAAGAACAGTAAAAGAAAAGGGAGAAAAAAAACACCCCCTGGGCTCCCCACTAAAAAGCAGTGCCCGTGCCCCCCCCCCCCCCCCCCCCACTGAAAAAGTTCTGGCTATGCTGCTGGCACACGCCAACAGTGTGTCACATTGGTGTTCAAACATCGGCTAAAAAGCTCACAGAGATTTAGGGTGGCTAAATTTGGGATAACACTGCAAACAAGAGGGAACACATGAGCACATGAATTGTGATCAGTAAGGGGATTCATGCCCTAAACACCTGTCCATCAAAAATATTTAATGGTGTTGTATTTGGTCAATAAGTGTGCGAGTCAGTATGAGGCAAATCATCAACTAACACGGCATTAGACTGATGAGAACTTCTTCATGGGTAGGAGTACAGAAAAATACTGTACTGTAACTCCAGACTTGACGATTTTCAAATCATCAACTAACACGGCATTAGACTGATGAGAACTTCTTCATGGGTAGGAGTACAGAAAAATACTGTACTGTAACTCCAGACTTGACGATTTTCAAATCATCAACTAACACGGCATTAGACGGATGAGAACTTCTTCGTGGGTAGGAGTACAGAAAAATACTGTACTGTAATTCCAGACTTGATGATTTTTATGAGTACGAGTACAAGTAATATACTTGAGTATAAGTACAAGAGTGCTTGGTACAGCCAAGCCTTTGAGAAACCTGGCCAGGCCTAGGCTACCTGGCCTCCTAATTGTGAGTTCTAATCCTGTAACAATACAGTACCTGCAAATCAACATTACCTGGGCTTCTGGAGGGCCTAGCCCAGGCAAGCAGAGCTCATTATATAGACCAGTAGTCAGGGGAAAAGCCTGGGCCTGGCCAGGCTTCTCAAAGGCTTGGCTGTACCATGACTTTGGCCCTTGTCCCTTATAACACTTGTCACAGTAATATTGTGTCTTTCTTGTGTCTTTTCTCACTGATTGACACAAAAGAACCTGTAGGACTAACCAAATTGACTGATGCCCACAAGAACGCCATCCGTGCCATCCGAAAAATCAAGTACTTTGTGGCGAGACGGAAGTTCAAGGAGGCGTTTCGACCCTACGATGTTAAAGACGTGATAGAACAGTATTCATCAGGGCATGCTGATATGCTAGCCAGAATCAAAAATTTACAAGCGAGGTCAGTTTAGCCAAAAGGTGGAGGGGGGGGGGGGGGTTAATGGTCCTACCTCCCCACTTGTCTGACCAAATGGGTCTGTTGGTAAATCTTTCATTTCACGGACAAAATCTCACAAACAAATATTGATTGCCATACTGCAGTTAACTGTAAAATGGAAGGTATACATCATTGTGGATCAGTTCCGTGTACCCTGCATCATTTCTGACATACTAGTGGATAAAGCCAAATAGAAATGGGCAAATTCACGTTTTGGGGACACACAAAACACTTCCAAATTATATGAGTCCATTCAGATTTTCTTCTATAATAAGCAAAGAAGTTTTGCTTATGGTAAATATGTCATGAAATGGAGGCCATGTGACCTAAATGAGTCCGTCATCAACAAATACTAGATCTTCATCACATTGCATCTGTGTTTGTCTGGCTCCTTGATCACTAAACAAAAATTTCCATAATTAATCACAGATTAAAAAAGCACCAGTTTTTTTTTGGACAAGGGCCTCACTTTTGATTTCTTTGGTTTCTGTAAAGATGTGTGTTTTAGAAAACAAAGATGACTGCTGTATGATATAGGCGTGTATAAAGGACAGGATTTCACATGTCATCATAAAATTGAGCACTTTCTGTTATTTTTGAGCGGTGACATGGAATTATCAGTGTGACAACATCCTTTGGTTTACCAGGTGCAAAGTGCATCACCTGTATTTGTGGGTGACGTGCTCAATAATTTGGGTGACATACTACCACTTTATCACCTTTATTACCACCCTCCATCACCACTGTGCCCTCTCAGGGTGCTCCATCACCACTGTGCCCTCTCAGGGTACTCCATCACCACTGTGCCCTCTCAGGGTGCTCCATCACCACTGTGCCCTCTCAGGGTGCTCCATCACCACTGTGCCCTCTCAGGGTACTCCATCACCACTGTGCCCTCTCAGGGTGCTCCATCACCACTGTGCCCTCTCAGGGTGCTCCATCACCACTGTGCCCTCTCAGGGTGCTCCATCACCACTGTGCCCTCTCAGGGTGCTCCATCACCACTGTGCCCTCTCAGGGTGCTCCATCACCACTGCCCTCTCAGGGTGCTCCATCACCACTGTGCCCTCTCAGGGTGCTCCATCACCACTGTGCCCTCTCAGGGTGCTCCATCACCACTGTGCCCTCTCAGGGTACTCCATCACCACTGTGCCCTCTCAGGGTGCTCCATCACCACTGTGCCCTCTCAGGGTGCTCCATCACCACTGTGCCCTCTAAGGGTGTCATGAATTGAAATGATAAAAAATTCCAACAAAATATAACATCAGGGGTGTAATTTGTCAGAATTTTTCCAGATTTTTGGATGTTTACAAATCGCAATGTTGTGATCCTCCAGATTTTAAAGATTTAAACAATAAAGGAAAGGAAAGCAAAGCAAAGCAAATGCTCAGAACTATAGATTTCACCCCAGCGCTGTTCACAACAGCGGCCCCAATACCCCTAGCAAAATTTACGTGGATTTTTCAAAACTGCCCAATCACACCCCTGATTACATTTTTGTGTCATTTCTCCTAGGTTGGACAACATATTGGGAAAACCTGGTCAACAGGATCGGCGGATAAAAGGTCGAGGTAGTAGCGATCTGGAACTCTTTGATCCCAGTATTAGTTTGTTATCACGTGTCGTCAAAGTGGAGAGGAGGGTGACTCTGATTGATCGCAAACTGGACATGCTGATTGAGCTGTATCGAGAGGAGAGACACTCTAAGACACATGAGAGCCGCAGTGAGGAGAAAGATGATTCCCATGAATCTGAACTTGAGTCAGCACCAAAAGGTTTTCGTAGGAGAGGATGGAGCCCTGGGGTGCAACGTACACGAGATGGAACCGCACAGCGCCATGAATCAACAGACACATCATCGGCAACCTCGCCAGCTGACATCACTGGTGCACTAGTGGCACCGCACAAACTGACTTCTTCACACCCATGTCTCTTGGAAGACAGCCCAAAAGAAGCAAACGTGACAATAAGCACTAGTCTCCCACCTGATGCGCTGGCGCAGCCAGAGGCTGGGGGCATGTCCACTGGTAAAAAAAGACTTAGGTCCGTTACTCGGGACTCTATCGACGAGCCCACCACCAAGGAGGATGTTGCTTCCGAACCCAAAAAATTGAGTCGGAGGTGGAAACGGCCGGGTGCCGTCCGGATCCGACCAGCACGTTCAGCAGATTCCGTGAACTGTCCTCAATCTGGAGATTCAGTTTCCTACAGCAGTGGACGCCAATCTAGTATGGGCAGCTTAGCCCAGTCAGGCGAGGGTGAAACTAGGATTTGAGTCATCGACTTAATAAAACGGACGGAAAAACCAAACAGTACGACCATTGGTGGTTCTTATAAGTAACTTGATCTAATTTTCCAGTTTTTGCATTTGATATATTAACGCCAAGTAACGCGGCATGTATATTATATCGCATAACCTGACAAGACGTATTTGAATATTCAGTACAACAGTATTCCTATGGTGTACTCCAGCTTAAGTCTTCAGTGATAGTTTTGCAGCAGTCCTGCCAGGGTATACAGCACAGAAACAGACCCATGGATTTATTACATTTATTGTGAAATGTATTCATAATTCACATATAAAGGAAGGTTGAACCTTAAAACTGCCAAAGGTTTTTTTTAATGTCGGGCAGATTCAGGGTGGTAAGAATGTGGCAAACTGCCAAAAAAGCTGGCAAACTGCCAAAAAAGCTGGCAAAGCACTATCAAGAATGAGGCACACTACCAATTTAAAAGATAATATAAAGGGGGGGTACTTCCACCACCCCCACCCCCTCAATGTGCACCCCCAACCCCTGGACTCGCCAAACTCATCAGACCAGACTCACTTTGTCACAATTCAGACAAATGTGAGGAAAAAGCATCTGTAGTTCTTGTTTGGTTTTCGGGATAAATTAAATTGATATCCTCAATCAAAGGAAAATGTCAAAGAGTTTGGGGTTTTATTTGGGGGAACAAAATTCTTGAAATGACAAGAGACATATCTGGCTCATAGATTTGAACATCTGGAAGAAAATCTGGAAAGCCTTGGAAAAAATTGGTAAAATTTTGGTGTTTAGGTTTGGAAAATGCTTAGATTTAGAGGACCTACATTGTAAATCTTTATCATATTATAACTTTTTGGGTAACATGTTCAGTATATACAACTTGTAATTAATGGCTGAGACATAAATAGACAGGTGACTGTGACACGAGACACTACTTCATGTGATAACTGCTATAGTGTATGTTGGGTACATGACAAAATGGCCGTCACATATACAATATAATGTCCAACTTATTCCTAGTATTTGTACTACATTTTTAGAAGTAAGTTTTTTTCAAAAGTGTACAACATTTTGAAGGTATTTATAAGTCCATGCAGCCACAACTTTCAAATTACAAAAAATGTGATTTTCAAACAACAAAGGAATCTTGAATAAGTATATTTTGTAAACTTGACAGAAGAACGACAAAAAGAAAGAAGATAGACAACTGTTTAGTCGACTGCAATAATTGCACCGACTTTTTGTGCTTTCGCTGCCGATCATTTAAACCTGCCACAGTCTTTCCCGTTATTCTCAGTGACTTTTGTAAAACAAAAGAACTGAATAAACAGTAGTTCAGAGTTGATGTTATAGTAGAAAGTATTCGTAGATAAAATCAGAGAAATGCTTAAGAGAGCCAGTACAGATGTGAATATTTAGCAGAAATGCATGTTGATGATCGGGTACATGCAGGGATGGATCCATATTGACTGGAAGGAGGAGGAAAGGATAACTGCCAAAAAAGGCATATATAAAAACATAAATGATGAATGTTCATTTTTTACAATGTTTAGGAAATCTTTGTCCTTTATTAACCCTCCTATGCCCAGGCTGAAATTTGGCCCAGTAAGCACCGCACCCACAGACAGTCACTTGAGTATTTTTGGTTGCATTGCCAATTGTTCACACATGTGTATTTTTCTCTAAGAGTGCTGGAGTTAGTGGCAGTCAACCACACGTGTGTATGTCCTACATAAGTTATATGCAGAGTCACACAGAGCTGTGTATGTACTGCATATACAGTTGAGTGGTTTTGGTTTGACCTCCTACCATACCCACATGTCCTTGCATTTATTTGAGTGCACTGCACAAAGTCAATGGGTTGGGAGGTACATGGAAATTTTGAGTGTCTTTGATTGTTAAACCTATAGGAGGGTTAAATAGACCTGTAAACTTGTGGGGAGGGGGGGGGGGAGGAGGGAATTGGACTGGAGTGGCAAGCACAGTTGAGTGGAACGCATGCAGCAGGTGGAAATTTGCAAATGATATATTAGGTAAACTTGTAGCTTTGCATTGTGAGGATGATAAGTAAGAATAATTGCGGTGACACCATGTGGAATCTCAATTGAGTAGTAATTAGTTCTGAAAAGAACTGGAGGTACAACTCGACGTTTCGATCAGTATGCTCTGATCGTCCTCATTCTCCTGAGGACGATCAGAGCATACTGATCGAAACGTCGAGTTGTACCTCCAGTTCTTTTCAGAACTAATTACTACTCAATTGAGATTCCACATGGTGTCACCGCAATTATTCTTACTTAAATGATATATTGTGCATAAGTTATTGTTGAGTAGAAGTCTGCATAAGGGCGTGGAGGTGATCTCCTGGTCTCCTCCCCCAGTCCCTGCCTGCAAACATTAAACCTGTTCTACATGCAGTTTAATGGATCAAAATCAGTAAAATAGTGGTTTACGCTCAGTGCACATCGTAGCCCTCTAGCAGTGAATTTATACCAAGTGTCTTGATGATAGCCACTTTGGCGTTGTGTGAGCGTTGTGCGTACACTTTATGTGCGTATGTTATGGTACTAAGCGCTAGCGTCCGTGCCAGCCAATGATAGCTGGAGATATTCCATGCGTACGCACATCAACTGCAAAATACGCCAAACGTGACGCACTATCGTTGCCTTTCACCCTCTGTGGTTTAACAACATTTGCCCTCAACGGTTCATGCACTGTGTGAATAATTTGCATTAGTAGTCTCACTTGTCTTATCAAGTTACAATCACTGAGTTATTTGATCCATACATCAAGAAAATGAATATTTGTTGGTGATTATGTTAACCTAAATATAACAGGCCCCATTCATCAATGTGCAGTGTGCATTACATCAGGCTTGATGCCTGGGGGTATTTCTGTCACAAAAGTACAAATTATTCCATGTCATGATCAGCTTGGATGGTGGATCAGTCAGTTCCAAATTAAGTCTACTGGTTCAGATTAGTGTGGATACATTCTCATTCCATTAGTGGTTAAAAGTATCTGCTGCCCCCACCCTAAAAGAAGCAATCTGAATACATGCCTATCTGTTACTACTTATGTGAATATGTCCTTATGGGACATTCCCCTTGGCCAATGTTACGGTGACTGATGTTTCGGTGATTTACACATTGTGACTGATGTTACAAATTGAAACGGATAATTGTGACCAGTTTAAACATTGGGACTGATTTAACATGTTGTGACTAGTAAAGTTTCACATTGTGACTGATGTTACACATTGTGACTGATACACATTTGACTGATGTTACATGTTGTGACTGATGTTACACATTGTGACTGATGTTACACATTGTGACTGACGTTACACATTGTGACTGATGTTACACATTGTGACTGTGCAACAAAACCCGTTAAGCCAGGTTTTTATTCATCTTAGCATTTTTTCTGCTTAGAAATTGGCCCCAGTTTTGCTTTCAAATGGGTAACATTATTTTAAGACTCCCACTGGAGTTGTCTCATTTCTAGTTAGATTTGTTGGCCTGTGACACAGTATGAATGGTACAGCGCTAATATACAGGTCTATCCTTCTAAAGCAAGAACTCAATGGCTTAGAATACAAAAGCAAATGTGTATACATACAAACTAAATTCAATATGAACTGATAGATTATCTAGTCCTTATAAATAAATTGCAAATATAAATTTGAGGGATTTTTACTTTCGTGTACAACTCATTAACATTAATAAAGTATACAGAGAGTATTACTGTCAAAAAGAGAAAATTGGCTATGGTTGAACAAAGATCAATTATTGTTGTTGACCAATATATAGTATTCTTCAAAATATTATTTTACTTATATTCTTATTATCTCATTATTATTCAAAGGTGTATAAGATGGTTAGACCAAACGGTTTTTGTGAGTCATTTGTAAATCTGGAGAAATCACAGGCCCATTTGATATTAGCTTTGTAATGAAATGCGTTTTTAAAAATTCAATTTTAAGTGAAACGGTTCAAATTGTTGAACCATTTAAATATTCCTTATTATTCATAAGTAGTGTAAGATATTAACTCAAATGGACTGGATTCGGTAAAAGGAAGTTTGTTATATAGGCTTTATTTTGTAGCCAATTGGGCGGCCTTTGTAAGGGGATTTTGGTTTCTTTCTGTTGTTTCTACCTCAAAATAAGGTAATTATACTCTACTATAGCGTGAGAGGAATGTTTCTGCAATTATATTTTAAAATAGTACCCTATTTTAATACAAATATGTTTCCTTTTTTGTTGATCCACCCCCATACTGTTCTCTTCATCCACTGAAAAATATGGACAAACTAATTTTATTTATAGGCAGAATTGATTTAAAATTAGCATTTTTCAGGAAATGGTTTGAATATGATTTTCTTGATTTTAATTTTTATGTTTGAAGGAAAGTGTAACATGTTTGGGTTTAAATGTACGTATTCATGGGCTTTGACAACCCTTTCTCTTACTAGAATTAACTCCTTTTTCTCTCATCTCCTCAGACTTTTTACAAATCCAAGAAGAATTTTATGTAAAATTTCAAGTATTGTTCATTCGTATCTGAAATAAAATCCTTTGTCGATATCGAATGAAATGTTATCTAAATATTGATGGTCGAAGTCAACTCTGGCCAGGTATCAATCTCATAGAGTTGCTAAGCAATTATTCTCAATTGACAAGTATAAATGTATGAAAAATTACTGGTAACCAATACCGCCTGTTAAGCATTTCCTTTCAGCTTAGCAGGTGTTTGTCCCCTGGACACAGGCCTATTAGTTCTAACTAAAATGCGTCAGATGCTAGGAGCTTATCTGTCACTTAATACTCACCTAATAATCAACATCTCGGACAGTTTAAATAATATCTGAAAATAATATCTGTTTTTTGCCAAACATGTTGAATTGTTATTTTTCTTTCTAGAATGGTAAAGCATTTTACACCTTACCGTTCATCAAACAGCGATGAGTTTGTTACGTTTGTTACGGTGATTTATAGTAAGGCAGATATGTGAAAAAATTGTGGGTTTTGACGTACAAGCATGAAATTTGGCAGAGTTACAGACCATGGTCCTGGGAATATTTTAAGATTGGGAGCCACCTGAAAAAGGTCACATGACAGCCATGGCGGCCATTTTTAAAAATGGCCGCCATAAACCATATTTGACATAGGGAATTCCATCTAAGATTAAGATTAAAAGAAACTTAGGAGTGCAATTATATCTGAACATCCAAGATGTGACCCAAGAATGGTAAAATAAGAATCTGCAATCGCATAAAATGATATTTTTGTTGGAAAATTACAATTTTTTGCGGGAAAATGAAATTTTTTACGGAATTTGCGGGAAAATGCGGAAGTATGTGTATTTTTCATGCAAAATAGAAGTAATGCCTTTACATTCCCTCCAAAATTGGCAATAAACCTGCTCAGTCAACAAAATATCAGAAGTGTCAATGTTTAACATACTTTGAAATTGATTGGAATCCCTTTGTAGGAGGAAGTAGTCCGTGGCTTCCGTCGATTCCCCATGTAAACTTGCAAACAGTGAATAAATACACCTCCGCAAACAGCCGATAGTTAGTCGTTAGTTCTGCCTTACATGTCTTACATGTCACAATGTTTTCCACGGCATGGCTGGCACAATCCAGTGCATTTCAAGGCAGCCTTTGTACAGTTGCACCCTCCCTTGCATCCAAGTTTACAGCCACAGCATATAAGTTCTCTTGATGACTTGTTGGCCTTAGGTAGGGTGGTCCACAATGGTTTCCAGTTGGGCGGATCAATCCATCCCCAATTCTCAGGTGATGGCATTGCTATAGCAACTTTGAAGGCTTTGCCCCAGCAGTGACCACCCTGGTACACAGCCCTCTTGATATGCTGCAACAAAGCTGCCTTGGTTGGAGGAATGGCATCCATGGCTCGTCCTTTCTTTGCAAACATCTCTTGTCGAGCTTTATCTATGTCGAGCTTTATCTATGTTCACCAAAGTGCTAGTGCGGTAGTATAACAAGATGGTAAACAGTTCAAGTACAGCCAAATCATCATCACCTATTTGTGCTGGTCCAGTGGACAGGGCGAGGAAAGTAGGAGTAACGTCTTCATATGTCTTCCAGGTTTCCCAGGCAGTCTTCTTCCCCTTTGTGTTGAAAGACGAGACTGTATCACATCCAGTATATGCATGGAAGATTGGAAGAGCTTGGGACTTGTTGGGGCCAAGAGATGCTGCAATTTCATGGGCAGGAATGTATCTGAAGTGTTTGGCTGCCCCAAATGCCACCCACAGCTCCTGGATCTTAAGCTTGCTAACTGAAGCTACAGCCAAAACAACTACGTCTGTGTCCACTGTGCGCAGTAGAATTTTCTGGAAACTCTCACTGATTGCATCTGCTAGGTGCAAGATCATTCGCGTGTCCGCCTCTTCATGATCGCCAGGGGCTAGGCGACTTGTGTCCCGAGGAGGGATGCACAACACATCTGAACCATTTGTGGTAACTACCTGCTTGTTAGTTTACATATTTGCAATGTGCTTTGCCAGGAAAGCAAACAACTCTGTCTTATTTGCATCGATCCGCAGAAACTGTTGCCAGTTTCCTGGCAGGTTGGTGGATCTGACAACTCTTCTGCTGATGCCTTTACCACGCTTGCTTCTTGCATGAGATTTCAAGCTGCTGTCGCTGTACTGGTCCCATACTATGTCCACTCGACTAGCGTGTTGCAGCTGACGTTCTATATATGGCAAGAACACCTTCAGTGCATAATCAGGTCTTAGCAGTGACGGGTTTGAGAATGTTGACCACCACAGCTCCATCTAGGATGGTAACATCAGTGTCTGGGGCATCACCTTTGGATTCTGCACATTTCTCCAGACATACCAGGAGATCAGATTTGGTTCCTAGTCTTAAGTTGCCAAACTGAGACAAAGATGGGGGACATGCTTGATTCTCGTGACGGAAAAAATCTTCTAGGTCACCATCTCGTGACTGGCAGGCAATGTATAGTCTCGAAAATAATGAACAATCACTTTTCAGGGAAGACACTTGAAGGATTGCATTTGACTTCTTTCTTGGAGGAGTTTGGCTGAATAACGATAATTTGTTCTTCTTGATTGGCTCTGAAAGAGGTGTTGATTGTTCAAGCAGTCGATCTGCTAGGAAGGTATCGTATTGTTGCTGAAATCTTCCCTGCGATCAATTCCATAATTCTCAGGGGTGGGATGCTGGAATAGTGATATCCATGTGCCGTGGAAGGAATCGGTGGCAGTAGTTGCGCTCGGATTATGGTCTGTTATCGACAGCTGCAGTAGTGAATAGCCCTTGACATAGATTTGGAGGGCAGACTGCCTGGTCTCGACGGTACTGCTCACACACACTGTTGCCAACTTTCGTAGAAATATCCATCACTCGGTCATAGGAGATGGAGAGTCCCAGGTCAAACAGCGTCTCCACCAGCTCCTGCTTCTGTGTCTTTGCATGGATTGTCAGTCCCACATACATGGGCAGTGGGGTTTCTCTGGTTTTGCTGTGACGGACACCACTACTTTCAGCCCATCGACGAGAACAGCTGTGAAACTGCAGCAGTTGGGCAATACTGAGGGTTGCCTGAGTCAAGCTATCACTTGTCTGGGACTTGATGTTGGAACCATTGACGATCATCATCACCATTGTCAACAGGGATTGAGGAACAGACTTCACCTGACAGTCCTCATCAAATGAACATGAGAATGTATCTTGCATTTGGAGCATGTCTTTCCTTACAATGTTGGCTGCCCTTGCTAGACATATTGCTTCCTCGTCATAGTGTTCATTGCAGGCCTTCCGCAAAGCAAGCCCAAGGTCTTTGTCGAATGCTAGTACGTCACGCCCTTCTTTACGTGCTGTTAGATCTTGGAAGTGGGCAAGTATGCGATTTTTAAGTTCAGTACTATGTGGGCGGACATGTTGCTCCACTCCTAGTTGCTCTAGTCGAGTGGAATAAAGTTTGACAATGTCTGCAAGTTTGAAGACGGGAGCAACATCTTCATCCATTCTTCTCTCATCGATGTATGTCGGCAACTCTGCTCGAGCAATGGCCATGGAAAACTTTGTCTATTTGGTTTACCTTGTGCTTGTTTTGCAGTGCTGTAGCTCTGTTGTAGAGTTTAACCAAACAACATGGATGGTACTTAGCATCCTGTGCAACCATGTCTCCAGCACTCAGTTTGGATAGTAGGCGCCCATCTTGCAAGTCTAATGCGCATTTACGAACGCGAGAGTCCAGGCGAAACGTTGATGCTTCACGGAGAGGTTCGGATGTAGACAACTCGCAAAAAAAACATACATCTGTTGTGGCTGCTTTATTATAGACACTTTGGCGTGTGTACTTCTTGGACGATGCCGAACTAAGCGTCGCTATCTTTCCAGTCAGATTTCCTCTTTTCTGCTCGCTGCAGCTTTGTGGTATTGAATTTCATATGACAAGATTTGTGCCACTTGGCCTTGTGCTCCTGCAGGGTTTGTTCTATGCCATTTCCCTCATCCAGTCGATTTAGGTCCAATGGAATTGGCAGTTCATGTAGCTCGTTGAAACGCCAATTTTTAAAGGAATGTAAAGGCATTACTTCTATTTTGCATGCAAAATACACATACTTCCGCATTTTCCCGCAAATTCCGCAAAATATTTCATTTTCCTGCAAAAAAGTGTAATTTTCCAACAAAAATAGGCCTATCATTTTTTGCGATTGCAGATTCTTGTTTTATCATTCTTGGGTCACATCTTGGATGTTCAGATATAATTGCACTCCTAATTAGTTTCTTTTAATCTTAATCTTAGATGGAATTCCCTATGTCAAATATGGTTTATGGCGGCCATTTAAAAAAATGGCCGCCATGGCCGTCATGTGACCTTTTTCAGGTGGCTCCCAATCTTAAAATATTCCCTGGGCCATGGTCTACAACTCTGCCAAATTTCATGCTTGTATACGTCAAAACCCACAATTCTTTGCTCTATTTGCACATATCTGCCTAACTATTATACGCACAAAAATATTATGTAAATTTAAAAAACACTAGGCAGTTCTCAAACTCCCAGATAATCTTCAGTGTTTTTTTTTCACCATCCAGACTCATTCCTGACCATGCAGCTTTTATATCAATTAATACATGATCTGCGCTGAGCCAGTATTTCATCTTAAACACCAATTCGAATGTAAGATTGTGTTTTGGGGACTCTTCTTTGGGATATCGAATATGAAATCATCAAACTAACCAACCCACACACAAGTCAACTAACCAAAGAACACACAAATAAACACCGCAGTTTAATGATGAGACATGTGTCTCATCAAAAAAGGGAAATTGCTGGAAAATTATAGCTTTAAAAATGTTCCTCGTCATAGTAATTAAATATAATTAACCTTCTTAGATCCATTTGAAAATGTTTAATTTAATTAATTTACATTGCTTTATTAGGGCCTATACTTTCCTTACTTCGCATTGATAATTAGCCTTTCCTTCCTCATCGGGAAGTGACATTTTTGGCACAAACTCCTCAGTTCTTTCAAGAAAAAGTTGCTTTTACTACGACATGATATTGTAATAGTTTAAAAGATTCTTTCTACATATGCCCAATTGCTTTATATGGGTTCTTATATCTGAAATACATCTGAAGACATTTTATAAGTATCGGTATTTTATAAGTATTTGATTGATTTATTGATTTTTTTATTGTTTTTATAAATATTCTAATGTATTCGACTCTTATAGTTTGTGTATGTTTTATTCGTTGCTTGTATTTTAATCCTTTCAAAAAAGAGATGAGGATGGTGCAGTATTTAAATACACTCCTGGAAACATTCCTGAGCGGTAAGACAAACAAACAAAGAAACAAATAAATAAACAATCAAAACAAACACCCCAACAAAAAACTAACAGTCAAATATACATTACACAAGTGCATAACTTTTGTTCCTTCGAATTTACAAAGTTTATACTTCCCCAGACCCCAAAATATATATTTGTCGTTTGAATTGGTGATTTAGAGGGACAGTATCGTCACGATCACCAGGGCATAGAATCAAAGCGATAGTTTTAGATTATCTCAGTGACTGAAAATAATACCCACATGATAAGGTCATTATATTATCGTTGCTGCTGCATAAATGAGCCAGTAATTTCCAGTCACGATATTCATCTTGAACTAGGACACCGATTCCATGCCCTGTTGAAAGCCTGCTCTGATCGTGACCTTATTGTCCCTTTAAAGGGAAGGTATGATTGATAATTACTGGATTATCGAATTAACAAATTCTTTAAAAAACTTGGTGTAAAGTTAGTACACGTATCAGTCACCAGAGAAGTTATTCCGTCTGAAGTACTTTCATTATCGAGAAAACAGAAATTGCTATATGTCGAATGTACAAACAGTTATCGTCAAGCAACTTTCTTTGTTTTCTCAAAAACGTTAGTACCTGGTGAAGCTTTCACCAGGTAATTTTCTGAAATTTGTCTTGTAAACTAGAGGGTTGAATGATCAATCTTAAGTTACCAAATATCAGTAGTGCGCCCTCTCTTTAAGATTTATCACCCATGTTTTTCGTTATTTTACATGCATTTTACATGCAATCTACTTGTTTATATGAAAGTACTTTGCAGAAAGGAAAACAAATTCTTAAACACATTTTACAAAATATTCGTCAGAAGTATGTTTTTTATAGTAATTAAAAACCGAGATGAATTTATAGCGGGTCCCGTCACATTTTTTCACTTCAGTAGTCCTGATTACTTTTAAACAATTTTGTTGACAATATTTTGTGAAATATCTCATTCAAAAAATATGAGATTTTTTTATTATTTGTTTGAATGGGAAACAGATTAAAATAAATATTGCTTGAAAAACAACGAAAAATATTAATACGGGTGATATAATCTTGAAAGATGAATTCAGAATAAATAATTTATTTCAATACGAGATTTACTTTGAATTGCCGCTGCCCTGTTTTCTTCCATTGTATACATGAAGGTATGTTGATTGTAACGTTTGTCTACACTCTAAAAAACGAAGTGCTGAATATAGCACCTGAAGTGCTAATTTTAGCACTTTTAGGAACTTGTATAGTGACAGCACCTTGTTTTTTAGAGTATGCGCACACCATTGCATATGAATGTTATATGACTATTATATTGGTTACTTGAAATAATAATATTAGAAAGTGTAAATGAATATACTTATATTAACACTGAAATGTTACTTTTGTTGCCCAGATGCCTAACGGTTTTACTTATTTCCTTGTTTTCATTTAAAGGATTAGAATTATACTTTTGATATATTCCCTTAGTTTTATTATTTTAATTTTCTTTTTTCTTTTTTCTTTTGAGCGAAACAAAAACTATTATTGTTTTGTTATGTTTTGAAATATCTTTAACCTTCGATGTTAAATTGGGTCTTTTGCATACGGTTAAGTATATGGATATTTGCATAATAATTTTTGCAAAAAAACTTGACGGTTTTGTCGTAAATCAAAATTTACAACAGAAAAAAGATATCTTCGATAGTCAGTGTTTTCATTATGAACCTGGACAAGTTCTATTTACCCACCCCATGTATCACCCAAACCGACAAAGACATACGTAATAAACAAAAGACCTTACAAGGACATATAACCTACAGACAGCAAAACAGACGAACGGACAAAAGAATAAGTACTATGACAGTACAATTTCATAATATAGAGCAGCCATCTTGACTTTGTAACACACAGGTCTATTGGAATCAAAACGCGGCTGATGTTCAATATAGACTGGTGCCTTTGTAAAAGTTATCCATTCATTGCAATTTTATGATAGGTAGGTTAGCAGGCAAATTTTGACAAAGGGTCCACGGAGTGATAACAGACTAATAACGGAAGGGGCATTCAGTTAGGCTTACAAAATCAATGACTTGCACAGCAACATGCGTCCCACAGAATGCACCCCAACAAGGGGAACGCAATTTGAAAAGAGGGGTGGGGATAACCACCAAATTTGAAGAAGTAAAATGGATAAAAGTATATTTTTTGCTCATCCAAGATGGGAATATATACACGCTTGCTCATTGTCCAGTCAAACACCAGGAGATTACATTACAGCTTAACGAGAAAAAAAACATTGACAGTCTTTCACATCCCCTGGGTGGGGAAACTAACATCCCCAGGGTGGGAACGGTTGACGCTTGACAGAGTCCTCGTAAAAAAAGATTTATAGTTTATAAGTTTTTGACATTTTGTGATTACAAAAATTACTGACGCCAACAGATAGACAATCGGACTGACGGACGGACGGACAAGAAGAACCAATATATGACAGATGAGTAAATTATCCTTCACAGTACTGTTTTATTTCTCAAAGGAAATTACTTCAAATATTCAACAGTATTAGGTATTTGTTTTCAGAACGTTAAAAAGTGCGAACCGTTTTTGTAAGCCGATCGTATTTCTCTGTAGTTTCATTATAATTAAACGATTGGAATATTGTTCGGGCCGGCTACACTGTATTGTGGAAATATTAAAAACTAAATAAACTCGATTTTTATTAAGTCTGTCTTCGGTTAAGTTGTTTTGTTTATTTATAGGTGTAGCAATAATCTAGATATTAAAAGTCATTACTGGCTACAACTTTGTGCATGAAACACACTTCAAAGACGCAATATATAATATTCCGTGTGAATTTGTTTTTCGAAAAAGTTGTTGAATATGTGCTGCGCATTCGCAAGTAACTTTAAAATAAGTAATGTCACAACATAATTGATCGGGTCATGTATACTGGGTAATTAACTTAATAAATTAATTTATGACGCAACATGATCAACAAATTAATTGCTATAGATAACTGTTGGCATGGCACCCAAAGTTTGTTAATGCTTTGGTAAATTATTTGTGAAATATCTTAGTGATTAACCTCCCTTTTACAAGGAAAACAAAAGCGCAAAGCTAAAAACAAATTTGCTGGCGAAATAAAACTCAAAGAATATTCATCTTAGAATGAAGAAATATGTATTTAAATTTACCTGTGAAAGTATCAGATGAAAGAGCGCTGATGTTTCTGAGGCATCTACGGTGAAACAAATAACATGAAAAGACACATCAGTTGCTTGTTTTGTAGACAAACCTGGAGAGTCCAAGCCTTAAAGTTTGAGACTTGGGGCAAATTTCATAGAACTGCTAATGGTGCCCTCACACCATAGCGTATGCTGAAACCTATGAGTTGCGTGTAAAAAATATTTTTATACGCACCAAACGCAACCAAAATCAACAATTTTGTCAATTTCTAACCTATTCAACCTATGGGTTGCGTGTGAGTTGCGTGTGGGTTGCGTGTGGGTTGCGTGTGGGTTGCGAACTGAACTTATGATACCCCAATATCTGCGATCACCTGCGTACGAGTTGCGTGCGAGTTGCGTGTGAGTTGCGTGCATAACTTACGAGTTGCGTTTGAGTTGCGTTCAAAACTTACAAGTTGCGTTGGACCTGCGTGCTAGTTGCGAATATCGGTAACGTGATAAAAACCTATAAAAGCGGAGCCGATTCAGTATTTTCTTCAGTACTGATTTGGTCATCGAAGAGTCTACCTCGGAGGTCCACCAACAACTGACACCGATCTAGAAAAGGCCCACAATTTATACCATTTCTCAACACGCATGTAGTACGCAACTAACACGCAACTCACACGCAACTCACACGCAACTAATAGGTTGGATACGCAGGGCATAGGTTGGGGATACGCTGGGAATACGCAAAATAGGTTGGGGGTACGCTACACACGCAACAGGATTGCAACAGGCACGCAACACGATCGCAACAGGTACGCAACACATTCGCAACATGTACGCTACCAAAACCTGGCCAGATACCTCAAATTTGGACCTGCGATCACCTGCGTTCATAACTTATGAGTTGCGTACCTGTTGCGATCGTGTTGCGATCGTGTTTCGTGCGTAGCGTCCCTGTTGCGTATAAATTGATCGCAGGCATTCGCAGAGAATTATTGAACATGTTCAAAATTTCTAAACTTACTCTGCGTGTGTCTGCGATCATCTGCGTGCTTGTTGCGTACTTCAAACCTATAAAACCTATTAGTTGCGTGTGAGTTGCGTTCGGAACTTATGACCACTATTTTTTATTCGCAACCATACGCAACTGGTGATCGCTATGGTGTGAGGGCACCATTAGCAGAGAAATTTGCTGAACATTATGAAACAGGTTACCAGCCAATCTGCACTCATTTTGTGTACAGGTTTGGCTGGTGGCTAACAAAATCTGCTAAGCAAAATAGTTTTGGTAAGCAACAGAACCAACCGGCTCTTCTCAGAGCCATCACTTTTTCCCAAAAAGAGATCATTACTTGGTGTACCCGAAAGAACTCAAGAACAAATTTTTCCTGCTTATCAGCTCTGTGAACATTGACCCTGATCATCCACAAACTTTGTGAAGTTAATTTCAATTAATACTTAGTTCTTTAAGTATCCATACTTAACGAAGCATCTATTCGTATAGGTATATTTAGATTTTTGTAATTACTGATGCATTATAGATAGTATAATGCATCAGTAATTACAAGAATCAAAATATACCTATACGAATCAACCTGTTTCAGCTTATGTCATCTTATCAATGGTGAAGATGCATTAGGATTTGTCGTATTCATTCTAACGTGGAATGTACGTCTCTGGAAGACAAATTCATTGTCAAAATTCGCTTAATTAGTCCTAAGTGTCCGGTTTCTGGTCATTGGTCGGTGTGGTGTCTTTTTTCCAAAATGGCAATACGCAGGGCCGGATTTAGACATGTGGAGGCCCCTGGGCAGCCTTCAGTAGTGGAGGCCCACCCTACCTTAGAATACTAAAAACTAAAAGGTGACAAGAGTCACAAGACATAGTTACAGTCATCCATCCATAAAGTAATTTTTTTTTCAAGTAGAAAGAATCTGAATAAGCAAGCAAGCAGGTCAATCATGATCAATCATAACAAGAATATAGTACAGTACATATATTTACAGACCAGCCTACAGTTCAGGTAAGCCTACATTTTTCCTTACAATTTTTTTTCATGAAATATGTGGAGGCCCCTGGTTGTGGAGGCCTCTGGGCAACTGCCCAGCTTGCCCAGTCCTAAATCCAGCCCTGGCAATACGTGATACATGTATACGCTGGCACCAAATTTCCCATACACAAAGTATGGTGGCTAAGAGAGGCCTCACAAATCGGGCAAACCCCTATGTGAAAAAGTCGTTTAAAACACAGCATGGCAGAATTCCAATCGATCCAGCAATTTTGGCTGCAATTTGGACATCGTTTCACAGCAAAACATTTTTTAAATTAATTAATTAAAAATGCCAACACGCGGGTCTGAGGCGACGCGTACGGAGACCAGAAACCGGAGACTTTTTACCTAATTGTACAAAAATTTAAGCACATTTGACATAAATATTTCAATGGCTGTTTGATACCATCATCAACTTTACACCAAGTACGTTTCATGTAAATCTGTCATCATTTATGGTTGTTTTTTTGAGAATACAATAGTGTAACGGGATTTTAATCTTACTAGGATTTGAAAACCGAGGGCTACAATCTTTGGCTGGTATAATCTGGTAATTACCAACGTTGTTTCTTCCCTTGAATACTAGACTCTATAATATTTCCATATAAAGACATGACCTGGAACAGCTACTTAAAGGACAGGTGCAAGCCCGTTCATTGGACAAAACTTTCCTTTGATATTCAAATAACTGCGATCAGGCCATGAATGTTGGTACGTGTATGTATTCAATGTTAATGCTCTAATGTACATATTGCAGTTACATTGATATGTCATTTTGTCTCAAGTCTCTCCTGCCGTCCATTCAGTTTAAAAATTGCTTCTTTAATAAAGATTCTGGAGTATTTTCTGAAGAAAACAAGAAACCTATTTATTCATGAGAAACGCTCATTGACCTGAAAACATTGTACACGGGACAGAACACACTTAATGAATACGACGGGTTCATGGTATCTGCGTCGATCGCTGATATTAGCGTATCAACTGTGACATATTGGATTAGGCCCTACACGGTTTACTTTATGAAAATTGGAACATCAATCACATACCGAATGAACTTTCGCAAGAACTTCAAAGAAGCTCATTGAAGTCGACACTGGGTAAGTAATAATCAGACGAAGTCTTTGATTTGAAATTCGGCGTTTGTCCTTTAAAGGGAAAGTTCAACATTTGTATTTGGTAACGTACGTTCGTTTTTACAAGAAATACAGGCCTATCACCAAATTAATGTGTTCACGTTTTTAAGAAAACGATGAAACGAACTGTTACATATGTTTTACAAAAGGTTGCTGAACGGCACATTCATTGTGTAAATCTTGTTTTCTCTAATATGAAAGCACTTTAGACTGAGGATGACTGATACGTTTAATATTTAATAAGGTTTAAGATAATACTTTGTTAATTGCAAATCTGGTAATGTTGTACATTCCCTTTAAATCAGGCTGGATTTGATTTTCAAATTATATAATTTGTCTGAGAATGTCGATGAATGTAACACATTCTATACAGTACTGTTTGGAGTCATTTACAAGTAATCTTTTAATTTGGAGTGACTGTAATGGAGTAGTATGGAAAAGGGCGGTTCTATCTTTCTAAAAAAAGATAGAACCGCCCTTTTCCATACTACTAATGGTTTAGCTAGGATTTTCAAAGTAGTAAATATCATTTTATAAATGGCACACCTACCCACCTCCCCGTTGAGCGTCTTTAAATTTGTCGGTTCATTTGAGCTTGGAGTCAGTAAATTTATCTCCAAAAATGTTTGCCCCACCCCCACTCTGAAAATCTTGGCTACTCCACTGGGTGAATGGGGTAATAGACCAACACCATCAGAAATGTGCATGTACATTGTGTAAAGGCCTACTGCCTTTTTACCCCCCCCCCCCCATTTCATATTATGTTCTTTAACCTAACCACCCCATATCCTGCAAAATCTTCAAAGGGGCACTTTTGGGAAAAAATTCAGCACTGTTGGAAACTGGTACTTTCATCTCTTCAAATGGGGCAAAATTACTACGTGGCAAGAAGTACAGGCCATAAGTGCTGAATATGAAAGATGAAAATGAATGGTGCATTTTGAAGATAAGGGCATGTTTCCAAAAGTGCACTGATGGATTTTGGAGGATTCAGGAAGGTTCCTAGCCAGAATACCTAGGGGGTTAGGGTTCAGGAAGGTTCCTAGCCAGAATACCTATAGGGGGTTAGGGTTAAGTGATCCAATTATTTACCAGGTCATGTATTTTTCTCTCTCATGCTATTTTGTTGATTCATCACTGTCAACAAGTTTAGATTGCTTTTATTAAAGTATTCTTTAAAATTAGTTGGACTGTTTTCTGGATAAAAAATACAGCATTTGCCTTGCTTTCTTAGCATAAAGCTTGTCATTAATTCATCTTTATTCGATTCAATATTTATTTCACTTATCAAAACGTTGAACATTAATTAATATAACATTATGGAAGAGCAGCAATAATTGCAAATGATGTCCCAATTGTAATATACTTTGCTTTGTTTTCTTCTCTTCGTCGTTGAAATAATTGAAAGATATGAATTAATACTGACCGATAATTTCAACCTACAAATGGGGAGGGCGCCCTCACACTCCTCTGGTTAGCTACTGAGAATCGGTTGTTAAATAATAATAATAATAATAAATAATAATAATAATAATAATAATAATAATAATAATATAATAATAATAATAATAATGACTTATATATCGCACGTATCCACCAAACTGGTGCTCAAGGCGCATTATATTATTAATAATAATAATAATGTGTGGAATTATATAGCGCATGTATCCACCAACTAAGTGGTGCTCAAGGCGCATTATATCATTACCCCTGCTCATAATGCTCATAAGGCTCATAAATCATTCCTGAAACCATCTCAGCTCCCTGGGGAGTATACAGCTCAATTGCTGCTATTACAGCGCATATAGGGCTAATCAACCAACTCTGCCCTCACAGGTACCCATTTAACCCCTGGGTGGAGAGAAGCAATTATGGTTAAGTGTCTTGCTCAAGGACACAAGTGTCACAGCCGGGATTTGAACCCACATTCTGCTGCTAACACCAGAACTTGAGTCCGGTAAGCTAGACCGCTTGGCTACGACACTCCACTATTACCCCTGCTCATCAGGCTCATAAATCATTCCTGAAACCATCTCAGCTCCCTAGGGAGTATACAGCTCAATTGCTGCCATTACAGCGTATATATGGCTAATCAAACACAACAACCAACTCTGCCCTCACAGGTACCCATTTACCCCTGGGTGGAGAGAAGCAATTATGGTAAAGTGTCTTGCTCAAGGACACAAGCACCATGGTCGCGGTTGGGATTCTAACCCACATTCTGACGACTCAGCCATCAGAACACAAATCCGATGCACCAAACCGCTCGACCATGGCACTCCAAATACGAGTGTATGGAACCATTGTATGTTAAATAAGAGTGTATGCAAACAAAGTGAAACAACTCAAAAATCAAACCAATTAACTTTAAAGCCATTGCGATACTTAAATACATTTACGTGACCATATACACGGTAAAATTTATTTCCTGGGTGGTATGTATGGATCTGTTCCCTAAACCTATATAGGTTGTAACTTCTTTGTGGGGATTGAGAAACTGTAATAACCCTCTTCTAATCAACTTTCAAATGTCATCAAAGGGTGATGTAGGTAAACCCACACTGACATAACAAATACACAATGTTTAAGGAGACATTAATTCCAGAATAACTAATATATTTTAATTAACAATCCATGCATAACAAATTAACAATCATACCAATGAAAATAATTATTAACACACATTTTTCTGAGCTTTTGAGAAAACTGTCTTTTGTGTTGCCAAGTGAGGGCACTCTTCCAATCATCAATTGCCGCAGCATTGCTTATCATACTGTAGCAGGTCTAGTGCTGGAGACATTAGTTATTTGAGTAATTCCCCAAAATGTCTGTAAGCTAAAACTTTAATATAAATTTGACTTTGAACGTTTATGAACACTAATATTTGTAACTTGGTGTCAAGAAACTACATGTGTTTTGAACATGAATCTAAAGCAATCAAGATATAAAGTATTGATTTAATTTTAGCTTACCGGATTCAAAGTTCTGGTGTTAGCAACAGAATGTGGGTTCGAATCACGGCCGTGACACTTGTGTCCTTGAGCAAGACACTTAATCATAATTGCTTCTCTCCACCCAGGGGTTAAATGGGTACCTGTGAAGGCAGAGTTGGTTTGCTCTATATGCGCTAGAAATGGCAGCAATTGAGCTGTATACTCCCCAGGGAGCTGAGATGGTTTCAGGAATGATTTATGAGCCTTATGAGCAGGGATAATAATATAATGCGCCTTGAGCACCACTTAGTTGGTGGATACGTGCGCTATATAAATCCACACATTATTATTATTATTATTACACCGACGTGTGTATAGCACTGTATACTCAGTGCTTTCTGAGTGTCTGTGAAAGAAAACTACACAGGTGACTCGGGCAGGATTCGAACCCACGACCTCCTGCTTAGTAGTGCAGACCAAGATATAAAGTAATTAAACATTTGTCAAAATAAACACTGGGTGCAAATTAGGTTTGGGATTCAAAGATTATTTGATAAGTCTTAAACAAATTTTGTCAACAGATTGTCTTCATGCGTACACGTACTTCCATTCTGAATGGTTAAGATTAGGTTGTCTTTTTGCTAATTGAATACATAATAACCAGTCATCAAAACCAATATTAACATAAACTATAGCTAATTTTGTCAAAACATACTTTTTAGAAGAGTGAAGATATAATTTTTTTAATAAACTGGTGTCCATTTAAAAAAAATGTATAAATCGACAATCAATAAAAAGTACCTGTTATGTGCCTTTTTTCTGAACATCGGAGCCCTAATTGATTCAGACTTGAGCTGAAAATCTGTTCTTTCTTGCATTCGGCTCCTTAACCGCAACCCCTACAGTCATTTCAAAGGCACCCTAATGAATACTACAAAATGCAACAGCAGAAAAGTGTGCAGACTGCTTAATGCAACAAGATCTACCAGCTTGAACAATGGTTTTTTTTGTTCTCTGCAACAACTATTCACATTTGTTGCATTGAGCGTGGTTTAAGTACCAAATTTGTTGGTTTGTAGGCCTGTGTTCCTTCATTTTGACCCACCCTAGATCAATCCTTTGCATGTGTGCTGCCAGTGATTATGCTGATGAAAAATCATGCAAACTTTTTAAAGATGTGCCGGATATCTGGGTACCCGACCGAAACTGTCATTACCCGGTTCCATTTTTCGGTTCCAATTACCCGTAAACGACTTTTGAAATTTTTTTATTGAACATTTAAGCCACACATGTGGAAGTCGCCGATTGTTTTAACTTTTTTGTGTGGGGAAGAGGGATGCTACTCGTCGTTTTTAATATAGAAGCGGGAAATTATTACAGTAAGTCCACATTTATTATGACTTTAACCCTCCTATGGTTTGACCTTTCAAAATCTGCTTACGGGCCAAAATGGCTATCAATAATTATGAACCCTTTAAAACCCTCCAGAATTTGTTGCTACTGAACAACCACACCTTTCAATACCCTTTGAAATGTATTGAAACATTTCAACACCAGTTTGTTCAGAGAGTTGTTACACCTTTCGAAACCTTTCATAGATCCCTTTTGTCAGACAGTTTTCTCACCTTTCAAAACCCTTCAGTACAGCAAACTTGAAAGGTTTTGAAAGGTCTGACAATTCTATGGCAAATGCACTGTACATAGGAGGGCTAATAAAACAAGAGAAACTTGTGTTCATATTGGTTATTTTACACATTTGGGAGTATTTATGTGTATTTACAAAATTGTTTAAGGGTACCCGGGTATCCAAAGGTTTCCAATTTCGGGTATCTGGTTCCTGAAATATCTGAAAATGCACAGCCTTAGAACATTTGTGAACAGTGAAAGGTTCATTCATTCTGGGTAATATCTGGCCCTGGTGTACTCACAAAACATAAAGGCTCAACAAAAGCACAGTGTGTCAAACATACTCCCTAATCTGAATCAAGATCAACCTAGTCGCTATCACTACTGGATCCAGTTCCATTTATTTCACGCTTGCGTTTCTTTAGTCGCTCGATGGACTCTGTGTGACGGTTGATTTCTCGTTCATGGGCCTCGATCTCTTCGTCGTGATGTTTCTTGAGAGATTTGAGCTGCTCTGCTTGCTGCAGGGGAGGGGGAGAGGAAAACAGGAAGGGGTGATAACACTTGATATGGTCTTCTACAAGAAAACCTGCTCATCTACTAGACCTGGGCGAATAGTAAAATTTACTATTCGATTAATCGCGCGGCAACTTTTCGCGAATAGTTGGCCAAATTTTTCCCGCGCTTTATAAAAGTAATAAAACATTGAAAACAATTGATTTGATAGTAATTTCTGGCCTTTTTGTAACATTCGGACAATAAACAAACACATACATTAACCCTAACCATCCTCAATCCTCCAAAATCCTCCTTGCAGTTTTGGAGGATGGAGGATTTTGGAGGATTGAGGATGAATGGTGATTGAAGCATATGAGGATTTTGGAGGATTGAGGATGAATGGTATTTGAAAAACATGAGGATTTTGGAGGGCTGGTGTGGTAGGAGTTGCTGGAATGTGGTACTATTTAATTTTCATTTTTCTCACTCGGCAAGGTAAGTACTGGTACTCCATCTGTTTCACAGTGCTGTACATGCAGCCAGTACTAGTAGTACTAAAACCCTGCCAGACGCATCAGATTGCATCGTTTGTCAAAGTGACTTGGCTGCAGAGTGCAGCAAGATCCATCTGGTCACAAATCTCAAGGCCGAACTGCCTCAGAGTCTGTGGTCACCCAACGCAGCAGGATACAACTCTGGCATTGTTCAATGGGACCAGCTCTCAATAGCCTCAGACTTGGCTGCTTATGCACTGGTGTTGACAGCTGAATGCATCAAAGTGCACCAGACTTTTCCACCTGATGCACTGTGCTGCGTCTGGCAGGGTTAGGGCATGGTTAGGGTTACTAATGCACAATGGTAGTCTGTCTATGTACACTAGGTCACACATGTGTGACCTACATGTAGTATACCAGTACACCAGTACACAGTATACCAGTACACAAACAGACCTTACACTGTGTACCATTGTTTCAAGGACAAGTCTCCCATTGTTTATAGTTATTACTGGTCATAAACAAGGTACTCCCCTTACTGCACTGTGTCCTGACCTAAGCTCATATTTCACATTGGGTAGTTGTAAACCCAGCACTGTTTTTATGGTTGCAGGATTTTGGAGGATTGAGGAGATGAGCACCACTTATTTTGAACATACATGTAGTGCAAAATTTTGGAGGATTTTGGAGGATTGAGGATGAATGCATTTTTTGGGGTAGGGCAATCGAAGGATTTTGAAGGATTGAGGATGGTACCCAGCAACTAGGGTCTAGTGCGTTTGGGTTAAGCTCTTTAATTCCTGTTGTTGTTTTTTCTGTATTTCTTGCAAAATTGTACTCGAAATAATACATTTTCGTAAGTGAAAATCCAAAAGCCGTGTAGTTATTACTCTGGCAGCGTGGGAAACTTCCAGCTCAATTAGCATTAACAGTGCACATTGAGCACATGCTAAGTCACGCGCAGTTACGTCCATCACATATCAACAGAGGGAAGTCCACCTTTACCCAATAAAATGAACGCATTGAAGAGATCTTGTTTATATTTAAGTCGCCGTTAAGAGAAATACCAATAAGTTAACGGTCCCCCCTGTTATTTCAAATCGACTAGCCTCGTCCTATACACACAAAAATAATAATGTCTTTTGTTACGACTATAGATAATTTATAATGATATAATACAAAAAATAATAAATATGCAGTACGGAGAGAGATCATATTCGCCTTTGTTCAGTCTGCAGAGGGGTTACAACATAAAACAATTTAAATATTGTTTGTGACTGCCTTCATTTTACTGCGTTCCACCTTTTGGTTCCGCCTGACTCAGCCGCATAGCCTTTCACAAAATTATCTTTTATTTCAGCTCGTAAACGCTTTGACTTCTGTTATCAGAATGCAGAACAACAATTTTTGTAATGATTTATTTTGGCAGACAAAAGACATATAATGCAAGTACTCTGCAACGTCCAGTGTTTAAATTTATCCCAAATTGAACCTCATTTTACTTTTTCAAAATTTAAATTCAATTGCAGAATTTAGAAAACATAGGTCACTGTTTGAGACTGCAGGATTCAAGTATTGATATTCCCCCTAGAAAAAGTGGTGCAATCCAGTTCCCCCAAAAATAATTGTTCCCTAGTTACGCCACTGCTCCAGAATGCCTGTTGTCCATTTGCTGGCAGTGATGAAGTGATTTATTCTTCATACAAATGTATTACACTGTATTACATGTATTCTTAAGTGTTTTAGACATTGGCAAGGCTATGAACAGAACAATGGCAAGACAGTTACTTATGACAAATGAGTGCACCATTACCATCATTCAGCAGGTAACAGTCGCTGCAGTCACAGCAAGCCAGCCAGCCTGCTATGGCAGCTATGGCAGGCTGGCTGGCTGGCTGTGACTGCAGCGACTGTTACCTGCTGAATGATGATAACGGCTTCCTCAAAGGCATTACTTGCGTGTACTATTCGCGAATACTACAATGTGTACCACTGCTTAGACAAAACGGTGTAATTGGCAGCATTACTTGCGAATAGTTCGCAAACAGTTCACGGCCACAATTTTTATGCAGTGTAAAGGCAATACATTATTAAAGGCAATACATTATTGCAGGTAACAGTCGATGCAGTCACACCCAGCCAGCTTGCCTTGTCGGCTTCCTCAAAGGCATTACTATTTGTGAACACTACAAAGCTTACCGTGACTAGACAAAACGGTGTAATTGCCAGCTTAATAGGATTACTCGCGAATAGTGAGCAAACAATTCACGACTGCAAGTTATGAATAGTTGAAAGGCAATTGGTCATTATTCGCGAATAGTTGCAGGTATTCGCGCCTGCGCGATTAATCAAATAATTCAAAAACCACGAGTACGATTAGCAACAACTCTTTGCGAATAATCGAATTATTCGCACAGGCCTATCATCTACTACACATAGCCATTCAGGGTAGACCAGCTACATAAAGTATCAGTGAAAATGTGGCATTAATTTCAGGTAAACAATTTTATCGTTTTGATTGTAACATTAAAGAAAATACTATAGTTGCCGCCCACCCTTAACAATTTTGAAAACTCAGCCACACCACCTGCAAAAAGGCAAGTGTTTAACCGACATAGCAACTATAGCCATGGATAAGCTTGGGCGATATCGATTTTTTTCATCCACGATATATCAGTAAACAAAAATATCGCGATTTTCAATAGTATCGCGATTATTGTTTTCATTCATGCATGATTGCTTTAGAGCCAATAACCACAGGTATGTACCCCTCTACACGCATCACAATAAATCACAAATTCGTTTGCATAGTGTGTATGTACTTCTGAAGTAGTTCACTTTTGTTTCTAATTTCCAGAAGCTGAAAAGACTGTCCTAAGTTTGTTTCCATGGAATTTCTGACTTGACTCATAATGGCGATTTTTTTTAATCGCAATATATTTTTTTAATCGCTATTTGCCAATATCTCGATAACTTAAAAAGATTCTCGATATCGTAATCAAATAAAAAAAGGTATCGCGATATTTGATATTATTGTGTTATTGCCCAAGCCTATTGGTTACTCAAAGCCATTGATGTGCTGGATCAGTGTATTGTGAGCAATGACATGATTAGAACTGGTTTTTTTTTAATTCAATTAAAAACTTCCAAACTTACCAACTGTCTAAAATACTGTTCCTCATGGGCTACTTCCATTTTCCCGAATGCTCCGCCCGCATCACGGATCGTACCCCCGGTTCCTCCACCCTGTCACAAAACAAACACAGAAAAAAAATGCAGGATTGTACTGTAACAGTAGAATTAAACAGGGTGCAGTAGACATTTTATTTTTAAATTGTTTTTTAGCACTAACCTAATGGCTGGTTGTGTTGTATGTTTAAGGACCGTGTACTGTCTATTTAGTGTCATGCTTACTTAGGTTCTTTGTAACTTTTCATGTTTACTGAAAATTTGCCCATTTCTATTTGGATTTTTTCAACAAAAATTACTAATTTTTTAAAGTCAATATGGGCATTAACTCTTCTATGACTGCAAGGGTCAAAATCAAAATGTTGATATACTTGCCAAGGTATATATCTAGTACACTTAAAAGTCCAATACTGTCAAATCTTCTGTGATTGCAAGGGTCAAAATCATTCAAAATGTTGATATACTTGCCAAGGTATATCTAGTGCACTTAAAAGTTGAACACTGTCAAACCTTACGTGTAGTAAGTATATTTACACGTCAATATGAGTCAACCGTTTTTGACTGGTAAAAGCATTGTCTTGTATTGTTCAGGGTAATCAAAATGACAGAAAAACCCAGTCAAAAATGCCCCTGTGTGCACATTTGGGTCAACAGTCAAAAACAGTCAGTTGACCAATTTTGACCACTATAGTGCAGCTACAGTAGGAGGGTTTAATGGCAATAAAAGCTTTATGCACGATTGACTCGTCGCCAAAGTTTTATTCCCTAAACTCAAAGTTTGGACACCCTTTTTCAGGCCTTCATGTTTAAGGAGCGCGATCGCGCTCGCGCTCCTTAGCGCTCCTAATATTTTCCAAGGAGAGCAAGAGTGTACTTACATTATTTTGTTAAAACCGTAATCAGTGCGGTCAAAATAAGCCACTTGATTCTGATCGCGCATCGGCAGACTCGGCACTAAAACCGTCCTTGGCAAAAATGTACACGTACGTACATTGTACATGGACATGTATTGATAACGACATCGAGAACGTTACTCGTATAGACTGTGCTAGATAGCGGACACACACATGTGGCGTACAGAAAACATCACGCATGCCGATCGTGCATGGTGTTCTGTACGAAAATGCCCTGCCTGATTTAATATTTGAGCACGTGAAGGGATGTTGAATACAATAACCTGTGGACGTGCAATACATTTTAGTGAGGGGAAAAACCTAAATGTGCACGTGCGCAGTAAAACTGGCTAGCATTTTTTTAAAGCAAGTAGCACTACTGTAGCAGAAACTTATAACTGTATAACTGTACATTCAACTTGTTTTTTGTTTTTTTAGTGACAGCAAATCGCTCTCCTTAAATCACTTTGGTGATTTAAGGAGAGCGATCTGTAGCTCCTCTCGTATTTATTCAAATGAAGGCCTGCTTTTTCCAAATCTTGGCTGATAGACTGATGCTTGCTATGAACAATGTTGTGGTTAACTCACCGTGAAAGCTTCGGTTAAACGGTTCGCAAATTAACCGGTAACTCCCAGCACTACATTGGGGTCAGTTTTAATGGATTTGGGGCTTTAGGGTTAAACAACTTTTCAGGTTGTACTTAAATCTATGATAAAATCATGTTTTCAATTCTGGATCTGGATCTGGATTGTTATACTCCGTAAAAGCGGTAATCCGCATCACTACAGAGTGTTGGCTTGACCGACTAGTTTGAGTTGTGGGTTGTGGTTTCGTTCAGGTGTTTGGCGAGTCCGGTTTTGAAGCTGGTTAGCTTTGCTTGATTGAGTAAATGGTGTGGTAATTCGTTCCAAATTTTAACAGTCCATGGAAAAAAACTAAATTCAAGAGTTTTGGTCTTTGTTTGCGGTCGTTGGTCCTTTTTAATCTGCGTTGAGGCTTAGTGAGGTAGTTCTGCCATTTAATATCAATGAGGTTGTGAGTAATTTTGAAAAACATGGTGAGCCTAGTAATCTTCGGAAAGAATGTCGTATCCAGCCGCCACTTTTTAAGGGCTTTTTTGGATTTTTTTTGCAACCACTAACCAGTTAAAAAATCATTCTATCGATTTTTGGTGGTACAGAAAGCGAAAACTATCTTTAAAATCCACTTTTATGATGGTTTTCGGACTTGATTTCCCTTCTAAAAAAATCCTCCCCTTCAGAAAATAGAAGGATCCTATTATAATTGCCACTACGCATGTACAATGACTGTGTTGGTCACTTATGGGGGAGTTGACAAGATCAGACTGACATGATTGAGGAAGTCATCGTATACCAAAAATGCCTGATTTTTCATGAAATAAATATCCTGTAATAATTTGAAGTATATGTCCATCATCATCCATTATGTTCTCCACCTTACCAGGTAGGTAAGATTACATTATTGGTTATATTTAATGAAAAATAGTGGCGGCCAGATACGACATTCTACCCTAATCTTCCTCCTGGTGTCTAAGCATGGCCAGCTCAATGTGCTTAGCATGGCAGTAACACTAGAATCTCTTGAGTAATCGTTTTGACAGTCTAGCTGCTGATCTTTGGATTTTGTCGAGAGTATGTGTTTCTTGTTTGGTATATGGAAACCAAGCAGCTGTGCCATACTCTAGTTTAGGCTGGACAAGGGACAAGTAAAGTCTTGATTTTATATCAGTCGAGCAACATTTAAAATTCCTACGGATCACCCCCAGGGTCCTTTTGCAGCTATTTGTAACATTAGTTATGTGTGTTTTCCATATTAGGTTACTGTCAAATATGATACCAAGATAAGGGTGGGAATCGGTTATATCCAGGGTGTTGCCACAAAGTTTGTATGGAGTAATGTTGGGGGGTCTTTTTAGATGTAAAGTGCATTGTGTAACATTTATTTGTATTGAAATTCATTTGCCAGTCTAATCCCCACTTACTGAGAGCGTCCAAGTCACGTTGAAAAATGATAGGGTCGTCCAGATTATTTAATTCTTTATACATGTTTTCAATTTAAACAAAATTTGAATTACGTTAAATATTTGTTATCAATTGTGCTTACTTTGCCTGCACCACTGCCCATGGAGCCATCACTGCTATAGCCACGCTGCATTTGGCTGTAATTATACAAATAAAATAAAGACAATCACAAAATCTTCCACCTAACGTAAATTTTTTGGAAAGAATGTAGAATACAACCGTCACTTGTGCACAATATCTAAGCACGTGTTTATAGCACTAGCAGACGACAAAATGGCCAACGTCTCATTGGATGTGCATACTTTCATTGCTCAAAATCTTCTAAAATATCATTTCCAATCCTCACTTGACTACACTTTCCGGTAAGAATGTTGTATCCAACTGCCACTTTTTAAGCATTTTTTTTTGTAACCACTAACCAGTTTAAAAGTGATTTTATCGATTTTTGAGGGTACAGAAAGCAAAAACTATCTTTAAAATCCACTTCTATGATTTTTTTTGGACTTTGTTTCTCCTCTAAAAAAAATTCTCCCCTTCAGAAAATAGAAAAATCCTATTATAGTTGCCACTGCGCATGTACGATGACCATGTTGGTCACTAATTGGGGAGTTGACATGTGATAAGATCAGACTACACGTAAGGTTTGACAGTGCACTAGATATACCTTGGGCTTGGGAAGTATATCAACATTTTGACTGATTTTGTCCCTTGTAGTAGTAGGAGGGTTAATTGTGTCCTCTATCATCGATCGTTTAAACTAATAAAAGAAAAATGTGTTATTTATCATAATTTTTATAGAAAGGTGGCGGTTGTAACAAGTTGTATTCAACATTCTTTCCAACTCAAATTTCCCTTGCCTTGAGTTAGCCATAATGACCTTGCCAAACAACAATTGTTCAAAATTCTGATACAAGAATACTAACAAAACCGGAAAGAATAACTTCATCTTGCAAACCCGGCCTAACTGTAACATAGCCATATCATAACTGGTTAATGACGTGATCCATGGCCAATCGCAACTAACGTTAGCTGCATGTTTTTGATTATGGCGATCTAACGTTAACTGGGAAAGGATTTGCCGTCTGTTAAGTTTTGAATTTGTCAACGATTTTTATATTTTAAGGCTATCATACCATGATCACATTATCTTACCAGATCGCTATGAATGGGCGAAAAAGGCGAATTGTAGGTAGCCTTGCGAGAGCCATTTTACTTTCTACTAATGTAGGGCCGGTAATGACCTCATTTGACCCCAGTAACCGCTTAACTGTCTTATATTTTGTTTTGTTTGTTTGTTTGTTTTTGGTAAACAGAATATATACAAATTAGATTAATAAGTATTATTTTGTCATGTTCATATTACAAATTATTTACAAAATTATTTTATTTGTACCAGTGTTTCGTAGTTTTTTTATTGCTATTATTTGTTTTGATGAAGTTCAAAGGTCTACCATTAATTTGGTTAGTGGATGCTTGAGGGCGCTATTTCTCTTTACTGTTCCCAGAAATCAGACGAGCCGAACTTTCCCTCAATAATAGATGAATAAAAAACTAAAAGATGAATAAATAAATAAAATAATAAATAAATATATAACAAATATAAAGCAAACTCATTATTTAAATATATAATCCAAATTACAATCAGGCCACCCAACCCTAATTTTTGTCACAAACTCCAGAGGATCAAACTCGACCCAGAGGATCATTGCCCACTTAAAGCATCCAGTAAAAGAAAACACTGAACAAAATATAACTGTTTACTCTAATTCGGTAGCAACTTATAGTCGGTTTAATTTAATAATTAAGAGCAATCATTGTTCTTGAATTTTCAAAAACTCATTGAAATATTTGGAACAGTCTCACAGAAATTTAAAGCATGACATTTTTAGAGACGTTTCACAATGTATATATATTTTGTAAAGAAATTAAATATATTATTTGAATCAATAAATAAAATATTTTATTTGTTTTATACGATCAAGTTTCAAGATAAGTTTCAATCCTTAAATTGGATGTAAGGGGCAGGGGGCGTGGGGCGATAATGTTACGCTACAATATTTTGCTAGAATGGGGGCTCCTAATTCAAATACTGGATCTTCCCCATGGACATCCAATCTTGTCCTAATTGAATGAATGTTCGTTCTCCCAGCCCTACCATCCAGTGGGTACGGTACGAGTGAACAATGCGTCTGCAGCTTATTAGCCAAAATGTTGCACCTCTCTATTCGTAGGTCGTACTACTAATTCAAACACAATAATTTAGTAACAAAACAATATAACTAACTGTTTCAGATGATAATTGAAATTATCAATATCACAATTTGCTCAGAATGCACCAAAATGATACAGATAAATTCAAAATTATTTCCCAGGGATCAGTGGCGAGCCCATGCATGATTACTTGCATGATTATTTGCGATTTGGGATATGCGTTCACAACCCGCCCCCAACACGCACACGCACACGCACACGCACATACCTCCAATTGATTGCAGCCAAACAGTCCTGCTCAAAACTACGTAGTAAACATATAGCTTATACGCATTCGCATCCCCGTCTCCGCCCCCTCTCCAACAACACACACCCACCCAATGACACACCCCAACATGGATTAACGCCCAATGGTCTTGCAAAAAAATATGTATAAAAATGAGTGTGTTTGGGAAATCCTTAATGAGAATTTTTAGAAAGAAAACATTTTTATTTTTGTATTTGGTTATCGATCCACGATGAAATAAATTCTGCTGAGTGTACATGCCATTGACCCGACAAGTTCCGTGCACTGACAGTGCTAGTCCTGTCACTATAAATTCACCCTCGAGGTGTTACATGCTAGTCCTCGGTCAAAAGGGCGATGTTGTGAATATAATGCATGTAATGAAAAAAATTAAGATACACTCACAAAACCATACAGCCAAGGGTAGTTTAATAAGGGAATAGCGAATATCATTAAGATTATTTGAATTCATTCCAACGTTGAAATGTAGGCATAAACTGATGATTCATTTCAGAAATGTTTATTCACGTTTTCTTGAAAATGACAACATGTCAGACAGAATAACTTCTCAGGGTGTTTGGTAGCATCTCAAACCCAAGTAAGCTTTTAGATGATAATTCTCTCAGTTTCTGTTCAGTAATGACGAATGGAGTACATCCCTTAACCATGCATTTCAGCACTCAAAATGTCAGCACTGAAGGATATATGTTTCTGTCATCAGATCTCACTCCTGTATCAAACATAATTAGTAGGAAGGAATAGGATCCCTGGATCTGCGACACATACCGTCCTACGGCTTCCATTTCATGTCATCCATTAGCGGATACAGGGGGCAGGGGAAACTTGCAACCCCCTCATCTTACCAACAGTGTTTTGTCCAGTGATGAATCATGGGTAATATCAACCAAATTATAGGCCTACCATTTCTATAAAACCTTTTGAAAAATCATGATGGTTTTTAAATGTTAATTTTATTTCAAATACCAACATTCATCTTAGAAAAAACTAACTTTTCCCTATTCGGTCAACTGTCGTCATTCATGTATACACTCGTTTTTTAAATCCTTCATATAAACCGTGAATTTGACCAACAGGTTTAGCATCTGATTCTTTTTGTAATAAAATAAATAAAAACCTAATACAAGTTATTTTTTAAAAATCCTTAAAAAATTCAATTCAAACCAGGGATCTGTTACTAAGAGGCAAGCCTGCGCCTCTGTACCACTACTCTACAAAAACAAAGCCACTCGAAAATCTCGGTGAATGGACTGTATAATTATAGGCTAATTATAAATCTTTTTATAGAAACGTCAGGAAGCCTTCAATGTTCCAAGTATACTGTTATGTTCCCTTTTCAGTCACCCTAGGCTTTCGGCTTAATTTGACCACTTTCTTGTTAAAATTATCATTGGTCTTTTGCACTGGGTAGATTAAGAGGGACTGATAGGGGGTTTAATTACTGTCATTGTTTTTTTAAGAGAAGGTTTTTTCCTTCATCGGATTGACCGAGTTTCCATTTACTCATTCTCATTCTCATACTTACTCGTAGTCATTTTCATCATGTTCATTTTGCTCATCTTGTTGCCCTTCTATTATTATAATTATTGTTAATAATGTTGTTGTGTATTTTGTGCTTTTGTCTCATTTATCTCAGGTATTTCTAGCTGTTTGCTTTGCTCTGTATTTTTGTGTTTTATTTGTTTTGTTGAGGTCGAATAAATAATAATAATAATAACTTGATTACAATATTAATTTATAGGGGCAGACTAGTTACCCCTCCCAGTCATATTCGCACCGTGAAGAGGCTGGTTATTAACTTGTCTTATTTCGGTGCGAGGGGCTGGTTTCTTCAGTATGGAGTCGTTGTAACAACTCAATGACTTAGTAGCCCCCACCTTGGATTGGCCATTGGCCTTGTGTGGGCCGATTTGCATAACAAAAATAATGAATCTGAAAGCTAAATTGGCATGAATTTTGTAAAGATATCAATCATCCTGCAAAATGTTTCTTCTGAAGTACACAAATTTCTTGTTCGCACAATATACAATTAAGTGTCTTCATTCAAAAATGATTCTTTCTCATAACTAATTAGACAGGTTGGTTGTTTATCAAATACCATAAGTGTATTTGATTCAAAGAAGTAAGTACATCTCAAGAAGCAGTTTTGCCAACATAATAAATTTAGTTCATCTTCCCTTTAAACTGATATATAAAGGTACCTATAATTAATTCACACACGTTCTCGAGTGGGTTGGTAGCATAGTGGTATCATATTCGCCTCTTATTGACGGGGCAGTGTTCGATTTCACGTGTGACCGGATTTTGCAAAGCATGTATGAATTAGATAGTAATAAATTTACGCCAGTGTATAATTTTGTAGAATTAATACGAATGCATGCATATGGATGCGTGTACAATTGTAATTCTGGTATGCAGATAAAATATCGTGGCCGTGACCGGGATTTAATAGATTGACCGTAAGTAAATGATAAGGGCGCCCTCTATTATTTCACACGGCTACAATCTAGTTCAAATTCCTCATCACCTCCTACTTGGCACTTCCTGGAGATCACACTTTCCACCGCGGAGTGATTAGTCACAGTTGAAAGATCTTGAAAACAGCATTCTCCAGTAAAGGTACACCACGCCCTGCACACATTAATAGGCCAACCTTTTCCACTCACTTTTTCACTTTGCTTTGCACAAGAATGGAGGGTTAAAGTAACTTGAGATTAAAACCCATTGTGGTGGGAATGTAAATCCTTTCGTGGCAGGCTTACACTTGGTAGAATTCCAATGAAACTTCACTGTTTCGTTTAATTTAATTATTATTATTATTATTATTATTATTATTATTATTATTATTATTATTATTATTATTATTATTATTATTATTATTATTATTATTATTATTGTTATTGTTATTGTTATTGTTATTGTTATTGTTATTGTTATTGTTATTGTTATTGTTATTGTTATTATTATTGGTAAAACTTGTAGCTTTGCATGGTGAGGATGATAAGTAAGACTGATTGCGGTGACACCATGTGGAATCTCAATTGAGTAGTAATTAGTTCTGAAAAGAACTGGGGGTACAACTCGACGTTTCGATTAGTATGCTCTGATCGTCCTCAGGAGAATGCAGTCTACTTAAGCAGCAGCATTTTCCAGAGTCCGGCATTCTCCTGAGGACGATCAGAGCATACTGATCGAAACGTCGAGTTGTACCCCCAGTTCTTTTCAGAACTAATTACTACTCAATTGAGATTCCACATGGTGTCACCGCAATCAGTCTTACTTATTATTATTATTGTTATTTATTCGGCCAATGTCAAAAACAACAACATACAGGTAGTACAAAGGATAATTAGATTTAACAAAACGGGTAACTTAAATACAAGGTAACAAAAAGGGGAGGGGATTAGGCAAAGGGGTACAGGACAGGTAAGGGATGGGGAGGAAGGAAGAAGGGAGGGACAGGACTCTGGGAGGGGAACAATCCATTCTAAGACGGCCAGGATAAACAAAAGAGTCACTTCTTCTCCCCCTCGGTGATCATAAACCCCGTGTTTGATTTCATTTCCTCCTACCCTCTTGAAGTCGATGTGTGAACTTATAACTGCTCTAATTTTATTGCGCTGCGGAAATTGAAGGTAAACAAGTCGTTAGAATTTAATAAATTAGCATGACAACCAGTCTTACTGTCATGTTTAATAGTTTGCGCAACACTTTGGTACGGCTACCCACCTCCTAATGCATCCTGCCAGTAACGGGACACTATAATGATGGCCGCACGCTATGAGTCATCATCATTAATTTATGGACAAGCTACAAATATTTTGGGTTTCTCAGAAAGTACCTCCAATTATTAGTTCAAGTTGATTTATTATTAGTTCATGTTGTTTCTTAATGTCCTATTAAACGAAACTGACAACAGTTTATGACGGTCACAGGGTCGTTGTCACCATTACTCGATTCCCGATTCAGTAACACCTGTATCCTTATTGGAACTATATTGTCCCAAATATGGAGACTATAATGGCCATGATGGGGAACCCATTACTATGCCGATTAGGTAAAACCTGTATCCTTATTGGAACTATTTTCCCAAATAAGTACACGATAATAGCCCTGATCGGGAACCCTTTGACAATAAGACCAATTTAATATTCCGATTGGTAGAAACTTTTTTCTTGACTGACACCCTACAGTCCCAATGGGGATATGATATACCCCAATCAGGAACCCACAGTTAACAATGACACCATCTGCCATACTATCCTGATTGGAAGAAAACGTATTTCCTGACTGACACCCTACAGTCCCAATGGGGATATGATATACCCCAATCAGGAACCCACAGTTAACAATGACACCATCTGCCATACTATCCTGATTGGAAGAAAACGTATTTCCTGACTGACACCCTACAGTCCCAATGGGGATATGATATACCCCAATCAGGAACCCACAGTTAACAATGACACTCTCTGCACTACTATCCCGATTGAGAAAAATCCTGATCAAAACCTCACTATCCCAATCAGGATACGAATAGCCCTTCATTGGGTGACTATCCCCCTTTTCACGTAGTATTCTTGGCAATGGTATTCTAGTTACACGTAAGTCTGTGACCATCAGAATGATGTTCATTACTATGCATATATTGGGAACTTGACAACTTGATTGGGAACTTGATATTTTGTCATTTGTTGGTGTAGACCAAGGGTATAGAACGTATTGCAAACACTTAACGCCATGTATTGGTCTGTCCTACCAAAATATTTTAAAATATTTAATAATTCTCCTAAAGTTTACAGTAAACCAGATTTTCTTTTGCCACTGACAACAACCATGGTTTGTGTACACAATTCGCAAGCTAAAGGTACTTATACTCGACGGTAAGGCGATTGACGCTGGCTTAAGGTGATGTGACCACGAAGGGAATATTAAATGAGGCGGTTATAAATGAAAACAGTAAGGGATTTCCTGCCATTTGAGTACCACCGAATTACCGACGCGGGATCGGGAGAGACGGTATGATTTCAAGCGCGCGCCTATCAAAATTACTGTAGATTTTTTTACCCATTTCGACTGTTCAGTACTACTGACTGTTGTTACTATGGAATTCGTGATGGACTGAACTTGGAAACTTTTTGCTAGTCTGAGCATGGAACACCCTAATTCCTTCATGATCCGATGTTTGGTTTTGGCTTTGCATATAATACGTCATTGATGACGCAGTTGTCTGAAAGGAAAATCCCTGGATGGTGTTTGCAGTCGGCTAGCCTGTTGTTATCGATATAAACTTGCTGAGGTGCCAAGACAGAAGTGGTGAGACTTGACAACAGACCCTTTGTTAATCTATACATACTGATGATTCGACTTTTTCGTCCATATTTGGTAAACCGTCTGTGAAGAACCGCGCACCATGCGTGTCAGTTACACCTTTAAGGCAATAACTGAATTAAATTACTCTGAACATTGTACATTATTACGATGACATAAAATGTGGCAAATCACCAAGTGTTTCCAAGAACATAGCCACGCGTGCATTCCTCAGCCAGCCCAGGACGACACCAGATGACCCCTGCGCTGAAAACCAAATCCATCCGAATCATAACACGTCATACTGCTTACCGCACAGATGTCGTGTATAAAGCAACAAGTGCATTATAAAAAACCTCAGTAGCAGGTCTACAGCACCGATGCGCCAGTGAGTAATGTGTCTTTTTACTGGTACTTGCGAGTACTTGTACAGTAAATACAACAATCAACAACAAACACCAGCAGCGACTCGATAGCGTACACCGGACCCAAACAGTTCTACGGTACGGTGGCACAGTTTGGTTGTGATGTATGTGGCACTTACGCTGTACTAATCTGTTATAGTAGGTTCACTGGGGTGCACAGTCCTATTCAACGAACAGTGGACGTGTGTACTGTAAACAGCAATCCCTACCACGGTATCTGAATAGAAGTTGGGTATTCGGACCTTGTACATAATGGAATGAATGTTATTATACGGACTACTGGACCACTGGTATTATTGTACAGCGAAGTGACGGACCACATAATTCATGTCTATACATGATTTAGATTCGCCAGTAACTAAGTAACCTTGGTCGACAATATATTTACCAGGAAGACGAGGTGAACTTGGCCGAGTGAACTGACATGAACATCATGAAGTATTAACCGCAGAAAATGCAGAGGGCCACGTCCAACGAATGGCCCCCTTGCAGATCCAATTCAACACCCCCTTTTCTTGATCCAGAAAACTCGATCGCCGTAGATGACTTCTCCGCCAAGCAGGAAGTACCAGAGTGTGAAAAGGACAAGTTTGCGGGAAGTGGGAGTCGAAACAACGAGGACAAGTTAGGCAATTTGCAGCATTACTCCGGGGAAGGACTATACTGTGCTACACGAGGAAACACATGGATTGGTATCAGTGGCAGCGACCTGGGGGAATGTCGGTACGCTCAGCAAATCACGACGAGGCATGATCGGAACGCAGAGAGCGGGGGCCAGCGAGGGGAAACATCACTAGACACATACATCCCACGACATCAACCGCCAGACTGCGGGAATCAGACGATACCAGGATCTGTGTATGGTATTAAACCCATCGTTGAATCGGGTTATGTCAGTGTCACATCTTCTCATCCTATCATTGGACATAAACAAGAGACAGACGGAGAACTGTACGAAACATCATGCACAATGGATACCACAGGATATAATTCAAGTAATAACCAGAGGGATTATTTAGATCATTCATGCCAGAATGGAATTGGAGATGACGAGGAGGATTATTTCGACTCTGACAAAGATGAAGATAACTTCGTACACTTATTACGCCGCAGGGCACAGCAGGAGCAAGAAACCACGGCCATGTTTCAGTCCCCGCCTAGCATGGATTCATCAATGTATGTCACATACGATGACCTTTCCTCCATATTCGGAGCCGAATTATCCGGGGACTGTGGCTCTGTTTTGCCCGGTAACCTTTCAACTAGTAGCGAGGAGTTAAACTCGAATAATTCGAGCTCAGCGTCAAGCTACAGTATTGTACACAAAGTACGAAAAACAAACTTAATCACGCGGCTTGCCAAATCTACCGAATCGATCCCGACAAAAGTTGATGCTGAACGGCAAAGAACTGAAGACGACACGGAGCCTCTACGGCGATCTCGAAGCTTGGAGAATTTAAACTTGATGCGAGTTAGTTCACAAGGGGCGCCTTCATGCGACCGCTCGTCATCAACGCGGACGGGCGCTGTAAATAATAATTATGCCAGCCGTGAGAATAATAATGCGCGGAGGTCGCTGGCAATCAGCGCCTGCGCAAACCAGCGATTAATTACGACGGATCCGAACGTGCGAGAGAGCGACGATATTAAGAAAGGGGTCACAACAGAATACGGAGACGAACACACATCCGTAGGAAGATCGTTCGCTGAAGAGGTGCGATTGTGTGCCCTACCCGTTTACATCCCACCTGCTTCAGATAGGATGTACCAACAACACCAACGGGTGCCTTCACCCCTCATGGAGATGGATGAAGATGAAGATGAGGATGAGGCAGGGATCACACAAGGAGATGTGGAGAAAGAGAAACATAAAGAGGTCATGGGTGCAAGTGAAGACAAAGCACCACCGAAGCCGAGACGAGGTGAAGAACGTACCCTCCCACCCGAGCAAGAATCAGCCAATGAGGTGATCAAGACGGTGTCATCATCTCTTAGGGAGAATGCAGATAAACCTGTGAGCGATACCAAGCAAGAGAAATCACATGACAGTGATGCAAAGGATAAGCACCGGACAGGTGATCATGATACAGAATCCAAGATGGCGGCCGCCAACATCAATGTGCCACAGATTATTGAAACTCTTGTGGAGGATGATGAAGACAATGAAGGGGAAAGAATTGTTCTACAACTCCAGTCTCGTCTTGTCGCCGTGGAAAAGCTTGCCCAAGATCTCTCGGCTCAAAATGCCAAACTCCAGGATGAGTTAACAGAAATGAAACTCGAAGTTGAGGAATCCCAGGATAAATACAGAGAATGTGGGGATATAGAGGAGTACCGCGATATGAAGATGGAACTGGACCGAGCCGTAAGGGATTGTCGCATCATGCAGTATCGTCTCCGTAAAGCTGAGAGAAAGAACGAGGAGATGGAGCAGGATCGCATCCAGTGGGAAGATCGCCTCCGGGCCAGCACGGCTGGTATCCCCACCCCCTCGGTCTCTGGCTCCGCTGTCAGTTCGGGCGACTCGTCTCCGGAGGATGCCCGTTTGAATGAGATTGTTGAACTTCAGCAGGAGTTGAGGACAGCCAAGGATGTTTCGATACGACTCCATCAAGAACTTGAGATGATTGAGGAGAAGAGATCCAAGACGGAGGATGAATGTCAGATCTTGAGGAGGAAACTAGTGGACTCGGAAAATAACAGAAAGGAGATGAAACGAGAATTGGAGAAAACGCGAACTGAGGTAAGAACAGTTAATCCGGAAACCCACCTGTTTGAAATCATTTAATTAATAAAGCTATTTCACCTGTTCGCGAAAACTGAATGTAAAAAATCTCCGCATGAATACTAACAACTACAAGAAATGTGTGGAACTGTGTTTTGAATCTCGAAAATTAACAACTCATAAAACTATAACAACAATTATATTTCCACTGCAGGAAATATCAATACCCCTCCCCGAACTGTCATTGTTTCATATAATTTTAGTTGCGGTGAATGCCAAGGTAACCAAGGGAATTTTTTACTTAAGGGGATATTTTTAAGCGATGGTTTTTCTCGAAACCACACGGCTAACAAGAGAAATATGACAAGTGACTTCATTTTATAACCACAAAGTTACTTTTATGGTTTCGTAGTCTTTCTATCATGCAAAATTTTATGTCATGTCAAAACCTTTAGAGAAAGTACAAAATTCACGCAGATAAATTTGGAAAAAGAAACAGTTACATTACTGTTTTTGCTTTAGAAAGTAAGTAATTTAACCTCATTAAAACGCAGTCCCCTTTTAACTGTTCACCTACTATGTCCCAATCACCCGTCGCAGTTAGACACCGTAGTTGATGAATTGATGTTAGGATACGATTTCAGTATTTGATGCAAAACTATATTATAACTAAGCATGGTTTGTCCTTGTGTGCACACATACTACTGTGTTTACATAACCCTGTTTGTATAAATTAACAGGCGGAAACAATTTACATGTAAATTAAAGTTCATAATTAAAATTAATGATTTAATGTCATTGCACTTTTAGTTCTGATCGCAGGGCTATATAAAAACACGCGGAATTATCATCAAACAACTTTCTTAAATGTTATTAATAGCACCAACCCTGTCGAAAGGATTAAACTTAAAATAAAACCCAGACGAGATTAATACCATCCTTTAAGACGTCTTCCTGTCTAAACGCATGGGTGGTTGATGAACATGTACAGATGGCAAAATTATCGCTTGAGTAGATGCCATGGTTGAATGACAGGGTATATCGAGTTGGTAATTTTTTATAACAATCTCAGGATAGCTTAGGTGTAAGGTTGGTGAGTAAATCATATACTTCCTGATAACATTGGGGCTGTCATGTCAGAGATGAAACCTAAAATATCAACGGAATTTCGATGGCGACAACTCTTGTGTCCATCTATATTAAAATAAAAAACGGTAACTTTGAAAAGTACGGTATTGAACGTCCTTGGACTTCCCCCACCCCAAGAAAGCAAAAGCAAAAAATATATATACAAATTAAATAAATAAATAAAATTTAATTAAAAATATAGTCAAATTAGATGAAAGTAAAATATAAAAATAAAATAAAAATTGTCTGTTGGAAAGGTGCTCGCTGCTCAATGAGATTTCGCATTTCTGAGAATTATTAAAACTATACCATTCCCAGTTTCGTACACGAACACAGAAGCAGGAGACTTTATTTGAAAACTATGATTGTCCAAGACAAGTATAACTGGACATCTATCACCACAAATTAGCAAGTATTTGGTGATTTTTAAAAAAAAATTTGTGTGAAATATGTGTTGACCTAAAATGAAAATACAAAATAGTGTTCATTCCCCTTAAATCTAGTGTATACTTTTGTAAAACGTATGTAAATGCATACATAAATGCACACATGAATCAAGATATATATATATATAAATCAACCTGAATTAAAACATCCAGGAGGTTCAGGGGGCTTTGTCCTCCAGACCAAAGGGCAACCCAGGCCCGCTACCCATTTTTCAGGACTTTTTAATTTTGTCAAATCACACTCCTGGATATGTATAAATCAACCTGTAGTTTTATTGTGGTGTTAACAAAAAAAAAACATCAGGCTGTTTGTATTCATTTCAGTGGAATTTCTGTTTCATTGAATATGGATATCCATTTTGGAAATTAATTTACTTATTTTAGAAATATTTCAAGGGATGTCTAATACCATCATCAGTTACATGTAAAACTGTGATTATTATTTTATGTTTTTCGAATATGTTTTTCGAATATGTATTACAAATAGTGTATAATGGCGTTAAACCGTGTAGCATACTCGATATTTACACGCGATTCCTTGTTCGCATGAACATATTCAGAGCATGAACGTAACCCATACATGAACATAATTACACGGTAATCACTGTCCATACTAACACCAGTGCTGATGATTACACAGTCCGGTAAACACGATAATATTGGTATTCGAGATAAGATAGCTGAAAATATTTGCACGGAATAGAAATTCCGTGGTCATGGTCATCGAGTATGATTCCTGTCTGTATTGTACATATACTTACACCAGCATGCTCGAAGAAGGGAAAATGTCTGCAAAATTCATTATGGCGAACGTAAATTGTCAATAAATATCAAAGTAGCATTAGTGGCATGTAAACGCTGTTTGTTAGACTGGTCACATTTTGGCATCTATTTTCCAGACCACATACCTTTTACACATGTTCAGAAGAAGACATGAACCATTGAAGTTAAAGGGACAGTGTCGTCACGGTCAGAGCAGACTTTCAACAGGGCATGGAATCAGTGTCCTAGGTTGAAATGAACACATTGACTGAAAATTACTGGCTCATTGAAGCGGTAATGTGACCTTATTGTGTGGGATATTATTTTCAGTCACTGAGTTAATCTAAACCTTGCGCTCCGATTCCATGCCCTATTAATCATGATGATATTGTCCCTTTAAAGAGATGGGACAACATTGTATTAAAGAAATAGCACACTTGGTGTACAGTTGGTACAGGTATTATCCTGATAAATTTATTAAGTGCGTCAGTGGCGCACCCAGGATTTTATTGGGGGGGGGGCTCAATTTTTTTTTTTTTTTTGAAATCCAATATGGGGGAGAGACATGGCGGACCCAAACCATAACCGCTGGCGCGGCTGTAGCCATGTCCCTAATCGTGCTCGTCAGTGAACCTACGGCACATGTTAAATGTTTCCTGGTGGTTTCTAGTCATAAAAAGAAGACATTATGACATGATTCAGACTCGTAGGGTTTTACCTTCCATATAATTTCCTCCTCTTGATGTAAAGAACTTGAGCTAATTGTTTCGTCTGCAAGATTTCTATATTTAAATATTTTCATTGCGCGGACGTAAAGTTTGTGATCATTCCGGGCGGAGCTAAATTTTCTCAAACACGAATTTGGCGGCAAAACCAAATCCCAATATTATCCAATCGGTGTTTGCTAAAACAGTGTCGCATAATCTTTGTAAATTAAAACCCGATCCTGGGCCATTGTGTACAAACTGGAAAGGAGTTAATTATAATGCGGGCGTGTTTAAATTTAAAAAAACATTTGCGAGTAACCTCAACGACAGTCAACGACCTCAACAAGAGAAACGGACAACAGAAAATGAAAATAAAATTAAGTAAAGCTGCTCCCTGATCAGGGTGCACCATGGCAGGGGGGGGGGGAGAATGTCTAAAAATGCTTGTTGTATATACTGGTGGCCCTTCAAGCTTACATGCACATGCATACGCAACGCCGTAAAATATAATAGTGAGTGGAATAAATGGAAAACTTTTGGAGGGGAGCTTGAGTCTCCTGAGTCCCCATCCCTTGTACCACTGCCCTACTCCTTGCCGAACTCCTCTGTAGACAAGACTTGGGCTCAGATTTTGCTCTCTTTCCCGGCCCCTTCTTAAAAAAAATAAAAATAAAACATCAGCGGGCCCTTGGGGGGGGGGGGCTCGAGCCCCCCCCCTTGGGTGCGCCACTGAAGTGCGTTCATCTTAGAGAACAAAGGAATTGTGGTGTCGAATTTCAAGATGTTATTACCAGTTTTGATATTTGTTCAAACATTATAAATAAACATTTCAAATGTTCTAAATACTGTCATCGTTTTTCATCATAATCATGAACCGTATAAAATTGTGATGAATCTTTCACAGGTTATTTTTACGATTTATTTCTTGAAAACTAGAGGGTTGAAATGAACGTATGTTTCCAAATACCATCTCTTTTAAATGTGGGTTATTTCAGCAGTGTGACTTTTATATTTTTAGAGCATTTCTTTGTTTGATATAAGGCAGCACGTATACACTGTAAATAAAACATGTAAATTTACAGCAAAATGCAGGCAACTCTATTTCCAGTACGTTTCCATATTTGTTTGGACATATTCTTTGTGGGCCGAAAAAGAGAATCAGAATGGGTAAAATAAACAAATATGGAAACGTACTGCAGTTTCATTATTAAGCGTTTACAGAAATTGTGTAAATCAGTTTAACACACTTGTTATGTAAAATTGTAATTCAAAATTGCAATTGTTGGAAATAGAGTTGCCTGCATTTTTACTGTAAATTTACATGTTTTTTTTTGCAGTGTACATTCCTACATAATATGCCTGTCTCCTAATTATAATGTTTCCCCATTTGTCTCATTGGACAAACGTAATCTGAACATAAATCTAAACTTAAATTTGAATTTTAAACCATTACAACACTAGCACTGGAAACTGCATGTGGAATTTATAACCAATTTACGAGAATGGGTGAACAAATTGTATTGAAAATATTTTTGTTCTATTTCTAGTACTTTTTAAAGAGAACACTTCGTGGTCTCTTGAGGGATTCTATTAAATTTAATGAATGCCCCTTTGGCCTTTTAGCACCTTACGATTGGAATTTCCCCACATATTTGTTTGAATTAAAAATAAGAAAGAATTCCCTCTGAAACACAGACGGTTGAATGGCTACCATAATCCTACAGCTATTAAACTCATCATCACGATCAATGGGTAATTTTTAATTAATATAGTAGTGTCTTAATTAGGGATCTGCATTAATACAAAATTATGCAAGCTGCCGGTGGTAAAAAAATCTAATTGTTTCGTGGCCACCGAGTCGCTGTTGGCGAGATGCACCATAGAGCTGTACCCTACAAATGCACTTTATGCCTTCGTATACACCCGAGGAGTCCAAGCGTTCAATATACACATGTAATTACAATATACATTCTATAGGGTCATCGGTATGATGGCAATGGCCGCCACGTGAGTGTAGCACTTACAGCGTGTAAGCTGAGTACCAGAGGGACTGACCCTCTTATGCACACAAATTGTCATACCAGTGTTTTGTACCAGATTTAATTATAAAGATTTTACTTTTAAATACGTATTTAAGGAAAGGTACAACATTGATATGTGGTAACGTACGTTCAGTTCAACCATGGAGGAAGGAAACCTCCATGGTTCAACCCTCAAATTTTCAAGAATTATGCATATTAAAAAACTAACATGTGAACATTTCATCACAATATGTGTTCATGTTTTTGAGAAAAATTTACGTCCAGCAACATTCTATAAATTTCTCTATAATGAAAGTACTTCAGACTGAATAATTTCTCAGGATGATTGAGACGTACGGTATATACCAAGTTTACACTTTCTGAAATCTAATTGATTAAAATAATAATTTTGCTATCTTCCCTTTTTTATTTTAATTAATTTTTTAAAAGAATGACCCATGCTTGATGCAGACAAGCAGAGCTACTTAGTTGAGTGGCCAGCCATGTTATGTACATTGTAATCATAATACGCTATCAGTACGTGCATCATTGAGCAATAAGAACCCCTTTGTTTGTGACAGAGAGCCTGTTCATAACATATTATGTTAATAATATGCAACACATTTCACCTGTTCGTGTGGATTCAATAACATGCAAATACAATGCATATAGGCCTACTGCATAAATTGGAAATAAAATAATAGTATTTTGAAGTCAGTATTACATTAGAAATACGTGAAATAATCATGATAGTATTATCCAACGCAACTGAATGATGACAAATTAATGTGGATGAGACATGGGATACTAGACGAAAACACATGCTACGACTGAAACCAGACTATTGTACAATGGCGTGTACACAACACGTGATAGAGATGAAAGCACAACAGTGTTTAGTACACAAGCTCATGCTATATGAATATGATGCTATCGAGAATTTACAAAGTAAAAACTCAATGTCAGGATTTTCTCTAGAACATGCAAAGGCTTCAATATCGAAGCCACGCAGCAATATGAAATAATCATTTAATAATATAATATAAAAATAATAATAATATATAATTAATAATATAAAAATAATCTTACATAGGTTTATATTGATTCTTTACATGAAAAGGCGTTAAAATTGTGCACAGTTTAGTTGCCATAAATAGCATTAAGATTTTGTATTGCAAATGTTATGTTATTGATCGGCGTTATTGTAGTGTATTGTTCAACTGCGTGTGCATCAACCAAACAACAAAATGTGAAATTTGTGGAATGCCCTTAAGGGACTTTCTTTGAATTCAGACACTAGGATACATAATTATATTAAGCCGATTGATATTGGTTTTCTGATGGTGAATAGCATTAACTCAGCAACTTTATGCAAATGAAATATCTGGGCGATTAGACTTATAGAGAGCTATTCTTTTGTGTAGTGAGCCCTTTGTCTGCGTGTTTAAAACCGAAACAGTGTTTAAATCGAAACACGATGCAACATATCGCATACGTTACTCAATGCATTTTATGTAGTTTAAGTGTAATTAGGGTCAGTGACAATATATGCACATCTCATTTAATAGAGATCGGTAATTCAAATATAATCAAATGGTCACATATTATAGTCAGCTTACGAATATGGTATTAATCTTTCCTATAAATATTTTGTCTCAGGCTATAATTTTTAAGGGAAGGGAGATAATTTCCAGTTTAGGAAAGAGTTCTCTTTCAAATAACATTTGAATGAATACAAAATATCTCAATGCATGTTCACTATTTTCTCATGAACGATATAACATAAAACAAATCTGCACAGGTCGGTTGTTTAATCAAAGAGCTCTACCAACTGATAGGCCTAATCTTTTTTTCCAACAGGGAAATACGTGATATACATGCATACGCGGGGGCCAAATTTCCCATAAAAAGTATACAAAGTATGGTGGCTAATCTTTTTTTCCAACAGGGAAATACGTGATACATGCATACGCGGGGGCCAAATTTCCCATAAAAAGTATACAAAGTATGGTGGCTAAGAGAGGCCTCATAAATCGGGTACCCTATGTGAAAAGGCGTTTAAAACACAGCACGGCAGAATTCCAATCGATCCAGCAATTTTGGCTGCAGTTGGACATCGTTTCATAGGGGGAAAAATAAAAATGCCGACGCGCGGGTCTGAGGCGACGCACGCGGAGACCAGAAACCGGAGACCCTTTTTTGACCTTATCATATATAATATATAAAAATTTTACAAGGATATATTTGTGTCCTATACACAAATATTGTGTTTTGAGTCTAAATGTTGACCTTTTAAGATTTATGTAATTGAAGTGTTCCTGGTTAGTTAGTAAAAATCTCCAGTCACAAGTGGAAATTTCCCTCCTTGCCAGAGTTTGGCCAGGGTTAATTATGGTTGAAGAGTTCATCTCAGGACGAAACCTGTATATACCTTAAAATTATTACTCCAAAACAGGAAGAGGGTAACAGAGGGTATCAATAAAAGCAGTGACAGCATACATAATGTTGTCTGGTGTGGGGGGGGGGGGTCCAATTCCACGTGACCACGTTCTACCCTCCTCTTCCAAACAAACATTTCAAGGATTAAAGAGCGATAGACCATTATGGGATTTATATAAATATTTCGTGAAATTGCGGGCTAATTATGGGAACATTTTGGATTATTTGAAAATAATGGTAGCGTAAATCATTTTTTCAAACGTATATTAGCGGTACAGAGGAGTTCGTTCAATCACAGAAAATGGTTTAATTAATTATTTTAATTCCCCCAGCCCTTGGACAATAGTAGAGTGTATACCTGGGATTTACGCCGATAAGAGGAGAAAAAAAATATGTAAAACATCAAAAATCACGAATAAATTCCCTCTAGACTGATGCTTAATAAGGCAAAATTATTTCATACGCAGTTGGAAATATATAACATTCAATTTACTCGTTACTTATTAAGAAGAGTTAGTGTTATTTCATGTGTACAGATAATCCATTAGTCATGCGTGCGTGAATAGCGTACTAGCGTTTATGCCAAAATATCACGAACTGTGTGTAGTATACCTTTGGCTCCTTTTGAAGGATTCATTATCATAAATTCAAAGGCCAAAATGGAAGGCATGATATATAGTGCTACCAAAGGCAGACATTAACACATTTTAGTAAGATTTCAGGATTTTATTTGTGATAATTTTGGTTAAGGTAAGGTATATAATTGGTCAAATTATCATAAATTTAAAGGCTAAACTGTGGCAGGCATAAGCTATACTGTTGCCAAAGGCAGACACTAACACATTTTAGTAAGATTTCAGGATTTTATTTGTGATAATTTTGGTTAAGGTAAGGTAGTATATAATTGGTCAAATTATCATAAATTCAAAGGCTAAACTGTGGCAGGCATAAGCTATACTGTTGCCAAAGGCAGACACTAACACGTTTTAGTGAGATTTTATTGGTGATATTTCTTTTTTAAGATGTGGTATAGAATTTGTCAACTTTTAACATAAGACGTACTTGGTGTAAAGCTCATGATGGTATCAATCATTTTGTCCGAGGAGCTGTTATATTTAAGAAAGGCGAAATTTTTACCGATAATTTAGGAATAGGAAAAAGGACACTTTCCTAAATTATCGCGTTAACGACACAACGTAATAAGCTGAAACTGTAATACATACATTGATTAAAAGAGTATAAGCATACTCATAGAAGCAGTTTTGCCAACCTTACCAGTGTTGTACCTTCCCTTCAATGTATATCTTGATTCAAAGAGAGTAAGCATAGTCATAGAAGCAGTTTTGCCAACATTATCAAGGTTGTACCTTCACATTAATGTATATCTTGATTCAAAGAGAGTAAGCATAGTCATAGAAGCAGTTTTGCCAACATTATCAAGGTTGTACCTTCACATTAATGTATATCTTGATTCAAAGAGAGTAAGCATACTCATAGAAGCAGTTTTGCCAACATTACCAATGCTGTACCTTCCCTTTAATGTATATCTTGATTTAAAGAGAGTAAGCATACTCATAGAAGCAGTTTTGCCAACATTACCAATGCTGTACCTTCCCTTTAATGTATATCTTGATTCAAAGAGAGCAAGCATACTCATAGAAGCAGTTTTGCCAACATGACCAATGTTGTACTTTCTCTTTAATGTATATCTTGATTCAAAGAGAGTAAGCATACTCATAGAAGCAGTTTTGCCAACATTACCAATGTTGTACCTTCCCTTTAATGTATATCTTGATTCAAAGAGAGTAAGCATACTCATAGAAACAGTTTTTGCCAACACTAATGGTGTACCTTCCCTTTAAGTAAGGCATATCGTAAATCTTATGTATGGGTAATTTGTACAATTTACTTGAAGGTCAAAGGTCAAAGTACATAATGTAAACAATTACACATGTAAACATTCAGTTTGTGTCCTGTACTGCCAAGAACCCTCCTAAACGTGAACATATGTTACATGGTATGTAGATTATTCACTGGTCCCCACCGCCTGGTACACCATGGCTTTTACACTCTTATTCGTTGGATAGATCTCTTGGACCTCTTCCAGGGCATTGCTACATACAAAGCGCACATTGGCTGTAATCTAACACATCAGAAAGCCTCTCTTTTTAACCGAAAGTCAACTTCAAAACTTACCTAATTATTATGTAAAGTTAAACGTACATGGTGTATAAAAATGTTGATGGTTTAAAATTATGGTTTAAATCTTCCTTAGAAATAATATTGTCTGATGTGCTGCACTGCTGTATTAATAGTTGTTTGAAAATAGTTCAGGCAAAAAACGTCTCCTGTTTCTGTTCCCCGCGCGCGCCGCCTTAGAGCCGCGCATCAGCATTTTTAATTTTCTTTTTTTTTTTACTATGAAACGATGTCCAATTGCAACCAAAATTGCTGGATCGATTGGAATTCTGCCGTGCTGTGCTTTAAATGACTTTTTCACATAGGGGTAATGTGGGGTGGGGTGCTGTGGTCGAGCGGTTTAGTGCATCGGATTTGTGTTCTGATGGATGAGTCGTCAGAGTGTGTGGGTTCGAAGCCTTGCCGCGACCATGGTGCTTTGTGTCCTTGAGCAAGACACTTTACCATAATTGCTGCGAGGGCCGAATTGAACCCAGCCACTGGGGATGTACAAGCCAGTGCATGCTTAGTGCCGGTCCCAAGCCCGCATAAATGGGAGTTTTGCATCCGGCGTAAAACCTATGCCAAATCAAATATGCGGATCATGATCCGCTGTGGCGACCCCTAACGGGAGCAGCCGAAAGAGGACAACAACATAGGGGTAATGAATGTTTGCCCGATTTGTGAGGCCTCTCTTAGGCACCATACTTTGTATATGGGAAATTTGGTCCCCACGTGCACAATGTATCACGTATTTCCCTGTTGGCAAAAAAAAAACAAAAAAAAAAAACGCACCGATTTTGAAGCCGACCGATGACCACAAACCGGAGACTTTTTTTGGCCTTATCAGAAAGAATTCCACATAAGAATGAATATGATAAATCTGAATGCATTTTCACTATTTACTCATGAACAACATATCGTAATCAATTAACAGAAATGTCCAGGCAGAAATATTATTTGTGTGTGTAATGTTTGTTTTTAATAACATAGCAAATTGTGAATTTCGTGTAGCTTTTTCCAATGTGATATAAGCGTTTACTATACATAACAAGCTGAAACTTACATATTAGTTGTTTAATGTTTACCGTCCCTTACCACCCCCTTTATCATCCCCTGCAGTGCATTATTGAGGATTTGAAAACAGGCCCAACTTCTTATTATTTAAAAATAAGAAGTTGTCCATTAATTTTATATCATGCATTGCTGGCTAAGACTTACGCACCTGTTCACGAAGCGGCCATCTTGGTCCGACTCCCTGTACCCAATAACGATTATAAGTGCTCACTATACAAAAAGGGCCAGACTATTTTACCCTTCTAGCCTAGGTTTGTTTGGTGTTTACGTAGATTTGTGTAAGAAAAACAAGATCGCTGCACCGCACGAAAGGTCTATATTAACAGAAGCTCTTGGCTTGTACAGTAGCTATATACAAAAACATAGGCCTATTGGCTTGCTTGCCAGTTCAATCACTATATTGCCACAAGGAATTTCCAGTATAGATTCGATTGTGTCATCCATGGTTGCATGTTGATGATGATAATTTTCCTAGGTAGGTCAGAGTTGTGGCATTCACTTATCTTCCACACTGTATTCCAAATCTAATTAAGGCAACAATTCCGAGCACATACTCAATATTGCCCTAAATGCGATGTCATGTGAATTGCTGCATTGACAATACTATACGTGCTTTTTGCCCCAATACTAACCTGACTGCAGACGATTTATATACATGAATAATATTAAAGAACCTATAAGTATTCTCGCAATAACATATAGCCGCCATCTTGGTAAGACGTCGTAGTCCACTCCATTAAATTGTTTGCCATTTCTTTAGGAAACATGATTATTGCCAATAAGTTTGTCGGAAAGAGTAGACTCTTTCCAGAATGTTGTTTCTCTTTAACAACTTAATTCTGAAACTTCACAGGTTGCTTGTTTAATGTGGAATCTTTATTCAAATATCGAGAGTAAATAATACTCTAGTTTTTGCTAACATTGCATTCCTCCCTTCTATGACTGCAAGGGTCAAAATCAGTCAACATGTTGATATACTTCCCAAGGTATATCTATTGCACTTAAACGTCGAACACTCTCAAACCTTACGTGTAGTAAGTACATTTACAGGTCAAAATGATTCGACCGTTTTTGACTGGTAAAAGCATTGTCTTGTATTGTTGACCGTGGTCACGGTGAGAGTAAAATCCAGTCCAAAATGCCCCCTGAGTGCACAGTCAAAAACAGGCAGTTGGCTGATTTGATCACTTGTCACAAAAGTTCAGCTACAGTATATTAGGAGGGTTCTTAATGGTTGTAAATTTGCAGTAACCCCATTGATAGCTAGAGCAAATTCAATTTTTGTCTATTCTCATTGTCAAGATGCTGATCACGTACTCTGTCCATTAGTGAAAGAAAAACGTTAGCTCTGAACACAAACATCAAATTGTCGGAGGTTCTTATGTCCACAGTTCACATCAAGGGTTCCGAACGAACGATTCCCGCTTGTTAGATCAGCAGTTCCTGTTGTCCATGGATTTTCAAGTTTTTGTCAGAAAACCGAACTGTGGCCCGAAATTCCGACACGATAATTCAGACACGATAATTTCAAGGAGTGTACGTTACAGTACGTAGACGGATTATGTAAGATTAAAGACCACTTTATACTATTTGTACTTTTAAAAACACGAACTTTGTGTAAATTTATGATGGTATCAAACATCCCTTTAAATATTTGAGGTGTTGTCAATTATCAAAGCAATTATCCAATCCAACTGAGGTTTTGTAGTCCGGAGACAAAAAATAATGAATCATATTGAATACTGAACATCTGAATACATTAATTTCTCAATAACGACACAACGTAAATAAATAAATACTATTTTGATAATTTGATGTCCGCATGCGCAATTCTGCATATGGCTGCCATGAGATATTTTTTTAGCAATAAACCGTAGGCTTAATGAATTAAATGAATAAACGTAATAAACTGCCAACTTTGATTATAGAGAAAGTAAAGATACATTTAGAAGCAGTTTTGCCAACACTACCAAAAGTGTATAATGGCTAAAAGTCAGTTTATTTGCCTCTTTTCAACATAGCGATATAAATATAGCGATATATACATAGCGATATATACATAGCGATATAGAGTTGTAACCGCCAGTTCTTTTCAGAACTAATTACTACTCAATTTGAGAATTTCACACGGTGTCACCGCAAACAGTCTTTACTTATCCTTTTCACAATGCAAAGCTACAAATATTACTGATATAATAAACACTTTGCATACTGGGCTTCATTTAAATGTCATGATATCGAAACAAGGTTCTGACAAACACTGCTTTGTCAAATATTTTGTTCCAATAAAATGCAACATTTGATGACTGTTATAAATGTTCTGGATGGAGTTTTGGTCTTCATTGTGTAAGCACGACGTCCATGCTGGGATTCGAGTAGGAGGATCCATTGTTCATTTGTGTGTGAGAAAACATGCATGCTTGGTTATCATATTATATGCATATATTTATAAGCCTATTTGCATTTTTTATTACAAACACATTTAATTATGTATCAACATAGGTCTAATAGTCATTGAAGGGGAAGTCATGTAGAACTTGTGCTATCACTTGCAACGAGAACCGGCTTCGAATACATTCAAGTGTATTTCAAATTCATCTGTAGGTCTGTTCAGTTACCGATACGATTATGAATACAACTTTTTGCATTAAAATATGAAAGCAAATCACCATTAAACGAAAAATCCGAAACGGAAACATCCGAAGCCAAATACAGCATAATTTGTAAAATACAGTTCAATTATTCAGTGACAATACAATAATTGAAAATGCAGTAAGCACGTACTATACACGTAGCTTGAAATCTGGCCTTTACATGTTGAAAAACAGCCAGCAAAGACTGATCCGGCGCCGCCATTTTGCCTAACACTTCGACAAACCTTCAGACGTGTTCAATATGCTAATTAAACCTAGGATTATCGAGTAACGAGTGAAATGGTTTATTGTATTCGAATACATTTAATGTATACGACCCTAGGTCTGTTTGCAACGGGGACTCGAAACACAGGAACCACAGAATTTGCTCTGTGATTTATCATGGCATTGATGGCGTTTGCCAATAAGCTTTTAATTTAAAATGAAATCCCTGTGGATTATTTCCCGTTCCAAGTCACATTTTGAGTCATTCTTGTACGTGACATTGTTTCATTGGCCACGTTAACGACAGAACAAAAAAGCTATAGCCATACAGAAACAAAAAAAGCTATAGCCATACAGAAACCCAAAAAATAGCCTTTTTTGTTCTGTCGTTAGGTCATCTTGGTTCTGATAGAGTATGGATGCATTTTCATATATTTTATCAAGAAGTGTGTTTTGATACATGATTCGGCTGGCGCGCAGCACGCATAATTATACGAGTGATGTTTATTTTTTTTCGAAACGAGGGCGCCCTTCAGTTTGTGACATCATATGGATAATGTCTATTCTCTCAGGTCTAATGTCTGTTTGATTGATAAAACTGATCAATCACATGATCGATTTCCTGACATATGTGTCATTCGCATCAGTACATGTTATCCCCATGGGCTTTTCTGCGCATGTGTCGAGTGATGCTTTCGGGTAGCTGAATCGTGAAATTGGGTACCATCTGTCAGCATTCCTTGTGATTATTAACGTCTAGGATGGCGTTAATTTTCACACGTACCATCTTTGTTTACTAGGTGTTTACCAGGGTGCATTTCTGTGGGTGCATTTCTGTGTATAGATTAAAATCATGATTACAATTATACAGTCGGAGTATCAGCTGTAATTGTTTGACGATCCATTTTAGTGATTGTCGATTTATCAAAAGAGCAGTTGAATCAAGGATTAATGCTGTTTCTTGAAGAAATAAGTTTCCAAACTAGTTAGAAAGAAGCTGTTATGTTTTTTTTTTATTGAATAATACTATTCAAGAAATTGAACTGTGAATATCAAATTAATGTTTGGTATTTCTAAAACAAAATCACTATTTACTTAGATGTTAGCTTATATTGACGCTGTAATATCCAAGGTTTATTCTTCTGTCAATATGATTCTACTAATCTAGTTGTAAAACATTATTTGTACACGCTGGTAGTTTTGTAATTTACGAGCTCAACAACACCGTCACATGTCTTATAGGTCTAATGACTTTTTTATTTTTTTTATTTAAAAAAAATAAATTATCGCATTTTTATAAATTTTATAAATATAAAAGTCGTTTTGACATAATTATAATTTGTGATTTCTTTTTTAAAATATTACGTTGTCATAATGTGCTGAGTGGGCTAATGTGGAACGGGCTGGACCATGAGGATGTAATACCAAACAAAGTAAAACGATGATTAAATAGAGGTGAAATATGTAGAAATTCTCTTTTGAAGAGTAAATAGTTCTGAAAAGAGGCTGGCTACAAGTCGACGTTTCGATCAATATGCTCTGATCGTATTTACTACTCAAAAGAGAATTTCTATAGTGTCACCGCAAACAGTCTTTACTTAAAACGATGATTGGCAACCTCTTTCTTATGTTGATCGACCCCCATGTTCCATTCAGTAGTTGGAACGAGCTGGACCATAAGGACGAGGCTGATGTAACACCAAACAAAAGTATAACGATGGTGATCGACCCCATGGCTCTGTTTGGAGATGGCGTGATTATTTGACGCATGCTATCACGTAGGGAAATGTGGGTAACATTGTTTATCATTATTATGTTGATATTTAAAACTGGGAAACACTGGCGAAGGAAGAAATGTTAAATATAAGCCAATGACGCCACAATCTTATATAAATCATAATGTTGGACCGTTCTTGAATATTGAAATAATATTTCATGTAAAATTACCTTGTGTTGTATTCTCACGATATCTAGGTATTGCTTTAACCTTTCAATCAAACAAAGAGGTTAATATATACTGAGACGCAATAGAAACTTACCACTTGTTTTGGAATAGCATAAAATTGTAATGGTTCAAAATAAGACAACACAACAATTTGGATTAGAAATGTTGGCATTTTATTGAGGAAATGTCCACGTTTTGTCCCACTGTACTCGATCCCATCTGTATCCACTTCACCGCGAAACGTCAGAGGGTCACGTTGCCAAAATAAGTGCACATATTACATTTGTGCATTGTGATTACTGATAATTTAAGGTCGAAAAAGTGGTAAGTTTCTATTGCGTCTCAGTATATTACCAAATTCCAACGGCAAGGCATTAGACCTTATGCCCAACCATAAGAGGGCGCTATACTAATGGTGACCTTTGCATTACCCCAGTTCACGAAGAAGGCTATCATGCCCAAGCCCAAATCGTGAATACTGGTAAAGTGACGTGATGAGATTGCAACATTAGCTGTAAACACAGGACTATTTTGATTAAATTGAGTTAAAATGTTTAGTAACTTCAAAAAGACTTTTTAGGAAATTTTGCAAACTCAAGTATTGTTGAATATTATGTTAAACCTTAAATGACTTTGTTCAAAATAACAAAAATGTCGAATTATATTAAATGTGAAACTACCTTGGTGTAAAGCTGGTGATGGTATCAGTCTTTCCAATAAATAATTAATTTTGTCGGAGGTGCTATCACTTTTAAGGAAATTAAATAATTTCCGTTTTCAATTTAGGAAAAAGTTATCTTTCCCAAATTCCTCATTAGAATGAATTTCTCGTAAATTACACAATGTAAAAAGCTGAAACTATCCCAAGTTGGTTGTGTAATTTATTTTGTGGTTCAAATAGAAACACGTACACTCACTGGCCAAGTATTGCAACACACAAAGTTCAGTTTGGAGAACTGTGTTACAATAATTTATTTTATTTTATTTACACTACTTAAGACTTCTTGAAAGTGCCTGTGTTTTGAAGTCAATGTTCTTTTTTACTGTTCTTGCTCGGAAATTATGTAATACACGATCGATGAAATCAGATTAAATGATCACCTCACCTGTTACTCACATGTTAACTGTAAAGTGCTATTTTGAGCATGTTGCAATACTTTTGGCCAGTGAGTGTAGAAGCAGTTTCGCTAACATTACCAATGGTGTACCTTCTTTTAACAACATCATCGCTACAGTACACTCTTTGGTTGTGCATAACAGCGATTTGCTCACTAATCATTACTTTCATCAGAAGACTGAAAATATGAGACCGCTGGCTTGTGGCTTGATATATCTATACGACATTAAAAAAAACTACGAATGGTAAGCCAGGCGCCATATTGAAAGTTTTGTCTGGTGTTGGTGTATGAGCTTTTTATGATAACTATAGGAATATAAATACTAGATATCATCCGTTGGCCATGGTTTGTTTCTGGCCCCTGATCTATCTAGTCATGGTTACACCTGCTGTATAATTGATTGGTTGCATGACTGATGGGATTTAAGAGATTTGGTTTGGGAGGAACTATAGTCCTTTGCTCTTTGTTGATTTTCTTCTCATTGTTTGTGTACGCTTCCCCAGCCAGCTGTGGGAATGTATCAAAGATAGCTATTGATGGATATTGTTGCTACATTTTGTGCAAATTTGCCAATGTTTCAAGGCCGCAGTTTCAAGGCATAATAGCCTTTTAATAATTTCACAAAATTCCACGAATGTAAATATTACCTCATCATTTCCTCTCTTGGTGTAATTTTTGTGGTTTTTGTGGTGTGTAACAGGAGCGTGATGTATAATGGCCCATCCCAAAGCTGATTATAATTTTTATGTATCATTATGGTGATAAGTTCGAGTTAAGAAAAAAATAAAGATATATTTGTTTTAATATGGTAATAAACGCATCTATTTTTTGGGGGAAAATAAAAATGAATACAATATTTTTTATATGGCCATGACGTTTTCGATTCATAAGGATAGAAATAAATGAAAACAAAATTAATTTCAAACCATACCTTGCCTACATCGATTTGGAAAATTTGAAATTGTTGGGGATCATTCTGAAACCTTTGTTTCTAGGTCACTGTTGCTGTTTATAAGCTTGCTGTTTAGAATGAGCTTGGATCTTATTAACTAGTCATCATAATGCGAAATGACTATCTCATACTGTTATGGTGAGGATGCTTAAGATAAAATATCGACTGCACTCAAGAAGGGCTGATTAATTTGTTTCATGTCGTCGTGTAAATCATGACACTGTTCAGGTTTGGTGACTACAGTTTTAAAGGATGTCCAAATCGCGTGAACTGTTGAACTCCAACCGTCCTTCAAACTACAAGATCTAACAGATAAAAAAAACGCTGTTCTTGCTGTTGGGTTATTTAAAAAAAAAAAATTAAAAAATATTTAAAAACATAAACAATAAATGAAACTAAATCAAAGCTTGTGGCGAAATCTAACAGCAGATATACCTATTTTGTTCACTACTTAATTCAACAAGATCTAACAAAATTTCCCATTTATTTGAACTTGCGGGTTTGAGCAGGGTTAACAGGGACTAGAGGATAAAAAGAAGGATCCAGAAATATGAAGTGTTCATTAATTATGAACATCAAAATAATGCATTACACGACCAGCTACATTCATACTTAATTGCGTATATTCTTTTGCAAAATAATGGTTGTTGGCTTTTGACGTTTCGAACCTAGCAGGTTCTTTCTCAAAGGCAAAATGGACTAGATACAAACATACGTACATAAACACAAAAGTTAGTCTGGTGTGGAATGAACACAAAAGAAAAAGATACAAAATACAGAGTCAGGTACTGGTCCTGGGACCGGACAAAAGAGGGATTACACATGAATAGATAGAGGTACCGGGAGTTTTTGGCTGGAAGAAGGGATTAGGAGATTAGTGAAAAACAATGAGTCAGACATGAGGAGTAAAACAAAGCGGACAAATAGACCAACTAGAAAAACAAGAGGTGTGTGGGAAGAAACCCAAACACCTATTAGCTAACCAAAACAGACAAATAGAACAACTACAAAAACAAGAGGTGTTTGAGCACAAACCCAAACACCTAATTAGCTAATCAAAACAGACAAATAGAACAACTAGAAAAACAAGAGGTGTTTGAGCACAAACCCAAATACTTAATTAGCTAACCAAAACAGACAAATAGACCAACTAGAAAAACAAGAGGTGTTTGAGCACAAACCCAAACACCTAATTAGCTAACCAAAACAGACAAATAGAACAACTAGAAAAACAAGAGGTGTTTGGGAACAAACCCAAACACCTAATTTGCTAACCCTGCCCAATTCTTACAGAAGCACAATTGTATGCATTGATGTTAGAAGAATTACATTTTGCATGCTCAAAAACACATATTCTTATGGTATTTTGATAGCCACTACGTCACCTCATGATGCATCTCTCTGCCTGAGTATACACAAAAATGGGGATGGGTTCAGACTTTGGATGGGTGAAATGTCATAAGACCACCCCTTTAAACATAATGTAATACAATTGTGTCTTGCAGGGAAACCCGATCAATCGTCTTTAGTTTCAGAGTACTCTTGTGAGGAGCATCAGGGTTGATCCAAGATGCTCAGAAGAAAACCAGGACGGTTCAATTACATTATTACGCCGTCTCAAGACTGTCATATCGTATCTCTCTCATAAAGTCGACACACGAAGTTCCTTGGTCCTGTCTTGCTCGATTGTCTGAACTGTTTGCGGCCTGTAATAAATCGGCCTGTTTGCGGCCTGTGTTTCGTTTGAATACCCGGTCCAGTATGAAAGTGTGTCTTCTTTCAAAAGCGAGATACTAAGTGAGAAAATTATCTTTTTGGAAACAATTTCTGTGGAAAATTCAGTGGCAGATTACTTTTCGTATGGGCCAGTTATGTAGTTTTTGATTTTTTGTGTTTTAATTTGTACCATTTATAAAAATAATGATTTGTAAGTAATCACTTCTGCAGTGGGTCGACAACATGTATGTGTATTCAAAACACAAAAAGAATGCTATACATAACAGCAAAAGAAACGTCAACCCTAAAAATATTTATTATTTTCATTTTATAATTAATATAATTTGTTTAATGAAGAATATTATAGTACGGTATGGAGTGTAACACGAACACAATGTGGCAAATTTGGTTGACCTGGCAGCCAATCATCCCACAACATTGTATATCTATTATGTTTAATAATATAATTACTTAACAAAGTTTAGGGGGTGACGTTTCTTTTGCTGTTATGTATATATTTATTCTAATAGGAGTACGAATAGTATCGAAGTATACGTATCCGTCTATAACCACATATAGATATCCACATTGCCTATTCGCATCGTGCATGAGCTGTTGAGCTGTTAGATCACTGTTGATCGAGAAGGCAACGCTAGTGCGGTTGACTCATTTGTAGATAATAATAATAATAATAAAGATTTTTAGCGCGCACATATCCACCCTGCTGGGCGCTCAAGGCGCGGAAACAAAGAAAAAACATTAATACAAACAATATACAATGATAGCATAGGGAAAACAAATTATGTACCGAGATACATGTACCTACAATGCAATTACAAATATACATCATCTTTGAAGAGTTGTGACATAAGATGAGTTTTAAGCATCGACTTGAATCTGCTTATACTATGACAAGATTTGAGTTTAGTTGGAAGATGATTCCAGAGTCTCGGAGCTGCGACAGAAAACGACCTATCACCCCAGTTCCGTTTTGAAGTTGGTTCCTTGAGGAGTGACATGTTGCTGGAGCGCAAATTGCGTGATGGAGTGTAGACTTTAAGTAGTTCAGAAATATAAATTGGAGCAATGTTATTAAAAGATTTGTGAACAATTAGCATAAGTTTAAAAACAATTCTCTGTGAAACAGGAAGCCAGTGCAGTTCTTTCAAGATTGGCGTGATATGGCATGACTTTCTGGACAAAGTCACAACACGAGCTGCTGTGTTTTGTATGTGCTGAAAACGAGATATTTGATTTTGCGGAAGACCGTAAAGGAGAGCATTCCCGTTATCGAGCCGTGATGTGACAAATGCATGTATAATTTGTTCAGCAACACTTTTATTCAAGTATTTCCTAATTCGGCTTATATTTCTGATATGAAATGATGATATGCGAACAATGTTGGAGATATGTGGTTTTAAAGTCATTGTCGAGTCAAATATAACACCCAAATTACGTGCATGTAATGAGGGGGTTATCTGCGAGTCACCAATTGTAATAAATGGAAGAGAAACTTTAGACAATTGCTGACGTGATCCAAATAGAACAAATTTTGTTTTTTCATCGTTCAATTTCAGGAAGTTTTGTCTCATCCAACTTCGAATCTCTTGAATACATTTCTCCAGTGTTTTAATGCAGGAATCAGCAGGTTCTTGAGAAGATTTAAAAGTAATGTAAAGCTGCGTGTCATCAGCGTAAACATGGTAATTTAAATTATACTTCAAAATGATATCACGAACTGGAAAGGTATAAACAGTAAACCACTGTGGGCCGAGCACAGAGCCTTGGGGTACAGAATAGTCAAGAGTAACAGGCTCGGAGATAGCGTTACCAATACAAACATGCTGAGGCCTATTTAAAAGGTAGGACTTACACCAATCCAGGGCTGTGTCATGTATTCCAAGATGATATTGAAGGCGGGAGAGAAGGATTTTATGATCGACAGTGTCAAAAGCGGCGCTTAAGTCTAACAAAACTAATGCAGTGATTTTCCCTCATCCATGGCAGATAAAATGTCATTGTTGACGCGAAGAAGAGCAGTTTCCGTTCCATGAAATGGTTTGTAGGCTGACTGAAATGTGTCCGACAGGTTATTAGCACGAACATGGTCAGAGATCCGTGATGAAACAACTCGCTCGATTGTTTTTCCAAGGTACTTTAAATTCGCTACTGGTCGGTAATTTTTGAAAACTTCCTTGTCCAAATTGGGTTTCTTTAGGAGTAGTTTAACATGAGCAACCTTCTGGCTATTAGGGAAACAACCGGAAGAAAGAGATCTGTTTACAATAATTGTGATATACTTAGCAAACACATCAATATTTTGTTTTATTAGCGAAGTTGGCACTGGATCAAGTTCACATGATTTTGATGGCGATTTCATGATGAGTTTCTTGATCTCCGTAACACTAGTAGGCTCAAACATGGACAGTCTACATTGTGGATCCTTGCGTGATGGTGTTTGTGATAGAATGGCAGGTACTGAGGAAAAGAACGACGGATATTCTCAATTTTTGTGACAAAAAAGTTTGAAAAAGCATTTGCGAGGTCCTGATCGGAGTGTGTAGATGGAAGCACTGGAAGCTTTGGGTTTATGAAGCAGCTTTTCAACAATGTTAAAGAGTTTTTTCTGATCACCAGAGCTATCTTCCACAAGAGATGAGTAATGAGTTATTTTTTCCTGGTTAATCATGTTCTTCACAATATCACGTTGGTTACAGTATTCTTGCCGATGTACTCCAAGTTTCCCATTGTCACGCCATCTTCGCTCAAGTTGACGGCGGATTTTCCTTGCAGCACGGATATCATCATTGAACCAGGGGGTTTCAGATTGTAGTTTAACAGTTCGAGTTTTTTGCGGAGCATGATCATCCAAGATGTTACGGACAGTAGATTCAAATAGACTGACACAAGAATCCAGCTCACCATCTTCAAGGTTTACATTTTCCAGTTGAGATTCAATATCATGACATAAATCTTTAATATTTACTTTTTTCCAGTGGCGAGTAGTTACAGAAATGGTAGGTATGGGAGGTTTTTTAAGGTTCAAATTTACCATGATTGCATAATGATCAGATCAGATAAGCCAGGATGAATAGTTATATTCGAGATAAGAGGTGAAGTATTTTCACGCGTTATCATGAGGTCAAGACAGTGACAATACCGATGAGTGGGTGCTGTGATGTGCTGTATAAGTCCATGAGCAGAGAGCAGATCTTTAAACTGATTTGCATAGATGTACTTACTACACGTAAGGTTTGACAGTGTTCGACTTTAACTTAAAGTGCACTAGATATACCTTGGCAAGTATATCAACATTTTATTATTATTATTATTATTTATTCAGCCATCACAACAAACAAAACAATACAACAATACAAAACAATACTTCCAGATGGGCTTGGAGCAACAAAAGCAAAGCAATTACTATGATCCGTAGACCTGCTGCCCCACATCTGGTTGTAAAACAAGGAGTAGATAAAATATATATTGATTTGGAATAATTTATATAAATAAAAATAAACAAATAATCAAAAAAGATATAAATAAATACATGTACTTCAAAGGTTTTCAATTTAAATATAACATTAAAAAGCATGAAATGTGAGAATAAACCAGTTTTTAAAAGTAGAAAAAAGGAAAAAGAAAAAGGAATAGGCTACTGATAAAAACTGAAGTGAAATGCACAAGGCACTTCAAATAAAAAATATGAAAAGAATTGATGAAACCTAAGAGATATAGGCACATTACACTGTAAATGAATAATAAATTCATTAATAAATAAATAAATAAATAAATAAATAATAATATAAATTAATAAATAAATAAATAAGTAAATAAATAATAATCCTATAGTGAATAATACACTTAATTAAGTAACTAAATAAATATTAAATTAATTATGGAAACTGCACATAGATAATATAAATTTATACAAAGGATAAAACAAAATACAAATTAAGAAATATTAGCAGTGGTTACACTTTCTTCATGCTTCAGTGCTTTTAAAAAGGACGGCAGAGAAGTTAAAATGGCAGAATTGCGAAATTCAACTGGCAGAGCTGACCAGAGCCTGGGGAATCTATTGATCGCATTGAGATGCAAGGACTGGGTTCTGGCAAATAAGTGTTTGAATGTTAAAGCGCTATCATACCTATGGTTAACACTGATGTTCCTATTTACAGATTCACATTTAATTGTATTAAAAAGACACTTAACAACAAAGGAAATCATCAAACAATTACGGCGACTTGATAAAGAAGACCATTTTAGAGTACAAAGTCTGTCGGTGTAAGACATTTCTCCAAATCGCTGACCTAAGATAAATCGAGTCGCACACCTCTGGACACGTTCAAGAGCCTCCTCCTGCATCCGAGTCTGAGGAAACCAAGCAGGTATCCCATACTCCAATACAGGAAGAACAAGACTCTTATACAAACATAATTTAGCACAAACAGAGGAATTAAATGCAACAGTCCTAATCAATCCAAGCATTCTATTGGCACGAGAAACAACATCCTTAACATGATCATTCCAAGTTAACTGAGAGTTTAAAGTTACACCGAGGTACTTAAATGAACTAGTAGTAGATAATTGAGAATGACCTAACATGTAAACGGGCAGCTGCAAGTTACGTTTTCTAGTAACATGCATAATTTGGGATTTAGTAGCATTAAAAGTCATTCCATTGTCAGTACACCAGTTATACAGCTTGTCTAGGTCCTGTTGTAAAACAGTCACATCATAAATAGATTTGATTGGCTGATATATTAAGACATCATCAGCAAATAAAACACAAGTAGATGTCAAGCCAAAAGTGATATAATTAACAAACAAGTTGAATAGTAAGGGGCCAAGCACACTCCCCTGGGGAACACCTGATCGAACATTGGCCCATTCAGATTTTTCCCCAAGGAAGTGTACCCTTTGTTGACGGTCAACCAGAAAATCTTTGACCCATCTCCAAAGAGAGCCCCTAATGTTGAACATAGTAGTAAGTTTGGTAAGCATGTGATGGTGAGGCATACGGTCAAATGCTTTAGAGATGTCTAGAAAGACAGCATCTATCCTGGGCGGATTACGCTGGTCAAGAATGGAAGCCCATGCATGGTGAACATTTAACAGCTGGGTCACACATGACCTACGAGCAACAAAACCATGTTGGCTTTCGGTTAAAAGGCCATTGTCAAAAAGATGCATCTTTATACCATTTGACAATAATCTCTCCATCAGCTTGCTAACCAACGAGATGAGGGCAATAGGCCTGTAGTTAGCTAGAAGGGAACGGTCACCTGACTTAAAAACTGGTGAGATATTAGCAAGTTTCCAACTTTTAGGAAGTTGGCCCATGGCAAGAGAAATCTGAAATATTTTATGAAGTATGTAAGATAGTGGAGACACAGTGTTACGTAAAAAAGTAGCACTAATACCGTCAGGACCAGGGGCCTTTCCTACAGGAAGGGACTTGATGATGTTGCGAATATCACTCATGGTAAATGGGACAGAGGAAAACTCGATATTTGACCGTTGCAGTCACAAATTGAATTTGAACACAATACTGAATGATCCGTGATTAGTATGTTATTCCCACTTGGGCTAATCACAGATCATTAAGTTGGATTAGTAGGCTCTGCGTTCTTATTTTAGTTGTGGTCCCCCCTACAAGCTGAGTCCAGTCAACTGTATCTGCTTTGGTTTGCGGTAGCCCCATGTAATAATCTCTCTTGAATTGTGCGGTTCTTTCTCCTGAAGACTGGTCAGAGCACACTGACCAAAACGTCGATTTACCTGCAGGTTCTTCTCAGAACCATACAACTCGAGAGATTATTACATGGTGCTACCGCGAACCTACTCTATTATTACATTCCACAGAAACATTTGAGCCTGATGATGTATCTGTTTTCAAAACAAAATTCTTGGCTTAGGTTTACTGCATTGTTATGTTGAAATGATGAGTCAAGATACAATAGCGATTCCCTTCATAATCAGGAAATACATCATTTAGTTTCTAAATCAAACAGTTTTAAATATAATCTCAGGGATTAATATTTGCTATTTATAAAGTCCGTTTGCCTTAAATTAAAGGGAAGGTACAATATTGGTTATGTTGGCAAAACTACTTCTACGAGAATGTTAAATGTACTTGATAATTTAGCTATTTATAAAGCACGTTTGTTTGCCTTAAGTGAAAGTACAATATTGGTTATGTCGGCAAATCTGCTTCTAAGAATCAATATAAACATTAAACAATCAACCTGTGAAAGTTTCAGCTCATTACGAGAAACTTTCTAAGAGTACTCTATAAGAGTACTCGATAATTTATTTGGCAATAACATCGCCCTTTTTAATGAAAAAAAAGACAAAATATATATTTTAAAAAAAGATATATACCATTATTAGCTTTATACCAAGTTAGTTTAATATTAAAATTTAAAAATGTTGTTATTTTTGAATGACTTTTTATTTGTTTAATCTTTTATTATTCTCCTCAGGACGATCAGAGCATACTGATCGAAACGTCGAGTTGTAACCACCAGTTTTCAGAACTAATTACTACTCACTTGAGAATTTCACATGGTGTCACCGCAAACAGTCTTTACTTAATCTTTACGATACGATTCGATTTAGGCTTTATCTGTGACCTCACGAATGACCTTGGAATGTATCTATCGAAACTAGATCTTGATTTCCAAAAATAACCTGGTGCTAACGACCGACAATTTAAAACAGACCTTGACAGTTGATCGGGACAAATCTTGTGATGGTACCAATTAAGAAGGAAAAAAAAACTTTAGTCAAGGGGCACGTGACCACCAGGATGCATGGTATGTATGCACCACGCACAGATAGCAAACACCACGCACGGACAAAACCAGAAGTGGCTGTACTTCGCGCCTCTTCGCGATCTAGTCTTTTTCCGTGCGTGGTGTATAATAATTATGCGGTTTCTACATGTGCCTTGATTAAAGGCTAAAAGGACCAAAGTATAGAAGAAATACGTTACTAACAAGCAACACATGTCCCTCCCCCAAAGACAAATTATTAGTCAGTCAGTCGGCATTTTATAATTTCACTATAGATATGAAACTGATTTGGATAACTTTTTAAAGTACAAAATAATAGCGTATGTGGACTTTGAAGCCCGTAGACACTATATTATTTATCTCGAATAAAATAAAGTGACCATAGTTTTACATGAAAGTTATAAACATACAATAGAGTGTAACGGCTTTAAAGTAAAGGTACAACATTGGTAGGCCTAATATTGGCTAAACTGTTTTTACGAGAATGCTTCCTCTCTTTGAATCAAGATATACATTAAAGGGAAGGTACAACATTGGTAATGTTGGCCAAACTGCTTCTATGAGTATGCTTACTCTCTTAGAATCAAGATATACATTGAAGGGAAGGCACATCATTGGTAATGTTGGCAAAACTGCTTCTATGAGTGTGCTTACTCTCTTTGAATCAAGATATACATTGAAGGGAAGGTACAACATTGGTAATGTTGGCTAAACTGTTTCTATAAGTATGCTTACTCTCTTTGAATCAAAATATACATTAAAGGGAAGGTACAACATTGGTAATGTTGGCTAAACTGTTTCTATGAGTATGCTTACTCTCTTTGAATCAAGATATAATTGAAGGGAAAGTACAACATTGGTAATGTTGGCTGAACTGTGTTTTTATGAATATTAATACGGAATCAAGATATAACATCCATCCTTTGAAAGATTCTACTGATAATGTTGTGTCGAAATAATTGTCAAAATACATTCTGGTTGTTCGTATTCACTTTGGAATTTAAGAAATTTTTCCAAAATTCAAATTGGAAATTATTTAACTTTTCTTAAAAAGTATACCTTTGAAAATATTTATAAGGAAATCGTATACCATCATCAGCTTAACACAAAGTAGGTCATTCCTATTACAATTCGATCATAGTTTTTATTATTACTAATGAATTGCCAATTTCTGTACCTTACTTTTAAAGTAAAAACAAACTTCGTTTGACCCTCCAAAAGGATTTAAATCAAGAATCCACACATATCCTGGCACAAGAAGCAAGTTCTATTATACTAAATTATATATATCCTGCGTGTTACATCAAACTTATATAAGATAACATAAAATCCTTGCGATTTTATCATCCTGTGGTTTTCCCAAGAGGAAGATCTGTCAAAATGCAGTACTGCAGTCAATCGAGAGAGTCAAATAAAACGAGGATTTGTGTAGGCGGCCATATGCTTTTAAATGTTAAACAGTCAGAAAAGCTTTAAGGAAGCCTTCATCAAGATCATCGAAGTGAAATTTGCAATCGCGATGATCTATAATAAGAGGATAAAGCCCCTGGCCTGTACATAATTGATAATCTCAAAAGAAAATAAACGATAACAGTTTTACATAAAACTAACTTGATGTAAAGTTAATGATGTTGTAAAAATCAGTTGAAATCTTGTTGTTAGGGTGCTATCAAATCACACCTCCGATGTATAGACAATATACTGAATAAAACGTCAAGTTGTAACCAACCGGTTCTTTTCACAACTATTTACTACTCAAACGGGTCAAGACCTAGAAGTACCGGAATTTTCATAAAAGCAAAACTCCACGATTCTCAACCTGTTCATTGCAGTCCTTAAGTTTTTATTGAAATTCCCACCGGCACGTTATCAGGATGTTCTGGGCATGTGCAAAACAAGCTCGTCATGTTGTGCAGGACTCATACCGGCGCCACCTTTATTGAATTTTCCTCAATTTCATCCTGAACATGACCAACCTCGTACCTATGGTGATTTACTGCTGATCACACCGCTCTCTCACCCTGGTTCTGGATAAAACAATCTTTACATAAAATAATCTTTACATAAAATAATCTTTACATAATCTTTACATATTATTCACTGCATGCGATGTGTTATAGATTACAGACTGGCGCATCTACTATGCGTTAATATGATAGTGTGTGCTGCATTGTCCCGTGGTTGGGGCTAAGGGACTAGACAAAGGCCCCTCAAACGTTTCATAGCATAATATTTGATTCATCGAATAAGCGTGTCGTACATCATTTTGCATCCTACTTTAAAGTACATCACAAGCTTACAGTGGGTGTGTCCTTGAGAGTAAAATGCTGATTTCTTGGCAGGCAAACGGTCTGCATGTTTTTATGTGCAGTTTAAAAATGTTATACTTTGATCTCCACATACCTTTAAGCATGGTAAAAATTACAGATGAATAAGATTTGAGATGCAGAAGGACACACGCGTAGTACCAATTTATTGTATATCTGTGACCATAACATAGCCTACATAAAGTGTTTGCACAACGCTCATTTGACGTCAAAGTGGCTATCATCAAGACACTGGGTGAAATTTCACCGCTAGAGGGCTACGATGTGCTCAGATCTGATATTGAAACCGAGCTCAATATTGGGGGAAAGGTTGACAGATTGTAGGGTGAGCATGGTTTTGGTTGTGCGCGCACCGTCGGATGGTGATTCCTATCGATTCCTCATTTAACCAGCTAACACGTAGGCTCGGCATCCTTTAATTGTCAACATTATTGGTTTAAGATTAGCATTTGTTGTCATCACCTCATGATCAAATCTCAGAAGACCGAGGTCTTACCTCTCTGGAAGGTGAATGACATTTTAACAGAATGAGGGAGTATCGGCTGTAGACGATGCCGCGCAGACTACCCTGGACAAATTGTAATGGATTGGCTTAATATAAAATACTTTTCCCAGATGCTATTGGTGTATGCACTTTGATCAACACTTCTACCTTGTAGCCTTACCGTCATAGTTTATATGATTATGCAGAGGCCCGTCGTCGTGTGCGTTGTATACATCTAAAAAACTGAGAATTACATTGCTAACAAAATAGCAGTTTTATGAATAACAGTAATATATGTATTTTTTATTTGTTAGGCACTTATGAGGAAAACATTATTTGGTTTGTTTTTATGTTAGAGATAAAGATCAGAAACTAAAAGCATAAAATCTAGCTGAGCCGAGGCGGTGGGCAGACCCACTGGGTAATTTACAAAAAGGTTTCGAGTATTCATGGTTTTGGAACGTGAGTCTCGCTTTTCGGTTATGGAGCCTGTTTCAGTTCCGGTTAGAGTCGGTTAACAGGGTGTATTCACATCGGCTCTTTATTTGACTCATACCATCTTCGTGTTCTGTTCAGAAAACAAATAACTATATCTGCAGCTGAATTAGACTTGCTCCAGACGTTAGTAGGAGTAGTGTATAGTGGTGAATCACACATAAATAGGCCTATGTGGTATGAATTCAAAGAGAAGAATAATGAACAATGTCATCCTACCAGCTATGACATATGGATCAGAGACTTGGAGGTTAACAAAAAGACAGGAACAAAAATTAGCAGTAGCACAGAGAAGCATGGAAAGATCACTGTTAAACATAACACAGAAAGACAGATGGAGAAACGAGGTAGTGCGAGAATACACGAAAGTAGATGACATCTTGGATAAATTGGCAAAGCTGAAATGGGAATGGGCTGGACACATTAGCTAGATTGGACAATAACAGGTGGGCAAAGAAGATAACAGAGTGGACACCAATGGAAAGGGCAAGGAAGAGAGGTAGACTAAGATGAAGATGGCAAGATGACATCGAAGCAAGAACAAACGTCACATGGATGAGAACAGCACAAGACCGTAAGAAATGGAAAAGTTTGTGGAGGCCATCTGCCTGCAGTGGCATGAACGGCTGATGATGATGATGATGAATTCAATATTGGGTAGTAGTAACGGCCCTTGTACTCCATTGCACTGACCTAAAACATGCACAATATTACGAAGGTCAATACTCATGATTTATTAAAGTCTGTGACATTTGAACTTGCTTTTGAAAGAATTTGTAATTATATATTTAGATATCGGTTTATCACGTAACCTGTGTAGAGAATTCGTGGAGAAAAGAAACAAAGGATGTCCTTGTTCCCAAGTCTTTAAGGTATTACATATCGTCTTACTATTACTAGGTTCAAATACGTGGTAAGCCACAGCACGTCCGGCTTGGGATTTGGACTTATTCCTCACAAAACTATATCATGTTATTTTGTATCATCGCTCATGACGTGTGATTATACAAACAGAGCTCTGGCATAATATTGTATTCCAAACCACTGGTCCAAACTCGTGTTTACTTGTTTAAATGCATGAACGTTTTCAGGGAACGATTTTAATATTTTTTTCCAACAGGGAAATACGTAATACATGTATACGCAGGGACCAAATTTCCCATATACATAGTATGCTGGATAAGAGAGGCCTCACAAATCGGGCAAACGTTCATACCCCTATGTGAAAAAGCCGTTTAAAACACAGCGTGGCAGAATTCCAATCGATCCAGCAATTTTGGCTGCAATTGGACATCGTTTTATAGCCCCCCCCCCCCCCCAAAAAAAGAAGAAAAAAAAAAAAGGCAAATCGTGTTGTTCCAAGGCTGTGCGTTTCGGGAACCTGATATCGAAATTGGTAATCTTCGGATACCCGATTACCTGTAAACAATTTTGTAAAAACACATAAATACTCCCGAATGTATAAAATAACCAATATGAACACAATATTATCTTGTTTTCTCTCATAATAAGTGTGGACCTCTATAGCCTATTAAAAACGACTCGTAGCATCAGGGACTTTTTGTGTGGCTTAAAATTAATGTTCAGTCGAAATTTTCAAATCTTTTACGGGTAATTGGAACCGAAAATGGAACTGGGTAATGACAGTTTCGGTCGGGCACAGCCTTATGTTGTTCCAATAATTACATGGTCCCCGTATATACTTAATCATAATTCCTTTTCGCAATTAGAAGCCCTTGAATTCATGTCATTGTTCTACACATTTAGATTAATTTATTTCCTTGTTCTACGTTGAATTTTGCCTCATTTTTGTTTGCTCTGGTGTTCTCTACATTTGTATGTTAATATTGTGGGAATTTATTTTAGAAAATAACAATAATGATGGTAGGTCTATTCTTGGTGGATGTGTTATATTGCTGTTTACCATATAGTATTTATGTGCACAGATGGAATGATTGTATATTTACATTATGTTTAAAATGTCAGACCACGTCGGAAATACATTCTCGGTGACAGCCGTGTTTGGGTCCAGGCGTACTCAGTTCATTTTATTACATTCCAGCACGTAGAAACCTGCTATAAACTTCAACTAGGCCTATTTAAATACTGAACCTTGACTTATAGGAGTTGTTTTTCTGTATTGTATGGTATGGTTCAATTGAAAGGGAGTGCACTCATGTGAGATCACAAAAGAAATATTTGGCAAGATCAAGAAAATATCTGGCAAGATCTAAGCTTGCTAAACAAATTACAGACAAAAGAGAGACAAGAAATGGACGTCAAAATCCCTGACAGGTAGCCCTCGGTTTATCACCATTATAATATGTACATTTAAAGGTCCTACTCCGTATTCATGTTGACAGTTGACATCTCTATCAGTTCGCTATCATTTAATTGCAAATTTGTGAGTGTTTTGTTCCTTTTTGGGCACTTTTAGGTATGTATGCTCGGGCTGTTCCGGGTATCCGGATACCCGACCGAAACTGTCATTACCCGGTTCCATTTTTCGGTTCCAATTACCCGTAAACGACTTTTTAAAATTCGGACAGAAATCTGTCACTCTTGAACAATGTAATGTTTACACTTTTACAGACAATTATCTTTAAATTCAAGAGATTACTCTCCAATAAAGCCTTTGTAGTATTTTACGGACATTTTCCATTCACTTTTCTCCAACAGTTATACATTGATCTGTGATTGTACCGAATCGTTAAGATTGCAAAGGGCCTGGCAGCGGCTGCTTCAAACAACTTATCAAACCAGCAGAACAGGAGGGATTAATGTTTGCCTAATTGTTTTACTTTAATAAAAACAACACAGTAAAGAAAATATCGATTTAAGTATGGTATCCTCTGTTAGTCTGTATTATAAAGGTAAATTTTGTTACATGTATTTGTGCACCACCGGAGGCATGTTTTCAGCAAAAATGAAAACGGGTATCCGGGTATCCGAAGTTTCCTGATTTCGGGTATCCGGTTCCAAAAATATCCGAAAACGCACACCCCTATTGTATGCTAAAAAAATTGCATTTTCATGAGTTCGTACGTGATGTCATATAGCGGGATCAGATACAACACCAATGTTGGTTTGTGCATAGAAAATGATTGAATTTCTTTTTCATCACAAATATAACTTCTTGAACTTTTGCGTTTTCTAGTTAACTGGGTGTTTGGTTCTTAGTCAGTAAGCGTTTTGAAGTAACCACTATGTTTTGTATACTTGCAGTGCCGATGTGAATGAGTTCATGTTGTGACCTTACAAAGAGCGCACGAATGTATCAAGGATAATCATGGATATTAAAAATAAACAGAAGGGCCTACACTGAATGTAAAAAATATAAATTTTGTTTAAATTGTCTATATAGAGACATGAATATCTGCATAATTATATGTCGGCACAATTTTTTTTTTCATAGACATGGATGTCAGGAACACACTAGTAGGTATTATGTTGTTTGTACAAAAAAAAGCCTTTGGCGTTTCGGGAAGGAAACTTATAAAAATGCCTTTGGCGTTTGGGAAGGAAACGGTGACTTATTAGACCAAAGGGAGTTTTTGAAGCGCAATAATGTGCCCAGTAACCGTGAGAATAGCAAACATTCCAGCTTGTCAAGACAGACAAAAGCTTCCTGGTTCATTGTTGAGATCCAATGATTCAGAGATTGTCAATGTGGTGTGATGTTACGGTTGATTGACAATAGCTTAATGAACAGTACCTGTGAACTTTAAATATATATATTGTCAATTGTGAGCCCCTGGTCACCTTTAATCATGTAGGTGTGCCAGATATTTCGCCTTAGATTGATGTGGTTTTGATCAAATGATCAAGGGTAGCCTATTATGTACTGTCTCAGTTTTAGTTTATCAAGCCTGCACGAAAAATGTCTTTAAATTGTTAAGGGAACGATGTGCAAATAGCAGTCATGAAACTGCTATCTTTTGACCAATATTAGAACTTGTTAATGAATGTTCAAACATTTGTATTATGAGATACACGCTGATCAGAGTTTAACCTTTCACAGGTTTGTTTACTTATAGACCTATGTTTTGATCTTTAAGTATGAATGCAAAAAAAATCGGAATGCATTTTCGCTTTTTTCTCGTTAAAATTTCAACGTAATAAGCTGAACATCTTGTATTGGTTAGTTGTTTAATGTATAGCCCTATCTTGATTCAAGGAGAGTTAGTATTCTCGTAGAAGCAGTTTTGCCAACATTACCAATGATGTACATTCCCTTTAATGTATATCTTGATTCAAAGAGAGTAAGCACACTCATAGAGGCAGTTTTGCCAACATTACCAATGATGTACCTTCCCTTCAATGTATATCTTGATTCAAAGAGTAAGCATACTCATAGAAGCAGTTTTGCCAACATTACCAATGATGTACCTTCCCTTCAATGTATATCTTGATGCAAAGAGAGTATGCATACTCATAGAAGCAGTTTTGTCAACATGACCAATGTTGTACCTTCCCTTTAATGTATATCTTGATTCAAAGAGAGTAAGCATACTCATAGAAGCAGTTTGGCCAACATTACCAATGTTGTACCTTCCCTTCAATGTATACATTGATTCAAAGAGAGTAAGCATACTCATAGAAGCAGTTTTGCCAACATTACCAATGTTGTACCTTCCCTTCAATGTATATCTTGATTCAAAGGGAGTAAGCATACTCATAGAAGCAGTTTTGCCAACATTACCAATGTTGTACCTTCATTTTAATGTATATATCTTGATTCAAAGAGAGTAAGCATACTCATAGAAGTAGTTTTGCCAACATTACCAATGTTGTACCTTCCCTTGAATGTATATCTTGATTCAAAGAGAGTAAGCATACTCATAAAAGTAGTTTGGCCAACATTACCAATGTTGTACCTTCCCTTGAATGTATATCTTGATTCAAAGAGAGTAAGCATACTCATAGAAGCAGTTTGGCCAACATTACCAATGTTGTACCTTCCCTTCAATGTATATCTTGATTCAAAGAGAGTAAGCATACTCATAGAAGCAGTTTTGCCAACATTACCAATGTTGTGCCTTCCCTTCAATGTATATCTTGATTCAAAGAGAGTAAGCATACTCATAGAAGTAGTTTTGCCAACATTACCAATGTTGTACCTTCCCTTGAATGTATATCTTGATTCAAAGAGAGTAAGCATACTCATAAAAGTAGTTTGGCCAACATTACCAATGTTGTGCCTTCCCTTCAATGTATATCTTGATTCAAAGAGAGTAAGCATACTCATAGAAGCAGTTTGGCCAACATTACCAATGTTGTACCTTCCCTTGAATGTATATCTTGATTCAAAGAGAGTAAGCATACTCATAGAAGTAGTTTTGCCAACATTACCAATGTTGTACCTTCCCTTGAATGTATATCTTGATTCAAAGAGAGTAAGCATACTCATAAAAGTAGTTTTGCCAACATTACCAATGTTGTACCTTCCCTTCAATGTATATCTTGATTCAAAGAGAGTAAGCATACTCATAGAAGCAGTTTTGCCAACATTACCAATATTGTATGTTCCTTTGAAAGCCGTTACACTATTGTAGGCCTATAACTGTCATGTAAAACTGTATCACTTTACTTTATTCGGTGGTGTTTTTATCGATGATTTTAATGCATGGCCACACACCGAGTAATACACAGAAGTGAGATTCTTCCTGTAGGCCTATGTGAGCTGAATTGTTTATTTGGCCTGCGATATTATTGAAGTTTAATGGAGCCCAACTGCTGTTTCATTATCATCTTTTAACCCATGATTCCCAGAAATAATCAGTTATATTATTTTAACGATATCAGTTATATTTTACATCTGTTTATTATGTATCTGTCCTTATGCTTGTCGCTTGTACTTTTCAATATTACAGTAATTTTTCAAAGAAGTAAGATGCATAAAAGGAACGTACAACACCATGGGCGGATCCAGAACATTTTTAGGGGGGGGGGGCGGGCGGGCGGGCTGAGAATCAAAAACAATTATTTTTCAGTACTACAAAAATTACAATGAAATAATCAAAGGGAGAGAAAAACAAAGCACAGTGAGGGAATGGGAGTGCGTTCTCCCCTTCCCTCCCCTCCCCCTCTCTCCCTCTTTTTTTAAATTTTTATTTATTTATTTTAATTTTTAATTTTTTTTAAACGATTTTAGGGCGGGGGGCTACAGCCCTTAGCCCCCATCTGGATCCGCCAATGAACACTGGTAATGACCAGAGTATCAAATTAACGAATTATTAACATTGGGAATCAATGTCTCCTGATGACGGTAAGAGTAGAAACGGTTGAGAACGTACAACCGGCTCTTCTCAGAGCCGTCACTTCTTTCAAAAAGAGATTATTACATGGTGTACCCGAAAGAACTCTACAATATTATTGTAAATCATCCTGAGAAATTATTCCGTCTGAAGTTAGTGCTTGCATCTTAGAGAAAACAGGAATTGTTATATCGAATTTACACAAAAGTTTGAACTGGTTTTAAAACATAAAAGACGTTAAAAAAAATCATGTAACATTTTTTCGCTGTGATGAGCACCTGTTGTGATGAAACGTTACAGGTAAGTTTTATGGTATACATTTCTTGAAAACTAGAAGGGTGAAATGATCGTACAATCCGCTGAATACCTTTAAGCATTTGGAAAGTACTATTATATACCAGAAATATTTTGCTTTTGAGTTGATGTTGGAGTTAAAACAAATTAAAAAATAAATAAAAATTTATACAATAATTTATACAAAAATTAAAAAAAAACTTGTTTTGATCTCGGTACCACCTACATGGAAGGCGAGCGTTCTAACCACTAGACTACCATGCCACTCGGTGAATTAATTAGAGAAAAAGCTTCTTTAAAAAAAATTAGATTTATAAGATAATGGTTCCCATATTCCAGTGTCTGACTATGACCGGTCACAAGGTCAAAACTTCATAATTATAAAAACAAGGCAAAAGTCGTGACTGTTAAGTCATCGTGTCAATCTATTATTCAGCTCACATATCAATCTATACCTTTACTTGAACTCGTCGACCTGACACACCAATATAGCTATAGATGCTATGTGATATCGATAAAGGTCGACGATCATGGGTTAGGGGAAGGGGGGTAGATGAAGGGGACACGTGCTTCTAACTGAATGGGAGGAGGAAGGAAATGTGTATCAACTCCTGGCCAACGCCCAGTGGATTAATAATAAACTTATGATTACGTGTAAACCAAAATCCTAACCCAGAATATCATATTTTTACCCCTTTGCTATGAACTTACGTTTCACCTGTAGTGTATGAAGTGACCTAGTTTCTCGTCTTGGATACATCTGTTAAAGCTTCTCTCCCCTACCCCCCCCCCCACCCCCACCCCCACCCCCCCACCCCCACCCAGGAATGCGGTGCATCGCGTTTGCTGCATAATATTGAAAATTGTGGGTTTGGGGGAACATAGTTTCCCTGAGACAGCGATTACAAACACTATCATTATAATTATTTAAGATTTATTCGCGCACAGCTGATGTGTATATAATGATATAAGAGTCCTATTGTTTTACACGCAGTGCCTTTGGTTTGTTATACAGGGTGTTTCAAAAAAAAGTATACAATTAGAGAAATGTATCCGAAATGGATGTTTTATAAGTTTACAAAAATCTGGCACTAAGTATTGATGGACCCAAGGTCTTATGCTTTAATTGCCACCATGTCAATCCTCAGCTGTTCCGTATGAGTGAACACTAGCTATTTACTTTCGCCTGATTTGTATTAGCTTGCGCACAAAAGTGAAAGGGTTCAAACAGAATCAAACACCGTAGTAGGGAAGTTTAGGCATGTGCTTTGTTGATCACAAATTTTCTAGGAAATTGGATTAACCCTCAGTCCTCCATAAGTCCACCAAGTTCGGACGCATGTTGCGCCTTTCTCAAAACATGAACAACAGCATGACCTTACAAGTCAATGATTAGGCAGGCCTAACGGAAATCATCATGAGGGAATGCAACGTTTGCACTTCATGCATGCACGATTCAGTCTTCAACGTGGCCACCATTTCTTTGCACACAGACTTCTGCCCTTCTCAGCATGTCATAAACAGCGCGCCTAATCATTGCGTCATCCTGCCTCACAACAGCAACCTCGGCAGTAACACGTTCCTGCAGGTCATCCAGGTCTCTTGGTGGAGTGGTGTACACCTTAGACTTAAGATGGCCCCACAAGAAGAAGTCCAGTGGGGTAAGATCGGGCGATCTTGGGGGCCACTCGACGGGCCGGTTCAATGCGATGACGCGATCGCCAAACAATTCGGCGAGACGTTCAGTCACGATCCTTCTCCTGTGTGGTGGTGCCCCATCTTGCACCCACCAGGCACGCCTAAACTGTGCATTTCTTCTGCCAGGACGATAACGACGAAAATCATTGATGGCTGGCACGACATCTTTATTAATCATGTGCAGGTATTCATCACCATTGATGTTATTCCTGAAGAAGAAGGGGCCAATGATTGACCCATTTCCAAGCAAACCAATCCAGACTGTCAGTTTGTGCCTGTCGTTATTTCGTTGGTAGTCAAAATCAACAGGTTTTTGTCCACGTGCTCCCTTACGTTGTGGGAATTCACCATGGCGTTCAAGGAAAATCCGGCCTCGTCACCGATGATTAAATCATCAAGGAACCGTGGACCCTGTGCCAGAAGCCATGTACAAAATTGACGCCTCCTCGGTTGATCACCGGGCAGGAGTTGTTGCCGTTTAATGATTTGGTAAGGGTGTAGGTGCAGATCACAGCGGGTAATCCTGTTGAAGGTTGCCGGGGCCAACCCTACCCCATTACGACGACAGCTTATCCTCCCGTCATGCCTGCCACCTTCATCTGCTTCTTGCTGTGCTTCCAGGACATCACGGACAGCTTGGATGTTTGCAGCAGATCGACCAGTTCTGGGTCGGCCAGATCGTTCCTTGTTCAGATTCCGACTTGTCCCAGTAGCCTGGTACTTCCTAACATTTTTGTAAACTGTTACTCGTGTTGGACACCGTACGTTTGGGTACTCTTGGCGGAACCTTTGAAGCACTGCAGAGACACTGTTAGTACGGTGGTACTCTGTTACCAAAAAGGATCTCTGTTGTGGTGTGTACTGTGGACGAACCATGTTGTACTCAATTCAGTGCAGAAATGTGGGAATGTACAAAGATGACCGTCAGTTTTATGCCATAGCATGACACTCTGTTATGTCACATCATTGAAAATTTGTGAGCAACAAAGCACATGCCTAACATTCCCTACCACGGTGTTTCATTGTGTTTGAACCCTTTCACTTTTGTGCGCAAGCTAATACAAATCTGGTAAAAGTAAATAGCTAGTGTTCACTCATGCGGAACAGCTGAGGATTGACATGGTTGAAATTAAAGCATAAGACCTTGGGTCCATCAATACTTAGTGGCAGATTTTTGTAAACTTATAAAACATCCATTTCGGATACATTTCTCTAATTGTATACTTTTTTTGAAACACCCTGTATATGGCTGATGTGCATTAAGTCACGTGACTCCTTTCCAAGATGGCGTTGATACTCCAAATGTCTACCGTTGATGATAGCATTTTCATATTGACTCAATATCATTCTGGTATGAGTGAAGTGTTTGTGCATACAGACCTCTGAAGGTGTTCTTCGAAGGCTGGGGGACTGAGGTGTTCTTTGGGGACACGGAGGTGTCCCGCGACTGGAGGCATCCCTTATCCTAATTCAGTTAGGATGCTTCTTACGTGAGCTCTCCTATAGCTCTATGATTAACCCTAACCACCCCAAATCCATCACAATCCTGGCCTTCGAGGGACACTTTTTGGGAAAAAAATCAGCACTTTCAGAAACTGGTACTTTCACTTCTTCAAACAGGGCAAAATTACTACCTGACAAGAAGTACAGGCCATAAGTGCTGAATATGAAAGATCAACGAAAATGCATGGTGCATGTTGAAGATAAGGGCATGTTTCCAAAAGTGCACTGATGGATTTTGGAGGATTCAGGAAGGTTCCGAGCCAGAATACCCCCCCTTTCAGCTTCTCCCGACGCGCCCCTGGATTTCAGACCCTCTCTAATAGAGTCATTGTGTTAGTTCATTTGTTCAAAGATAGCGTTTTTTTAAATATTATGCTCAACATATCTCTTCGAAAAGTAAACGAGTTCAAGAACAACAGGCACACCATAGCCACATATAATTCATCTTCCCTTCCTTATCCTTCGCCCAAAGGAGTTAGATTGTCCACTATTGATTTAGAGGGTTTGCCTCTCTCGATAAATGACTTACATACCGTCTGCCTACCGGCTCTTCCTTCTCCGTGATAATTAGGACTCTGACACAATCTGAGCATGTTTACTGTTTGGTCTTCAGTCTAATCACATTACATGAAGGATTAAAAGGATATATTATTGTTTTGTTAATAATAAAGAAGTAAGAACATTAGCCCGACGGCAATCATGGTTCATCATTTAACACTAGTCCCAGTTTATTCGCTCAGTGCACATCGTAGCCCTCTAGCGGTGAATTTGCACCCAGTGTCTTGATGATAGCCACTTTGGCATCATGTGAGCGTTGTGCATACACTTTATGCGCGTATGTTATGGTGTTACGCGTGGGTGTACTTCTGATCGCTGGAAATATTCTGCGCGTACGCACATCAACTGCAAAATACGCCAAACGCAACGCACTGTCGATGCCCTTTCGCCCACAGTGATCCAACAACATGTGCCCTCAACAGCTCATGCACGGTGCGAATAAAGGTACTCTCGAAGAGTAAAATAAAGTGTTCGATTTATGATAAAGGTCTGGATGCAATTCATGGAAAAATATCGAATTAAAACTTAAAGTTTAAGTGTTGAATCAATACTTAAAGTGTTAAATACGTCTTCATGAATGTTATATTTAATATTTAATATATATAAGTTAACTCTAATTTATAGACAGTTGTAACTGATCGAACTCTAAACATGTTTTCAGAGAAAACATGAAAAATAAGCCCATGAATGTTATATTTAATATTTAATATATATAAGTTAACTCTAATTTATAGACAGTTGTAACTGATCGAACTCTAAACATGTTTTCAGAGAAAACATGAAAAATAAGCCCATGCATTGACAAAAATGTTGCCGGACGGCAAATATTTGCTCAAAGGGTTTTCTGTGAAATGTGGCAAGGCTTGTTCACATTTTTCTCATGACTTAGACCCCGCATTGAGTTGAAACTTTCATAGAAAGTAAGCATACTCATAGAAGCAGTAGTTTTGCCAATATTACCAATGTTGTACCTTCCCTTTAATGTATATATTGATTCAAAGAGAGTAAGCATACTCATAGAAGCAGTTTTGCCAACATTACCAATGTTGTACCTTCCCTTGAATGTATATCTTGATTCAAAGAGAGTAAGCATACTCATAGAAGCAGTTTTGCCAACATTACCAATGCTAAAGTTCCAAACGCAGGATAGATCGCCCAATTACACACGATTGTATATCTTGATTCAAAGAGAGTAAGCATACTCATAGAAGCAGTTTTGCCAACATTACCAATGCTAAAGTTCCAAACGCAGGATAGATCGCCCAATTACACAAGATTGTAGGCGTGTGGGCGTGCACTATTCCAGTTGACTGATAAATCCTTGGGGTTCTATCGTGATAAACACGAACGGGGACGCTTAACAGGGTATTTCCAGGTTAAATAAAGCAGGCGTTACTTTCCGTACGAGGAATTAAGAACATTATGGAAGATGATTTGGAAAACCTTTTTTTAAATGTGTTAGAAAATGTCACAGGTTTATCCTAGTTGGGTTAGTTTGACTCTTGTAAAAAAAGATTAATTGAACGTTCATAACAAGAAACCGAGATATGAGAGAACACTTTAGACGCTAAGTTTATACATTGATTCTGTATCATTGAGCGAATACCTGGATTTGAAAAAAATAAAAATAAAATAAAATACGGAACAGAAACGACGTTGATTTTCGTCGCTTTTTGCAACTGGATATTGCAATATATTTGTAGAGAAACGTATGTCGTTTTTTCTCCACATTATTTTTCGGATAGTCTACAACGTTGCAAAAAATACGTGCGCATTGCATTTGCATTTTGGTCTAGCTAGTGATCAATGTTCATAATTTACGTTGAGTATCAATCTATTTAGGTTAGTTTAAAATCGCACTCTCTACGTAGTTGCGTTATTAAACTGAACACAAAAAAGAGAAGAAAAGCATGGCTAACTGCTGTTCAGTGTGGTTGTAACATTGATCGACAATAGGCCTATATGGGGAGGTAAGGTCAGTTTTGTAGTATTTTGACAGCTAGACCAGCATGCATTACGCAGATCGGCTTGCGCTTGCGCACTGTTGTATTTGCGAACATATCTGTGAATTGAACAATAAGAGTATTTAAACACATTTCTAATTGTACCCACTTTTTTCACATGTTTAGCCTAAAACATGTTTAGATTGTGCTTTTTCTGTGATGTGTGTTTGAATGCAAAAAACATATGAACAGGTGTCAAAAAGCTAAGCACGTTTAGCTTTGTGACATGTACAGAGGATGGCCGTTTAGCATTTAAACGCATTCCTAAACGCGTTTATTGTGTGTGTGTTTAAATTCTAAACGCCATTTTTACAGTGTAGTTGTACAAATAGGTGTGATCATACTTTTGCATGTACATGTACATTACATTAGAAGTGCGTATGTACCTTTCTCTAGTTCGAACGTTCAAGTAGATACTGAAGAGTCATTATTCGCTCAGTGCACATCGTAGCCCTCTAGTGGTGAATTTGCACCCAGTGTCTTGATGATAGCCACTTTTGCGTCGTGTGAGCGTTGTGCGTACACTTTATGTGCGTAAGTTATGGAACTAAGCGCGCGTGTACATCTACCAGCCAATGATCGCTGGAGATATTCCGCTCGTACGCACATCAACTGCAAAATACGCAAAACGCGACACACTATCGCTGCACTTTCGCCCACAGTGATCTAACAACATGTGCCCTCAACGGTTCATGCACGGTGCGAATAAAGAGCAGGAAATAACAGTCCTGTGAAAAAGCCGCTGAATCATTCTAGATAAATAATGACCTATGGCAATACCTATTTGGAACATTTCGCTCCAATCATTTCAGCTTCGTCAGTCACAACACTCTAAAGGTTTGTGCTCCGAGCTCAACTCGTTGCGTGCGAGTCTGTGCACTGTTGCAATGAACTGTGTTGACATTTTGTCTCGGAACATAGTCGTTGTTGTTGTTGGTTTGGTCTTTAGCACCCTCAGCGATTTTTTTTGGTCATAAACATTGAATTTTTTAACTTGTTGTCGTCGTTAACTGTGAACTTTTACCTTTTTATACATAGGCTTTCATGGGTTTGTTCAACCCATGGATATGTAGCGCCCTCTACGACTCATTTTGTCATCAACGTTGCATTTTTGGACTTGATGTATTCTTTAACTGTGAACTATGACTTTTTTACACATACACGAAGAAGGAAGCAATTGGTTGCACCCAAGGCCATGGAGCGCCCTCTACGACTTATTTTGCAACGAACATTGCATTATTGGACTTGATATATTCTTTAACTGTGAACTATGACCTTTTTATACATACACGAAGTAGGAAGTAATTGGTTCCACCCATGGCCAATAAACTATTCTTGACTTTTGGGATTACAGTTTGTTCTAATGTTTGATGATTGGCCTACAGTTTTATTCATCCTTCAAGGAGTTTCTGTAGAAATAGATTGACTTGCTAAGTCCACGTAGCTTATGGACTCATATCAATTCCTCAAAAGGTCCCTGCATTGTGTTAAACTCTGATGTGTACACGGTTCGTGTTTATGTCAAAGTTGTGGTTACAAGACATGTTACTCAAGGGTAAATATTTATAAATAAAAAGGAGGAATCCCGTAAGTCATTTCTGTTCTTGCAAGGACATTATTATTCAAATCATTGATCTGTGTCATCATTTATCAGAAAACTTTACTTTCATTAAGGCAGAATCCGAGGGACGATCAAGGGCGGAAAAAGAGCGGCTCAGTACCATAAAAGGGATGAAAAATGCATGAAAAAGGGGAATATGCTTCCTTTAACCCCTACCCCTCGAATTCGTGAATAACTGAATCCTACAGCTTGAATGTTTATGACATTTTAACTCTTGATTCAATTTCTTAATGTATGAGCTGACCTTTGACCATAATGTATTCAGATTGTGGCGTGATTTCAAGCAGTCTTTGTATAATACCAACCATTTACCATTATGTTGTCGACTCGGGTAGGTAACTTGGTACAAGAAGTGTTGAATAATAGTTCCTCCCGAGGGGGGACCTCTGACCTTCCCGTTGACCTAGATGAATCACCTGTGGTAGTTTGGGACCAGGGATAATTGGGACCAATGCCAAGGGTTTCAGCACGTGACGCAACTATGACTCAATGGGTAAAACGTCAAAACACATGATACTTTGACAGTGGCATTTCATAAAAATTGTATTAAGTGGAATAAATCGAATCAGTATCACAAAAAACTATTCACACACACAAAACAAAACCTGATTTCTCATTATTTAAAATACATTTCACTACGATTGATGTGAAAATCTGTTCAGTGTCACTCATGTTATGTACGGCATCATTCTTAGATCCACCCTTGTAGAATAGCTTGTATTTCTAACCTGGTACGTTTTAAATGACGTCCACTGGAGATTAAAGATAACCTTTAAGATAAAATTATCCCAAAAGATCTTGTATACTACTCAAAACAATTTAGGGAACACCGGATTTTTAACATCAAATAGGTTTGAAATGTTCCATGAACCGGGATTTTCATTTGCAACCCCCTCTCTCTTTCAGTAGTCATGTCATGAAATGTGTAATCACTGCATGCATCCTTGATCATCTGTTTCATTGTGCAGTTGTTTCTCATCAATTCTGTGAAACATTGTGTTTATCTGAAATAAATGATCTTGCTTTATAACTGAGATTATTCCGGTGTTCCCTAAATTGCTTTGAGTAGTATATTTATAATTCAGTAATAATGGCAGAGGAGAGGGTGATCTTAGTTTCAACAGATTACGTCATATCACGTCATATTATTTATTATATATCATAATATTTGGATTGGGGCGCTATCACATAGTTATAGTTTGCACCTCAATATTGTACGCAAAGAATAAAATTACGTTTTAATACTTGGCGTGACATTGTGAAACTGCCGGAAGGAAAAGTTTTAGTTGTCGAAATCAACTTACTCTGTGAATTTTGACAGTTCCAAAGGGCTTTATTGGATTATCCTGCTGTACCCAACTAGTAAATTAATTTGATAAATTGAAGCCATGGTTCCTCTTCAGGTTATGGTTGCCATGGCAACCTGGTTCATTGACCAAGACCTGTACGAGTAATAGGTCAGTTATTATGATATAATTGACTAGTCATACAATTGAATCGTACGGACAATGGTCAGGCACTTTGGGAATTGGTGACGGAGTTATTGTTCAGACCTATACAATAAAAAACATATTGCCCTCACCAAATATTTACTAAAAGCCTTAAGGCAAAAACATCCACATAATTTGAACTCAATTCAAATGAATTTTCGAAAAGTAATTGCACTGGTTTAAATTCAGACAGCCTCAGGGCTTGAACAAAGTTCTGAAATTGTATAAACTGCCCTGCGAACAAGACCTACTAAATTTGAGATTTTTGAAAAGTTATGTTGATTGATCTATTTGTTGACGATGTAAACAATGTGGTTATGTGTATGTGGCATGCAGGAACCGATGAGCGACAACGAAATATCAGAATAATTAGTATGTAGCACTAACTTTAAGCTAGATAATACCCTTGCTTTAAAATCATGATATGCATCCATAGTTAGTGAAAATTATGAAACTGACTTTTGAAAGTTTCAGCTCACGATTTTATGAGACCAGACCTGCCCTATTTTAAAAAGGTATATAGACCTACAAGATATTATATACATACATATATAGCCCATATGCATACACTCTTGGACCTCAAATGAATAGCTTCACGCACAAAGCGAACGATCGCCATGGTAATCCGTTAAAATTTGTACAGTGTTCGTGTTTTCTCTCAAATTAAAACATTTCAGACGGAACCATTTATTAAGATAATTAGTACATTTACCATACGCATCAAGTTAGCTTTTAGACTGTAATTCGGAAATTTTATAATCCGGCCATCAATAAAGTTTTTCCCTTGCACGTATTGACTGTGTAAACGAGCTTTGTATAATCTTGCTTTACCGGTTACTTGCGTGATGTTGTTTTGGCTGACGTCCAAATGTTAAATACATATATAACAGATGTTTAGGCTGATACCCAGCTGACGCCATCTTTCAGGGTCGGATACCACAGCAACATGATTCATACTCCTTCACAATGGGTGGTTTCAGGTTCAGTATTCCCTCAAATCTTTTCTTTGTGTAACATGATGAGCCACACAAGCCGAACGATGACTTGTAATCTCGTCATTTTCCTCCGAGAGTCTTATATCTCTGGAGAGGAACAAACCTTTTGAGGATGGATGCTGGTACGGTGTCAGGCCGGCCAAATTACATCAGCAACACCTGGTACGAATGCTACTATTTCCTGGACAATCATTTCAATACTACGACTGTTCAGTGTAGAATATACATTTGTTGGTTAAACCTGCTAGTTGTGAAATCAACCAAGACCGATATCATTTTCCTTTACACAGGCTTACAAATGAATTCGCTCAGTGAGCCATTTCTTGACACGTTCCCTTACGATTACAGTATAGGGCATCTGTATAAAGTCGGTCCACGTCATAAGTATCAATCTATTTAGGGTCAGTGTTGACTTTATTCAGGGCTTGTTATTTTTCATTTAATTATGTACGGCATTTCTTGTGGCCAATACAGCGACAAAATCAGATCTCCTGTTGGTTCTGTATTAAAAACAAACTTCTGGGAGTTTATCATCAATCTGCTTGTTCAGATGGAACTTATTACCTGGTGTAACGTCGATGATGATATCAAAGATCTATGGAAATCTTCTAGAGGAGTTATCATTTAAGTAAAACTAGTAGAATAATTTCCTAACTGACTTTGCTTTTTAATAAAGATCCAACTTCTTTTGTTAGAATTGAATACCGACTTTGTGTTTGCCGATCGAAGATTGTGCTTGTTTTTTCCTAGGCCCTACCGCCGCCTTGCAAGGTGTTAGCCAGGATTTAGAAATAGGGTGTCTAGATTTGCTGGAAATTTCAAAACAGGGTGTCCATATGGCACCCAGACACCCAGACACCCGTCTGTCTAACACTATGAGGCCCTATATATTTCTCATGAATGACAGAACACTATAGGGGAGCTAAACTGAAACTGTCTTTCACAGATTAGTTTAAATGTTTATCTCGACCATTCACCGAAAGATACACCAAATCATACTCGTAGAAGATTTGTCATTCCCTTTAAAGGGAAGGAACAACATTGGTATTTTGGTAATGTCCGATTATTCAATCCTTTGAAAGTTTCATCAAAGTAGGTTCTCACGTTTTCAGCAAACGACGAAACCTATTAAATGTTGTTTATGATTTGTATGTTTTCCAAAAAGTTCTCGGCCGGCAACGTTTTGTAAACTCGACAGAACAATTCATTTGTTTCTCTCTGTAAAAATGAAAGCAGTTCAGTTGGAATATTTCATCAGCATAATTGATATATCAAGTAATTCGCTAATTTGAAAATCTGTTTATTACCAGTGTTGAGCCGTCTCTTTTAGCTCTATATTCTCAGGTCAATTAGCATTCACACCCATCCGACGAGGGGATGCTCTAGACAGGGGGCAGGAAGTGGCCACATGTCACTGCAGGAAATTCAAACTAAAATAGTACACCCCGAGAGTTCGATAAGGGTAGTGTTAATGACCCGTTGGATCAAGTGATCGCCCCAAGAATCACGGCCCCATTTCGATTAATTTGAAACATCCGTTGGCTTGGTGAATTTATGACGGACAAACTTATTCCCGATCAAGTCCATTAGTATGGGCTCGATAACGGGAATGCTCTCCTTTACGGTCTCCCGCAGAATCAAATGTCTCGTCTTCAGCACATACAAAACACAGCAGCTCGTGTTGTGACTTTGTCCAGAAAGTCATGCCATATCACGCCAATCTTGAAAGAACTGCACTGGCTTCCTGTTTCACAGAGAATTGTTTTTAAACTTATGCTAATTGTTCACAAATCTGTTAATAACATTGCTCCAATTTATATTTCTGAACTGCTTAAAGTCTACACTCCATCACGCAATTTGCGCTCCAGCAACATGTCACTCCTAAAGGAACCAACTTCAAAACGGAACTGGGGTGATAGGTCGTTTTCTGTCGCAGCTCCGAGACTCTGGAATCATCTTCCAACTAAACTCAAATCTTGTCATAGTATAACCAGATTCAAGTCGATGCTTAAAACTCATCTTATGTCACAACTCTTCAAAGATGATGTATATTTGTAATTGCATTGTAGGTACATGTATCTCGGTACAAATTTATTTTCCCCCTATGCTATCATTGTATATTGTTTGTATTCATGTTTTTTCTTTGTTTCCGCGCCTTGAGCGCCCAGCAGGGTGGATATGTGCGCGCTAAAAATCTTTATTATTATTATTATTATTATTATTATTATTATTATTATTATTATTATTATTATTATTATTATTATTATTATTATTATTATTATTATTATTATTATTATTTTGCATCATGTTTTAATATCTAGTTAGAGACTTTGAACAACCATCCGGCTTCCCTCAAAATGCCACAAATGGAGACAACATTGATTAAATTGGACTGTCTTGGGTGGGTCTGGCCCCTCCCAATGACACGTTTTCTAGACGTTTGAAATGACCTAAGCATGAATTTCGAGTGTTCTATATGCCCATAATATGGGCATCCACCACAAAGGGGCTGTAAAGTCAAAAATTTCACATTTGGAGGTTCATATATTTTTGGAAAGAGTATATCATAACGTTTAAAATGATACCAAACACAAGTCATTCCTACATTCCTACGCGAAGTTATGGTGTATCAAAGTCATTTACACTAATTACTTACACTTTCATATAAACTTCATATAAACTTACATTTTGTACAGATTTATGAACTCATTGCCCGAAAGAAAACGTGGTTTTCATGATTTTTGAAATTGAATTTAATTCTGAAATTTTCAGAACTAAAGGAGAATATTTCAAACTTTTCATTTCTAAAAAAATACCAAAATGGCCAACCGACTGATTTTTCATGCATTTCAAGCCGTACTGCTAAATCAACGTGTGCGACTTTACAGCCCGTTCGTGGTGGACGGTAGGCCGGTTCATACTTCAGGAGAATGGGAAGCGAAATGTAACATCATAACCCGAAACTCGCCCGATTTATTCGCAGAAGGTGAACACATTTAAACGTAAGCGAAACATTTACCGTGAATTCGCTGCTTGTTCTCGTAGATGAACCGACCGCGGCCATTATTCATCTCCTGAAGGTTTACTATTTCAACAATGGCGGTACGGGCCAAACCGTACAGTTATCATAGATTGGCTCTTTCAAGAAAAACAAAAGTGAACTCGCGGGTAGGCCTAAATGCAATAAATCAGATGATCTATAAAACGTACGATGAGAAGCATAATCCCAACGGATAATTTCATGGTTCATAACTGTGTTGAAAGAAACAACCATAATTCAGTCTAATTATGATTAACAGTTTTGTCTTGCGCCTGGGGATGAGGTTGCTGTACTGTGTGTCATGAAGCATAATCAGAAAAAATAGAACAGCTGTTTCATGTTGAACTGGTTTTTGTAAGTTATTTGGTAAATACTAATTATCGAATTTCCAAAATAGGCCTATTCATTTTGTTTAAGGAAAACGAATAATGCTAATTTTGTAGGAGAATATATGACAAATACTATTATAGCTATACGCCGTCTGGACATTTATATCATGGTTATATGAATCTATTTCGAACGCTAGCCCTCTGACGTTGACCCTCTATCATTGTAAATGCTGCTACGAAATCTATCAATGTAAAAAAAACTACAACGATTTATTTGTAGGCTACATCCACTTCGTGAACATCACAGCCCTCTAGGGGTGAAAAATGCATACATTGATTGGGCACTTTGGCTTCAAGTGAGCGTTGTGCTCACACTTTTATGCGCACATGTCAGTTCTACGCGCATGCGTCATTCTGCAAGCCAAAGATCTCTGGAGAAATTGCGCGCGGCTCGGTAAAATACCTCGCCTACGGCATGGTCTTTATCGCCCTTGGCCACGCCCAATACCCGTAAAGGCCACGCGACGAACTTTTATTAACATCGCTGTCTTGTTGTCGCCTTCTGGAGTTATGTAAGGCGTCATTCCACCTCGTTCAGCAGCTGATGAGATTTGGAGCGGACCTTTATGGCAGCAGGTAGATCAAATCACAGACAGATTATAGGCACATGTCAGAGGTCGGTAGCCAGATCAAGTGTTTGAACCCCGGCACACCAGACTATCTGGCGTCACTAGGGCTGGTTGTCCAGGTGTATCTACTCTCAGACGATGCTTATGTGGTAACGGAAGTGCTATGAAAATTAATGTTACATACGTACACGTTACCTTAATACACGCAGCCCTTAGGTAGACATAGTAGTTTAAACCGGAAATACGTACTACTAATGAATTTTTTCAAAATTAAGTATTATTTCCCTCCGAAATCACACAAATTTTAGTAACTAAAAAAATCTATAAAACTGCTTGAGTTAAAATAATAATAAAGTGATGTCTCTTTTCGCTGGTTAAAACTTTCTTTAAAACCTTTATTATAGATAAATAATATGTTGGAAACTGTTTGCCGATCAAAAGAAACTTTATTAAAAAAAAAAAAATGTGTACATGTTCGAGTTGTCCAAGTGGTCTAAATGTTTCCACCTAGGAAGTAGGATTGTAAAAAAAAAAAAAAAGGAAAAAGAGATATACGACTTGTTTTAAAATCCCATTAAGTGTTCATTTCCCGCGATTAATCTTAAAGGGGCAGTATCGTAACGATCAACAGGGCATGGAATCGAAATGCTAATTTTAGATTAACTCGGTGACTGCCATAATTCCCCCACATGATAAGGTCATATTACTGTTGCTGCTGCATAAATGAGCCAGTAATTCTCAGTCACCGTGTTAATCTTAAACTAGGACATTGATTCTAAGCCCTGTCGAAAGTCTACTTTGATCATGACGATACTGCCCTTTTAACTCGGTTCGTTAATGCCTATTACTCTTCAATTAGTTTTCCCGATAGGCCTCATAAGATTAATTTGGTGAAGTCCAAACATCAATTTTGTTAATCTTGATGAAACAGCCGCACTCATTTACAATTTCGACAGTTCTTTTTACCTGTCACTTATTTACTCGCTTGTTAACCTAGACACAATGCGCATTTCATTCTCTTTTGTGAGTCAGGACACTATAGACCGGAAACGTACGACTTAAGAAATTCACAAGAGAACGAAAGCAGGTACACGGCAGATGTCTTTTCTCAAAAGGGTGAGATCATCTCTTAGACTGACCTGGTTTCCTGGGTTGTTGTATGTAGGAACGACAGGTGCACAAAACGCCCAAATATATAATGTACAATATAAACACCATCACTTGACAACAGATCATGTCGTTCCATGTCTCTGCCTGATGGAAGTTACATAATACATATAGGATCTTCACGAATGATCGTAAAGGAAATCATCAAAAATTTAAATTTCCCGAACATTAAACCGTAGCTTAAACCATCTTCAACAGACTGATCCGAAAAGCTTATACCGTCTTCAACAGACAGACCCTTTTAAAGTTTGTAGGCGAAGAGATAAGATTACCTTTAAAAGTTTTACGGCATTTTGTAATTAACCCAAAACAAACTGAACAAAAAACTGAGTGATAGTAATGTGCGAATATCCTGTGAAGTTATCCCGTCTGATAATTTTCGAAAAAACGTGAATACAAATTCTAATCTGAAAGGATCCCTGTTGGTCATGATTCATTTCTGCATTATAATTTATTGAAACAAATCTGAATGCATTTTCGTTAATTTTCACGTTAACAACACAGCAGACTAATCTCAAATTGGTTTCTGTAGATATTTCCACTACATTTTACGAATGTTCCCTAAACTACACATTGGACGGACTGATCTTCAGTAGGTTAGCAACGTAACAAACGTTTTTTTAAGAACTAAATAAAGAATTAGCTGTTGCAAACTGCTTACCAACCTAAAGGACTTGTAGTATAAATAGAGAATTAGCTGTTGCAAACAGCTTACCAACCTAAAGGACATGTAGTATAAATAAAGAATTAGCTGTTACAAACTGCTTACCAACCTAAAGGACCTGCAATATAAATGCAAAATAGTAGTTAATGGCCTTATATTTCGAACCTAACAGGTTCTTTCTCATAGGCAAAGTGAGACAGGAGAAAACAAGGTAGGCCTACATTGCATAAACATACTTTGTCTTTGAGAAAGAACCTGCTAGGTTCGAAACGTAAGGCCAATAACATTTAGTTTGTTTTTAAAGAACATTACAACCCAGATTATTCTCAATTGTGACATCAACAATTTACAAAATGATACCGGTACTTATTCTGTAGGCTATCGTCTGGTGTACCATCTCTAGAAAAAATACCAGTCTAGAAAAAAAGACCACTGATGTCATTTATAAACTGTTCTGTGAAACCATAAAAGTTGGTGTCATACATATCATTAAAAAACACACAACTATAACACAACTATAACTGACAGAATTTGAGCAGTCTACAGTATTTTTCACCAGATTATCTGATATAACATCCGTTTAGGAATTTTAGAATCACATATTTTGTTGTAAGTGATCTGCGTCTTGTTTACTTCCATTTGATCAGACACACACCGTGTAGTATTTTCTTTCTCATCTATCTTTGATTCCAATGTAATTCAGTTGCAACCCATGACATCATTGATAAGATCGCTGATTTGAAGTTCAAGTTGCTGGTAATATTTCAGTCATCTTGTTCTCTCGAGAAACCGCGCACGCATTAATTAAAATTCTGTCAGAATAGAGGAACGGTCAGATTGCTGCTGATTTTATCAGTAAATTACTCACGGCGTTTTTACATTCTTTGGTATAGCGCAATCATATTTGGCATTCATAGTTTAGTAATTTTTTAAAATATTGTCAGCATGAGAGGCAAATATCTGAACTTCTATGAACTGAACAGTTTTCTTAAAACCTTTCTCGCGTCGACGCCATTCTTCTTTTTTTCCATTAAATTTCTGAAGATCAAAAATTGCAGGAAACGATTTCGTTCAAAAATATTTTTACAGCAGATTTGGATGTATATGTAATATGAGTTCAGGTAATAGACTTCTGGTTTTACTTATATTAAATAGCAACCCTTGATTTATGATGAAATAAATAATGTGGATTTTGTGTAACAAGCCTGTGATTTCTCAGGATTTTCCTGATTTCAGGATTTTTTACAAATCTCGTAGCCACCAAGGAAAGAAGGAAGTAGCCTGTATTATGTCCAATCCTATAGTTTCTTGTTTGTGGGGATGTAAATCCTCCAAAGTTAAACATCCAGGAGGTTCAGGGGGCGTTGTCCTCTAGATCAAAGGGAGAGCCAGGCCAGCTACCCATTTTTCAGGATTGTTTTACTTTTGTCAAAACACACCCCTGGTGTATAGGCTGGTACCCTTATGCAAAGTGACAGTACTAGTTGTATTTCCGACAGGGTGTCAGACAATCATGGCATAAGAAAGGTATCATTAATCACCATGTATATATTATACTCATTGTTTTATTTTTTCCGTTTGCTTGCATGCAGCTTCATAGGACAGAAGTAAGTACTAACCAATTATGGTAAAGTCGATGTAATTGTTATTTTGTTACAGTCAGTCATTCAAAGGTATTAAATGGAAGGTACAACATTGATTTTTTGAAACTTGCATTCATTTCACTTTTGTTTTAAGTTTTTGTAAATAAAAGTACGGAAAACTGATGCATTATTTCATGTTTTTATATTTTACAAAAAGCTACTGGATAATTTGATAATGTGGTCATTTCCAATGTTATATGTTGCCTTTAAAACAGTGTCTGAAGTTAAATGCCTAAAATGTTCAAGATTGAACTGTACAGTTCACGTGGTGATATATGAATGAGGCGACTATATACAAAATAGGTCTGCATATATCACCAACATGAATTATGTAGGACGACAGTACGATACTTCACTTTAATAATTTAATTTCTCGATAAATAATCAGAACGGGTTTTTTTTGGTTAACATTTGTTACGTTAGACCAAAAATGTCTCTGGTTCCTGGTCATCGGTCGGCTTAAAAATCGGTGCGGTGTCGCGCTTTGTTTATGAGAGGCCTCACAAATCGGGCAAACGTTCATACCCCTGTCATTTAAAACACAGCACGGCAGAAATCCAATCGATCCAGCAATTTTGGCTGCAATTGGACACCATAGCAACAACAAAAAATAAATATAAATGCCGACACGCGGCTCTGAGGCGACGCACGCGGAGACCAGAAACCGGAGACTTTTTTGGGGGCCTTATTGCCTAAACATTGATACCATTTCTATGAACTCGTAGACTGTGAATATACTTCACATTTCATTTATTTTGTTCTGTTTGAAAATGTTTTATGTCATTGCCAAAAATTCGATACCAATTCTATGGACTCGTAGGCATGTTTGAAAATGTTTTATGGACTCAAAGGCTTTATTTTTACTTTTAATTGCATTGATTTTGTTTTGTTTGAAAACATTTTATGTCATTGCTCTGCAGAACTCATGCACATGTTTCTTTTTGCAAGGGTCACGAATATGACTAACTTAATTTCTCAACATTATCAGTGCACCCTTGCAGTTGCTGATGAGTACACCATTAGTAATAACTTTTTGTTTTGGTATTGTATTCGCAAATTTCTTTTCTTTGATTTAATTTACGCGTGTTTCTGTATAACCAGTGTTGCATGTGTCGTGTACTGGAAACTGCACTTATAAAGTAAATAAAAACCTATAAACTTTCTAAGGTCATACAATCTTAATGACAAATGTTTTGAAAAACAAGCATAGAATTATCATATAAACTCGTCATCACATCCAGGATCAGTATCTGTCTGCAACAAGAAAGTACGTTTTTAGTAATTCTGCTGAGTTCATGTTTTCTTAATAAACTTTCCCTGGGGAAAGTGATAAGTGAGTTGTCCCGTTTGAAGGGTGCGTGCAGGAGTTTCTGCCGAGGGTGACTTTTGAGGGGTTGTGAGCCAATAAAAATAGAAAAAAAGGAGTTCTGAGGAAATTTGCAATCTTGAGTTATTATAACCTTGACCTTAAATTAAAATGGTTATTGAATTGAGGAAATCCTTAAAAATTTAAGTTCAGTTGAACATCGCTAAAACGAACTGTTAATACACACGAACTGTTCAGTATTGTGCGGTTATTTCAGACCGCTGCATGCATTTCAAACAAAATTCAAAAATGGCAATCAAGTAAGCCATTTAAAGTACGCCCTCAGTTGACAATTCATAGTATTTTAATTTGTATGGCGTTTTCACTTGACATTTTTTATGGTTTGTATACAAATGGTGGAATGTACCTTTAATTTTCTTCCATGTATCTTTTTTTCTAGGTTGATATCATCCGACGTAAATTGAAACAGTCACAAGCTGATGATGCTTCGAAGAAACTCAAAGCCAAGGTCTGTCTGTGCAGGATTAAGAGTTATTTTTAGTGGAGGATAAAATGAGGTCACTACCCCTTGCCATCACCCCCTATAACTGGGCTAACTCTTGTCACTGTAGAGAAACCAGAGATAAGTCAAAGGATGCTTGGATCACTACACCCCGCTTAGAATAATCCCGGTGCCATCACAGCTGACTGAACCCTAATTCGATTAAGCAGTTTTGTTTCTTTTTATTAATTGGAAAAACTAAAATAGTAGTTTAAATAAAAAATTTAACAAAAAACGGCAAGGATGACCAGAAATTAATATTTATTAAAACTTTGCACAAGTTGAATGACAATTTGTGGTCAAGATTTAATCTTTTAAATTCGTTTTAATTTGTTTAAGCAGAAATGATCTTATTATGTTATATAAAGTTGCTTATGGTATCAAACATCCGTTTAAATACAGTCCCATAAGAATAGTCCCCATAAAATTAACGTCAGAGTTGGATAACGAACTGTATCAAAATCCCAGGTTTTTGCCCTGCGTAAACTGGGGGAGTCCTCACATCACCTATACTCTTCGTACCCATTGGCACATAAGGCCCCGATGCACTCCTTCCACCTCTCCCTGTCTGTCGCCACCATCCTCGCCACACCCAAACTTCTCCATCCCAGTTTGTCCCTTTTTTCTACAGTCCTTCTCCATGTTGTTTTTGGCCTCCCTACACGTTGTTGTCTTTCAGGTTGCGTAAATCCTGTTGTTATCCATCCATAAAATATGTCCAATCCATGCCCATCTTCTCTTGTAACTGTATCACTCATTTTTGTTATGCCAGTTCTTTGATGTAACTCAACATTGGATATCCTTTGTGGCCATCTTATTCGCAAAATATTTCTCAAACACATATTCTGAAATATGTCTAATTTCTTCTTGTCACTTTTAAATTCAATTTCCATGTTTCGCATCCATATAATAGGACTGAGCTGACTTAAGGTTTTTTTTAAGTTTTTTTTTTAATTTGTTTTTAACGCAATTCGCTCCACACAAGGCCAATGGCCACTCCAAGGTGGGTCTACTAAAGCCCTTTTCACACGAGGGAAATAAGCAGGGGGTCCATGGTCCTAAGAACACAACGTTGTCAAATACACTTCGTGTGAAATGTACCTCTGCTCTGCACAAACACAGGTCCGTAGTGTTTTCCTGACCACGGTCGAGACCAGCAAAAAAAAAAAACACCGTTGTGAAAGTTCACCACGATAGGCCGTGTGAATGAACAAACCGCACAGAGACCAAGGACCATTGTTTCGCGAGAGCTACCACGCATGCGCGCAAGAAGAAAATTTCCCAGGATGCCTTTAAATCAAGATGGCGACGCCCGAACAGTTAATGATGATGCTTTTGTTGCTAAGTTTAATGTGTAGAAAACGTCAAAACAACAACGTTTCCGCTTTTTTTTTTTTTTCTTCGATGAAGTTTTGGACATTTGCTCAAAAATTACCGATTCTATATCGTTTTTCACCATGTTTTGCACTGAGCTGTGAGAGTGGTAGAGAGAGAGAGGACGGACGCTAACAATAAACATACAATACAATAGCGCGGGAAAATGAATGGTAATCAATACATGCGATAGCGATTTCACCCTAGCTGTGCGGATACCAGTTAACTGCACTATAAACAATGTTGACCTTTGACACCCCAAAAGACGAAGGCTATGTGACACGGGACGTTGGTTTCTTCGCCGTGTGAAAGGTCGTATCCGAGTTTGACCAACGTCCGTGGTCAATACAACTGGCGCCCGAGACCAAGGACCCTAGTTTGCGTTTGTCGTGTGAAAAGGGCTTAAGTCATTGAGTTGTTACAACCACTCCACACTGAAGAAACCAGCCCCTCGCACCGAAACAAGACAAGTTAATAACCAGCCTCTTCACGGTGGGAATAGGACTGGGAGGGGTAACTAGTCCAGAACAAGGCAGTTGTTAAACTGCCTCCGCCCCTATAAGCAATTATGGTTAAGTGTCTTGCTCAAGGACACAGGTGTCACGGCCGGGATTCGAACCCACATTCTGCTGCTAAAGGTGTTAAATAGCCCGCTTTTGTCTTTAAGCCCTGCATAAACTGGGGGTGTGGGTAGCCTTAAATATAGTGACTCCGTCTTTATATACACCGAAACGAAGGTGAAAATCCAACCTGGGCTAGGGTGGGGATACACATATTACCGTATCAATTTGATTCTACCATGTATAGATTTCACCCCAGCGCTGTTCACAACAGCGGCCCCAATACCCCTAGCAAAATGTACGTAGATTTGTCAAAAATGGAGTGCCATGGTTGAGCGGTTTAGTGTATCGGATTTGTGTTCTGATGGCCGAGTCGTCAGAATGTGGGTTCGAATCCCAACCGCGACCATGGTGCTTGTGTCCTTGAGCAAGACACTTTACCATAATTGCTTCTTTCCACCCAGGGGTAAATGGGTACCTGTGAGGACAGAGTTGGTTGTTGTGTTTGATTAGCCCTATATGCGATGTAATGGCAGCAATTGAGCTGTATACTCTCCAGGGAGCTGAGATGGTTTCAGGAATGATTTATGAGCCTGATGAGCAGGGTTAATAATATAATGCGCCTTGAGCACCAGTGGAGGTGATATGTTGGGTGATTTGCTCAATATGAACACCACTGAGTTCGTTTTAACATTAACACCCAAACTAACTCAAGGTTTTTGCCAATCGAAATTTCTAAATGGAAGTTCAGTATTTTCTCGGCTAATATTAAGGACCAACGTCATGAAAACTTTCACTGGTCAGTTATTTTGTATCTTTATTTACATGAAGTAAGCCACAGAAAATGAGTTTATCATTCGCATTACAACAACACATGATGCAACTGTATCTTTAAATATGAAGACAGTTAACATCAAATCACACAATGTGCAATCTCTCCTCTCCACAGATCCAAGTCATCCGTGCATCAACGTCTTCCGACTCAGACTCTGAGGTAGAGTACGACGTGGCGGCGCTTCTCAACGACTTACAAGAGTCTACGGATAGAGAGCGTGACCTCCAGCACCAACTGCAACTGCTGGAGGAGGAGGCTAACGTAATAAGGAAGAACCTAGCCTTGGTGGAGAATGAGAAAGAGGCATTGGACTTTGAACTGGAAAGGTGATTGTTTTTATTTTTTATTATTTTATTTATTTATTTATTTTTTTAAATTTTCTTTGTAAATTTTAGTCAGGTAAGGGCGGATCTAGAGTGGCGAAAGAGGGCCCAAATTAGGGTTCAAGATGCGATCAATGTATCACAAGCAGAGTTCATTTAGGGCCAGATTGTTATAGGCTACTCTGTGGTGGTCAAGGAATTACTCATGGGTTCTTCAATCTGAACATCTGAACATCTCTGATGAGGTGGCCGGCAGGTTTTGAATGCAACTTGCTATCAGAATTTATATTGAGCTAGCTTTCTCTTGCATCGGCCATCTTTGTTCGATTCCCCGATAGCAAGACAATGTCATAGCACTGATATGCCAATGGGTAGCAGTCTATTACGTCAATGGCCTCGCTGTGGATACACTGTAAAAGTGGTATTTACAATTTAAACACATTTCTAAACACTTAGCTTGTACCCACTTTTCACATATTTAGCCTAAAATATGTTTAAATTGTGCTTTTTCTGTGATGTGTGTTTGAATGCTTAAAACCATATGAACAGGTGTCAAAAAGCTACGCATATGTCATGTACAGAGGATGGCCGTTTAGCATTTAAACCCATTCCATAAACGCCATTTTTACAGTGCATTTTAATAACAATTAAGAAGAAAATCAAGATGGACAGGACGTGATAAATCTATTCCATTCAAGTCCAAGAGTAATATATTCATAACTTATAAATGCTTGCTTTTTAAAACTTCAGATTCAAGATGAGATTTGGAAGTTTAGACGAACCGAAAAAACCTGAGAACGGTCGGGGTGCTTCCACTGAGAAAGAGGCTGAGCTTAGGTTACAACTCATGCTGGTTGAACAAGAGGCCACGGTCATGCGCAGAAAGATGAGAGACCTGGAGATGAAGAATGAGGAATTGACAGGCGCCCTCGATCGGCCAAAAAGGGCGAGCTCCCCAGGTGATAAGAATCGAAATGTAGAAGCAGGTATGATAGTGACTAAAGTCGTGTGTAAAACCTGTTGGCACACCCACACAATTTTTAGTTAGCGGCGCGATGTCCAAGCCAAATTTACAGCACTCAATATTGTGGAGAGGAAGCTTTCTTGGAGAGACTTCTCAGTTGGATATGTTAGACCTACTGTGTCAAGTTAAGTCATGTAGAGGTGCCTATCACCGTTTTGATTGCCCTAGGCCCAGGGTAGGACAAGTCCTGCATACTGTTAGCGAGGGACCAGCTCTGCTAAACTCACTGTTCCTAGTACTTACCCCATTCACAAGGGGTGGCACTCAACTGAACTACCCCAAAGGCAAAATTATGAAAGGCCGAGTCTACCCCACCGGGATTTGAACTCGAGTCTTGTGATAAGAAGTCAAATGTTCTACCGACTGGGCTATTCCTAGCATATGTCAATGTGTCAAGGTGTGCCAACAGTTTGTTATAACCATTGTAGATTGGTGTGTACCAGTTCTTTGTGATATTTCCAGTATTCGCACCTTATAAGTTGTATTAATAAAACAATATCCTTAGAACTTATAATCATTATTTCTCAAATATTAAACTTGTAATCAATATGATTGCTTTTCAGCATTGATAACTTCATTTTGTGAAATCTCATTCACATTTACAGCAAGTACACAATATTGTGTATGGTTCTACAGACGTCACACCATGCAAAAATCATGGTTATCTTTAAGGGCAATAACTTGTTTTGTTTTTTCTCTGCTCTCCTGAGGACCAAAGGGTCACTACAGGTGGAACGCATACGCTGGGTACCATCAAAAGTCTATTACCTGCAGGTAATAGACTTCTGGTTCTATCTGAAGCTGTCAATCAAATATTTGTTAACCTTTAAACAACATTAAGAATACTCGACTATATTAAGAAGTCGGATTAGGAAGCGGATTTGTTTGCAAAGAACAAATCCCATCTGTCACGTTTCTCTCCATTTAGGAGGATTTCCTTCGTTTCCAGGGTAATAATATTAGTCATTTATAACTTCGTAAAGGATTATTATATAACCTAAATACTTTCCGGTATAGGGTCATTACACATGTTTGTATGTTAAATACGTACTGGTGTCAGTGGTGTGTTGTTTGTGCAATGTATTCGTAAATCTAATTCAGCTCTAAGTCATCTCACAAATCTAAGTCATCAATTATGTTCTGTAAGACTTGTAGCTTTGCATGGTGAAAAGGATAAGTAAAGACTGTTTGCAGTGACACCATGTAGTAAGACTTGTAGCTTTGCATGGTGAAAAGGATAAGTAAAGACTGTTTGCAGTGACACCATGTAGTAAGACTTGTAGCGTTGCATGGTGAAAAAGGATAAGTAAAGACTGTTTGCGGTGACACCATTTAGAAAAAAAATTTAGTAGCAAAAAATTCTGAAAAGAACCAGCTCTTTTCGGAACTATTTACTACACAAAAGAGAGTTTCTACTTAATTATGTTCTGGGTTTAAATATCTGCCTTTCCTTTTCTTTCTCACCGAGTTGTCAAACGGTAAAATATGTTGGTTTTACTCAAGTTTCGTGCCAAGAGTAATGCGAGCTTATTGCAAAATTATTTAAAAAAATTGATTATTATCAGGCGATCAAGCAAAACTTATCCTACAATCAAACAGAAGCAATTATTTGGAGTGTAAAGTTAGTTTTAGGAAACAGCCCTGATGACTGGCGGTGGGAACATTGTCATTGATTTTAATACTTGCCAGTGATGAAATCTTTACCAATTATGATAGTGAATCAATTATGTCAACCTTGCCTTACCATTACCAATGCTGTAATAGGAACCGCCGTCTTTTTTACTCCCAAACGTAAAGAGCGTAGGCTGTCAACTTAAAAGAGAGTCCTCTTACCCACATAATAAAACTCAATCACAGAGTAGCCATTTTGTATTTGAAAACACGAGTCTTTGGGAATCAAAACAGGACGTATTTCCAAAATAGACTGGTGCCTCTCAAACTGTGATGTTTTCATATTGACTTGTCATTGGTGACCAGGAAACCAAATTAATACGGAATCAGTGTGCGCTCATTGTGTGCGAGGGAGAAGGAATTTCATATGTACACTTTGCATTCTTTGCAAATATGCATTCTCGTCATAATTTCGTTTTTTTTATACTTTTTTCCCAGTAGAATTATGCTAATGCTACGATCTTCCTTGTAGTGTTTGCATTCTTCCTGGCTTACATTCAGGATAAAGACAAGGCAACACTTGCCCTATTCCCGTTTCCTATGATTCACATAACACGTTCAGCCGGATAACGTTCCCCTTCCTCTCATCAGAGAAGTTATTAAAGGATTACACTAAGGGATATCTCATGCATAAACCGATTAGGGAGATAACTAGTCTGGGTCTGTTAATCGTAAAGGTTCACTCCTATGTTTGTCTTGAGGTCTGCGACGTAAACAGAAACATTAATGTTTATCATGTCTGATTTTGAAAAAATATGTAGACACTTTGTTGCACATTTTGATTTGTTTTTCATAGAAAACGTATATTTTGTATATAATGATTTAAATATTTGTTTTAAATTCCGAATTTCGTTTTCCCTCTTTAGGAAAGTCTTCTTCAAAAAAGGGCTCAGATGGCGACGCAAAATCCAAAGACATCCGACAAGTTGCCGAGGACATGGCGACTGATACTAGCGCCCTCAGGCGACAGCTGGAAGATGTGCTCCGTGAGAACGAGGCCCTCCGGGTCAAACTTGAAACGTTTGAGGAACTAAACGCTTTGTACCCGACGCCCATTACCAAAGAATCCCCCGCGGGTCAAGACGCTCAGACCCAAACTGTAATAGCATCCCTCAAGAGGCGCCTCGTTGAGGCCGAATTCGAGAACCGGAGTCTACAGCTTGAAACGGAGAGTCTGCGCAAGCTCAGTGAGATCGCCGGCGCAAAGGAGCACGGGAAGGGAAAGGTCAAAGGTGTCGAACATAAACTGAGGTCACAGATAGCTCTCCTGAAGACAGAGGCAGATTCTATGCGGAGGAAGATCGTTGGTATGGAAGAGTTGAACGATCGGCTAGAAGAAGCTACAGAGAAGACATTGGCAGAGAAGTTGGCAATCGAAAAGGTCTTACTGGAGAAAGAAAGGAAGGCAGAGCCGGTTTCCCGCCAGGAGTCGACGTCATCAACGACGTCAGAGGTCGACAACGAGCGCCTTCATGTCTTACAAAATCAGATTACAACACTTCAGGAAGAACTAGGTTTGTAGATTTTCGCCTGACAGTATTTTATTGCTTAATGATTACATAAAATTGATATTGAGAAGTGTGATTATGACTATGTACGCTTGGGTGGAATGTTGACAATGGGAGCCAACCCAGGCACCCAAGCTTATATCGTCCTCCTCTAACAATCTTCCACTGCGCGGCTCAAAAGCTAATGATTAGGGATGATTACTAGTCCTCAAAATTGTCTACGTTATTCACAGTTTAAAACTGATACAGTAATTTTTGGATAGTGTAAAACAGAGTTGTGGATTCATGTATGAATGAAGGCTCGATGCAAAGGGCGTATTTTCAGGCTTACTACCGATAAATGCCGAAATGTTGCGATTGTGGATTAAGCATCGCGTTTCATTGCGCTGCATGCACGTAAACACGTGCTGAGCAATTAAAACACGGGTTGAATTGTATACAGCACGTGCCCAGTGGCGCACCCAGGATTTGATTGGGGGGGGGGGGGGGCTCAAAATATTTTTATTTGAAATCCAATATGGGGGAGAGACATGGCTGACCCAAACCATAACCGCTGGCGCGGCTGCAGCCATGTCCCTAGTCGTGCTCGTCAGTGAACCTACGGCACATGTTAAATGTTTCCTGGTGGTTTCTAGTCATAAAAAGAAGACATTATGGCATGATTCGGACTCGTAGGGTTTTACCTTCCATATAATTTCCTCCTCTTGATGTAAAGAACTTGAGCTTGTTTCGTCTGCAAGATTTCTATAGTTAAATACTTTCATTGCGTGGACGTAAAGTTTGTGATCATTCCGGGCGGAGCTAAATTTTTTCAAACACGAATTTGGCGGCAAAACCAAATCCCAATATTATCCAATCGGTGTTTGCTAAAAGAGTGTCACATAATCTTTGTAAATTAAAACCCAATCCTGGGCCATTGTGTACAAACTGGAAAGGAGTTGATTATAATGCGGGCGTGTTTAAATTTTACGAGTAACCTCAACGACAGTCAACGACCTCAACAAGAGAAACGGACAACAGAAAATGAAAATAAAATTAAGTAAAGCTGCTCCCTGATCAGGGTGCACCATGGCGGGGGGGGGGGGGAATAATCAGGGACGGATTAACCCCCACTAGGGCCCCTGGGCCGATCATTTTTCAAGGCCCCCCTGAGGCCCCTCCTCAATGGGACCTCTCAAAGTGGGCCCTTTGAGGACCACTGCTTCACAGTACGGTGGAGCAGTGGTCCTCAAAGGTCCCACTTTGGACCCCCAGCCTGGAGGGCCCCAGCCCCCAGGAGCCTGCGTTTGAGGCTCAGACCCAGCGAGAACCACTACTGTACAGAGGAGGGGCGGGGCCCGCACACATTTGATATTTGATTAACCTATACATTTCATTTTAGGCCTCGTGTCCCAGTTCCCCCCAAGGGCCTGTGAGACAAGGGCCCTGTTAGCCTGCACCGTACAAAGCTGGGCTTTGTACGGTGTAGCAGTGGTCCTCAAAGGGCCCACTTTAAGGGGTCCCCAGCAGGGACCTCCAGCCTTGGGGGGGGGGGGGTGGGCCTGATGGCCGGGCCCCAGGAGCCCTTGTCAGGGCCTCAAACCCAGTACCGCGCCGCGCGGTCCAGTTTCCCCGAAGGGCCCCTGAGAGCCAAGGGCCCCTGGGCCCCGGCCCCACCGGCCCAATGGCTAATCTGGCCCTGGGGAGAATGTGTAAAAATGCTTGTTATATATACTGGTGGCCCTTCAAGCTTACATGCACATGCATACGCAACGCCGTAAAATATAATAGTGAGTGGAATAAATGGAAAACTTTTGGAGGGGAGCTTGAGTCTCCTGAGTCCCCATCCCTTGTACCACTGCCCTATACTCCTTGCCGAACTCCTCTGTAGACAAGACTTGGGCTCAGATTTTGCTCTCTTTCCTGGCTCCTTCTTTAAAAAAAAATAAAACATCAGCGGGCCCTTGGGGGGGGGGGCTCAAGCCCCCCCTTGGGTGCGCCACTGCACGTGCCTCACGTTTCGATCAGCGCGTTTTTCTTCAATCTGAATCCGAAAGAATCCGAGTAAATTTGGGTGCCGATAATATGTCATATTGGTAATTCTTTATTTATTCAAATCTATGTCATTTGATCTTTTTCATAAACTTTTCTTCAATCATAACCACGGTTGTCCAGATAAAAACATGGGAGCGTCATTAAGTGTTGTAAATGTGTTTGAAATCGTAAAACTTAACATCACTGAATTATACGACAAAGTACCAAACAGTGTAGGAAATTTAACCGAGTTTTATTTGTCCTCAGAGTATCAAGACATATCATTTTGTATCAATTTTGTTGGTGAATTTTTGACGATTTAAAAATCTCCACCTTGAAAAATGTATTTAAAAGGGGGGTATTGACGAGGCAGGGGCAAGTCCGTTGTTTACTTTTATATATTGGTTTTTATTTATTTCACAAAAAGAAAATTATGGGGGGGGGGGGTAGGGGCGGGACTAGACAAACTTTTGTGATGGCTACAGCCCCTCATACAGCCTTGCCGATACACCCTCGCCGTGTGTTGTTGGCCAATTAAGATTCACTATGTTGCATGCTATCAATTTAATATTGACTTTCATTCCAAGCTTGTTACGAAAACACTTCAAGGAAGAAGTTTCTAGAAATTCAATATTATTCTATTATATATTTTTTTCAATAATGCAGTTAAAAGCTAACAAGTTTTCACAGTAATTCGATTGTTGGATTTGGTGAAAGGCATATAATATTAAGACTTATAGGGTATCCCAAAAGATTTCCGAATTGTTACCTAACTTAAAAACGCAAAAAGTTCCATAATTATTTTGCCACTAATATATCGCGCAATTATTTTGCTATGTTCTGTGAAAATTCCATAAGATCTTGTTTTGTGGTTTTGAAAACAATATAATGTAATACTGCTGCTATTTGCAAAAACGGTCACTAATTAAATGTTCATGGTGTTTAATGAGAAACAGCACATGGAACGGCGCAAATTCAAATGAAATCTTCACAGAACCTAGACAAATAATATGGCATCGAATTTGATGTTTTACGGTGCTTTTAGGCATGTACATGTACATACAAAGGTAATACTTTGACCTGGCAACCATAAATGTTCACAGCTGTTTGGTGTATTCCCGCTCTTTAAGACTTAAGACGCTACTCTTTTAAGGAGTCATCTGTGCCAAGTTCCCTCCAAAAGATAACCTTGTGGAAGAGATTAAACTAACTCCCATGTCCTTCTGTGCGCATAGATTACAGATCATACACTAACTTGTAGTTCGACAAAGTGTAGTTTGGAAGCTATCTCTTTCCATTATTGTTAGTAAGCCCGTCTGGGATCTGGTGACCATGTGTAAGTTGGCGTCAGAACATTTATACTGAATGTTAATTGCCCCATCAGCCCTTGAACTAGACAGATACCATTAAAGGGTTGGCTGAATGAAATAGTCATATTTGATTTGTTTCCAAAAGTGCATGCTTGGTATCTCAAGTTAAGTCGTACCTTATTGTTTTTCCAATAGGTTCACGATTTTTGCGGTGCCTTTTTTTAAAACCTAAATCAATAGATATATAGTCTGAAGTTTTTTCGAAATCTTTTGAAAATGCACAAATATAACTTGCCATAAGCTAAATGATATTTACAGTGTTTTTCACAGATTTGTTACAATGGCACTTTTGTATGTTTTGGTGGTTCGAGCTTTCAATAAAGTAGCCATAAGACTTGATATGATTATTTCTACAAGTCAATTTTTCTTTGTACTCTAATACTGCATGGCATAAGATTACAGCAAGGAGACTGTCATAACGGGTAACTTCCTAAGTCAAAGGTTTTTATTCACCAGACTCAATTGATAGAATTGACGTATCGAGCCCACGCCCCTGGAAAAAAACGTCATACAAATCCAGTAAGCCAATGGTGTTCAAGAAAACATTGCTTATCAAACTTGTTGGAATTATTCGCACGCGGCCGCTCAACAAATCTGATTGGCTAATAAGCAATGATTGACAGCTATCGACTAGCCAATAGCATTGATCGGTATAAGCCTTATTTGCTAAAAATAGTTCTGAATTAATTTTGCTATACACCGACGTGTGTATAGCACGGTATACTCCACAGACACTCGGAAAGCACTGAGAATACAGTGCTATACACACGTCGGTGTAGGGCAAAATTAAATCAATTGTTTATCACCCAACGCAAGAATTTCATCAACCTATAAAAATAGATTTGTCCGAAACTAATTTCGGACAATCAATATCCACGTTAAAAGTTATAATGGAAATACCGATCCGTGCTATTTGCGTATGATTCGAAGTAAAACAATTAATGCTATTTAAGTTTTCCCAGTCACAGGGCTTGGTATACACATTTTTACAAAGGCACGGTCTAATGCGCTGTAAATGTTATCCTGACTGAAGTATTTTAGTGCGTTGATAGATTTGTGCAGTGAGAAGCCGAACTGTTGAAAATCTTGGCTTAGGAATATTGATGCCCACGATATAAATGTTTTTAGTTATAGGTTAGTGTTTACTTTTTAGGCTGGAGGGAAACATTATGAACTATTAAAAGTAACTTATAGATAATTAACACGTACAAATCCAACTAATACATTTAGTTGAAATCTCCACTGGAAATTTTGGAACAAATGTTTTAATTTTGAATCCACTTTGATTATGTCACAACTATACGAAAGTAACAATTGCAGATGCAAGGTTTTACTTGAAATATAAACGGTACACGGTACAACATTGGTACTTGATAACACAATTTCCGAATAACTAATAAAAGCTAATTCCGTGTGAAGTTGGTTAAGGTGCCACTCACTCATTGTTTTCGTCTGAAGTGCCAGTGATTTTGGTTTTCACAATTGAACTTAAACTTACACAAGTTAAAAAAAACATACTCGTTGAAGCAGTTCTGTCTACATTACTCATGTGGTATCGTTCCTTTAAGTAGGGTCTAGAATTAAATGAAATGTCATAAGGATAACACATGATCGTCATGATGAGTTACGTTGATATGAAATGTGCGTATTAGATTACTCGCATTTGGGTGACCTGAGAAATAATTAGGCCATAAGGTTATAGCATAAGCAACCGATCACTGTAAAGCACGCCCTCGCACGACCCATATTGGCCATTTGTCGTACCCCAGGGAGAACCTGTCATGTCAATTTTCAAGATAATATCCCGTCATGCATCGCGGCTGACGTCACAGACACGACAAAGTACTTATCTGTTCATGAAAAGATATGGTTGCACCACTGCGGGGGGTGAGATGGTATTTAATTGCAGAAATGTGTGTGACACAATTAAATGTTGCTTCGAGGAGATGTGACCCAAGCCGAGAATGCTTAAGATATTTCATGCAGTCATATAAGTTTATTCTTCTGTTAAAATGCCATAGATATTACTTTATACATGAAACCATATCCTGTGGCTGTTTTCTGTACTCGGTAACACTTTAAGAAGCGTGCATCCCACATGTACAAAATTTAACTGTCGATATGTGTATATATGCAACAGCCGTCTAACCAAATTAAAAAGAAGTCAGTGACAGCATTTAAAATACACAGCTGCGAAACAGACTATGTAAATGTATTCCCATCTGCCTTAACATCATGAAGAGATCGGTTTGTTTATTATGTTTTCATCTCAGAAAGCTTTGGTACTTGTAGCCAAAATAATGTTCCTTGTCATTTTGATAGCTGCCCATATTGATCACAGAAACATTTATGCTGAATCGTCTTTCATCCAATGATTGAACTAATTCTTGACTCCACTACGGTGAGTTCACTGGCACTTTAATAATCTTGCCACTGAACTGTTAAAAGTACACCTTTAACAAATTCACAATATTGCATATTGTTTATGCTTTCAGGAGACCTCATCCTCGTTGTCAAGAGCAAAGATGTCACCCAAGAACAGCAGGAGAAGGAACTCATCCTCACTCGTCAAGAGGCTGAGCAACTCCGTGAAGACGCCTCCAAGCTCAAAGAGGACCTCGAACTTCGCCTCAGCAACGTTACAAATGAAAGGGATCTCTTGCTGCAGCGCATCCGTATATCCGAGGAGCGATCGGAAGAGTTTCAGACGGACCTCAAACGGGCTTGCTCAGTCACGAGAAATGACGAGGAGTTGAGTGAGGTACAGAGGAAAGAACAGGAGGTGCAAAAAAGTGAGGTTGCTGAGGCGTCGGATGATGTATTCGTTGAGCAAAAGAGTGAAACCGAGGTGACTGTTAATTATGAGGTGAGTACAACATCAAAGTTAACATCACTTCACATTTAAACTGAGTTTTAAATTCCACATACTCTTATCAACTTGAACAGTCATAATCCTCAAATCTCACAGACTGAACAAAATGATATCCAAGTAAATGAGAAGTCCATTTATTAGGCATGGGCGGATCCAGAATATTTTTTAGGGGGGGCTGAGAATCAAGAACGATTTTTCAGTACTACAAAAATTACAATGAAATAATCAAAGGGAGAGAAAAACAAAGCACAGTGAGGGGGAAATGAGGGGAAACACGAGGGGGAATACCTTACCATTTGTATCTGATTCTGTTTTTTTTTTAAATTTATTTATTTATTATTTTTTTAATTTATTTATTTAAAAAAAAAATTTTTAGGGGGGGGGGGGCTACAGCCCCCTTAGTTCCACCCCCGGATCCGCCAATGTTAGGCTTAACATTTAATGCCTCTTTGTAGATATTGCGCCCTGAAGTCTTTCATTCAATCTAGACACATGGACATTTTTAAGGGAGCTTGCTATGTCTGAATCAAAGAAGTCAGAGGTGCTAATTATTTTTTGTTAAAAAGTTAAATAATTTCTAGGTCGAATTAAGGAAAGAATGCTCTTGCATTAATTCCACATTATAATTAATACAAACAATCGTAATGAATTTCACAGTTTCTCGTTTACCCCACAACCCCACAATGTTGAAACTTCCATAGGTTAGTATTGTATATAATAATTGAAAAAAGAGTTAACATACTCGTATGAAACGCTTTTGCCATCGTCACCAATGTTGTCCCTACCATTTAATCATTGTACAATAATTGTTACATTAATTGTTAATTGTTACAATAATTGTTACATTATTTATAATAAAATAATCACGTTTGTTGACCATATGTACAGGAATCATGAATTGCTGTTAACATTGAAATATCTGTCATTTAATTAACATTGATTTGCAAAAACGTAGCTGTTACTAACTGCTTACCACCAAAATGACATGTAATAAGTCGAAAATTGCAGTTAGTGACCTTACGTTTCCAACCTGGCAGGATCTTTATCAAAGCCAAAATATATTATTAGTGAGGTACAATAAATATAGGCAACCGGCTGAATCCGTTTGTAGATTTTGAAATCAACCCCACACAGAAAGCGATCAGAGATGCATGTTTTCTTCCAAAGCAAAACTCCTGTTCTTCACATCATCATTCCCAGTGTTTCATGCAAGTTGAAGTTTTCAAGTTTCCGACTGGGAACAGTGTCTGTCGTCGACTCTCTTTTCAGCTGTTTTTGAGTCATGTTAGTACTGACTATATCTATCTACTGTGATCCATAATGCTTAACATCTTTCCCTCGTTCTAACCCGTGTCTGTTATTTCTTCAGAAATGTCTTAAAGACCGCATCGCGACCCTGGAAGCTCAGCTAGCAGAGGAGAGACAGAGATGCAAAGTGGCTGAAAAGCGAGCAGAGATGCTAAACGGTGGCGCGTCAGGGATGGACACTGAGGGCGGGCTTCAGGTTAGCCAGTCTGAAGATGCAGCGTACAAAGAGCGGGAAAAAGAACTGCTTCGATTTGAGGTTTGAGATTTAGCTTTTTATGATATATTTCTGGTCATGAAACCAAGGATTTATAAAATTGCATATAGCATTGTAGCTCATAATATATAGCATGAAGAATTATGAGGAAAGAAGAAATTTATGGAGCAGTTAAATTTTATAGACGGGAGAGAAAACCCCAGACAATAAATAGCAAGATCTGTATCAGGTAGGAACCGTAGACCCCCATTCCTTGTGTATTCTGTCGGAAGAGGTGAAAGACGAGGACACGACCACAATGCCAACATGATTTCAAGTCATTCGATTTTATCAGTACAAGAACGTTTCCCCATTTTGCCTAAATACCTATATTTTGTATAGCAACCGACGACTATTATGCAACACATGGGAATAGTATTAGCAAGTCCGGTGGTAAATTTAAGATAAAACACTTCCAGCCTTCAAAGTCTTATTTATTTATTATGAATGAATCATGATCACATATTAAGCAGTTGTCAAAAAGATGCTGATGATACAAACCCAAAGGCCTAACATATACTATGGCCTAAATTTGCCAACCAGGATCTCAAATTAAATTACAACCAATTCCAACTTATCATTATTTATTTCCTTATCTCACTCACAATTTACGAGTCTCATAAAAAACAAGGAGTGTATAGAACACTGGTCTGTCAAGCCAATACCTACTGGCATTCAAATGCCGAACCCCGACGACGACGACGACGACAACGACAACAACAACAACAACAACAACAACAACAACAACAACATTAAGACGAATACAAGTAGCCTATTCGTATAGGCCCTACTGCATTTGATTATTCGACCTGCAAGGTAGTGGCATGCGCGGATCAAGGGTCTTGAAATAGAGGGGTGCACATGAGCTTAAGCTTTAGTCAAAGCGCACACGGCATACCAGAACTCAACACAACGCCCCTAAAAAGACCACGCACGCGATCACGGGTGGTGAAGCCACGAAAGCCTGTTCCGAGGACGCTACTTCTGAATTATTCATAAACCTCCAGCAAAATTAATAATTTATGAATACAGATTTATTTAAACCAATCACTAGACTGTAAGTAAAATCTTGGGCTCGTCTATATTTAAAGATGGACGTCAACGGAATATATTACAGTGTTTTGATGCTGTTAGGCTTACAAGAAGTGTGTAATGATTACTTCTATATGATTAAAATTCAAATAAAGTAATTTCTTAATGTAAAAAAAAATTCATTTTGATCAGCATTTCACTATCTAGAAAAGTCGTGTTTCGCAAAAAGCCCGAACTCATGAATAATTTATATCGTAGTTGTGACGTACAATCAAGGACTGGCATTCGCTGCTTATGCCCACATGTCATGAGTGTTCCCCAGCAAAGTGCATTAAAAAGCGACGTGTACGAAACGAGGACTCGGCCGACGAACTCCCAGTTGTACTCACTTGCCTTCTCTCGATATTTGACGCTTTCAAAGTTGGAACAGAGCCTTGCTTCAAACGATATTTGGTATCCAAACCAAAACTTTCTTTCACTTGACTGGAAGAATCTCTACAGTCGCCCGTAAAATGGGCTGTACAAATCAACGACCATTTTGTCAACGTGAAATACTTTCGTGTATTGTTCACGAACTTCACCCACTCCTTGGAAGCCGCCGGATTCCGCGGAAATCGGAAAAAACTAACCTCTGGATTCTTGGTGGCACTTCTTGTACATCCACCAACAGCACATGTGCTAGGCATTATGCCGTCTTACACAAAATCGTCAAAACGGGGAAAAAATCATGTGTATAAGCTTCGAGCAAGTAAAATCCCCATTGCCAAACACAAAGACAAAAACGGCTTCCTTTATTTATGCCCCAGATAGTACGTCACACTTACGCTGGTTTACGTGGCCGCTGGTATTTCACCGTTCATTTCGTATTGTATTTCTATGGGCCTTTGCTGGGAACCATGAAAGCGCGCAGCCAACGGCGAGAAAAAACCACTCGCTCAGAAATCTAAGAAGGGGGGCTATTTTTTACAATCAAAATTAAACAAAATAACGGGGAATAAAACCATCGTACTGATAATGAAATAATAACTAAACACAACATAAACAAGACTCAGGAGACGATTTAGTGTACGAGCTCTCGTTGAAGTCCATCTTTAAATAAGTGACACCATAACAAACTAGTTACCTAAATGTATTATAATTTATATTATCATTTCTCTATCAAATCAGTAGAGAAATATAGACCACAGAACGGACTGAAAAGCCCTCAGGGCGTCTGCTACTCGCGTGCACCGTCTTTTTTCGTACGTTATGTTTCGAGTTGCCGCGTGGGTCTTACACTCTTAAAACTAAAGTGTTGAATCAACATTATAAAGAGTTCGGTCAGTGACAACTCTTTATAAAGTTGGATTCAACTTTTGAAAGTCTCTTTCTTCCTCCATGGTTGAATTAACATTGGTAAAGTTAGACTTAACTTGAATGCGTGTTAATTCAAGACTTTCTTGTAGTTGAATTTAACTTTATAAAGTGTTGTCACTCACTGAACTCTTATATGGTTAGTTCAACACTTTAGTTTTAAGAGTGTAACTAAAGGCTAAAGTGAGGGGGGAGGGGCACACTGCCAATAAAGGTTTTGTACATGTAGGCCTACATACACGGCGATATAAAAGTTGGGAAAATAATGCTCCCCTTTGTCCATCCCTGTCCCCCTTGATCCGCCAATGGATATTGGGGCGGGGATACCGGAAAATTGTACATTGTACATAACCAAATAAATAGAGAATTAGCTGTTGCAAACTGCTTACCAACCTAAAGGGCCTGTAGTATAAATGCAAAATAATGGTTATTGGGCTTACGTTTCGAACCTAGTAACAGGTTCTTTCTCAAAGGCATAACCAATTAGATATTCCCTACTAAATCTTTATAGTAACTTTTTGGACCAATTTTTATTGAAAGTTCCTTATTAATGCATGTTAGGATTAGCATTAAGCCTGTGGGGTGCAACCAAACCCTTTCTGTAACTCCTTTCTGATGATGACCTTCCATACATTTGAAAGTTTCGTTTATTTTCTAACCACGCATGTGTAGCCGGTAGCCCAGCCAGCTCCATTCTGGAGAAATCGCTGATTCACGTTTTCTGATTACATTGATCTTGAAATGACTACAAAACATGGGGAAGCTGTGTTAGTCTTGCATGCAAGGACGGTCTATAAATAACCCACCCTGAAAAAAAAAGCAAATTAAATGTTCCTACAGTCATTTCCGGTTAATAGAAATGTCATGGCCGCTTCTTGGGTTTAGACGTTTGTGTTCCAACAGATTTATATCAAAAATAATTTCAACAGACTGTGCGCTGTTCTTATTACATCTATATTTTTACCACGCTGCGAGCATTATTGTGTAATTATAACATGTCAGTGGGGCTCAGAGAGTGGAGAGTTTTACTAAAATTGGCTGGTAGCTTTGACATCGCGATCATTGCTATGACGTTTTGGAACTTCACAATAAGATGGCCGAGTCTCGAGTCATAAAGCTCGTGTCCGAGTCATGAGTTCTTACTTTGTTTTACCTACCAAATATCGGGTTCAGAACCTCAATTACATGCATTAATGTTGTGCCTGCAGCGAGTCTGCTACCATAACGATCTTATCATGTGTATCATATTGAAAAAAAATTCTCATAGTTTTACAAGGTAATTTGTGCGAATTTCGTAATCTTCATTGGGTTTTAATATTTAAAAGCAGGCCATTTTGCGTCCGAGTCCGAGTCAAAACCTCCAAGTCAAAGTCAAAGTCCTTATCCCAAAGGTCGAGTCCGAGTCCGAGTCATTGTAACTTGTAACATGGTGACATGAGTCAGAGTGCGAGTCACTCAAAAAGTGAGTCGGACTGAGTGAGTCGGCCGGACAAAGAGTGAATCCACGTGTTGGTCACGAGTCACAGTCTGCTGTTAAGCATTATTGTGAATGTTGTTTTTTTTCAAAATCACAAACACTTTTTTAGCTACGATCTTCAAGATTATCAAAACAATAACAATGACCATGACCAGCATGAACAGACATCAGCCGAAATAACTCACTTTTTAAGAGGGAATAGAAGTCCATATTTGGAGTTTTGACATGCTTTGGTCTGGTGACAGTCTGAGTCACACGCAGACTAGACCCTGGAGTGGTACCCTGTTGTTATCCTATCAAGACAGGCTCCCGGCGTACCATTCAAGGAATTTCATTGGATACAGAGAGGCCGGTATCTGGCGTCTTTCACGAGCCTCGAAGCGTGACATCAGAACTTCGCGCTAACTAGATCCCAGTCGTAAGCCTATCTCTGGATAAGTTTATATACCGAATAAGAGCGACTGAATCTTTCCATTCTTTCCATTCTTTCCAAAAATGTGATAGACTTCTGACATTAAGCATCAATTTAATATCACGACACCATGTTCGTCGAGGTTGCGCAGCGTGCATTATATGAACTAACGAGTTACTTCATTTTGATCTCTGGGTGAGGGCGCTCTTCAGTCTTTAAGGCCGTGTGACGTCATGGTCTATTCATAATGAATTAGAACAATTAATAATCGGTTTAAATTGTACCACGCTTTTGTATTGTATTCCAGACATTCGTAACTCGTTCGTTTTGTAATTTTCCTCCATTAAAATGTTGATTCATTTTTATTTTTTTAAATAGAATTTCCCGTGTATTTTAAAACATCATTTCAAACATTAACTTTATATGTTTTTTTTACTAATTTATTTATTTTATTGTTATTTGGGGGTTTTGTACAATTTAGTTATGCATGTATTTATTTATGTTTTGTGGTTGTGTTGTGTTTTTGTTTTTGTTTTTATTTTTGTTTGTTTGTTTGTTTTTTCCGTAGATTAGTGTATATGACATACCTTCCTTGAGCGCGTTTGTTGGTAATACCAGCTAGTTCAATAGCCTTTGGATATTTGGCTGAAATGATATCATTTGCAGCTAGGGACCTTCAGAAGATAGTTGGCATTTGGAAAGTATGTGAGGAAAATGCATTTTCCTGTGACTATTATTTATTATGTCAAGAAAAAAACATGCTTATCCGAGTTACCGTTTGAGTGAATTGTGGAGGGTAATGTTTGAAAGACTGGCGGATGGCGGATTAGCTGATTAATGTGCTCCAGTCCCTTCAGATGCCTTCCAGTCCAATGACATTTCAATTTTAGATCTTAATATTGTCTTATGTTGTCTCTTGTGATCAGTGAAATGTCTAGACCGATGGGTTCAAGACGTAATGTATTATACTATCATCCAATGTTACAACGACTGCTACCATGGGAGGTCCTACCGAGGGAGGGCGCTACACCAGCAACACTAAAAGAAATACATCTGTAAATTTGAAAAAGAATTTCGCCTTTTTAATTATTTTGATTTAATGTTGTGGATTTATTTAAGTGTGTCAAGTTTATCATCTAATCAACAAAAGGGGAATATGACATATATTTTCTGAATAAATTAAAAATATAAAGTAAAGAAATGTACAGGATTTGGTAAGCTTATAATATTCAGGTACCTTTATAACTCGAGTGGAACTAGAGTTTGTCTGCTGATCGAATTACGAAACGTCTACCGGCTGCTGGGCAGACGAACAATTATCCGTTTTTCATATTTGATATAACAGTTGACGGACCCCCGCTGCATGACCTGGTTACTAAGCGGGGGATATTTATAAGTTATACATTAGGCTAAACCTGGATATTAAGAAGCTGTAGAGGGCGCACTACGCGGTACATTTTACAAGAAAGAAACACGTCACCATACCCAATCATGTCTGCCAGCTATACAAATAACATCAATCTATACATATCATATTTAAAATATAAATTGTAGAACTAATACTAGTTTTCGAATTATTTATGATATCTATGATTTTGAGTGTACGGTGTAAAGCGCCCTCAACCGTTAACAGATACCAACTTCAATTATGTCATAATGGCTTCTAAACTGGCAGACGGTAAAATGACGCGGCATTATTGAACTGACGAAACATGTGGTCGGTCCAACAACTCTTCAAATGTCAACTGTTGGCCCTCCTGCTCCGTCTTATCGATTTGATCAATCGTTCCTAATTGTGTCAGGATCAGATGGACTTGTATAACAGAGCCAGTCACGAGCGCTATGCTGTTCAAGGTTTATGGAAAAGAATTAAAGTTATATTCTCCGGATAAACCGATTCCAAGCACTTGTCTCGTCTTTCATATCAAACAACGCTAACAATTCAAGACTGCCCCCTTTAAGAAACTGAAGCTTCTTCGAGGCCAATCTCCGTTAGACCGTGTCGAAGGGTCTGTCGTCTGCCGTCTTCCGTAGTGCCTTTACCGTTGAACTTTGCGAAGACATAGGGGGTACTTATTGTTGGAGGATTTCACCTTGTCAAAGCAAGCAGCACCGTTCTCATTTGAAGACGATTATTGTGACTGAGAGTAGATGTGAACTGTGGATCCAAGAGCATCGGACTTCAAAAGGTTGCCTTCCAGAAATCTACCAGTTTGTGTGATACAAGTCTTTGGAGATATATATTACACAGCAGTTATTGAAGTGAAGGTGATTTGTAGAAGGCAAGTTGATTGTAATGTGTACATAATAAGTCTCTATATCGGACACGTCTGTACATATTCAGTTTGCTTTAGTGAACACCAACTGAGAAAATTGCTTTTTGTATTTGCATTGAATTACTGTTCAAACGTTCATAAATGTTAATGTGTGGACGTCATGATGTTCGTTATAGCGGGATAGGTCTATTCGTTACAGCGGCCTTGTACGGTATAAGATAGTAACCTATACGGTATAAGATAATAACCTTTATCAAGATTTGGAATTAAGATGAGTCAAGTTATGTTTATTTGCTTTCCAGTCGTGTGTTCTTTTCTTTCTTCAATCTGTTCCCTTTTTTTGAAAGCACATCAAATTGATTGCCGTATTCGTTAGTTCAGGACATGAGCCCTCGTGACCCTCATGATTGACCCCTTCGTGACCTCGTTGAAGGAGCTGTGGAGTATTTTCCTGTTCCACTCCACATATTGTAGTTTCAAAGTTTCTGTCGAAGTTGATGATTCACCACAAATGGTCGCACATAGGGTACAATACATTAACACTAACCACGCCCAAACCATTCAAACTCCAACAGCTGCAACGGTTTGTAGTATTTTGATGGACTCAGTACTGTATAGCCCAGACAGGGATACTTTGCATGAGGCTGGGTGTCCCAATTCCAGCTAAGTCCAATAGTTGGGTGGTAGTGTTACCGCATGGTGTTGGATTTTGGCGGATTCAGGAAGGTTCTTAGCCAAAATAGCTACACTATGTGGGGTTAGATTAATGTACATGTTTAATGTTTTTGATTATTTTTAACGGCCCTTCACGATTATTACGGTAATTCTTAAGATGACATCTTGAAGACATTGGTAACAACTGCTGACGTGTGTCGTTGAATCATAACATCTCTTTTTTAGTTGGATCTGACGGTGTTCATCTCTCAAATGCGTCAAGGGGCCATCTGCCGTCTCTACAGCAAATCTAATTTCCTTGAAGAGATTGCACATTCTTGCATGTGGCGTTTATGTGCTTCCTGCACAGGAATTATTGACAATTTAGGAGACCGCTGGCCATAGGGCTGCATAGCTCATAATCTGAAGGTCGTTAGTTCAAGTCCCACCTCAGTCACTAATCTTTGTTCACTCTAGTATTTCATGTGTTTTTTTGCTGTTATACATCCATTTTTTGTGTATAAGTACATTGATATTCCCTCAAGTAGAAAGGTGGTAAATTACTTTAAAATGTGATATTTCACAAGATAATTGTCTAAGGCATTGTGAAAGGGTCTTATTGCAACTAGTTGACCTTCAGTGAACTTATGACGCTGCGTCATGAATTAAATTGTTTTCTTCATTACTCATTATGAATGCTTATCGATTACTGTGTGAAGTATCGTATTTGAAAGTACTTGTTGTATTATGTGAATCATCAATTAATTTACAAGGAAAACTAGATGACGGTAACGATGCATATACCTGTTTAAAATTTTATCGGCAATATCATTTTAATTTGTAAAGTGGTAATTGTAAGAAATAAAGTACCGGTAAGAAAAAACTTTCAGATACGATACTGCATGTAAATACTAGCCTACAAAAGTGTGAACTTGTAAAATAATTGTTATCAGTGAAAATAAACACAATTTGGATGCTTTTTGGATGTTTTGGTGACCTGCCTGTAAATGTTTGTACAAAATACTCCTAATTAGGCTAAGCCTTCAAAGATCTATTTATATCGGTCTTTTCCCTTGAGGAATGAAGTTAATTACAGCCGATGTACGTAGCAACATAATCGGTTAAGTTTCTTCTCTAAGATCATGGAGCAACGACCATGTTTTCCCGTACCCGTACAATGGTTATTACTAGACGTAGACAAGTTGGTTTCTCTAAACCAAAAAAACAATCATCCGGTAAGGACAACTGACTAGCCTTTTTGCTTTATAGTCGCATAACGGTTAATATTACAGAAAAGAAGCTTTATTCTTTTAAACTCAAGTAGGCGGTTGATCATCGAGTAAGGATAACTGATAAGTACAGGTACGTTCCCGTGATTTGATCTGATTATTTCTGAACGTGAAGAGTGACGAAGAGATTCAAAACTAAATGTTGGCTTGCACGCAGATAGCGCATTTTCCTTGTGACTTTGAGAACTATCCTGCAAAGTGTTCATACAAATCACCTTTTTCATTTTCATTTTGCCATACAGCTGACTGAGTGTCATCTCGCCATTGATGATTTGACCTCTGAACTTGCTCGAGAGAGGGAGCTTTTCGCCCAGGAGAAAGCAGAGATGGATCGCCGCTTAGATGAGGTTGGTTTGACTTGATTTATTACAATTTATAGACAACATTACAATCACAATAACATCCACACAAATCAGTCAATAAGGACTAATCCGTTCACTGGGCGGCGCCATAACTGAGGTGGTACCAACATTCTGCGTCAAGCGTTCAGCGCATCTTCAACCAATCTGAGCACTCTATTTGACGAAACGCTAGCGTACCGCGTATTTAAGAATGCGTGTGACGCGCGCGTGCAGTGTGGTACCACCGCAGTAATGGCGGAAAACAGTGGTCGCTGGATTATATTAGTCTATAGAAGATTTACGAAAAAAGTGGATACTGCTGGGATAGGCTATGTCAACAAGTTTGATAAAACAGACTTGTTTCCAACGTGGTCCCTACTTAAACTTTGAAGAGGAAATAATCTGTCTAGCCAGTATTCAATTCGACTCGCCCTTTTAAAGAGTTTACGGCCTCTGTTTAACCTTTCAAGTCGTGTCAGATTTGTAGATATAAATAATGCCTCTTATTAAGCTTGGGCGATATCGATTTTTTTCATCCACGATATATCGGCAAACATATATCGCGATTTTCGATAGTATCGCTATTATTTTTTTCATTCATGCATGATTGCTTTAGAGCCGATAACCACAGGTATGTACCCCTCTACAAGCATAGCGTGTATGTAGGCCTACTTCTGAAGTAGTTCACTTTGGTTTCTCACTTTCAAAAGCTGAAAAGACTGTCATAATTTTGTTTCAATGGAATTTCTGACTTGACTCACAATGGCGATTTTTTTAAATCGCGATATATTTTTTTAATCGCAATTTGCCGATATCTCGATAACTTAAGAAGCTTCTCGATATCGTAATCGAATAAAAAACGGGTATCACGATATTCGATATTCTCGTGTTATCACCCAAGCTTACCTCTTATCCCAGGTTGTTAATAATGCGAATTTGCACCATCATTCACAAACTAGGGCAGGAAGTTGGGGGGGGGGGGTTCGATTCCATACCGAGTCGTCTGTGATTTTGTTTGCCACATTGTGTTTTGATGGTAGAGTCACCAGAATGTGGGTTAAAATTCTGGCTGCGACAGTGTTGCTTGTTTTTTTCATGTTTTTTCTTTGTTTCCGCGCCTTGAGCGCCCAGCAGGGTGGATATGTGCGCGCTAAAATCTTTATTATTATTATTATTATTGTGTCCATATCATTTTCCCGTTATTGCTTCTCACCGCCCAGAAGTAAATATGGGTAGGACTACCAGTGAGGATTTTAGTATTGAACAAAAATATCAAAATACAAACGAACAAACAAAACACACGTAAGCCTACATAATTATGTATGTGAATCCGTGAATCCATGACTTGTTACGTGAATTTATCATACTGCATTCATTTTGTCTGCTTCCCATATTGCCAAACGGAAATCACCATGAAAACAGTTTAAAAGTCTATTGTGGATATCATGTGCAACATATTGACCACCATAGATCAACTGAGACAATTCTAGAATATTCTCAGAACATAATATGCGCGGTTTAAAACATATAGAGTCTAAAGCACATTTAATAATTCTGAATTATGAATGTGTATGCTATGGCGGCCCTGAAGGGACATCACAAATTACAAATATCTTCGGCAATATTTGTGATGTCGCGAAAAAAATTACAAATATTTGCAAATATATTTGTGATTTTTTTTTTGCGACATCACAAATATTGCCGAAGATATTTGTGATATTTTTTCGCGACATCACAAATATTGGCGAACTGTGATTTTTTTTCGCGACATCACAAGTATTGGCGAAGATATATTTGTAATTTTTTTCGCAACATCACAAATATTGGTGAAGATATTTCTGATTTGTGATGTCCCTTCAGGGCCACCATAGTATGCCTAATCCTAAATATTTTATACAAAATATCCAATAATCTTGTTTGCCACAGTACTCCTTATTATGAGCATATCTATGATACAATCCATCCGTCCGCGAGCAAAAATAAGTCCGCGACTAACTGAGTAGTTCCGTTCAAGACTTCCTTCTTCTCAGGGTCCAGACTCTATTAATAGACGCACCATCCGACAATGTATTCCTCAGTGATTTACCTAGTTTCAACCGCGATGTATTTGATAAAATTGTTTGTTATCGGGTGGGTGTTCGATGAGATATGGTGTCGATAATATTTTATAAACATTTCAAGATTTTATTTAAATAACATTCTGCGCTAGAATTGTTTTGTATTTTTTAAGACAAAGGAATAATTCCTACAATATGACCAGGTATTAGTTTCAGCTCCCTGTATGTTTTTGTTTTTTTAATTTTCTGAGCAAATGACGGAAATCGTTCACAGTTTAAATTGATCACAAATATTGCCAACAAATCAAATGCATTAATAAACTATATGGGATGAAGGGTACAACAGGAAACTTCAGAATGATTTCTCAAACGTTACTGAGAACACCTGCCATTGAAACATTTGTGGAGCTCTTTTCATATCACATGTAATTTTAACTGATGATACATATGAATTTCCAGATTACTAGATTAGGCCTATAATCCTTACTAATGTAATTCAAGGTTGACTCAAAACAATAAAAATGAGACACATTGACTCATTAAATTGGTAAGAGAATAGCTTTTTCTAAAAAGGAAAAGGGTGGTTATAAAGTTACCATCTTCCCTGATAAACCTGAGGTGTTAAAACAGGTTTTGTTTTGGTGTAAACTTTATTTTTTGTAACTGTTTGAACACCACTGGTGTAGTGTTTGCAGTGTTTTTTCGGTCATTTGCTTTGAAAAGTCAAACTGATGAAAATCACTGTCGAAAATATTGAATAATATTTTGTGTACCGTGGGATGTTCAAAGCATGCCGAACCCCAACCCGCCTCTCCATCTACCTGACCCCGCACAAAAAATCAGTCACTTAAGCCATTACAATCCTTCCCGTTCCCATTTTGCTGTGAGTTGAGAGGAAGTGATCCCAAACCCAGTTTTTGCAAATTAACCCAGTATATTTCCTTTCACTAATCATTAAACATTATTCTTAAAATAGTTAACCTTAAAAAAAACCTGTTGCTAACTACCTCAGAGAAACAATTTTTTAAGAAGGCCTGACTTGGCTTAAAAATAAGGCTTCCGGCACAGGTCTCAGGTCTCAGCAGCTAGCTATTAGCTTTAACTCGACCTATGCCTATGTGTCATGATTTACCAAGACAGACAGGGACATTAGTCCCTTGGTTGCTATAACTGGCATCGATATTACTACCTGTTTTCTAACATGAGCTTCTTACATCGGGTTAGTATGTTTAACTGCTGTATCGTTTAACTAATTGTTCATGTTTAATAATTAACTAACTGGTTTTTAATGCTTCATATTCTTCCCACTCACACGCATGATCTCCGCCACCTGCTTCACCTGCTTCACCTATTGTGTCAAACTCTTGTACCAATCACCGGATTGCTTAAACTAATGGCTCGCTTCCAAATGCCCGATTGATGTTCGTGTTATACCTGATCTTGGACTTACTGTCACCCCTATGGATACTACTTTGCCACTCTGTTTCGACTACCTCAACTGTGTGTGACCGCATGATGCATGATACCCTATCGGTGGCCGTCCACCCTCCGGGACCCTCCCTGTATGTTCCTTGATTCGGAATACCACTTCAACATTGTGTGTCCGGCCGCATGATGCATTATCTGTTGCTTCACGTCCACCAAAATTACATCTGCATCGTAAATGTACCGTCCCATGTTAAACTCTACCCCATTGTGAAACTACACTCTTCTACTGATCGACCGCTTCAATCATTACAAAACAACCCTCAAAAACCACTCTTACCGTCGCATGTTAAACTTTTCCCTCTGTGAAACTTGCACTCTTCTCTGATCGACCATTCACAATCAACAAAAATATCGTCAATTACCGACTTCATAGTACGCTAAGAAATTCCAATCCCCCGTTCCCGTCTCACAACGTCCCGCCGCACCACAGAACCAAGACGAAAAAGACCGAGCGGAGAAGCGGTTCGCCTTCGAGAAGGAGAGCTCGGAGCTGCAGAAGAAGATGGAGACGATGGCTTGGAGAAGAGAGAAGGCAGAACTGTCTAAGAGGCTGGATGAGCTCAAACGGAAGATGGAAGACATGCAGAGCATACCGGATGTGACGGCTAGTGCTTCACATGGCAAAGAGGTAAAGTAGTCCGCCGCTATAGCGAGCAATACTATATAACGAACGTTTGGTTATAACGAACATGACACTTGGATCAGTTTTTGCGCTAGCATTCTAACAATGAATAACTTTAACTATTAATGATTATTTGTGTAATTCAAACTTTTTTCTTTATCAGTGGCGTTGTACTATTCTCTAAGGGTAACTTGGTGAACTAACGAGAGTTAGTGGGGCACTAATCTGGCCGAACTGACTTTGTAAATATACTTTAATACTTTTGTTAACACCCACACAACTAAATTATTACCTTATGTTTTGGATGAACACTTTAAAAGTTCTCTTTTATAGGTAGATTTAACATATGAAGGTGTTAAAGGTTACACGTTTATGAAGTTAGGTTTAGCAATAAAAGCGTATTATTATTCAGTTCATTTAAAGAAAAGGTATACAACATTGATATTTTGTAATGTACCTTTATTTTAACTATAGTTTTCTAGAAATAATTTCTTTTGTGTGAAAATCTTAACATTGGATAAAAACAGGTGCTCACGTTTTTGAGAAAACAACAAAAATGTTTCTGTTTTTATGTTAATGTTTGTAAATTCAACGTAACAAATAATTTAACGAAATAATTTATTATTTTGTAAATAATTATTCGTTAATTTGATAATCTGGTAATAACCAAAATTGCACTTCCCCTTTAACACTTTCTTTTCTACGTGATAAAATCTAAATTTTGTTTAATGCTTCAGCTTTTCGAATGTTCGTATACTTTGACCTCTACGGACTTCAGCCAAAGTTATTCAAAGATTTCCTTTCACATTTTATACAATTTGAAACATTAAGATGGAAAAGCTGTTACTTGGGTCTATTTTGTCAAGACTAAGTTTTCGTCAAATGAAGCTACCCATCATCAAATACCTAACACAGAATGTACCATCACAATTGAGTATAACCCAGCTACTTGGGAAGTTGATAATTGACCAATGTTTGGCAAAAGTTGGCATAATTCGATATCTTTACTACTTTGCCATCCTTTTCCAAACATATGACCGTTTTTTATTTCTTCTTGTTGGTGACTCTCTGTTATTCTACGGACTGTTATCCCTTTACAGCCATCTTTGTCAGATTCCTGTATCTAAGCACGATTTCTAGCGCTAATTCTCAGTGCATACGAGGAACCAGACTAGTTTCCCTTTTGGCCTCAGCAACGTGGATAATGTATTACAGTAAAATCAAGATGACTGCACCGTTATATAGATCAGGATCTGTAGTTGACCCTTGACCGTATCCAGCCATCCTTTATTACCAAAACGTGAAATATCCGCCCTGTATCCCATGGTCTTATACTAAATCTGAGCACTGTTCTCAGGGGTGTAGCGAAGGCATTTTCTTTGGGGGTGTGGAAGCCAATTTGCCGACTGCCATCAGAGGGGGGGGGGCGCAAATATTTTTGGTTGGTAAATTTACCGACACAAAACTAATATCACCAGACAAATTTACTTGGCGAACTGCCACCCAAAACCGTCGCTTATAACAAACAAACAACTTATAAAAAAAAACTCGGCAAATCTTCAGTGCTTAGAAACACAATACATTTTCAGTCGGCAAACCCATAGCTCTAGGTTTGCCGACTGAATTTTTTTTTCTGGACCAACCCTCGTTCTAGTACCTTTGATGTTTCATTTGGTGACTGAGGCTCTAAATGCCGACTGAGAAAAATTATTGGGGGAGGGGTCTCACTCCCCCCCCCCCACTCACTACGGCCCTGGCTGTTCTAACGTTTGCCAGTGTTGTAATTGTGCGTTCTCATGGCGCTTAAATATTGTTGTTTTTTGCCCCACCCAATGACCCTTGCAAAACGTTCCCTACTTGTTGATGACGTAATCTTGTATGGGAGTTCCGCTTGTCAGGCTCAGAAACCTGGCCTGGTCGTATAAGGTGTTATATTGCATCTGTGGAGGACATAATGACAGCATGTGGCTCAAATAATGTTAGGATTGAAAAGGACTGGATACAGTTTATCAATCAATGCTGATTGAGTCAAAGAATGAGTCAAAGTTTGCGGGCACGATTACCCTAGCCCTAAAGATAAGATAATTATAGAATCAGTGATAAAAACCAAATTGTGAATGTAAAAACCGAAAGTGAATGTAAACTTTACTAAGTGTTAAGGAAATTATCTTCACTGTGTCCGAAGTGCTGTAATATGACAAAATAATAATAATAATAATAATAATGTGTGGACTTATATAGCGCACGTATCCACCAACTAAGTGGTGCTCAAGGCGCATTATATTATTACCCCGCTCATAAGGCTCATAAATCATTCCTGAAACCATCTCAGCTCCCTGGGGAGTATACAGCTCAATTGCTGCCATTACAGCCATAGGGCTAATCAACCAACTCTGCCCTCACAGGTACCCATTTAACCCCTGGGTGGAGAGAAGCAATTATGGTTAAGTGTCACAAGTGTCATGGCCGGGATTCGAACCCTAATAAAGTGAAATCATTTTCTTTCTGAATTTCCAGTTCGAATTCAGGAAAGAATATTCCTCCATTCCACATTAAGATGAATACACAAAATCTGAATGCATTTTCACTGTTTGCTTATAAACGATAAATAACAATACACAGAATCTTTAACAGGACTGGGTTGTTTATAAGTTTATCTTGATTCAAAGAGAGTAAGCATACTTCTAGAAGCAGTTAGTGCGTCAACAGTACCAGTGTTAATTCCAACTCGACATTTATTTTAACAATTGGATGTTTGTACAAATGTTAACAGTAGAGAGAAAACAGAAATATAATATAGAAGCAAACATGGATGCATGCCGTACCGTCCCTTTAAAGGGACAATATCGCAACGATGAGAGCAAACTTTCAACAGGGCATGGTATCGGGGTCATAGTTTAAGTTGAACACAGTGACTGAAAATTACTGATATCGTTTCGGTTTGCGGTAACACCATGTGTTTATCTCAAATAACGCGAAGCTGAGGTACAGGTTCTGAAAAGAACCTCGTCGCACAGCTCGTATCCCAACCTTCGTTAAGTGAGAAAGGTTCAAGGGAGAACCTAATTTCGGGCAACTCGTTTTTCTCTACTGTCGCTAAGTGAGAAATATGGTTCAGGGAGAACCATGGGACTTCACGGGTTAATATGGTTCAGGGAGAACCATGGGGACTTCTTTTCAGAACCTGTACCTCAGCTTCGCGTTATTTGAGATAAATACATGGTGTTACCGCAAACCGAAACGATATCGATACTCCACCATGCAAAGCCTCAAAACTTATATGAAAATTACTGGCCCCTTTTAATCAGCAGCAACGGTAATTATGACCTTATCATGTGGGGTATTATTTTCAGTCACTGAGTTAATATAAAACTAGCTCTTCAATTCCATGCCCTGTTGATTGTGGCGATATTGTCCCTTTAATCCAGACAAATTATAATTATTTGAATCATATATAGGCCTAATTATGTTGAAATGTTAGTCGCTTTTCAATTTTGGCAATAATTAGCGTCAACACACTTGGAAACGAACATGTGTTCTTGTCACGTACTTGTATAGACCCTTGACATCTACATACATTGAAACTATTGCAGATCGGTAAACGATACGATCGATGACTCAATCTGAAGCTGATAAGATGACAGGATTCTGTTTCCCTTCAGGAGCACTAGACTATAAATGTTTTCGACTTACGGTTACACTATTGGTATATGTTGGTAAAACTTCATAAGTTATGCTTTGAATCAAGTAAACATTGAAGAACCAAACCATGAAAGTGTAAGATTTACGTTATGCCGTCATCAAGAAAATAATTAAAATGTATTCGGAATTTTCATATTCATCATAAAGTTGAATTGTTGTCCCGGAGACATCAAATCAGTTGGGAAATAGTTTTACCGATTTTACTAAAATTTTAGGAGATGTTTGACCTGAAAGTTTCAGTTCAATGCATCTCTATTTTCTTGTGAAAATGTAGAGACAATGTACTTTCCAATTGAATAAAATATAAAATCACTGAAATGTAAAGACCCAAAGGTGAAGTGAAGTGCTTTGTAAAACCCAAACGTAAAACAGTACATTTATTTTTATGAATCACACAAAAGCATGCGAGGTTGTAAAGAATTATAGTTGAACAATTGTTAAACTATAGAATTACAATTACACTCTTAAAACTAAAGTATTGAATCAACGTTTTAAAGAGTTCGGTCAGTGACAACTCTTGATAAAACCAATATATTTGCGGTCATGTGCACTATTAGTGACTTGATTCGCAACCCTACTGTTACACTCTGCCCTGATCTGGTGCCAATTTGTAAGCGCTGCAACACTAGCGTATGTTAAGTCTAACACAGAGATTTATTTATAGGAAGTTTTAACCTTTGAGTTAATCCCAACTTTATTGCTTAGTCCTGTACATCTTATTGTATTTGTAGTCTCCTGATATGTAACCCCCACCGTTACAGCCCATTTGTCAAGTTGTCAAAGGCCGGTTTAATCTATTCTGGGCTTACTGGATAATTTTGCCAAACAATCCCGTAAATTACCTCGAATTATTTCTATAACCTTTAACCTTTTAAACATTCGACTGACACATTTATCTCTAGGCAGTGACCTTTCTGACTCACTGTGTGTTGAATTTCATGATTGTTCTGTAGCAAATGTATATGCTAAGCATAGAAGACAACTATCTGAAATAGTATAATATTATAATATTATGTATTTTGGCTGGTAACCATTGAATTCTTCTGCAGCAAATGTATATGTAAAGCATAACAGACTACCATCTGAAATAAGTGATTATAACATGATGTATTTTGGCTGGTAACCATTGAATTCTTCTGCAGCAAATGTATAAAGCATAACAGACTACCATCTGAAATAAGTGATTATAACATGATGTATTTTCGCTGGTAACCATTGAATTCTTCTGTTGCAATTGTATGTTTTAAATAGAGCAGACTACAATCTGAAATAGTATAATTATTATATTATATATTTTGGCTGGTAACCATTTAATTGTTCTGTGGCAAACGAATATGTTCAGTATAGCAGACTACCATTTGAAATAAGTATAATTATAACATTATATATTTTGGATGGCAACCATGAAATGTGCTTAGCATTTTCTTTTGCTTAGCAACTCTGTCAAATTTCTATATATCGTGTTACAGGAACAGAAGAAGCCAGACTCAGCTCGCCCGGATACCGAGAAAGAGGAACTCAAGAGAATTCTGGGTAAATTACAGACGGAAGTTGAGATTCTAGACGGAGAATGTTGGAAGTACCGCGAACTAGCAGAGGAGATGCAGTCTAAGATGAATGTGGTATGTGTGGCGTCATCATGACGTGTTTCATAGGAAATGTCACCATCCCTCATCCTTTTATTACCAAATATCTCATTCTTAATTGTCATCCTTGAGAATCTTTGCCACGGCATGCAATGGGCATAAACAAATGTTTGGAAACAAAATAACCAACGATATCCATTTTATTTAGGCCTATTTAGGCCAGTTATAATGTTTGGTAGAAAAGGTATTTAGCTACTAACTCACCTTATGTTTGTTTGAATGTTGTATCGGTGCCTTTGCAATAATTACTATAATTATTGTTTAATACGAATCAGAATGAGACGTATGGAAAAATAGGGTGGTGCGATTAAATTGGTAGCCCACTTCATAGTGATCTACCATCTACCATGATATCCAGTTGTATTAACGAGTAGAGTCACAGGAAGTCACGTTTCTTGTGGGTAGTTTAAAAGTTGAGACATTTTGATGGACAGGCTTTATGCAAGAAATAATAGTAATCTTACTGAGGTGATGCTGTGACAGATGGTAAATGTTGATGGGTAGATTTTTAAGTGTTGAAGACGGAAACGTTTACTGTCGCATGCTAATTAAAGCTTCCTTTAAATAAGTGTACATTGGATTCATTGAATTCACTTTGCGCGTTCGATTTGAATGCAACGGAAACTTTGAGCAAATAGCAAACATAAGCTAAAAATAAAGACATGCCTAATGTTCTGAGCCCCTTACTTCGTTTTTAGCCAAAAGAAGGTATCCTCAATAATCATAATTTTTATTTGTCCCGTTATTAAGATGACAGCGCAGACCGAAGAACTCAAAGCCTCTAGTGACATCCTGACACAGGAGCGATCCCTCCTCCATGCTAAGGTTTCTTCGATCCACAAGGGCCGTACAGAGCTAGAAATCCGTCTTAAGAAAGAGCGTGAAGCCTGGGCGAGAGAGAAGAGCGATCTGGTGGCGCGGCAGGATGCACAACAACAGGATAATGCCAGAAAACTTAGCGATATTCAGGTATATACATCAGTCATTTTTCTTCCATATCTATATGGAAGGAATCAACGTTAGGCCCTTCATATGTATTGAGGATCAGCACTGTTGTGATTGACCGATCTTGGTTTCCGTCTCTAACAACAACTGTTGATATGTCGGTCAAGCACTTTGAAAAGCCAATGGCAGCGCGGGTGGCGTGACCAAAAGTTCTCAGCGTTGCTAAGGATGGGCGGGGCCTCGGGGGCAAATCGTGGTCAGTCTGTTGTATTGCATATAGAGGCTCTCCCAGGATGATCAATGGTCAGATAAAACTAATACGCCAGTCATTATGCAACTGTGTAAACTGTTTCCTCTTTGTGAAAATAACCAAAATTATGCTTGTCCTGTGAACAAATTCCTAACAGACCGTTTTTTCGCGAGCAATTTTCAAATATTAGTTGAGCATATCGCACTGTGGATGAATTAAATATAAATATATTTGACGTATTGCATTTTCATCTTTCGTAGCACGAATTCGGACAATTCCAGCTCGAGAAGCAAACCCTCCAACAGAGAACCATGGAACTAGAAACCTACATGAAATCACTCAAAACCAACGGAAAAGAAGGAGAACAAAAGCTCCGTCAGGCGGAGGCTCGCTTGGCAAACATCCAAGCTTCTCACAAGGCAGAGATGGCCAAACTCCGCAAGGAATACGATCAAAAAATTGGTATTTCAACCTCCGAAGTTCGGGTCGAGTTGGACGAGAAGGAAATCGAGCTCCGAACCAAATCCAGGCAATTGGAGGAGGTTTCTACCAAAGTGGAACTCATGGAACAAGAGCTTGAACAGAGTCGGGGTACCATACATGCCCTGGATGCGCAACTCCGCACACAGGAGGACTCGAGAAGCAAAGAGAAGGCAGATCTTATAAAGAGCGCCCGCAACGGTGAGGATGAACTTCGTGCGGATAATAACCGACTAGTAAAAGAGATGCGGGATCTACATAATAAACTGGCGAACAGGGAGAAGGACTGGAAGGCGGAGCGAAGCGAGCTCCAGGAAGCCTTAGAGAAGCTGAAATCAAGTCTTAAAGCAAGGGATGCCTCGTGGGAAAGCGATCGCTCAAAGCTCGTTGCGGACGTCAAATCACTCCAGTCCAACTTGATGGCCCGGGAAGATTCGTGGAAGGTCGAAAGGAGCCAGTTTAATAATGCCATCATTGAGCTGAGAGGGAAGCTAAGAGAGACGGAGATGAACGCAGAGAAGAGGATGGGCGAGCTGATGTCTAGAAATGAAGCTGCCACTGAGCTTGTGGAGACGCATAGAGTCAGTGAGGCAAAGTTTAAAGACGAGAGAAGACGGCTACTTAAACAGGTTGGTGGAATTATTACGATTCTCCTTTTTGCTTGTAGACAAATTATGCCATTTGAGAACTTAGTTTATTAACTGGTTCCATGCATATTTCTATAAGCTTAGAACAAAGGCATACATGCAAGATCGATGTACAACAGCAAAATACACTAAATTGAATTTTGTACCGTACGGTATGCTGAAGTAATTTCGTTATTTTGTTTTTAAGGAAAATCATCAAGTGGTTTTATTCGGCATATTCAAGCTTGATGCTTACAAGGCTTTAAAAACAATTACTTCGAATATGCCAATTTCCTCTTTCCTCATTTATTTCTAAACATCTTACAAACAGATTGAAGATAAAGTGAATGAAATCAAAATCAATTCAAAAGAAGTGGAACGCCTCCAGCGCCTTCTAGACAACCAGTCCCGCCGCGTCGAGAACGCCCGTCTTGATATCCAGCTACAATATCAAAAGGATGAGAAACTCTGGAAAACCGAAATCGCTGCCAGTCGCTTCAAGCTTGAGGCGGAGTCTAAGTACTTTAAAGAAGAGCTCGTCCGGCTACAGAGTAAGCTTGAGAGTGAGGTTAAGGAAAGGTCAGATATTGAGAGGGACTTACAGGTGGCTCTGAAGGAGGAACAAGAACAGAGGGTGATTGCTGAGCGGGCTGTTGCAGAGAAGATGCTGGCGAGACAGACGGCTGAGAAAGAGTCACTGTCGGTAAGCGGTATTAATGACAACTGAACTCTGGCTTTAATATTTCAAGAAAAGGAAGCGAACATCTGCCCCCTTTTGATCGTCATAAATGCAAATTAAAATCATAACAAATCTTGTAAACCCCCCTTTTAACTGTTTTGAGCCACTTTGTTCCCTCTCCTGCGTGAGTCTGTCAAAATAAACAGTCATTAAATGCATACATAGTGATTTCTTAGCGAAATATATTCTCGGTCAGCATATGAATAATAAAAACAATTGATTAAAAGACAATGGTCAATATTACAATTAATATTAAAAAGTATAATTTAATTCAATGACAACCCTGGAACTATTCATAATATTAATCAAGAGAATTCCCGCGAATGAGCGGTGATGATCTACAGGGTTTTTGCACAACATAAACGTACCGGTACCTAAGCATTGCATGGTTTATTATATTACACAGGCCAAGAGATCAAAACAGTTGATGGAAGAACTCCAGCGGGATAGACGGGGACTGAGCAGCCAGCTAACCGCCGAGAGGGAGCGATGCGAGTCACTTCAGAGGAGTTATGCCAACGAGAAAGCCTCATGGGATGTGAAGAGAAACGAACTATTGGCCAAGATCGGAAGGGTGAGAAGTACTGGTTATCTAAAATTGAAAAGAATATCAAGGAAACTAGAAACGTCCAATGCGCCCAGATACAACGGTGTTACGTTCGCAGTTCAGACGATTATGCACAATCATAAATGTAGCCAAAATGTGCGTACAAATCCAACATAAAACAGAGAATCACTCTTGTGCACAATATTGTATGGAAGATGGAAGGGTTTCCCAACGAATGTTTCCCGAAGACTGTAGGAAGATGGGAGGAGATGAGTGGGTTATAGGCCTATCCCATTTTCCCCTTTTCCCTCGTTAAAAAATTAAAATAAATAAAAACATTTGTTAAAGAGATGGTGTTTAAGAACTTTAAATTGTACTTACTGGCGCACTAAGCTACACATTCATTTTAAAACTTTGGAGTGTTTTAATCTTCATGATTTCAAAGTACCACAAAACCAAATTTTAAACAGGTTATCACCTTCAAACTTTGATTTAAACAGCTCGAACAACAAACCAAACTCAAAAAGGTGAAACTAGAAGACCTCCAGGTTAGACTCCAAGCAGCCTGGGATATAGAACGGGCTGATAACCGACGTCTTGTAGCAGAGGCCAACCAAAACTCTCTTGAGACTCGGAGGCAGGTGGACGCACGTGAGAGCAAGTGGCAACGAGAGTTCAGCATCGCGCAGGAGAAATTCGCCAAGGAGAGGAAGGACTGGGAGGAGGATAAACAGAAGCTCTCTGACGCCATTAAAGAGGTCATTGCACTGTTAGATATATTAATGGATACGAAATGCTTATCAATCATTATGGCATAATCACATACTTTAATAAAATTATTTGTATACATTTACTGTAAGAAAAACAAATTTGAAATCATATAATACTGACATTATATGCTGAAATGTAAGTTAAACAGTACCGTACCATAGGTTACATTGTGCATATTGCTCATAGTCACATTATTTTTAAGATAAAATTAAAGACTTGCAACATTCATCAAGATTATTAGTAATACAGGCCCTTTTTGTACACATTAGGTATATAATTGTTAAGCAAGCAATTACTGTAAACCAAAATCTCAAAAAGTGTAAAGTTGGTGATTATATTAAACATCCCAGTCTCCTGACGATGGCTTGAGCAGACTAGTCGAAACGTTGAGAACAAACCAACCGGCTCTTCTCAGAGCCATCACATTTTCCATACAGAGATCATTACATGGTGTACCCGCAAGAATTCAATAACATCTATCTCCACCATGCAAAGCCTCAAATCCTACATCCTACATCCCGTAATTCAATGACATTTATTTTAATGTTAACAGCAGTGCATCAACGTGTACATGGTCAACAAAAGTAATTATTTGTTACACATAATTTCATATTAGTCTCTATACATTTGATAAATATATAAATTGATTTAAACAAGTGTTAACGTTAGGGAAAGTAGGGAAGCCATAAAAAGGTTTAAGACTATTCCCCTTATGACAGACTAAACAAACTAACTAAACACTAACAAATACAGGATGATGACATTACATTTTCTGAACGAACTCGACATAAAACTCTTTTAACAATATGCAATAAGTATTACATGTACACTGTAAAAAAAACATGTAACTTTACAGCAAAATGCAGGCAACTCTATTTCCAACAATTTGCTGTAATTACAATTTTACATAACAAGTGTGTTAAACTGATTTACACAATTTCTGTAAACGCTTAATAATGAAACTGCAGTACGTTTCCATATTTGTTTGGACGTATTCTTTGTGGGCCGAAAAAGAGAATCAGAATGGGTAAAACAAACAAATATGGAAACGTACTGCAGTTTCATTTTTAAACGTTTACATAAATTGTGTAAATCAGTTTAACACACTTGTTATGTAAAATTGTAATACAGCAAATTGTTGGAAATAGAGTTGCCTGCATTTTGCTGTAAATTTACATGTTTGTTTTCACAGTGTACGTTGTTTACAATCTTAAGTCTCACAATTTTAGGACTTTTGTTACTGAATTATTATCTGATGATAAAGATCATAATGACAACTTAATTCTAAAATTCATGTTTCTTATTAATTATTTAGCTTGAAGATCAAATGCAGACCATGAAAGACATGCAGAAACGCAGCAGTCAGGTGGAGTCTCATTACCAGCGAGATAGAGAACTATGGAGAAGTGAGAGGGCAGACTTACAAAAGCGGCTGCAGGGGAGTCTGACATCGCGCAGACTTGAACACAATAGGATTGAGACAATGATTCAGGAGGTAAATAGAAGCTGGAAAGTTTGTCTGGAGTTCTCAAGAAGTTTTGGATACAAAAAATGTATAATTCTTTGAATTGTTCATACATTTATGTTAAATTATATTGGTTACAAGTTACAACAGCAAAGATGAGTTTGTCAAATTCCCTAGTTTTACATAAATTGTTCACATTTTTTGTTTGACTTTAATTAAATAATATTGCTTTGAACGAACAGGTTTGTTCATGCAGTATTTTTTTCACTGTGAATGAATCTTGCAAACAATAGATGGATTTTCCGTGCAGGTAACTTCACTTTAGCAAATTTTCACTGATTACATAATTACCTGGAAATTTATTGTACAACGGTTTAACATTAAAAGTGCCATTATTACTATTTTGAAAACAAATCTTAGACCTCCAGAACTTACCCAAAATATCAATTATTCTAACATTTTTCAGTTACAAAAGTTGAAGACGATGGATATTTCTCCAGCCCAGGTATGTTTAAAACAGTTTTTGTGAAATTGCATAACATTTTTGGTTGTTCATAATTATTTTTGGAAAAATGATTATACCTACTGGTACGGTTGCTAAACTTCCAATGTAATGTATACCAAGTCATTATAATAGATAGACAATAATTACTGGACACTCCCCAGAGGAATGTTGATAATTTCAATTGTTGGATTTCAGACAACAGACAAGACCAAAACGACGTCCAGTCAAATCCGATCTTATTCAACTGAAGCACCCACTAGAGGCATTCAAGAATTGACAGTAAGTTGAAGAAGAAATACGGATAAATTCATATAAATTGTAAAAAATAAAAAAGGGATGAAAGAGGGGAAACATTATGTTTACTGATGTACGACAATGAACATCATCTTGTTAGCTTATCATGTTCTGGACTTGTAATTCGCGATTTGATTTTAATTTTGAGGTTACACCATTGCTAAAATACGCGGAATTAACTGGAATAGTGTGAATTCAAATATCTTTAATAAGAACAGTTTGACAATGTATATATTGTCATTGTAATTATTGAATCTATTTTTCCCAGTGTACAATGTGTTATCGTATAAATTGTTATCGTAGCGGTTTGCGGTAACACCATGTGTTTATCTCAACTATCGCGAAACTGAGGTACAGGTTCTGAAAATAACCTTATCACGCAACTCGTATCTCGACTGAAAGTGAGAAATATGGTCAGGAAGAACCATGGGGATTTCACGGGTTATTCTCCGGGCAATTCGTTTCTCAACTATCGCTAAGTGAGAAATATGGTTCAGGAAGAACCATGGGGACTTCACGGGTTACTCCGGACAATTCGACCATGCAAAGCCTCAAATGCCAAGCCTCAAATGCAAAACCTCAAATGCCAAGCCTCAAATGCAAAACCTCAAATGCAAAACCTCAAATGCCAAGCCTCAAATGCCAAGCCTCAAATGCAAAACCTCAAATGCCAAACCTCAAATGCCAAGCCTCAAATGCCAAGCCTCAAATGCCAAGCCTCAAATGCCAAGCCTCAAATGCCAAGCCTCAAATGCCAAGCCTCAAATGCAAAACCTCAAATGCAAAACCTCAAATGCAAAGCCTCAAATGCAAAGCCTAAAAATCTATAAATTGTTATTGTTTATACATTTTGCCTGAATAAAGTGTATTACCGGTATCTCATTGCAGAAATGACTTGATGCTTCTTAAAACTTTCCTAGATTATACTTCCATATTATATAACATCGACCTGTTATCACATACTTATACTGTTATCACATTAACAGTATCACATACTTAGAAGTAAGGTTTGAGGAAGCACCATGTAATTTATTAAGAGATGTAATAGTTGTTAGTTCTGAACCGACAATTATTACCGGTACATCTCCTAAGAGATTGTTTACATGGTGCTACGGCAAACCTTACTCCTACTTTACTTCCACCATGCAAACCTTCGTATCCTACTTATACTTATTATGCAAGTAATATTATTTTGAGTTTATGTTTGATTCCAAGATAATCGAAACAAAACAAACCTGCGAGAAAACAGCGCCACCGAGAAAGGAGAAGGGCGACCTCGTTCGACGGATGCAGGAAAAGGTGCCAGAGCATGATGGGAACGATGGGACTGCACATGAGCAAGAAGTGCCTGACGTCATCAAACCATCAGATAGCATGACGGCTAAGCACGTATTCGACGAGGTTCTTGCATTTTGCTTTTCTTTTTCTATAGATAGAAGTAAAGTACAGTCAAACCTGCTGCCAAAAATAAATTGAAATTCTCCAACCGAAATCATTGACAGATTTTCCCAGATTGAAAACATCTTTTTGTGTGGTCAGTTTAGTATACATGTGGCTGCTTAAGCAGACATTTTCCTGAGCATTTTCAATTGGATACCAGCAAAATGTCACATGGAAAGAAAAGCTATAAGCTGGTTACCAGTTTTACTTTTGCTTACCATAATATTAGGTGATCAAGATTATCGGTTAAGCAGTTTAAGTAATTTACCCCACTTGTTCAATTCGCTCACTTGCTTTTGACTGTATAATGAATCAGTTTCTATGAGCATTTTTATGTCATTCAAATTTCAAATCTTTCTATAATTCTCTCACAGCTTTCATGTTTTCATAATGATTCAAGTTATTAATATACTTAAACATGCAGTATACTGACTGCTCAAGTCACTTCATTGACTTTGTTTTGAAGGTCTTTGGGAATGAACCCTCAAATTAAAACACTCGCAAGTTGAATAGCCTTTTTCAGAACATGCTTGGGACAATTTTGCTTGTCTCATAGAATGATTTAATCTGAGTAATAATAATAATAATAATGTGTGGATTTATATAGCGCACGTATCCACCAACTAAGTGGTGCTCAAGGCGCATTATATTATTATCCCTGCTCATAAGGCTCATAAGGCTCATAAATAATTCCTGAAACCATCTCAGCTCCCTGGGGAGTAGGCTGATTTCCTGACTTCGTTTGCTCCCGAAGACACAACATTAAAGTGATAGTCCAACTGGTGCAATTCGTATGCCTGCCCGCGTGCTTATAACTTTTGTTGAAAATATACTTGTGTTGAAAATGGCACTCCGTGGTCACTTTTGTTTCGCTTATGAATAGTGTTGATCATTATTTGTGAATTATTTCTTATATTTTCTCAATTGATGTTTCTGCCACTTAAGAAATAAACCTCGCCAACACCTCATTTTCCTTTTCTTTCACTTAGAATTAAGCAAAAAAATCGTCTTGTACAGCTCGGCTTTGTAGTTTCAAGTCAAACCATTTCCTTAATATAATATTCACTGCAGTCTTAGATCCATAGATATACATTTTAGATCATTACTTCCTTTGCAGCTATGTTGCGGTGAATGCTTAGCTTTGCCCTATAGAGGTTTTTATACATGTTTACTTTGGTGAAGGCAGTGTAATTACCTAACAGCTGGCATGGTATATCCAGAAATTGGCTAACCAGGTCGAGGGCAGGCACACCCATAAAGTCTAAAGTAAATCAGTTTTGTGGGGTGTAGTTGATTTGTGCATTACATAGACACCAAAAGGCCTCTACATTGATAATATTTTAGTAATATTTTATAATCTTGAAACGGAAACGAAACAAGAAAGATTGAAGAGGCTTTGATATTCAATGAACATGAACTTGCGATCTAATTATCTAATTCAAATATACATTTATTTGGACACTCAAGTAGTATCGAAACAGGAAATGTACAGTTGAATCATGCATAGTGGATGTATACTCAAACTAAAAATGGCGGAGGTGCCTGTAAACAAAGAAACGAACAAACAATTACAATACATAAAGAAAAACAGAGCGATTAACCTTGTTTACACCAATTATAAGACTACTAAGTATAAGTAAACTATTTAGCTTTTATATAAAAAAAAACATCCTCCTGGTTATGCTACAATTCCACAAGCTGTCTCTACTTCGCTATTTTAGACCAGAAGTAGAATTAGTACACTTTTCAGTTGTGGTATGTTGCTTCCTGTGATAAGGTTATCAAAATCAATCCCTTCTTCTGCTTGAAATCTTTTTCCTGCTTAGTTGCTTAAACTTGTGGTTTTGTTTGCACGTGAAATGCATTTTGTCGATGAAAATTTATGTTGGTTAAAAAATAGTTTAAATAAAATTGCTATTGTTGCATGATTTTATTTTCCAATGCATTATGAAACCGCAATATGTTTGCATCACTTGCTTCATTGTCATTGTACATGTTTATTCTTGAGAGTCCATAGAGCTATATAGCTTGCTGTCACTCAATTCAGATATTAAAACAAACGTTGTTCTTAATGGTTTAGAAATATGGAAGGAAACTTCTTTTAAAAAATCGCATTGCGTGAAGCTTGTTTAAAATGACAGGAATTTCTTGTTTTAAGAAAATTATTTGCTCCTAGTTTTTTAGTTACGACGAAAGAATCTACACAAAAACCTATTTTCAAGGTCAGATTTTATCGCATACTCCTCCGTATCTTATTGTAGAACCTTAACGTAGACATTGTGTTGTTGTGTTATATCGTGCACTAGTGGGCAGATGGTGTAGACTCTAACTGCGCATGTACTAACTCATCCATGTTTTTTCTTCCATCTTCCTTCCCGCCCTCTCTCTCTCATCTGCGCACGCGCACTAAAGGTGGCCACATCGGAAAAAGATTACAGGTAGGCAATTTGTTGCAAATCCTCGCATTTGCTTATGATATATTTGGTATTTTTCCCGATTCTGTGGGGTGTGGTTTTTAATCTCTAGGCCCTACGGCGGATCGCTCTCGTTCAGGACGACCTGGCATGTTTTCAGGTTCGGCTGGAGATGGAAGCGTCTCGTCCGAAGAGGTAATCAACCTATATGGGTCATGTTCCAAGGGAGCCAAGGGTCATGTTTGGTATAGCCAAAATATGTTCGTTGTAGTGGTGTTCGTTATAGCGGCCGTGTACTTCTTTATTGCGTCACTTTCAGCCTTACGTGATGAAGATGAAGTCTTACGTGTTGAAGATGTTTATGAACAGTGAGAGAGAATGGCGAAGACACGACGACTACACTGCAAAAACCTGGGTGTTAAAACTACACCAGCGATGTTTATATTGAGTAACCCATCAAATAGACTAATCATTCGACCAGTTCACTGGGCGCCGCCATAACTGCGGTGGTACCTACATTCTGCGTCAAGTGTTCGTTTTCTACACAGTCCAGTGCTTCCTCAACCAATCTGAGCACTCTATTTGACGAAACGCTAGCGTACCGCGTATTTAAGAATGCGTGTGACGCGCGCATACAGTGTGGTACCACCACAGTAATGGCAGAAAACAGTGGTCGCCGGATTAGTCTATATAAACACAATGAACAAGTAAATTTACACCACAGGTGTTATTTCAACACCCCTGTTTTTGTAGGGTAGAAATATGAAGAGGATAGTGATGATAATGATGATGACAGTGACAATGACAATGACTACGACTATAACGAGGAAGAGCACACCTAAACATTGTACACAATTGTATCATGTCGCCATCTTGCCCAAATACTCATGTGATACATAGTTATTTCTGATAATTCACACAGATCCAAGTCCCAATCCGACGTTGCTAAAGTAGCCTCAGTAGTCCGACACTCCAAGCCAGTATGTCAGAGAGCTAAACAGTATGAGAGTAGCAATGGGGCGCCACCTACGACCGAAACCACCTCCATTCAGATCATTACAACAGATCGACAACCGTTTGATAGCAGCGGGAAGCCTCTTGAGGTACGCTCGTACACACGTAGCGCGGAGATCCTCACTTCATCCTCACCCATATTTGGCAGAAAACGATCACCCGAAAAACAGGCCAGGGCGCAGACTCCTGAACCGACGTCATCAACGCGTGTGCAGATTTTACCTAGGATGTGTTCCACACCGACTCCATCCGATGCCGCGCGGACAGTGTCTTTAATAAAGGATTCTGATAGTGAACAAGGAAGTAGTTGCAATAGTAATACAAACTCAGCATCATCGTCCCCATCGCTGACTGAGAAACATGTGGCGCCAGGGAAAGTCACAGCCAAGCCGGTGCTGACGAAATTTGGCCGGTTCGACGCTCAGGGACTCCTCCGGGAAACAGACCGGAAGTCCTCGCCACAGTCGTCAGATTCTGAGATGAAAATTGAAACGGATATAGAGAAGAGAATGGCAGAGATGGAGAGGAGCCGGGTGAGATCCACTAAAAAAATGTTCGAGCAGAATTTGGCGCGGGGAGCTGGGACTCTGCCGAGCCGTTCGTTATCACCGAGGCGGGAATACGACGATATATTTGATAATGAATATGATCGGGATCGGCATACGGATAGTGAAATTACTACACGTGTTACGTCACCCACATCAGAGCAAGAAATCACAATATCTTCCCGTATTAAAGACAGTGCGCCCCCTGCCGTTGTGGCATTAAAAGGCGTTGGAGCCAGCGCTCCGTGTGGCCTTGATTCCCAAAGTGCTAAGAACACTTCTACCTCTAAAACAAGTGCGCATGCTCAAAGCACCCAGCAGCTTATTTCTAGTGCTTCCAATTCCAATGTTAACTCAAGCCCACATCAACAGGTCAAATCAAGCGTTTCAACCCCAGGCAATCAAGGATCAAGTCCCGGTGGATCACCCAAGCTTTCCCGCTCGGCCTCCAACTACCCGTGCCCTCCCCCTGGCTTCCTTTTGCCAAAGAAAATAAACGAAGTCCACACGTCCACCAAGCGGGCTGAGAGCGTACCCGTAACGACTGAGTCTTCACTGCCTCCCCAGTCCACGTGGAGACACTCATCTGCACCGTCGAAAAACTTCAGCATCCCTCTGCCACCGTATCAACTGACCGCTTTACAGAAATCTGAGCCCCTGTCGGTTATTCCCGGCCAGTTACCTCGGACTAAGAGCCACATGCAGGCCAAAGCCAGACCGGTATCTGAGGCTCCCCTGCACTACTTTACCGGTAACCAATCAAGCGAGTCCGACTCTCCCGGGTGTCGACGCAAGCGTATCTCTCCTCGCTCTGCCCGGGCCAACTTCTTCGCAGACCTACCCCCAAGTCTTATGCTTTTGCAGCAACAGCAGACGATTAAACCGATCACAGAAACCAGCCGCGAACCGAATAACAATAATAACAACCAACACCGCCCGTCACAGCTCAACGTGACAGGGACTAACAAGAATGAAACGGCTGGTGGCGCTTCAGCAAGTCATTCAAGCTCCAAGATCCATTCCCCACCGTTAAAGAGCTCCCTCTTGAGTACTGCTCCAGCCGTGTCCCTCAAACAACACCATTCTCAGACTAAGACTGAAGAACATAGTAGCACAAAAATAGAAACCCAAGTAACGAGCTCGAAGCGTCCTTCTGCTGCCGTCTCCCCAACCCGAAGAATCTCCTCTCAGACCAGCGCTGGTTCCCCGAAGACCGGCAAATCCACAGTGTCCAAGCATAACAAAAAACGTGCCAAGTCTAGTGACACAGCCCAGAGTGCACCGCGGTCTGTGACCTTTGCCTCTCCAACCAGTCCCTCCAGTCCAACCAGCCCGTTAAAACCAAACCAAACCCTTGTTACAGTGGTATCATCCAAGAAGACGGTGAATACAGTGGAGACCTGCCGTGTGGTGAATGCTTCCACTGGTGATAAAGGGGTGGCAGAAGACGAAAAACCGCAGGGGACAACGGGTCAGGATGCTCCACTAAAACCGGCGCCTACAGTCACTTTTGACGAAATGGTAGGTATTCAAGAAAAGATCACTGACTGATTTAAAAAAAAAATTATTTCCGTCACAAAGGTTTCATGGTTCAACGATAATTTGTATAGATTGTGTTTGTTTTGGACAAGGATAATAGTGCTTCACATACTTACTTAAAGGGTACAACATTTTGGTAAAAAACGTTAATTGCAACCCTCTAGTTTTCCAAGAAATATTTCAAGAAACTAACTAGTAGGGTCATATCTTTGGAATCCGTGACCATTTTTTGCTACCTTTTTTCTTGATGGATTTGACTTCAGGAACCTTTTAAAAGGAAAATTAGCTCCTATGTACCTCTGAAATGTGATGGGAACTTCGGCTAGAGCGCAATATTCAAAATGGCCGCCGGCGCCATCTTGAAATACATAACTTGTAATAGCTCTGGCACCAGATGACCTAGACGGACAAACGAGATGTTATTTTCCACTAGTTCTGGCATTACAAATCCACTGGAATGGTAATTGTAGAGTTTGGGGATCATCCTGACCTCTAAATCCAAGATGGCCACCGTCGCCATCTTGTAAATTATGAAATGTAATAGCTCTGGCACCAGATGAACAATAAGAACAAACAGGGTGTCATTTTCCACTAATTCTGGCCTAACAAATCAATTAAAATTGTTATTTTATAGTTCTGGGACCATCTTTACCTCTAAATCCAAGATTCACTTATCAAGTTTCACTATCACCACTTGATTCACTGTATGAACTACAGCTTTCAGACTCACTTTCATCACTTTCGCTGCTGCCATCACTGTTGTCCTCTGTCTGCGGGTTTGTTGGTAGGGATATGGATGGGGGAATTGGGGGCTTGGTATAACGGATAGGAAGACAAAGGCCATTTTCAAGATGCCATCCATGGCCAGTTGGTGAGGGGTGACTTCTTAGCTGGTAATGCTGTTGCACATATGCGAGATAGTTTGTACGTCCAAGTGTGGACGGAGACTGTCCAAGTCAGGCACAAGTCAGATAGTGCTCTTTTTTTCTGCTCTCTCCACTTGGCAGCTCTGACTTCTGCCAGATTGCGCCAAAAGAAACTGCCAATCAGCAATGTTTTCATGAAGTCAGAAGATAAATTTCCTTCTTGTAAAGACTAACATGCTCTCCTGGGCAAACCTGAGAACAAGATCCGCCTTCAAGCCTTCCTTCAAGAGGCATATCAGAGAACAGCAGAGACAACTGGTATTGAGATCATCTACTGTGTAGTGGGCAGCACTGCAAAGAATCTCACTACAGGCAGTCTTATGCCAGAGCTTAATTGCGCCCATGCAGAGGCAGACACGGCCATATTCACCATAGTGTGCTCCGGTCAGAAGGCTACTCAGCAGCAGTCATTCTTGATACTGAGGACACTGGCAACTATGTACAAGCGGCATATGTTGCTCAGAGGACATCAGGGCTCATGTGTGTGAAACGCAAACATCAGCTAATCAGTGCCCGGTGTTTGTGCGATGAGGCAATGGCTACTTCCATCATACCACTACATGTTCTTACTGGGTGTGACCATAACTCTGGGTTCTATGGAGCAAGTAAGAAGCTCATCACAGATCGCGTGGAGAAGTCCAAAAAGGCACAAGATCTGCTAGCAGTATGTGGTATACAGCTCCCAGTGACACAAGAGATCATCAGTAATTTGGAGCAATTTGTCATTAGATACGTCTATGGTGATTTAAAAAGCAAGACCCTGGGAGAAGTCAGAGCTGCCAAGTGGAGAGCGCAGAAAAAAAGAGCACTATCTGACTTGTGCCTGACTTGGACAGTCTCCGTCCACACTTGGACGTACAAACTATCTCGCATATGTGCAACAGCATTACCAGCTAAGAAGTCACCCCTCACCAATTGGCCATGGATGGCATCTTGAAAATGGCCTTTGTCTTCCTATCCGTTATACCAAGCCCCCAATTCCCCCATCCATATCCCTACCAACAAACCCGCAGACAGAGGACAACAGTGATGGCAGCAGCGAAAGTGATGAAAGCGAGTCTGAAAGCTGTAGTTCATACAGTGAATCAAGTGGTGATAGTGAAGCTTGATATGTGAATCTTGGATTTAGAGGTAAGGATGGTCCCAGAACTATAAAATACAATTTTAATTGATTTGTTAGGCCAGAATTAGTGGAAAATGACACCATGTTTGTTCTTATTGTTCATCTGGTGCCAGAGCTATTACATTTCATAACAGATGGCGACGGTGGCCATCTTGGATTTAGAGGTCAGGATGATCCCCAAACTCTATAATTACCATTCCAGTGGATTTGTAATGCCAGAACTAGTGGAAAATAACATCTCGTTTGTCCGTCTAGGTCATCTGGTGCCAGAGCTATTACAAGTTATGTTTTTCAAGATGGCGTCGGCGGCCATTTTGAATATTGCGCTCTAGCCGAAGTTCCCATCACATTTCAGAGGTACATAGGAGCTAATTTTCCTTTTAAATGGTTCCTGAAGTCAAATCCATCAAGAAAAAAAGGTAGCAAAAAATGGTCACGGATTCCAAAGATATGACCCTACTAAACCTGTGACAGTTTCATCACAATAGATTCTCACTTTTTATGTTTTTATTTTTGTACAAAACGTTGCCCGACGGCAACATTTTGTATTTTTGATAAAACAGTTCCTGAGTTCAAATTCCTGATTTCAGTCAAAACTATCCATCAGGATAAGTGATAATTTACACCATATTTACACTAAGTAAGGTTTTAGATAATATTTCGTTAATTTGATGATGGTAATGACCAGTGTTGTACATCTTCCCTTAACAGAAAATTCAAGGGGTAATCTCTAGTGTACAAAATTAACAAAATATAGCAATTTACCACACCGGATGTTGATGTTAGAACTTAATTATCATCACATTGGCAGTCATGGATAGACTAATGTAGTTTAGATGAAATAGAATCAAGCTTTTTCTCGAATAATTTAGAACGAAGACTAAAAAACAAGAAAAGTATAATACTTATTACTCCCTAGGCACTCTGACTAGGAACCTTCCTGAATCCTTCAAAATCCATCAATGCACTTTTAGAAACATACCCTTATCTTCAAAATGCACCGTACGTTTTAGTTGATCTTTCATATTCAGCACTTATGGCCTGTACTTCTTGCCAGATAGTAATTTTGCCCCATTTGAAGACATGAAAATACCAGTTTTCAACAGTACTGAATTTTTTCCCAAAAGTGCCCCTTGGAGGATTTTGAAGGATTTGTGGTGGTTAGATTTAATGACCATCGGGTATCTAAATTCAAATGTTGCTTGAAATGCATGATGGTATATGCCGATTGTTTAACAGAGAGTGTTTTCTTAACACAAGTTTTATAAATTTGAATTTAATGGTAAAGTATAGTATTGGTAATTCAAACTAATAAAACTTTTGAATTATAATGTAAATCTTACTTGGTATAAAGATGATAGTAGTATCAATTATCCCTGAAAATTGTTTATGTGATGAGCTGTCATTTCAAAAAAATTATTGTTGATAACTTTTAGTTCGAATTTAATACTAGGTACCGAGTCCTAAATTCAGTACTGGAATGAATACCGCCCTCTATTGACTAGTGATGTGAGAACCACAAATTTGAAAATTAATGTTTCGAACGTGTGAACCGATTTAACTTAAACTTTCACAGGTTGGGTGTATAATGTATATCTTGATTAAACGAAAGTAAGGATACCTTTTAGAATCATTTTCCCAACATTAGCAGTACTATACTTTTCATAGCCATTCCATTCATAATTTTGTCACCATAATCTGGGGCGCCCAGCGGAAGTTTTTCGGATGGTACGAACTCCCTTATCTCCTGAACATTTTTGCTTGTGTGTGTAGACAATTCGTTACGGATTGTGATCCAGGGCCATTGGTGGCGCCGAGATTGACTTGAAACCACAATAAACAGTGATTTTTACATATTTCAGGGATTTAGGTAATGGCAGATGTGAATAAATTAAAATTATTTGCTACGTGAGTACATGTTGTACGCCTGCAGGCGCCCCTGATAACAAACCATAAACATTGAATAGATCATAATGCTCAAGTTTTTTTTTACTAACGTTTGTATTTTTCCCTTCCCGCTCTAACAATCCTGAAATGTTCCCTATTTTCTGAAATCGCTTTCACATCACTGACCCACAAATCCTCATTTCCATTTTTGTTTCATTTCACCGCCTTTATAAATCCTTGTCGCGACGACTGCACTATATCCAAACACAAACTGTCTGCTGCTGTGTTCTACTATAGTAAACCACCATTGTGTAATGTTCTCTTTTCTGCTCATGTCCACGCATCTCTGCTTTTAATGACATTTGGCCAATTCCATTGAGCCGCTACAAAGTAGAACAAATTACTTACCAGAAAGGTTTGCATCGCACCCAATGTTCCATATAAAATTAAAATGTGTAACTTGGCTGATTTTAGCAACAACATTTACTTAGAAGCTCTATGGAATTGGTCCCTTCTCTTGTTTAGTTTTTATGTTTTTTTAAGTTACACCATTGTTATTTTGGAAGGAGGTTTTGGGAGTAACTGAACTAGAATAATTATGAAAAAATCGGATTATTCAAGGTGTCTTAAATTTTTTTAAAGGTCTGCTTTGTATTATAAAGCCAAAATTAGTTCTACCATAACGGTATTTTAAAGAAGTATTTCATTGTCCTCTTATTATCCTCATATTTTCATTTACCCAGATAGGAACTGATTGAATTATTAATTAAAGCTTACTTGGTTTTAACATAGATATGGTTCCAAACGTTATGAGAAGTTATTCCATCGGCCACGTTGTCATTTTTGAGAAAATGTTAATACAGATTCGATTTGAAATGGTTCACCGGCCGGTGATCCATTTCCACATACAATTAAATATAAATGATCTGAATGAATTCCACTATATGTTTTTAACGACGTGTTTTTTGTGAATATTTTGATTCTAACAAAGTAAGGATGCATTTACATAATTTTTTTTGTGTTATAGTGTAACACCGCCATAAGAAATTGTTCTTATAGTATTGTAATTTCTCTGAAGAAAACCTCTTTTCAGAATTAAAGCTTCTTGTTTAATACACTTTGTTCCCGTCTGCATGATATGATTTAATTTTGCACTGTTTTCATTAACTCGTGTTCTTCATTGTTTTTTATTTGGTTGTGGCGCCCCTGTCTCTCCCGTCTGTCTATCCGTCCTTTCCTGTATCTTTTGAGTTTTCTTCTCCCATCTCTCTTTTCTTTTCTTCGATATCTTCTGCACCACTTCATTCCAATTTCTCCACCCCAACGGAACATAGCTGCCACGTCACGTCGCCCCCGCCCTGACGCCACGCTTTGCCCGACCGGCTCCAACGACCAACCGCCGCCGGCCGGCTCGATGGCTCGCAAGTAAACGATTAAAGACCAGTAGCGGGTCGTTGGATTCGTTCTACCCCGGCGAACGCCGGCCGTCAGGCTCGTCGATATCCGACTACGAGACGTTACTGGAATCAGAATTCTACATTGATGAGAGAAACTGCAAGAGAAAAAGGCCAAAGGTTGAGACCACTGTCTGAGGACATCATTATTTTGTTCTCGGTGAAATTTTGCATCAGTACCGGGTAATGGCTAATAAAATTACCCAGTTTTGGGGGCCAAATAGCCTGTAAACGTGTTGTATTATATTTTCAGCTATAGAAATTCCAGTCAAATTATTTTGATCTTGTTTGAGTCGTAATGATCTGATTCGATCAGGTTTTGACTCTTCACATTAATCAGTCTTATGGGACTAGACACTATAATTCCAAGGATAATCTGAAAGTATACTCGCTCAGTTATCATTTTGATAATTATCAGAATGATAATTAGTCTGAAAATGATCTCTTTTTGCTCAAAAACCGTACGAACTTATTCACAAGCAAAATATCGATGTCGAAAATTTGTCTTTTGATCCATTAAAAACATTGTTTTGAGTGGAAATTCCAAATATTTGCAAAATTTTTCCTTTCAAAATGTGAGCTTTTCATTGAGCTGAAGTTTATAGCATTGTGGTATGTTCACTGTACTGATGTATAGACTTAAAGCGTCCTCTGTTGAAATTATCAGGCAAAATCATTGACATCCATTATTGACAAAATATACAATAAATAACATTTGAAAAAAATATGCCTCTTACTTTGTATAACAAACATTTTTAAAGTAAATCTCTCATCTAAAAAGATTTGTTTTGATATGGAGACTTCCATTGATAACAGTTTTGTGCCTACCACATTTAGACCAATGGCGCGCTCAATGTAAATAAGTGACCATCATGTGTTACATCATCTATACGTACGTCTTGGTGGACGACGAGGAATAATACCTAATGCATTGACATCACAGACTGAAGGGCGCCCTCATTCAGAGGCAAATGAAGGTCACTCATTGGTTCATGTATGCGCGCTGCGCGTACACGCATTCAAAGGCACACGTACGCCTAGCGTGCATACATGAACCAATGAGTGACCTTCATCATAATTATACATAAGGTCTATTTGTATAATGCCGTGAAATTGAGAAGCTGCTTACCAAAGAAGGTTCAGTAATTTCAATTTTCCGTTTTTCTTATTATCACGAACCTTTTTCTTGACAAAACATTTGATTCCAAAGAATCGATAGAAATTTTGAGAAGAACAAAATATCCTCAAAATTTCACTTCTAAAAAACATTTAACTAAGCGTTAAATGATAACATTTTCAGTAATGTTTAATCTGAACAAATACTTCAAGTATTGTTAATTGCCAAACCTGGTGTGAACGGAACTTTGTAATTTCTTACTTTTATAGAAAATAATGTAATGGATGGTTTTGATAGCATACGAAGCCTTAAGATTAATAATGTTTCAAACTTTCTTGAGAACGTTTTGCGAGTATTGTTTATAAACAGGGTATTCGGTACCATTATCTTGTAGTTGTTGCATAATATAAAGGCACTATTGACAACCAGATATGTTTGCTATAATATGGTAGATGTAACCCTTCATTATTATGCGATATTTAATACTGCTAATGCAGTCAATTCATTTTAATAACTATGAACAAATATTTGTAAATTTCATTATTGGTAAGTTTTAATTGGCCGATATGGTGCACGTAATATTCAGCAAAGAAGGAATATATTGAGAAACTATCAATTTAATTGGTTTATTATGAGTCACGTGACTTTGTTATGACGACAAACACTTGATTTAAATTGTATGCATGTTAGACATAACAATTATGAAGATATAACAACGAATATAACCAACAGAAAATTACCTATGACCCGTACTCAACATGCGAACCTAAATATAAGCCTATGTCTATGGTAAATAAATAGATTTAAGTAACTTTAATTTAATTATTATAATGGAGGTAATATTTATAATTGACAATTATCAAACTGCATCCATCAGGTTCCCCAACCAGTAATGAATTTATTTCCATGAATAAAAAAGTACAAGAAACACAGTTTGTAAATCGCCAGACTTTTTAGACACAAACCCTGGTTTGATTCAAGATGGCCGTTTGCCTGATAAAGGTTTATTGATTTGATTTTGGTATTTAATATCATCATTGATAGCAACATTTTGTTTGGTACAAATGTTTCCCAAGGACCATGGGATAAAAACAAGTAACTAGTCTTATGAGAAACTTGAGGTGAAAACCAGTAATTATAGTCTTTTGGTCGAGGAAATGGAGATGAAAATCTATTACCTAGTCTTGCAGAAATTGAGACGGAAAAACAAGAAATGAAATCATGTTTTTTGGTTGGATAGAAATTTCATCCAAAAAATAAGTAACATGTGACGGGGAATGTGAAGCTAAAACAATCTTACAACCATATTTACAATACATTTTGCTGTGTGGAAATTTATTTCTTCGTTGCGATATGTGAATGAAGCATATATCCCAACTCGATTTCTGTGCTTCATAGTAGCTTGCATATGGGGTTAATGTATATGTATATTAAAGATTTTGGGCCGATAACGATTGTTTTCGTTGTTTTTTATATTTTAAGTATCAAGTAAATTTACAAATAATATGAAGTTTATGTGAAGTCCTCTACCCTAGTTTGTGACGTCGCCCTCTATTGACCTTTCTGAAACTCAATGAACGGCCTCATGCGATTCCTATTCACCAATTTATGTAATAGTTGTTGGTAAAATAGACTGGTCCCCTGTCTTTATACTCAAGAACAGGGACAGGCTCCGGCTGTACCATTCAAGGGATTTCATTGGATACGTTGCGCTGACGATCTGACGTCACTCTTCAGGCTCGCTACCTACCAACAAAGGTCAAAGTTGAATCTCCGTGAAACATGATGGCCGGTATCTGGAGTAATTCACGAGCTTCAAAGCGTGGCGTGAGATCTTCGGGCTATTGGCAAAATTGATTTCAGTTGGTGTCATTATTATTATTTGTATTATTTTGTTAAATATTGAAACACTTTGACTCACAATCAGTTCACTTTTTAGAACCCTATAAATATGATGTGCCCTCCCTCAATTGCAAAAGGTTTCCCATTGGTTCATGTTTGCGGCACGCATACGCGCGGTGCTGATACATAAACCAATGACTGACCTTTTTTCTGTGAGGGAGGGCGCCCTTCGGTTTGTAACATCATATGCGTCAGGTGTATTCATAGAATTAAATATATAAGAACTGTTTAACTCTATGGGTGTAATATATAAGCCTTGTCCCTGCTGTTTAAGGTAAATATTGACCAAAAGCGGTATATGTGTGCTTTACTGAGAACATAATGAAAAGAGAAACATTTTAGGGTTGGGGTGAGAATTAAAATATTTACTTGTCAACACCTTGATACCCCCTCTACGGCTCTACCCGCTGGATCGTGTGCTAGTTTCTCATACACTTTCAGGTCGTATGTATAAATAGATTATGGTTGTTCAAACGATTATATTTAGTTTGTATTTTATTTAACCGAAATAATTATTTTGGGGCGTTTCAGTAAAGGCATTATTTATTATGTATTGTATTCAATCTTCACTATTTAGTGACTATTAAACCAGACGAATCACGTACGATGCAGTACGGTCGAATTGTTACAATCTAGTCTTTGTGGATGTGTAGTATATGTGTATATAACATGAAATTAGTGACAAATGCAAGTAAAGACTATTTGCGGTGTCACCATGTGAAATTCTCAATTGGATGATAATTAGTTCTGAAAAGAACAGGAGGTTACAACTAGTGAAAAATGCGTTCAGATTATTTGTATTCTTGAGTCTATAATGGTAAGGCTGAGCTGGGTATCCTGATACCCGGATACCCGACCGAAAATATCATTACCCGGTTCCATTTTTCGGTTCCAATTACCCGTAAATGACTTTTTAAAATTCCGACTGAACATTTAAAGCCTCACAAAATAATGGAAGTCTCCGATTTGTTGCTAACAAAATGAAGAAAACTTGGATGAATGCTTTAGAAGTAACATTTGCCGACAACCATTCACATACTTGCTGGCTTTTGTTTGAAACTTGTGTTCGTATTAGTTATTTTATACATTCAGGAGTATTTATGTGTTTTACAAAATTGTTTACGAGTATCCGAAGATTTCAAATTTCGGGTATCCGGTTCCCGAAATAACCAAAAACGCACAGCCCTATTAATTTTCGCGTCAGTGAATGAGAACACCATACTATGGAATGCCAAAGAGGAATAACATGTGATTATGGAATCAGTGTCCGATATTGACTTTAATATTTATTCAGCATTACCACAGTCCAGTGGCGTACTGGGATTTTCAGAGTAGGGGGAGAATATTTGTTGGGGGTAAATATTGACGTCAAATTTTACATGAATAGTCACGTCAATAAGTCTTGGATGTCCCTCCAGAGAGAGCCATCGTAGGCCCAAAAAAGGCTCCTGCTTCTGGTCATCGGTCGGCTTCAAAATCGCTGATGCGCTTTTTTTATTTACCATCTTTTTTTTGGTGCCAACTATGTGAAAAAGGATTATTAACTGATGACCCATCAGCTTTGAATTTTTATTCACGTTTCAGAAAAAAAATAACAATATCAGTCATAATTACTTATCAGAATTTATGGTATTATTACCGTCTTATAACAACATTAGTTTTAGATAATTCGCTCAGTTTCTGTTTGGGTTATTACATAATGGTGTGAACCATTCCAAATCATCTGAAAAGTTATTCCATCTGATATGCTGTTTTTGAGAAAACGTGAAATTTATGTGGACAATTTCAAATCAAAAATGGATCATAACTGACGATCCATTTCCACATTACCATAAATACAATGAATTTTTATTATTGTTTCTAAACTTTCAAAGATTGGTGTTTATACATATATTTTCTTTTCCATTAAAAACAACTGATAATTTCTGACACAAGGTCATCATCTGTTACAACATGCGAATGCCCAAAATCAATCTGACCAATTTATAGAAGATCATGCCTGTTGCTTTTCTGCATTATGTAAATGTATGCCGATTATCATTTCCAGTAATAAACAATTACTTCAAACGGAAAGAATATCGAACTGATTTTGTGATGGGGGTCAGTCAGCATGCTCCTTGCTGGGCTCTGACAATATGTACTATTTTTGCCATTTGGAGCTTCACATACTGTATGAATTTCATACCAGCTGGTGGGGCTTTGACTACTGTTTCTTCTGATGTAAGAAATGTACATTCTCAATGTTTCTGGAATGATTCCTGGCCAGTTTTCTTCATGGATTCTCAGTATTTTCAGCCAGAATCTTGCACTGTATCAAGTCATTGCTGCATTCTTCATGTTACGCTTGACCAACCCCATTATGGTCATCCCAGCAGTTGGCATCCTGCTTTCACACTCCTTTGTTCTGAGCAAGCATGGTTTATCTTCACAATGCAACCATCATGGTGGAACTGTGTACAAATACACATACATGTATCCTGCCCCTACACGTCTTCAACTTTTTCATCTCCTTGATGCCTGCTATTGTACAACACAATCAAGCCCATGTTCTGACCAAGCACCCTTTTGTGGCTTCTTCAATTCATCATGGCTGACTATATACAAGTACAAACCAAGACCTCCAAGAAACTGTAAGTTTGGAAATGCCCCAATCAGTTATTATTCCAACTGTGTTGCTTCATTTAACATTGTATTGGATGTCTGTGGTGATATTGAAAGTAATCCTGGTCCATCTACAAAGCTCTTACCATCATCATCGTCATCGTCATCTTCCCAGCCTACACAGTGTCGACCAATATCTCAACCATTATCTCAGACTGCTTTGGGATTTTCATCCAAGTCTACTATTAGCGCAGTTCTGTTCAACGCAAGAAGTATCGTCAACAAGTTGCTTCTCTTTCAAACGGAACTAGATGTCTACAAGCTTGACTTAGCTTTTATCACGGAATCCTGGCTGGACAACTCGATACATGATGGAGAACTCACTTCTAACTGTAATTATGCTATTTTCAGAAAAAGATCGTAACAGGCATGGTGGGGGAGTATTTGTCACTATTGCTAAACATTTATCTCCGGTTCGTAAATATGAGTTTGAACATGTGGACCTAGAATTAATTATGGTTGATATACATACTAAACATGGTAAAGTGTTATTGGGATGTTTGTACAGGCCTCCGAGTGCCACTGTTACATTTTTGAGGATTATCAATCTGTTCTTGAAAATATATTGGCATTTTCCCAACAGTACGTTGCCATTGCTATACTTGGTGATTTCAACATAGATTTTAAGGTGTCAACAAATAACTCCCATATACAATCATCCTCAGTACAACGTCTCCATAATATTTCCGATATTCTCAATTTACAGCAATTAGTTACATTCACCACTCGTGATGGAAATTCACCTACCAATTCTGGCTCAGTTATAGATTTGTTATTTACCAACAGACCTGACTTATTTTCAATCGTTACCCAACATTCTGGTCTTGGTAACAGTGATCATAATGGTGTTTATTTTAACTTGTTAACCTCTCATGATCAAAAACTATGAATAGGTCTTTTTACCAATATAATAAAGCTGATATCAATACTTTATGTGACACTCTTTGCATGGTGCCTTGGGACACCTGTTTTTCTTCAGACAACATTGATGTGGTATGGGATTATTTTAAAGACCTATTGTTTGCTGCTGTGAAAGATATTGTTCCTATTGCCAAATGTAAAGGTAGAAAGAAACATCCTTGGATTTCTGCAGATATCATTATTTTGTCTAAAAAGAAAAACAAAACTTACAAAGCAGCTATCCGTAACAAGGATAATCATAATTTATGGAACAAATACAAAAAGTTTCGGAATGAGGTCAAATATTTAGTTAGACAATCATATTGTAGTTATATCAAGGACATGGCCATGAATTCTCCATCTAATCCTAAAAGGTTCTGGTCGTTTGTTAATACCCAGCGTCGAAAGAGTACAATTACAAGTTTTCAAACTGAAAATGGCGTTATTAATGATCCGGTCAATATTGCTCAGAATTTCAACCTTATTTTCCAGAGAAACTTTAGTAGTGACTCTAACAATATCATTGATATCTCATGTGATCACACTTTTACTGATTTTCGTCTTTGTAACATTTCAACTACTCCAGCTGAAGTTAAACAACTCCTTTCTGAACTTAACATGCATAAATCTTGTGGTCCTGATGACATATCTCCAATGTTGCTTAAACTAACTTGTGATAGTTTAGCCCAGCCATTAGCTAAACTTTTTAACTTTTCGCTTGCCTCTGGTGTAGTTCCTCATGAATGGAAGCTAGCGAATGTTGTTCCATTATTTAAAACTGGTGATGCTCATGTTATGTCAAACTATAGACCCATCTCACTCTGTTCTGTTGTTGGTAAGATTCTTGAAAGGGTTGTATGTAAACATCTCATTAATCATATGTATAGAGGGGGGATAATCTCACCTACTCAACATGGGTTTTTGCCAAAGCGCTCCTGTGTTACTCAATTGACAACTCTTTATCATAGCTGGGCCAATGCACTTGATGTTCCGAAACCCTCCCGCATTGATGCCATATTTTTAGATTGGTCTAAAGCATTTGATCGTGTGAGTCATCAAGTTCTTTTGAACAAATTACATAAATATGGCGTTTGTGGTTCAATGTTGGACTGGTTTAAGTCTTATCTTACAAATAGGTCTCAACGGGTTCAGTTTATGGGATCATCATCTGACTGGGCTGCAGTTCATTCTGGTGTGCCACAGTGATCTGTTCTTGGACCTTTACTTTTCAACATTTTTGCTTTTGATCTGCCATTTTGTGTTCAGTCGAATCTTCGTCAATATGCAGATGACACTGTTTTGTATAGAGTTATTAAAACTCCAGATGATGAAGTGACACTCCAGAATGATCTGCAGCACATAAACACCTGGTGTAATTTAAACTGTATGGCTTTAAACCCAAATAAATGTAAGCTAATGACTGTGACCCGTTCTAGAAATCCTGCTAAACCACTGTATAATATTGGTGATTACACTTTGGAAAATGTTGATAACTACAAATACCTTGGTGTTATTATTTCTAGGGACTTAAGCTGGAAAACCCATATTAGCAATGTTGCTTCAAAAGCCACAAGGCTAAATGGATTTATTGGTAGAGTAGTTAAAACTAGGGACCCTAAAATTCTTATTTCACTTTATCGCTCAATTAGCAGACCCATACTTGAGTATGCAGCCCCCGTCTGGTGCCCTGTCCTCACTACCCAGCAAGAAACGCTTGAGAAGGTACATAGACGTTTCACCCGTTTTTGTTTAGGCCTGCCGAGAAAGGCTTTAATTAATTCCAATAGTGAAATTGTGTATTCTGACAGGTGTGTCAAGTTGGGTCTTCCCTTTTTAAACAATAGAATTCATTTCCTTTCAATTGTGTTTGCTATTAAATGTTTATATAATAAATTTGACATTCCTATTGATCTAATCCATGTTAATCGTAGACATACTGAAGTTATTAAGTTTTCTCATCAAATGGCAAGATCCAATGCTGCTCATCATTCTCTTTTTTATAGATTCCCTAGATTATGGGAGGTGCTACCAACAGATGTTAAAGAAACAGTTATTTATAGTTTATCTTTATTTGTTAATTCACTTAGAAAACATTTATTAGTCCCTGGCCTAGCAGATGCCCTAACTCAAACTGTGTGGTATTTAAGTTTTTATATTTTTATTATAATATTATTTTTATATCTCAAAGTGTGCCTAAAGCCATTTATCGTTCTTTGTGTGATTCAATGTTTGTTTACTTCCTAAGTGGTAGTATCAGGAGATCAACTCGACAGTAATTTAGTTTACTTTTTTGTAATCCTACAGGGGTGCTACCTTTGTTTCTGTTTCTGTTAATCTAATGTAAATTTGTGTTTATTTGTTTTTTCTCCCTGTGAAATCAATAAATGAAATAAATGAAATGAAAAACTGCCACTTGCCCAACCGCTACTTGCCCAACCGCTACTTGTCCGCAATGTCTAAGCATGTGTTACAGCAGAAGACAAGATGGCCAACATCTCACTGGTTGGGCATACATTTTATCGCTCAAAATCTCCTAAACTATCGTTTTCAATCCTCACTTGATTACACTTTCTTCTCCTTAAGTGTGTCCTCTATCATCTTTTAAAGGAAAATCTGTGATATTTTGTCAAGTTTGGACAGAAAAGTGGCGGTTATATTCTACATTTTCTCCCTGCAAATAATTTCATTATAAAACAAAAAAGAAGTAAACGACAAGCATTATAAGCCATTTTGCGTCTGTCAATCACTGAAATAAATGCACTAACTCCATGAGACAGTTCCTCCTGCCTGTCCAACAAATTCTGACGGTTAACAACCAACTGGGACATAATAATAAATGATCAAACTTATAAAGATTTATGATACAACAGGTGCGTGTGTTGAGCCGAGGAGTTGAGATTATGAACAGATCTGCGCACCTGTCGTATCAACGGCTGTTTGATGACCGTACAATGCGTACCAAGGACAACACAATCCTTTCTCCATTATCAGGTCAATACAACTACAAGGCCTTCCCCTTTCAGTGTATTATCTTTTGTTAACCCAATATAAAATGATGAGCATTTGAAAATGACAACTTCGCATTAATTGGAAAATAAAAACAAAAGTTACAAAATAGTCGTGCTAAATTCACTCCTTCCTCCATGCTCAAACCTCAAACCGAGTCATCATCAGCTATGTTGTCATAAAATAGCCACGGATTCTCTTTTTAAAACATCGGATGTAGAATAAATAAAAAAAACGACAAAGTTTGAATCTTGGAATTCGCGATACGCGTAGCTGGTTTCCAACAACCATAAACAATAAACATAAACTTTTAACACAGCGATCAATCGCAACTTGGTGGTGTGTCACATTTTGACAAATAAATACCACGTGCAAAAATACTGACATGGAGAGCTTATAAAGGATGTAACATAACACCTGTCGGGGGTTTAAGAATTGGTCATGCAAAAAATTAACAAAATGCTCGAATTGTTATGTGAAACTTGTTGGCATAAAGCTGATGTATCAATCAGACTGAGGTGCTGTCAATTTTAAGAAAAGTGAAATGTTACTTCCAGCTTGAATTAAGGAGAGAATATTCTTTCCTAAATATCTAAATACATCTGAATACATCTTCACTACTGTCTCGTCAATGTAATAAGCTGAAACTTTCACAGGTTGAATTTTAAAAGTAGTTTTGTTCCTGAAATCTTCTATTTTTATGAGATTTCTTTTATTATATTAAGTAACACCATAACATCTCAAATCTAACTTACTGTTCCTTTAATTAAATAATATTTGATGAAATAGTGGGATGCCAAAATGCGAAATGTATAAATGTTTACATTATAATGGGATCCTGTCTGACATTAACAAGAAACAAATAACGCCAACAGAGGGCGCCTCGAAAGTAACAGGTCAGAGCCGTACATAGGCCAATTTTGCTTAGCAGAGAATTTGTCCAAAGTACACACATTATTTGGAAGGTTTAGATGGTAACCACTGATCTCTATTGTACTGTATAATAGAGATAAGTGATGGTAACCAGCTAAATCTGCTAGGCGAACTGATTTTTTTCCTGCTAAGTAGCTCTGCTAAATTGGCTTCTAGTCAATGAAACCATGCCGTGGTGGTGATGGGGGTGGGGGAGTTGTGCGAATACAATACATCAATCATTAAGCCTCAAGACTCCAAATGCATGCTGAACCGTGTGCACGAGTGCGTGAATTCCTGTGAAGACTGGTGCGTGAAGTCACATGTTCTCATTTTTCATGTGCACTTGAGTGTTACACCAATTTTGAATCAGCTTCTTGTCTCGGTAATGTTACAACTCTCTCTTGTAAGGCTCTGAAACAGGTGTTACACGGTCCGGTTAATGAGAAAAAGTGGCGGTCGGATACGACATTCAACCCGTAAAGACAGGGACTTACACTTCAGTAACAATTGAGACAATGAAATATTTCAACCTTATTTTTCAAGGTAAGGTATAGGCGATGTGACTTGTTTACACTTTGCGTGGCCTTCAGTGCATCAGGATGAATACCGCCGGGAAAAAGTGTGTGAATTTGTATGCACAGTAAGTTGTACTTCTCCACATAACATCAAGAATTGCTTTTATTTTTCAGATAAATAAGATTTGAGATGTAATGGTAGTACCTTATTATTTTCTGCTGACATCTCAATATATAAAATGTTATGGTATTTTTGTCATAGACCAGTGTCTAAGAAAATAGTTGTTTTTTGGGGGGCAAAATTTATTTAGTGTAAATCTTACGATGGTATTCATCTTAATAGTTTGTTTGTTCTGAAGAGCTATCACTTTCAAGAAAAGTGAAAAAGTAACACGAGTACACTGCAAAAACTGTGGTGTTAAAACTACACCATTGGTGTTTATATTAGGCAACTCGCACAATATAAACACCATGGAAGAATAAAGTTGACACCACTAGTGTTATTTTAACACCTCAGTTTTTGCAGGGTAATCTGTCCTAAATTCCACATTAGAATGAATATGTACATAACAGCAAAAGAAACGTCACCCCCTAAATTTTAATAAGTATGAGAACATGTTTAGCTTATGTGTCCTCAGACGTCATGCATGACGAATTTTGAGGTCAACCAAATTTGCAACATTGTGTTCGTATTACACTCCATACTCTTCATTAAACAAATTATATTAATTATAAAATGAAAATAATAAATATTTTTAGGGGTGACGTTTCTTTTGCTGTTATGTATATATAAAATCTTAATGCAATTGTAAGTACTTTCTCGTGTATACAACACATAATAAGCTGAACATTGGATTGGTCGGCTGTTTAAAATCAGTTCTGCCCTTGAATCTCGGTTGACATACTGAGATATTGACGGACACTGTTTATTAGTACGATAAGTTCTTGCAGCCGCCATTTTGGTTTTTCCCACAAACCATTTAATTAGAATCAAAACGAGGGTAGTGTCATAAATTGAGCGGTACTCATGATGTGATTGCCAGTTTCATAATGATGTTGGATGATGACTAAACCTTACGGCAATGCTTGTCTGGATTTGTAAAGACTTCCAAGTCCCAACTTATTTGCATGTTTGTTCAATTGACAATCCTGATGGCTGCGGGCTCGCTTCATGGATGTCATCAAAATGACATTTGACTGTGTCCTCGGAAGCAACGAAAAACAAAAGACGAATGTTCATTGCAACTGACAATCACCAAAATCATCAGAGAACAAAAAACCGCAAACAATATCAAGGAGGTGTTCAGTGTATAACCGAACACCTAATGAACCATCTGCTCCGCTATATGGTGTCACAATTCACTACCGGTAATTGATAACAAAGTTTGAATAATATGCCTCGCCAGCCGAGTACAGTGTCGTGTTAGATCTTTTCTGTTCATTGCTCCGTGGCCAGGCAGGGAGCGTGATTGTACATGTACATAACATATTCATAACAAAAACAGACGATGGACAAGTATTTTTGGGGATTCAAGTCGATTGCTTGGGGAGGGGCATCGTTTGAGTCGACAGTCGGTGACCACTGAGGTATCGCGGTGGTTAGGTCACGCTTCTCACCATCCACGTTAACGCAGGTGTCAAAGCCCAGTTACTATGGTCTTTACCAGTGTTGGAAACATCTGCAAAAACTGAATATATATATATATATATATATATATATATATATATATATATATATATATATATATATATATATATATATGTAATCTAAGAACACCTTCTTAGCAAGATTCCTATGGGGATTTCAAAAGGGGAATTTCATCATACCTAAACACCATCAGTTTTCTATATAGTTCAACAACAGATAACACTTTTTAAATTAAATGGCTGAAATGGAAAAACTTCATACAAAAATGATTTTAAGGCATAATTATTTTTGAAAAATAACCGTATAAATAGTTGTATTTATTTGATTATCATGGTTTTTTCCAAATAAGCCCAAAGCTGTTGTCTGTAGATTTGGTAATTATGATCGTTGAAATTACAATACAATATCATTATCTCTCTTTTTATCCGAAAGCTTACTTCAGTAAAAAAAAAATCCCTAAGGCCTATGTCTAATAATACCACGCTACTGTGCAGTCAAGCTTGCCCTTTCAAATATTGATAGGCCAACAAAAAGTGATGATCACACCTCACAAAAAAGCCTGGCTTGGTCCGGATCGTCCAACCAAGCAGGTGTTTTCCCACAGTCCGAGTCCAATACCCCCTCAACAGGGTTTCCCAAACAGGCAAAGTAAAACACTGCCTTCGCGGCCTATTAAATCCAGCAGGGCGTGATGGCATGCCTTGCCGTTCTGCCCGGCTGACCCGCCACAAAAGACCTCGCGAAGTTCCCACGCTCTCCCCACGCGAGTAGCCCATTCATCGGACTAAGTTCCCACCGTAAGAACAAAATCGTCTTTTTACAGGGTTTGTGCCACCCTGCATAGTTGGTATTGTCTGCGTCGACCAGTGGAAAATAAAATATCAAAAATATTACATAGAGGATAAATGAGGACAGTTCGCCCCATGGGTGTTCTGTATTTCTAAAGATCCTTTCTTTGTGTTCGATTTGTGATGTGATTATTAGGTCAGGTCATGGTACACGGGGCCTCTTGTGAAAGTAAACACATTAAGTGAACGTTAGCGTTATGTGCTTCATAATGGTCAGTACAAACATGGAGGAAATGGTACTAAGGCCTCCCCCCAATAAAAAAATAAAATAAAAAAATAAAAATAAAAATAAATAAATAAAAAAAATTAAAAAACGTCTCCGGTTTCCGGTCTCCACGCGCGTCGCCATTTTTATTTTTTTTATTTTTTTTGCTAATGAAACGATGTCCAATCGCAGCCAAAATTGCTAGATCGATTGGAATTCTGCCATGCTGTGCTTTAAATGACTTTTTCAGCTAGGGGTATGAACGTTTGCCCGATTTGTGAGGCCTCTCTTAGCCACCATATGGGTCATTCCATGAATGTGGGACCCAAAGTGTGACATGGAGGTCAAAATTTCAAGTTCATTAAATAAAGGAAAAAAAATATCAGTTTTGTTACCTTATTTATCATAGTTTTGTAGGTTGTCATCTTTTAAAATAATAGATACAAACATTAAAACTGAGTGTCATGTATTTACTTCCTGCTTCACCTGATATGAGGTTAACGAAGTAGCAAAATTACAAGGGGACACCGTGTCTTTGTTACGTTGTGTAATAATACTGACTAAAGTTAATGGATCAAAATAGGGGAGACCCAAGAAATTTTGGTTTGTTGTCATAGTAGGTCTGTATGAGATGCAACAATAGGTGAAAGTTATAATCATCAGCTCGTACGATGTAAGGAATAACACAGGCCCCAATATCTGAAATACATGAAAAACACAAGTGTCCGACGTTCATGGAATGACCCATATGGGAAATTTTTTCCCCGCGAATGTATCACGTATTTCCCTGTTGGCAAAATAAAATGGCCGAAAAAAGCGCGTCACTCCACCAATTTTGAAGCCGGCCGATGACAAGAAACTGGAGACAGTTTTGGCCTTATGACATATGCAATCGGAGATCACAACCTGAGCACTGCGCACGCGCAGGATTATTCATTGAAAAAAACCCTGACAAATTCACTTCGAAATCCGGTTTAAGTTTTAATTGTGCGGTATTGGGCGCTAAAAAGCGCCAGTAACATTACAAAATAACGCAAAAGGGTGAAGGAATGACTACTGGTTATTAACAACACCACCGTTTGTCATGTTTCTGTAATTTCTAAAAGCAACGACATCACATTTAGTAATAAAAACATGACTGTTTTTTTTTTTCATTTGAAAAAAGAAAAACCGTGTTTTAAGGGGTGGTAGTCATTCCATTGCTTAAAACGATAACATATTCAGCCACAAGACTATAGACCAGCTGCTAAGCAAAATAAATTGTGCTTTTTGTGGTGAAAGCATGGCATTTTGCATGGGAGTTCCACATGTTGAGTATCACCGTTTTGGGGGCAGGGTTAGATTTGTTAAAAGTGGGGGCACGAGACCCAAAAAGTAGAAAACTGTATCATTTTGTATCTTTAAAATGAAATAGGAAGAATCAGTCCTCCATTGGGTACCTATAGCAGCTGTACTAATAGTATGTACAACAGCTCAATTGTTGACATAACAAGCATGACTTCCTTGACTTTGAGTTCAGTGTGGTCGATAACACAGTGAAATAAATTCTTATCAAGCAATAAAACGGTATACTAACAACTTGTTCACACTGACTAAGCTGATGGAAGAAACGAAGTTCACCAGCATAATTAAATAGCTCATTATTTTTCAAAGCCTGTTTTACGCTAAATGTTTTAAATTTTTATTATTAAATTTTTTAATAAATTGTGTAGGGGTGCTGTAACTGTCTCATAGCATATATGTCTACACTTATACCCCAATTTGACAAGGAATGTTGATTCATATGGTAAGGTAATTTGGAGAACCATCCCAATCCACCGCTGATATTTGGTCACCATTTGTATAAAAAGAGCGAGAAAATGCCTTTGAAATTCTATTTAGGACTCCAGGAATTTAAGTCTCATTCTGTTAACAATGATGAGCACATTCCTTGTATACTTTGACGTTCCCTTTGTGACATGCAACATTCCTTGTGAGGTTTGACAATAGCGCGATGATACAGCAACTATCAGCAAAGCTGTGCTGAATACCAATAAACGAAGCTTCTCCCTTAGGTGTTCTAATGGTTATGAACTAATGAATCCGGACAGCTGATAGACAAAGAAACAACAAAACTAACATTCTGTCCGGGCAACTGTAGGTTCTTTAGAAGTGAGAGAAAACGTCGAAAAGTCAACGATAAAGATACAGTTTGGAAAACCAAGATAGGCCTATGTCGAGTTAGAAAGGAACTGAAGTCTTGAAACCATTGTAAAACGGATATTAGAAACGGTTAACGACAGTAGGACACGTTGATGAGGTAAGATTGGTTGTTTGCTGAAATTAGCTAGCTGCAGTTACTGTATATCAAAGGTCTTGTCATTGGGTCAAATAAAACCTTAGTTCTGAAATTCTGTGTACACTAGCCAAAAAAGAATGTTTACACACACTGATTTTAAATGTTTTGGTTTTGGTCATCCATTCAAATGATAGAGGAAGTATCTAGGTGCATTCTGTGGAGAGGAAAGGCATCTAATATTTTAAGGAGTTATTCAAAATGAGCCAAATTTCCCCCGAGTGTCTCCTAAATTTCCTATGTAAAAGTCTGTAGCTCTAAGGTATGATTTGACCTAATGACAAGACCTTTGAGATACAATAACTGCAGCTAATCTGAAATTAGCAAGCAAACTTTCAAACTAAGTTACAGTGACTATGAGACCATGTGATCTTGACCAAAGTGAGTACTGGTATGCACGAATCTGCTGTTATAAGCATTTCTATAAATAAAAAAAAAGACCCAGGCCTGGTTAACGTTTGCAGCATTAACATACGGCCAACAAAGGAGTCTCTGGTTTCTGGTCATAGGTCGGCTTTTTTTCCTTCCAACCAGTAAAATACGCGAAAAAATGTACATGCACTTGTTTGAACCAGACCAAAATAATGTTAAACAAAGTATGGTGGCTAAGAGAGGCCGTCCAAATCGGGCAAACGTTCATACCACTATGTGAAAAAGTCGTTTAATCGATCCAGCAATTTTGGCTTCAATTGGACATCGTTTCAATGCCGACGCGCGGGTCTGAGGCGACGCGGGCAGAGACCAGAAACAGGAGACTTTTTTGCCTTAAAGGGACAATATCTTCATGATCAGAACAGACTTTCAACAGGGCATGGAATTTGAGTCCTAGTTTAAAATGAACACAGTGAAAGTTACTGTCTCAATATTTTATGCAGCTGCAGCAACGGTAATATGACATATTTTCAGTCACCAACTTAATCTAAAACTAGCAGTCCGATTCCATGTCCAGTCGATCGTGATTCCATGTCCAGTCGATCGTGATTCCATGTCCAGTCGATCGTGATTCCATGTCCAGTTGATCGTGACGATACTGTCCCTTTAATGCAGTTCATTCCAATTTGTTGGCAGTTTAATTTCCACTTACTGAAACCAAGAAGAAGGATATAATTCCAAGGCCGATTTGAATTATTTTTCCCCTCTCCGCAAATAACCCCCCTGTTGGACTATTTAACTAAACCGTGCCTAGAATTAATTTGATTTTATATTTATTAAGGAATCTCAAATAGTTATGTTAAATGACCAACAAGAATAGTCAGAGTGGAATGGGGGTACGAGCCAGTCACGAACGGTCGCCTTTGACTGGAGGGAGTGGGTGATCTGTGCTTGGTCACACGGCAGTCAACTGGTGTCCAATTCGGACTGCACAAACTTCATTGTGCCCTCGTATACAAGCCTTAAAAGTAAAACTATGTCTTAACATGAAAGCGCTGTAACACTAAACATTTTTTTGTGATCAAACCTTTATTTTTACATTTCAGCGTTTTAAATGTATAAAAGAATCATATAAGAAAAACAATCAAATGTATCTGACTAAAGTGTGCTCAACATTTTCTGCTATATAAACAAACTCTTTCAAGAAGTAAATTGATGTTTCACTGGTTACAACAAACAAACTCATCGGTACCCGATGGTAGCCAACTTTGAGCTCGATGTTTATAAAAGATGACGTCATGAGTTGGGAAAACATTTGTTAAGTTTTGTTACTAGCACAAAAGAGCTATAATTCAGATTAAGCTTAACGTTAAGTTTTCAAATCCTTTTCAAGTTGTCCAACATCTTGGAATTTCTCAGAATGAATTAATTAAAAAATAGAACAGTCTATAAATAGATTGATCAAAGAAGTATGCAAATTACCTCATAAATCGGGCCACGGTGCGCAGGATTTCTGATTGGGGTGCGCAGCTCTAAGTAAACGAACTGCGGAACGTGGTGTAACCGCTGTTACACACGTAAGCTTTTGTAAACTGTTCATAAATTGTGGAAAACGTATACCTTGTTGTTGTTTTTTGTTCATTTCAATTCTTTTTTACTTTTTTTTTTTGGGGGGGGAGGGGGGAGGGGCACCCTTTGTAACCCTGGGCACGGGCCTGTTAATATGCATGATATGTGATTTATCGTGTTACTCTTCCAAAAGAAACATGTGCCATCAACGGCAATTATACATAAAAGCGGGCAACTTGAAAAGGATGTGACGTAACAAAGAACTTAAATAAATAAATATTTACAGGATTTAACAAACAATATTAATGCAATATAATAAACGTACTAGTGACTTCAGCCACGTATTTGTGACGTTAGTACTGAGAAAGGTAGTTACATCCACATTTGTCTCAAATAATTATGTTTTAATCAATAAATAACAATTTGAAATAAAATCGCACTTTGTGAGAATTAAATAATTAATTTCTATCATTTGATGAGTTAAGGACTGAAATGGAATGTTGATCTCAATAAATTAACTGTTAAATTACTACGGGATATTAATAAATAAACTTAGGTTATAGATATGTTTAGGATTTAATTTAGACAATGCAAATAAAATGTATTTTAACAGGCAGTTTCGTCATAGCGTGACATTTACGGCATGGTAATGCTCATATTTAAAATTGCCAAATGCCAATGGCATTGATACGTTGCATAAATTTGTTGGGAATATTTTCTGTTTAAAAAAAAGTTCAGTATAAATGTCTAAATGAATATAAACAAATCCTAATGTTGAAGGCTTTCAGGCGGTATTATATAGTTGTGTCCTTTGCAAAATATTAGCACCATGTATTCCAAACTTATGGATCTGTAAATGGAAGATTATTTTAGTAGATCAAGTTGGAGAAAACGTCTTGTGAAACATTGTACACTAAATAAAGCATTGGCCCAAGACTCTTTGTCCTCAATACGAATAACTTATTTGAGTCGAAGGTGTTGGCCTATTGTGACAAGGAATCCAGACAAGAAAGAAAATGAAAGTATAGAAAAGAGATATATATTTCACTGGTGGATCTATTGATTTTATAGATTTGAGGAAGTAAAATAACTGGTGCCTTTTAACGAAAATCGTCTTTCACATGATGAGGAATGATGGACATTTGACTTAAAGGTGATCTCTCGGGGAGGACTGTACCAGCAAAGGTTAAAGTTCAAAGTTCAAGGTAACGGACCGGACCGTATTTAGTACGCCATCTCTGCTCCCCATGGACGATACGGTTTGGACATTAAGGTGCTGTGGGTCATGTGTGACGAGCTGGTTGGACTAAACCCATTGGGGGAAAGAACTGGGAGGCTGTTGTACGTGACTCCAGGGTACTGCGTGTGAAGACTCTGAATTGGCGCCACCGGCGGCGAGATCTGTGTAGACACCGAAGAATTGATTGGGACAGAAGCGCCCGTTGAGGGTGGCATTGGGAGCCGAGCGTGACAAGAGGTCAACGACGAAGCCTCCTGGCTGGAGCTTGTGATCATCGGAATCATTTGCCTGCCTGCAGAAGAGCTATCCGTCATCTGAACTCCAGAGGAAATCGGGGTGCCATGTGAGGTGTCACCTGTGACCGCGTTATGCTGACCATGCGGGAGTACCCCAGTTTGTCCGTGAGCAGCAGAGTGAGAAGTGAACTGTGAGTGAGGATGTCCGGGGACCGAGTAATGTTGCCTCGACTGGAACTCTCTCTGTGCCATGTAGCATTGGAGGTGACTCATGAGGCGGAGGCGAAGAGGGTCTTGGATATCCATACCCTCAACAGTGACCATATAGCGGGCAACCTCTGAGGCACATTCTCTGAAGCCAAGCACGCGGTAATCCATTGCGTAGGCGTGCGCCTCGCCATATGGATGGAAGGAGCCATCGATACCTGGAGATAATACAAAGAATAGATATAGTTTAAATGCTTATCAAAGGCAAATTTATAAATTCAATCTTGATTGAATATATTGTTACAAATTCAAGAAAGTGACGGTTTTTCCCCCGTTTCTCATTGTTCTTAGGAGTACATTTTTAACTCAAGTTGTTATAAAAAAAGAAGCTATTTTATGTTTTGACTGAGCAAATTGGAAATTGGTATGTTTTCTTACCATGCTTACCTTTGGCATGCAGGTACTTCAGATGGTCCACTGTCATCTGCAGAATCTCTGCTTTCTCAAGCTTTGCTGAACCCTGTAGGTAAGTGGGAAAAAACAAACAAATTTAGAATCAAGTATGTAATTTTCCTACATTACCGCTTAAGTCAACTTCGGTGTCTTAATAACAAGGAAATATTTTTGTAATTTAATTATTACTGGTCAGTATAATATCAATCAATAAATCAATGATTGACCGATGAAGAAAATGATACGGTTTATTGAATCCACAACTGCGTATCTTGATCATTTTGTCTTTACACGTGCTGTTCTTAATCAAGCTCCACGTTGTACACTTTTTTCGCCATTGAAAGCTCACAAGATTAATTGCGCTGTTGCGTCCATTGTTCGCGCTGCCGGGCCATTGTTGATGCTCGGGTCGTGCGGGGCCACGGGGCTGCGCCGGCTTGGAGTGCAGGCCTCCTCATACCCGTGGAAACTGTCTGAAAACCGTTCTCTCACATGAAAAATTCATGAGCCTCAGAAGTGGGCATTGTTGCCTGGGCCATTTAGTTCGTGTTAAACTGTCATTCAGAGCACAATTGGTAGCCAGGCAGTGATTGCAGTCACATCGTGGGATATGCACTTAGCGCGACTTCGGGGCCAAGGGGGGCAGGCGTTGGGAACAATTTAGATGCAATGTTTGCTCATGTTCACGTGATTTTAATTGTTCGTCACGAGTGCCACTTAAATTAAATACGTTTTATTTATCTATCGCAAATAATATGCATGATTAAACGGTATGGTGTGCGTTTCATCATGAGGGGCTGAATATTCACAGTTGATCATGTTTTGTTGAGAGATTAACTCAATGAATAAAAAAATAACTAATTTAGTTTCATTCTGTACTTGCCTAAATAAATATACGTTGTTTCTCTGATGACAATAACTAACTAGTTGATAAATCATTTATTACGTTCAGACAAACTGTTTTGCAAGTACATGTATTGGAGTTTTTCTTTGTTTTTTATTCATTTATAAATGGTTAAACTTGACATTTTCTTTTGTAAGAAAAGACCGAAAAGTGTTTGTGGTAATCATTTCTTTTTCAAACGCCGCTAAGTAGAATTGGGTTTAGACGGTTGTTTACAATGTTTGTTCAAATTTTTTGCTGAGCAAAAATATTTGCTTAGTACAGGCAGCTGTCATGACAGATAAATCAGTCATAAAAAATATTAAAACAAAATATATTACCTGTTTTTCATAAGCGGCTGGCACGAGGCGGCGGAGCTCAGTCAGAGAGTTGTTAATCCTATCACGACGACGTTTCTCAATGATCTAAAAATAAAACCCAACAATATTTTCATCAATAATTCATTGGGTTATATCGAATCAGTCGGGTGAGCAACTTCGAACTTGGGTTCAGTAAGTTCCATCTGACATTTCAACAGTGCAATAAGATTGATCAATTGGAATGAAGTACTACAAAGTAATCGAATAGTTGTTAAACAGCTGACCCCGTAATAAAAATGTGTCAAACGCTCATGATGAATTTGAAGGGCAGCTGCAGCACATTTGAAAAGAAATATCTGACATGGACAAAGAAAACTAGAATTTTGCCGCAGGTATTTGAACTGATTCATTAACACCGTTTCCTTGATTACTTTCCAAACAGTGACATGTATAGTGCATGTTCACTGTCAACGGATCAAGTCATTCTCGAATGGTTTGTGTAATGTTGGTGGCTCACCAGCCTTTTGTTTGTAATTCAAAGATCAGCTAAAGGACCCAATTATTCCAGATGTTTTCAAAAAGTGGTAAAACACTAGAAATTTATAGTTTTTATTTAGTGTTATTCAATTATAACATGATGTTTAGATTGTCAACTTAAAACACACAAGCAATAAAATAGGATATGAGTGCAATCAATTATAAATAATTAGTAATTGGACAAACTTACCCCTCTTCGCTTCTTGCGGGCTGTCACCGGACATGACTGACTTGGTGACCTGAAAAAAATACAATAAATTGCATACAAATAACTAATAATGAAAGAAATTAAATCATTAACAAATTACTAATTATATGCACAAGAGGTGCAACACCGCTGACTCACAACACGTGCAACCGATATCAGTTCAAAGTTTCCAAGTGGTGTCACGTGATCAAGACCATCTGATCCAAATCGATGAAAAGTATGATTACAAAAAAAGTTGGTAGTAAATTTTTACTAACGTTCAACAGCTAGTTTTGATTGTTCAATGATTGTACATACATATAGTTCCCCTATATTTTACATAAAATGGATTTAACTAGATGGTTTTGTAATGTAAAATTTGACGCAATGTTGCCTTAGGCACCAATATTTTTTCAGAGTTTTACCTCAATAAAGTTCACTCAATTTGAAGTAATAAATTAACACATTTTTCAGTATATACAAATTATTTCTGAAGTGCTTGTTCTTAATTAACGAGGTTAAGACACTTACCCCTTGATAGAATCATCAAAGATCTCATCTGTATCAGAATCACTCAAGGTTCGCTTCATTTTGTCTCGTAGTTTTGGCTCCTTCAAACAAAGAATAGTTTAAGCACACCGGGATATGTGGAGGATGTGCGGATGTAAGAACTTGTTGATTCTTTGTGGTTCGTATGCAACAGATGGAAGACGCATGAGATGAGGAGAGTGTGGCTCAGGGGAAAAAAACACGTCCTGTCGTCGGCAGTCGTAAGTCAAGAATGAGATCTACAGTTCCCACGCTCCCGTTCAAAAAGTCTGTGCAGTGGACTGACTGAGGATACTGGACCAAAACACCACTACATTTACACAACACACAACAGGCTAGTTTTGGGGGTGATTGACAGTATCCTGCCACTTGCTCAGTCACCGTACCCCCATTCGTTCGGCACACGCCATTGGCTAAAGCCACCAGGCTGTGGTCGGTCATTCCCCTGGCTGTTTCTATTTTTATTTAGTCCCCTTTAAGTGTCGTCTGCGACTCGTGTGCCATGCATTGTATACCTGTTGCGTTGGTTTGCTGGCTCAGGTCACATATAGGCGAGGTAAATTGTCTGTTTTGAGAGCTACTAAACTTGAGCGCCTTGCGCGCCCCACAAAGAAAACACAGAAATCTAACTAGACACGCTAGAAATTGACCATATCCCGTACCTAAATCCACTTGGATTATATTCCGAACTGCACAATGTCAATTTAAAACTTTTCATTTGCAATGTGCACGGTGCGATATTCGTGGGGGAATAGAAACCGACCAGTTCTGGCGTGTGACCAGCACGCGTTGTACAATACCGTGGGAAAGTTAGTGTCTCGGTGGCTCGCGACCAATCAGATACTAGGCTGCGGTCTGGGCATTTGTTTAGGTATTACCGTGTGAACCGTTGCCAAGATATTTTCCAAGGTATATGTTTGTGTGATTATTGGTCTTGATATAGCTACCACGCTGTTGGGGCTGTCTGTCAAATTATAATTTGGGCATTCAGTGTAAATAAGTGATGGTTTATCAAGTAAATCTAATAGAAGCCATTGTGTTTGCGCGTTGGGTTTCTGGAGAGCTAAGGGAGTATGAGAGAGTAAGGGTCCAGTGCTACTGATATCTGATGCATACCCAAAGACTTTCCTTTAAAGATTTAATAAGTTTAAAATAATATTTCTCCCTAAAAAATAAGTGTTATAACGACCAAAAACGACAAGAAACAGAGGCTTGCAAAAGAGTTAATAAAACGGAAGAACCCTTAACCCCCTTTAAAAATGGGGACTTTCAGATCGAACAATTGTTTCTCTCACAAAATGAAATCAGATATGCAAGGACTGTTAAAACGATTGAGTGTCTCTGTTTGAAGAAGAAATAATATGAACAGTAAAGAGCCGTCTTATTGGGTCTAGGAACAAGTGTTCACAGATACAAAATTTAAAAAAGGTCAAGAATAGAAACATAAGTTCGGCCGTGTTGCAAATTTTTCTCCATGTGCAAACCGATCGAGCTTGCTGGCATAACCCCATCAGAAACATAGGCCTATGCAACTTGTACTGATTGGAACTTGGTAATTTTTTTAAAACAAAATACCCAGAAGAATTTGGGTGTTTTTTATTAGACCAATTCTATTTTATCAGAATGCATTAAGTAACGACAAAGAAATCTGTCTAGGGTCTAGAAGCAAGCGTTGACCAAAAAAATGGTTTCTGTTGTAAATTTAGACCTTGTATCGAAAAGAATTACTTCAGAGTGATGTCTCAACTTGTAACCTGCTTTTAATTACCGTTTCTGTCATCTCGAAATTTGCCAATTTACAACAAAACATTGGTTTATATTTTTCTCATGGCATAAAACAAATACCGAACAGGACTTGTTAGCTACCAGCCACGTGCGTAAATCCCGGATGTATGGGGGATATATTCTCCACTTGGGGATGGGGATGGTCAGGGGATGGTCCATAGGATCATAGAATTTTTCATTGCAGTAAAAAATATATATAATAATAAGCGAATAATTCGTGAAAAACAAGCCAAAAAGGGGAAATTAGGTTTGTTTAAATATTTATTGTTTATTTGTTTCTTTTTCCGTTTTGATGTCATCTTTATTTATAGCCGTGGGATTCTGATGTGCACTGCTGCACAGATGTGCACCACTGCTTCCAGCTGATCTTTTACCGGCCTACAAATTTGTTTTTGTGCTGGTTGTTAAAAAAAACATTTCCTTAAGGCCCCCCCCCCCCCCCCCCCCCCCCCCCAAGAAAAGTCTCTGGTTTCTGGTCATCGGTTGGCTTCAAAATCAGTGCGGTGACGCGTGTTTTTATTTTTATTATTTTTTTTTTTTCAGCCATCAGGGAAATACGGGACCAAATTTCCCATTTACAAAGTATGGTGGCTTAGAGAGGCCTCACAAATCGGGCAAACGTTCATACCCCTATGTGGAAAAAGTCGTTTAAAGCACAGCACGGCAGAATTCCAATCAATGCAGCAATTTTGGCTGCAATTGGACATCGTTTCATAGCACACACACACACACAAAATAAATAAACAAAAAAATACAAATGCTGACGTGCCTGAGGCGACGTGCGCGGACACAAACCGGAGACTTTTTTGTTGCCTAAGCGAAAGTTTCTGCTCAACAGCTTGGCTTGAGGATGAGATTACTTAATGACACTTGATTTCTCTGTGACATGGCAAACCATACAGCATGAATAACAACAACAACAACGGATATCAACCCTGTACCTGGTTGGAGGTTGGTCACACTCTTGACTCGTTTAACTTTGTGGTGGATGGTCGGCCACGCGAACCCACAGGTTCCTCACGCGACCGATCGACTCACAGACCATTTAAGATTATATGTCAGCAGACAGTTTAAGTGTTACCTTGGTATCTCGTTGTCCGAGCAATATAATCAGAACAATAGTTCCTGTCTTAAACATAGAGCAAGGACCAAACTCTATGTCTTAAACTTGCAAACTTTCAAATCCAGCAGCGTTGGCAGGTCAAGGCTTTTGTATGCTAATTTCTGTTGTGGAAAGTACAGCCAAAACCGGCTTCATGTGGCTATTTATTCCAATTTAATAGCAAAATCAAGGTCATTGTTCATTTTAAGCCTTCATCCCATGTTATTCATTTACTAAACATCGTTAAAGCCGGTAGCAATAGCTACCTTGGTGACAGATGGGTTGTTATTAACGCTTCAGCGCCGATAACCTGACGATTATGTCCAGACATGTCCGATGTCGCAGAATCCAGCCGAGATAGCGTGGTGAACAAACGGCGTCGCACGAACGCACATGCGAGTACCACCACGCGTATGATCAGACCAGCCTGTAACCTATAACACCTCCCTCTCCCTCTCCCTCTCCCTCTCCCTCTCCCTCTCCCTCTCCCTCTCCCTCTCCCTCTCCCTCTCCCTCTCCCTCTCCCTCTCCCTCTCCCTATCTCCCCCTCTCCCTCTCCCTCTCCCTCCCCCTCTCCCTCTCCCTCTCCCTCTCCCTCTCCCTCCCCCTCTCCCTCTCCCTCTCTCCCTCTCCCCCTCTCTCCCTCTCTCCCCCTCTCCCTCTCCCTCTCCCTCAGGGAGCAGTCTTAATGGATCCACGTTAATCACGATAAATGCTGGATGATATCATAGAGAAATGAACACCCAGCAGATATATTTTACTCTTTTTATCACTCCGTGGGGATTTTCACGTATGTTGGTTATCAAGTTGTCCTGGTGTTGTCTGGTACGTGCCACACTTTGTCAGGAGTTTCTTTAACAAGTTTAGTTCGTACTATTCCGGTAGGGCCTTTATGCAAACCTCGAAATAATTTTTTTTCCCACTTAGGCCTACCCATGGCACCACTGTATAACTTACCCATTTCCAAAAGTCACTTACAGTTTCCAAAAGTTTCTTCCAAGTAAACAGTTCATGTTTTAAAAAAACGCCACAAATTTGTACTAATCACACCTTGCAGTATTTTGACACCAGCTACATACAGTGTACATGTATGCATACTGGAAATGACTTGAGAGTCTGGTTTCATTACTTTCACAGCACCATCAGTGACTGGCAATGTTGTTATGGGACATGACATAAAAAACATGGATCCACTTACCCAGCAACTTACCCACTTTTTGAAATCACTTACCGCCTGAAAAATCCACTTACCTCCGGTAAGTGGGTAAGCGGGAATTTCGAGGCTTGCTATATGTTTACTATTAGTGGTGGGACAGTTAACCGGTTAGCGAACTACGCGGTAACTCCATGCAGCACTAGTTATTATAGACAGGTTCAAACACTGTTGAAGCTGTGGTCATATATTAGCATGCACCTTATATTCTACACACCACGCAGCTTACTTCACTCAGCGGCAGATCTAGGGTGGCAAAACAGAGAGAATAGTGTAACAAGGGGTGACTGCAAAAAAGGGCTTACTCAAATATTTCCCCCTCCCCCAAGATCCGCCGCTGAATTAACTTGCAAAAACTGAGGTGTTAAAATAACACTAGTGGTGTCAACTGTTTCTTCCATGGTGTTTATATTGTGCGAGTTGCCTAATATAAACACCAATGGTGTAGCTTTTAACACCACAGTTTTTGCAGTGTAAGGGTTTATCAAGATCAATAGTTGAGGCAACAGTTCTTAGTAGATCTGGTGACGAAAGTCGCAAAGAACTATGGATGATCAACAAATTGCTATGACGATTAATATGGTTTGTACAATTTCAAGTAATAGTAATTTTAAAAACCTTTAAAACCAGTAGGCCTATATACTGTGTAAAATGGTTGTAACTACATTCATACTTCAGGCCTTTACGAATAAAGAAATGCCTAAATATGTATAAAAACCAACATGTGAAAGTACTGTAGCTTATTTCATCATTTTTTAAAGTTCACGAGAAAAGGTATGATGCATTCAGATTGTTTATATTAATTCATATAGGCCTATGGGATTTGTGTCTTCATAAAGACAGCAATAAATCAGAAATAAATCGGCAACTTTACACCAAACAAGATGTTTTTTACGGTGTTCATTTATGTTTTCAAGATAACCAATAGTAGGCCTAACTCAACATGATGAAAACAAGGTGAATGTCTTTATACTTATATCATGGGCAATTTGCCAATATTGTTGGTGAAATGGTTAGGCATTTTTACATGCCAATGTTTCTTTGGGCCACCTGCTTATTCCTTTTATTCCTCCCACTCTGACGCTATTACCCGGAAATCCCCAGAGTCTGATTCATACAATTACAAAGGAGAAAATTATTGTTATAAAATATTTCTAAAATCAGTAACATGAAAACCAAAGCCAGCTACTTTCATTGGCATGTTTGTATTCGACTTTTGATGAATTAGTTTTATTTATGTTCGAGTGATCACAAAGCTTTAACGTTTCTCTATTTAGTTGTTTCCTCCGGCCCCGGCTCCTATGCAGAGACCTGACCTAGAGATGGTGTGCCGAGTGTCAAATTTCCTCCCACAATGGGCCAGTTTTAGTTTTAAAAAAATAAATCCCCAATTCTATGGGGACACGGATTTATACTAGATACACATTGTCTTGTGCCAGGAATCTGTTCATACCAAGATCTTGCGTATGCACATGGACAATTCCGTGATAACACCAGAAGATGAATATGAAGCCCCACAACCAGTTAACATGACTTCTTTCGTGTCTCACTTCATGTGATTGCAAATAAATCTAAACAACTACCGTAACTTACCATTGAAAGTTTCAGCTCATTGCATTGTGTAGTTTTAACGAGAAAATTTATTTATTTATTTATTTCAAAATATTTAACCTGGGTAGGCCATTTACCTTCTGGTATTCTTTCTAGGCGCCCAGGAGATACAAAGTAATACAATACTATATAAAAAAAAATAAGTAAGAAAAAAAGAACATAGTTGATGTATTCAGAAATTTGGATCGCCAAACACGCAATCATTCTTACCTGTCATTTTGATAGATTTCCTTGTCAAAGTTCAGACAAATATACATTGAGGAAGAATACTAGATTGTCCTTAAAACTGATAGCACTTGAGACAAGATTTAAGGAATGTTTGATACAACCATAGCAAATAGACGGCTGCACTACGGTTGAATTGGCCGGGGGTCAGTGGGAGGTCAGTGGGATGTCAGTCGGAGAGGTCAGTCGGAGAGGTCAGTGGGAGGGGGTTAGGTCATCGGTTCCTTCTTTTTACTCGACCCCCTGCTTTAAAGGAACAATAATGGTCACGAACTCACGATCAGAGGAGACTTTCCGAACAGGGCATGGAATCGGTGTACTAGTATAAGATGAATACAGTGACTGAAAATTACCGACTCATTTGTGCACCAGAAACGGTAATATGACCTTATCATTTTCAGTCATCGAGTTAATCTAAAACTAGCACTCTGATTCCATGCCCTGTTGATCGTGACGATAACGGTTCTTAATTTTAACTGGCTGTTTTGGAATCGCCCACATGACAAAAATCCTGGCCATTGAGCTCAATCTTGAGAGATGACATTCCATTCTTTTTTGTTACAGCTATTAAATAACGGAATAATTTACCTACTATTAATGTGAAGAGTTCCACCAATCTGTCTACTTTTAAGCGACTTACTTGTTTAATGTTATCCCTCAACACAAGCTACATTTAGGGGAGCATAATTCGTTTTTTCTTTCTCAAATAACTTTTTAAAATTTTGATATCTCCACGGTTTTTTTCCGTAGTAGCGGTTTCTTTTTTTCTCTTTGTCTTTCCAATTTGCAAATTGTATTTGTATTTTTTGATGTTTCGATTATAAGGACCCCAATGGAAATAAGCCTATATGTTATTGTTATTGGCTTTTTGGGTTATCCTTGGATAAATGTTTTTCTCGTTTTCTCTTATCTTTGTAATGTGTTTTGTATCTTTGTCATCTTTTTATCCGAATAAATTCAATCAATCAATCAATCTCCAAGTTAGACCAAGTGTAGTTGGATAGGTTTGGAGCAACACATAATGCATTAGGCCTATACAACGTCTACTTTGATTGGTTTATGTGGTAATCATTTTTATGTTTATTATCTAGCTCTTCTGTGAAATATTACCCTTTAGATTAAGTAAAGACTGTTTGCGGTGACACCTTGTGGAAATTCTCAATTGAGTAATAATTAGTTCTACAAATAAACTGGAGATTACAACTCGACGTTTCGATCAGTATGCTCTGATCGTCTTCAGGAGATTATCCAAATCAGATTGTTGTTTTTTGTAAGAATCTATAAACTGCCACGCTCACATCAGGCATCCGACCTGAAAAGTCTATATATAGGGCATGTTCGTAACAAGTCTCAATTATGGTCAAATGTCAGACAGGTTTTGTATGTCTACTGAGCCAAAATATTTACAACAATTTCTTAGGTTTTGCTCAGAATCTGTCGCTTGAAATGTCGAAAATGTTGTACCGGTAGTTACTTCTTGCCCCTTACTTAAGTTCTCACGGTCAGCGTATGGCATATTCCTACCCTAATCCACCGTGCGCACGGCTGTTCGCCCCAGGCGAATAATGGCCCTTTGACGCGGTGCGTAACCGTAGGGGACTCTTTTTTACCAAAGCTTTCTGAAAAGTTTTCGCCGTTAGCGTCACCGGCAGATGAAATCTCAATAAAGAATTTCCTCACAACAGTTGATCATTTGTGGGCTTGTCATTCGCATGACAGAACACTGGAGAGTAAATATTCAATATTCTTCCATTCCCGGGCCGTGAATTTCAAAGCAAAGAGACTTGTGATTTAGCCTATATAATAATAGTATGGTTATTATTCAACCGTGTAGTAACGAACTGAGTTAAGCGTCACTTCTTGAGTTTCTGTACTTTTTATTTGTAATTTGCTGTGATTTTGATCAAATTAAAGAGCGATGCGAAATTAATTTACTCTTTTCAATAACTTTTCGTTTAAAATAAAAAATAATAATAATTATGATTTAACGTTTTATTTGCTTTGTACTGTGATTTTGATTATATTTGAGACCAATGCAAATTTGTATTGTACATTAATAAAAGACAATGTGAAAACGGTTATTGGAGACCCCATTATTCATTTCAGGCATGACAATTTGTGGACTCTCTTTTAGGCTATATGGTTCTAATAAAGGATCATCGTTGTAAAATAAATAAAATAATCAGACATTATGCCCATCTTGCGAAAACAAATAATTGTGTCAAAGTAAAATAATGCTTATATTAATTTATCATTTAAATTTGTAATATTTAAATTTGTAATAATTTAAATTTGTAAGAGGCCTATTTAGGTTTATAATGAAAACAAAAACAAAAAATTGTGTCAAGGTAAAAGAATTCTTATATTAATTTATTTCTCATGACCCAAATCAAGAAGGCCTATCCTTCGATTAAATTACTTCTTTTGCGATTTATTAGTCATCATTGTTATTATTCTGTCTCGACATACTTCTCGGCCGTCTGCCCGACACCCTCATCAATGTCTTCTAAAATGTCGGCATTGAGTCAAAAGCTTTTTGTAATTATAGTTTGATGATCATCATTGTGTTGAAACAAAACTTCTCCCACGTGTCTTCTTCTGTTTTGTCAGCGTGTTTTTGCAGAAGACAGTAAGGGCTTTTAAATTTCCCGGCCACACTTTGTAGAAGGCCCACTCACACGAGCAAACCTTGTTTCCGACAAGTCTGGTGTGCGCCGGTGGGCCGTGGCACGCAGACCGACGGGTGCGTAGACCCGTGCAGCCGCCAGTCGGCAACGGTTGACGGTGCGTCGGACGCCAATACCGTTAGATTACCTTGTTTGCGCAATTGGCTGCTCTTTTGCCAACTTTTCTCAATAAGAACGATCTCTAGGTAACGTTAGCATAGACCCATGATTTGCATGACGATTACATTGCTTAACGATGGGGTCCTTTTCCCATATAGAAATTAAATTGACTGAAAGTGGGCACAAAGTAATGCACCGTTATTATGCAAATCCCTGTAAAAAACAAAAAAAAACATGTACAAGCTTCAACTTATTTCGTTGTTGTCAACGGGAAAATGGTGAAAATACATTCATAAAAATTATCAGATGTTGTGCCTTCAAATAACAGCACAAAAAGTCGGATCCTATTATTATAGAATTTTAACTTGCCAATCTATTTCTATAACCGCCCCCAACAAAGTGTGCAAGAACTTTCATCAAGATACCGCAGGTACATCTTTGACAAGTACCGAATCCCCGACAAATTACCCGGCTGTTTGTTCAGTTGATTTGGCAACCGCTGGAGGGGTTATTGTCACCGACGTCTTCGGATGTCTAAGGCGTAACTCGGCAAACACCTTGGCAAAATAAATCGGCCGTCTGCCTGCCTGCCAGCCACGCGTACGACGCCCAGACGTTGTTCTGTGCGTGGAGGTACATGTAGCATCACAACTACCTCCATGCCAGTGCCAGTTAATACGGATTTGTTGTTTGTACGTTTCATCGTTGGTGAATGCCGGGTCGAGATTTCCTTTTTTCTTCACGATGTTGTCTCTGTCACCAATTGACGGATCCTGGAGGAGGTGGCATATACCCCTGTTATCGCCATGCATGTAAATTTACCGTACGTTTTTGTGTACCCCAAGTTGTTTGGTAGCCATGCCCTTTTTAGTACCGGGGTACAATGATTACCGTATGTACCCCGTCTCCTTTTCTGGATCTGCGCCATTAGTGTCACCCTGTATGTCAATTTTGTCGATCGTTCTGTACCCTGTGTCTGAATATGTGTCTCTGTTTGTCTGTCACCATTAATATCTGTCTGTCCATATGTTGGGCTGTTTGTCTGTGTCTCTTTCATTACAGTGTTCAACCTTCATTAATTATTTTATTTAATAATCCATCTCTGGTCTTGTCATCTTTGTAAAGTAAGCCTAGAAATTGAGGCAATTGAATAACTGTTTGGTCAGATTGTTTGTTTAAAAATTTTTAATTTGGTTCGTCGAAGTTATTCCTAATCTTTCAGTCCGCCTATCCGTTGTCGCACGCGCGCCAACACCTTGGTATACGCCACATCCCTTTCGATATTTTGCCGGCACGCCTGCAGCAATAGTATGTCGAACGACACCGGCCGTTGTACCAAATAAACACGGACCGGGCACAATCACCAAGGATTTGGCCAACGGGAGTTTTCTAGAAAGCTCCCGTTAAATGAAATTCCCATGACTTTGGAATAACAGCGAAATAAGTGTGAAAGAAAGGACCTTGTATGAACGATTTTGAGTTTTGTAAAAGAAACGACAAAAACCGTAAATCAGTCAAAGTAAAATAAATTATCAACAAGAAGAGAACCTGTATGTGTATTCATGTGATTCCAGTGTTTACAAATCATTAGGCCTAAGTGGACTTTACGATGATATTAATTACTATAAGACATAACGGTTCTTATGATGGCTTCAATCGACATGATTTACACCTCACATTAATCTATGTTGGAACAAAAATAAACCACTTACCGGTACTAGCTTCCACCATACGAAAGTAGTTAAGACAATGGTTGCTATATGTTTCAACGCTGTCATTTCACTTTTATGAAGACCGCATGCGGTCAAGCTGCCAACAGTTTATACCCATCAGAAACAGGCTAAGGTGCTGACAGTCAGCGTGAAATATGAAATCCATAATTTATATAGCTGGATATTTGATAGCTACTGGCAATAAAACAATGTTGCTCTAAAACTGTTTAAGCCGAAGTCTGCTTCTGCATGTATACCACCGAAGTCAACCATAAAAATTTAAAGATGGCGGTGGGTGAGACACGGCGGGTGCAAAACCCATGCATGGTTTTCTTAATACAGCGGTTGATCCCATAAAACGTAAACGCGTTATGATTTAATGTCATTTTAGCGAGCTCGGTTGGGAAGGCCCGCTTGCATGGACGCAGGGCCATTGGAAGCCAAGGCCTCATAAAATTCATTGCTCTTTGTGTGTCAGGGTAAAATTATCAACATTAACTTGTCAATAGTTGCCATACAGTTTAATGTTTATATGGTGGACAAATTACCGATAGCAGATATTATGCATCATGCATGCATATAATAATGTGTATAAAAGTGTATTGGAGTTTATTTGTTCTAAAGGGGAGTTACAACTTTGGTTATGATCAGATAAGCGAATTATTATTTTAAAACATATTTTGTGTAAAATTGTTAAATGAATCAATCATTTGGAGAAATAAGTTGATCTGAAGTGCTTTTATCTTAGACAACTCTGTACTTCATTCCAATGTGGAATTCCAAAGTGTCTGTCTCAAGAAGATAATTAATTTTGGAAATAATATCACTAATTTTGCTAAAACAAAAGCACCTGAAAAATAAATGTTTAATGGGATATACAGGTTGGTGAAATTCTTGCGTCGGGTGATAAACAACTGATTTAATTTTGCCCTACACCAACGTGTGTACAGCACTGCATACTCAGTGCTTTCCGAGTGTCTGTGAAAAAACTTCACAGGCGACTCGGGCGGGATTCGAACCCTAGTGCAGACATCTTAACCTCTCGACCACCGAGCTTGCCCGATGACGATTGGCCGGATAGAATCCTATATAGCAGTGGGTTCCGCGATATTTATAGATTGATGGATTGCTTAAAGGGATGCTTCATCAACTTTACACAAAGTACCAGTAAGTTTTATGGAGAACTGTAATAATTATGTTTTCGAGATTACACAATATGCATAATATCTATTGCTTTAAAGTTGCAATGAGATAGAGGAGTGGCCTCTATCATGGGCGGATCCAGAACATTTTTAGGGGGGGCTGAGAATCAAAAACAATTATTTTTCAGTACTACAAAAATTACAATGAAATAATCAAAGGGAGAGAAAAAAAGCACACTGTGGGAATGGGAGTGCGTTCTCCCCTCACCTCACCTCCCCTCTCTCTCTCTCTCTCTCTCTTTTTCTCTCCTTTTTTATTTTATTTTTTTAAATTTTATTTTGTTTAATTACGATTTGGGGGGGGGGGCTACAGCCCCCTTAGCCTCCCCCCCCCCCCCCCGATCCGCCAATGTCTATGTGGCTCAACACCATAGCAGGATCTTGAAGTTTTCAGGTGTCTGATACTTGTCCTGTTTTTTGTGCTGTCCTGTTTTTTGTGCTGTATATTTTATAAGATCGAATTTCATACACAATTTATTTTTATAATGGAATGAATCCGTCTTGAAACTTGAATTTAAAGGTTTCCTATCTGGGGCAAAACCTTCGTGGCCAATTAGATCATAACAGTGGTAATATTGAAGTCTGTTATCGCCTTGACTGGCGTAGGTGTACATCTTTATATTTAACGAGATTCCATGATCCTTGACCCGAGCTGCAATAATTTCGGCTGGTTTTCAATCACCACCTGTTCCAAATTTCTTTTTGTATCAGTCTCGAATTTTGTTTTATGTTCATTACATTTTGTTGATTTATGTGTGTCTTACTTTCAGATGTCCACATTCATTGTTGGATAGGATTGTTAGATGTTTAGACTTAAAGGGCCAGTACCGTCACAATCAGGGCAGACTTTCGACAGGGCATGGAATCGATGTCCTTGTTTAAGATTAACACAGTGACTGAAAATTACTTACTCATTTATGCAGCAGCAATGGTAATATGACCTTATCATGCGGGGTAATATGGCAGTCACTGAGTTAATCTAAAACGAGCATTTCGATTCCATGCCCTGTTGATTGTGCCAACACTGCCCCTTTAACGTCATACTTGAACTGTTTTTGGCACTTCGCATGGCTCATTATTTTAGCTTTGTCCCTATCTCCAGCTGTACCTAATTACGGACTGCTTGTCACAAAATGGTCTGTTGTTTTGAACATGTATGCCCATGTGCTTGAAGATACGGTACGGGCCTAGGCCTAGAATTGATAATCAAAAAAAGTCCAACTGAAAACTTACTTGGTGTAAAGCTTTTGATGGCATTAATTTTCCCTAGAAAGAATTTTGTCTGAGGTGCTGTCATACTAGGCCTATACGCCTGACATCATCCAAACATCAAGACGTTACTTTAAACGCTCCCTGTCTTAATATGAAACTCACTGATCCTTAAGCCAAGTAAGGGGTGGTACGTAGGTCGCGTGGCTCACCACCCGTCGGGTAGACAGGAACCCCCCTCCATCGTAATTACACTATAAACCGGGCGCGCTTATCCCCCGGTCGCTCGGCCGATAATTCCCCCGTAAACACGATCACTTACTGCGTCACGCATGGCACAAGACCGCTTTCAAAACACCAGGAAGAAATTTTACTAATTAATACCTCGATTTTTTTTGTCAAAAATCCACGGATGGTCATCGAAAATTTCTTATCTTATCAATTTCGCCTGAGGAATTCAAAGGAACCATGGAACACGTACCAGTAGGACGTGCGCCGTCTATTCGCCGTCTATTTGCTAATTTCCCTGGCGTGGTGACAGGGAGACGAGCCATAGTTTCTCGGTCATTTATAAAATCACGGACACAAAAGAGAACAGCTTCTTGCAGCCAGAGATTTAATTTCGAACCACAGTCCTATAATTATCCCGTAAAACCTAGAATTGAAAAATAATGCGAACAAATGCAGGGCACGGTGAAAGCATAAGTTGACTAATCTGACAGCTAAAAGGTTTCTAAGAATTCAAACAAGGACAGCTATTTCTGTGTGTGGCACATGCAAACTGAAGACAAAAACAGTCATAAGTGTTCATCGCAGTAGGGGGGTTCAAGACGAATGGTTGTGTCAACCAGCAGTGGTGATTTGAGCGGCTGTTCTCTTGAGTCAACATTACCCCGTCGCTCCCCCGCTGGTGGGACCGTGTTCCCCAGATATCATATCTCAAAAAGGGTGATAATAATTTCCGTGGAGGTTAGAGATGCTCCAAGGTTTTTTCAGAAATCAGAGAGCCGTGCGATTGTCAACGAAGACGGTGGTAAACACCTGGACGGATACAGAGTGGCAAAGATGAGGAAGGGCACAATGAATAGCAGGGTGTACACTTAACAAAAAGATACATAGGTCTATGGTAAAAGTGCATGTATGATGATCATGGGGGAGGGAGGGGACACGCCCCCTCCGACTTCTTGGATCCCCAAATTATATAACCTATGGTGGCATATCAGGTTATGAAGCTAGTTGATACACTTCCAGGGTTGTTTTCATGGGGAGGGTCCCCTTCTCACGAGAATTTGTGAGAATACGGAACATTCTCGTGACCTATAGTGCTTAAAACGTGTGATTACGATCAAGTACAGAGAACTGGTTCTTATATAGCATTGGCTTAACTGGCAAAGCTTTGTGATTTTGGTTGGTGAAATTATAGTACGGTAAGCATTACAATTATATCATATCGAAACTATTGAAAATTAATGGCTTAATTTAAAAGAAAAATTATTTTCTTCCCGTCAACAGCACATTAAAACAGTTCATTTCATGACAATGTCTGAAATGTCTATTTTTTGTTTGTTTTAACTGTTAAAATCTTTTGTGATTTTATCTTGTTTTATTGTCCTTATTTCTAATGTATTCAAAGCCTACCCATTGGATAAACAGGAGTGGTCTTTCTTGGTATATTGACAGCTATGGGTTTTAGCATTCAAACACACATCACAGAAAAGCACAATCTAAACATATTTTAGGCTAAACGTGTGAAAAAAATGAGTACAAGCCAAGTGTTTAGAAATGTGTTTAAATTCTAATCACCATTTATTTTACAGTGTATCGACGCTGTTATCTTCACAACCTTTCCTAGTTTCTAACCAAAATTTGAGTTTTAGTTTTGGATAATACTACAATTTCTTCAAACAAAATGTACGTTTTTTGCGATATTTTTGGCGCTGTTAATTAACACATTGGTGGTCACTTTTTGACGACGCGGTAATCAATTTATCAGTAATTTCTCATTGTTGAGTTCGTTTAGTGGACCCCAAATCTGGGTAATTATTAACTGCACCGCTGATGAAAGCTTCGCTCTGTCCCGGGGCTAAGCCGTAACAATGAAAGCATACGTCCCTGAATACGTGGGAACGACCCTGCGCCCCTAGTCCCATAATGGTACTACATGTATGACCACTTGCGTCCATTGTATGCCCCATTGTTTCCTCCGCGGCTTGGTATTTTTAAGGGCGGTGTTTTCTCATATTTAGCGGTACTGGTAAGTGGTTAATTAAGGGAGGGTGTGACGTCATCTTCTTTGAACATCACGGTCGCCACGGCAGTAAGAGATTTTTTTATTTTTTTATGAATGAAGTAGACTTGCCGTAGTCACTTTTTATAAGGAAATAAATACGTTTTAGGTCATTATATTTCAGATTGGGGTCGTGGTGGCAACCATCACACACACGAAAAACTAGGTGGTTGTTTTAAGTACCGTATTAATTTAATATAAGACCTGTTTATCCAATCCCCTTGCAGTCACACAATCTTTTACAGGGAGTCGATTCGAGTTGAGGTTAAGACGAACATTTCGATCAGTGTATTTTCAAATTCACGAATTTCAAGAGAAAGTATTTCTGGTATGCAGGCTTTCGATGCACGGTCAAAGTAACTTCTGTTTGCCAGATTATTAATTAATTAATTTAAAATGTTGGGGGTCGTTCAGGGTAATGCAGCATTTATGAAAACTGTCACAGAAAAGATTTACTCTCCATTACCTCTGCTCATAAAAATACAAACACGTATATGTACAAGCTAAAACTGTTAAAATTAAAGTGTATTTCACTTGATCACGAACCCTGTCCAATATAAAGAAATGTTAACTGTTAGTGACTGTTGAATAATTGAAATTTTATTAAAAGTGCTGGTCTGAGCATCAGAAGGTGGAACAGAACCGGATAGGATTACAAAGAAAGAAAGAAAGAAAAAAACAATCATTTCAGAAAATTTATTGTACTGAATCTCTCATTATGCCTAATGGAGTTCGCGCTTGAATGTTGGTACCTATCATGAGCCTTCCTGCATGTTTCATTGTTAGATTTCTGTCATTAGATTATTCTATTATTAGAATGGGGACATACCATTCCATAAATATGGCACTTGAATATTTAACGAGACTTCTTTTATTGTTCTGATGATGTGATGTTTTGCCCGTATAAAACGATGACTTGTATACCGTGGGAAGATATCCTATTGGCGAAGACGTATGGCCCATCAAATCGATTAATAAAAGTGGATTGACAAAATACCTTTTTGTCTACAAGACAACCGGCCAACATTCTTATACAATAGTTCGTCTTACCAAGGGGATTACGACAGATTAATTGGATTAATGAAACGGATCTATTTATCGTTTTGTGTGTTTTTTTGCCATGATGTTTCCTAATTTTGTATAGGTTCTGTAACATTTCCGTGCGATTGTATTACCTGGGGCCACTTTCATGGAGCTGCTTAGCAGATTTCTTTGGTTACCAGCCAAATTGTATTCATTTTGGCTGGTAGTCTGTTTTATATTGCTTAGCGAAAATATTCGCTTAGCAAAATTCTTTACTTAGCATCTCTGAAATTGGCTCCTGGTTTTGAAAACAAAAGCAATGTTGTCACATTGATGCTCTGTTTACCGTTGTTTATTACATGCCCTGGTTCCACTACATTTAATCACAATGTGTGTAACGCGAGTGCCCATTTATTCGTAACTTGTAACGGCGCAAATAACAGCAGCGACTCAGAATGGCCTTTGTTTTCAAGACTCCGTTATAAAATTTTCACAGAACATAACAAAATAATCATATTTCTGGCAAAACAACTGTGGACAATATTGTATTTTCAAGTATTAATGTAAAACTGAAAACAAAGCAACACGTCACTCAGGAACAAAAGTGGGAAACCACTTTTTGTTCGAAATTGTTTATATATATTTTTTAAATTTCCTATTAAATATTAGGAAATTAAAAAAATAAATGTCTGTTAAAGGTTTTTCGATATGTGCCCCCATTCTTGAATCTAGAAACTTACAAATTGAGACAAAGACAATATTTACAAAAAAGCTCTCAGAAATTTGCCATTTGTCGAGTTAAACATTTTATTTGGGTTCAAATACCAACATTATAAAACATTTAAATTGGGTCTATGCCTATTTTCAGAACAATGTGTCCTAAATGGAACAAAACAAGCAGAGGTTCCATCTTTAGATTTGAAATTCCTCGTGTAGACCTCTTTATGGGAAAATGCACGTTTGATGCCAATGATTACAAATCTGAATCGTAATACACGTACCATAAATCATTCCTCTGTGCTTATGTTGTGACATTGAACTACCGTGCACACGTGCGCTGGTACCCAAAGGCTGTGCCACAAGCCGACAGGGTGAATCGCGCTTTATCAAAAGTTCCAAGTTGCAAACAAATTGGATATAAATCCATTGTGCAGGCGCACCGTCGGCAGGTGAGTACATAAGTGTGTTGGTAACTTTATTTGTGATGTTACAAAAGTCACACGTGCATACAGGTGTGGAGCAATGTGGCCGGCACGCGAGTTAGAGTTAAGCCTTTCCGGCTCACCCCACTTTCACACGCTCCGACACACCCCTGCACGCGAAATGCACAAGACCTGGGGGACCAACGGCACGCGTAGAAGAATAGGTATTGGGCGAGCCTATTGTGACATTTGTCGGGGACAATCTCGCCTCACCTCGCTGGCATTTAGTATTTGTTTTTACAAATCCTGCTTGCTATTCTGTGGACAGCATGCTGCCTCTGCGGTTTTTCATTTCCATTGTGTGGTAAAATTTTCCCATGAAATTTGGGTTGCTATTTTGTTTTGTGTGACCTAGGTGCACAGCCAATGAGACAGATGAAGTGGGAAACATATACGGGTCTTTTGTGAGTGTACAGTCATTGTTTGGCCGCTCTATGCATAGGTAGGCATGCCACAGCCTGCTATCTCAAAATGATAAGGATTTTTTTTATTTCCAACTGTGTTTTCATTAAAAGGATTCGGTTTTACAATTCAGCAGATCCAAGAATAGGGTCTTCATATCCCAAGGGGATCTTATAAACTAAGTGGACGCGATAATTTTGAGTTTGTTTGCTAAAATTACAAGCTTCTAGTAGTTTCACAATTGTTAAGTGTTTATTTATTTGATGTCCATTTCAAATTTACCAGATGAAGGGTGTAAATGGAAATAATTATATCTCAAACCGGTGAGGTGGGAGTCCATGGTGCTGATTGATAGGGAACATGGTCATGAGTGACAGATTGATCCTAATTAAGAATGTGTGGTAAATTCTCAATTTTACCACATGGTTGTCGATCAAGTCACAAGTGCAGTTTCCCACACCCCTGGGAATTTAACGCCAATTTGGTATGTGTTCTCTTTAATTCCGATGCCTTACCCAAATTATTAAAATTAATTCACTTTCCTTCGCATAACTCCTGCACAACATTACTGACCCCCAAGGTTGGCCATATGTGCCCCCTTCAATCTTGTGTGATTCCTCTTGTCTCATTTAGGATCACAGAAAGGATCCGTCTTAGCTCATTTACCACTATACTTGGCGGCGCAGGTTCTCGTGATGTGAATACGTTTTGCCTGTACTACTACTGGCGGAATTCGTGTAAGGCACGAGTCGAGAGTGACGAAGTAAAGCCTTCTACCAACAGAGGGCGCTGTAATAGAAAAGTTGCTCGATGCTCGTGCAGCGACACGTGTTCCAAACATTTCGACATTTGTAAAACCATGTAGGCCCTATACGCTGTTTGGTAAATTATCTGTAAATACATACATACTTATGTAAGAATTAAAAGACATTTACAGAAACAAAACCTTTTAATAAATAATGAAAATGCATTCAGATTTTTTTCGTATGAATATGGAAAAATTAGTAGGGAAATTATTTCAATATACTATTTGCTAAAAATGATTGCATCAAAGGATGTACGATCAACTATATGGCTGATAAGGTTTATGTCAAACTGTGATTGAGTTGTAGTGGCTTCACAGGCGCGGATCCAGGGGGTCCGCGGGCACGTGCCCCCCGGGTAAATTGAGTAAAACAAAAAATTTAAAAAAAAATTTTAAAGGGGAAAAAAATAATTAGTTAGTCTACATTTCGTTTGCAATCGGTAGTCTGTGATCGGGTGCAAAGCAAGCTAGTCTGGTTTCTTGACCCGATTCCTCCACGTCTATAAATTGTTCCGTTTCGTCTGAAGAAGGGTCGGGGTGCTGTGTGGAAATTACAATCGCCGATGTCAATTTACTGTCGGATTCTACGCCAGTACGCATAGGCCTGCGAAGTACGATGAGTCTTGCAGCTGATCTGCCGATGGTTTTAACACAGGGCAAGGAACAGTATGAAATCAAGCCCTTTTTTGAAAATTTCAACTGGACTGAATTAAAACCAAGAAAAATTCCGGATAAATTAAAACTGAAGTCAAAAACTGCAAATTAAATGCCAAAAATCGGGGAGGGAGAAACTTATATTGTTGTAGTCATGACATCGCTAAAATAATGGCTAAAAATAATGGCTAAAATAATGATATATATATATATATATATATATATATATATATATATATATATATATATATATATATATATATTCTCCATATAATCTTGAAAACTTTTGCAAAAAAAGTCAGGTGAAACTGGCCAGGAATCGCCTCAGATTGCACCACAGAGCATCCAGAATCCAAAATTTTCCGGGGCCCTTAAGTGGGCCCCGGACCCAACGCCGTAAGGGCTTCGCGCTTCGCGCTCGCATTTAATAATAATAATAATAATAATAATAATAATAATAATAATAATAATAATAAAGATTTGCTGGGCGCTTAAGGCGCGAAAACAAAGAGAAAAAAACATGATTACAAACAATATACAATGTTAGCATAGGAAAAAAAATTTTTCGTGTTGGGTGTGCCCCCCGTCTAAAAAATTCCTGGATCCGCGCCTGCTTCAATTTATGATTTCCTAATGAAAGACAAGCCGAGCATGTGAAAAGTAGGAAATTACAGGAAAAGTATACAACATTGATAATGATGGCAAAACTATTTGAGTATACTAGAGAGATAGATATATAGATATATATACACTGAGCAAAAATATAAACGCCCCATGTTTCAACCTGACCCCCACCGTGTCCACATGCATGTCCATGATTGCCAGACGCCACTATCGTGTTCTAACGGACAGTAATCTGTAGCATATTGAACAACAAAATGAATTTTGTATGATTTTGCAACCTCTAAGGCTAATAAAAGTTTCAAAGTGCCACATGGGGCGTTTATAATTTTGTTCAGTGTATATAGATAGATATAATATGCCTATAGATAGTCATATACATTAAACAAAAACAGTGCTTAAGATTATTATTACGTTGTGATTGTTAATGAGACAATAGCGAGAATGAGAAATTCATTTCTTAAGGAATTCATTCTCATGTGGAATTAAGGTCTGAATTAGAATAGGGAATTACTTCTCTTTTCTTAAAAATGACACTCGGCATCCAATTATTTCACCGAGGTTAATATCATCATCAACCTAACACGAAGTTTCACATTACATTTAAACTCTATTTAATTTTAATTTTATATAACTCATTTTATACCTTAACTATAAAAACGTTGGGCAACATGGGGTTGGGTAAGGTAATTTCTCCCAGAATTGGTCAGTATTTACCACAACTGTTCACATTATTTTGGCAAATTTTTTTCCAACATTGGGCAATGGTAAACCAACTGTGTAACCTGTTGATATGTTGACCAGTGTTGGGCAACATATCAACCGTGTTTGCCTTTACAACCACTACACGTCTGGAAAAAAGTTTTAAAAAGTGGTAATCTACTCTCTAAATGTAAAAGAGTGAAAACCACTCTTTCAAAGAGCTATATGGCGGACAAGTCATTTTGGAGTGGATAAAGAGTACAATTGGTAGTGTATAAAGAGTGAATTGGTAGCCTTTTACTGTATTTTTCAATCGAATCAGAGTGGGTTTCACTCCAAAAAAGACTTGTCCGCCATATGTAGCTCATTACAAAGAGTGGTTTTCACTCTTTTACATTAAGAGAGTAGAATTAAAATGCACATGTTTGAGGGAAATTATTAGTCTTTATACTAGCTGAGTCGACTGGACCGTAATTCAATGTGGGCGTGCGTGTGGGAGTTGCACCACTGGCGCCAAGCACGTTTGCTTCGATACTGAGAATGGGGATCGAAGCGAACACAAGACCGAACTGACCGCTAGATATTGCTGGTCATCCGTGAAAAACAAATATAATAAAAAAGAAAAAGAGCAGAGATTTATTGTCATTAAGTCAATTAATTAACGTGTGGAGTGACCAGTGATGTGAGAGTTACATTGGACGAATTGGGCCTTATGGTTCATTATTGGTTGTATTTAATAAGATTAAATACAAATCTGTTCATTATACAGGGATCTCTTTGACACTGAAACCGCAACAGGTTGCCTGGGGCAGGCTGTATAGGTAAGCAGATCAAACATTACGTTTGCTTCGTTACTTTTAAATATTTTCTGAGCTTGGTTCGGACAAAATTAATCAAAACCAAAAATAACAAATACAAACAAATTAAACATATTCAGGATTTGACACAAGCAGGCAGGTATCTAAACAAAAATCTACCAGTCCGACAGGTGTTTTACCACCGTAAAGCATATCGTCTTGCAATAGGCTAGTGCTGTTATCTTATGTTGCCCGCCAGCCGGGTTGGTATTTCAGGTTGTACAAGCCTGACAATTTGCCCGCCCTCTGGTAGCAGGTGGGAGGGTGTTTAAGACCACCCCTAGCCATGTCTTTAACTGTTCTACAGAGTTGGCCGCTGTAAGTAAGTAAGCTCCTTTTGGATAGCTTCTTCCCTAGAACAGCATTACAATTGGAACGCCCTTATAAATAACCTTACCCAACCCCATGTTGCCCAACGTTTTTACAGTGTAAAAATTATTAATTTTTAATTTTACAAATATAGGGGAACAACAGGCCTATATACCGTATTGTATTGAATAACATTATAATGAATGTTTACACATCTGGAGACATCTAAGATAAGGCCAAAAAAGCATCCGGTTTCTGGTCATCGGTCGGCTTCTAAATCGGCGCGGTGACGCGCTTTTTTATTTATTTATTTTTTGGGGGGCCATCTTTTATGAGAAATACGTGATACATTGTATACGCGGGGACCAAATTTCCCATATACAAAGTATGGTGGCTACGAGAGGCTTCACAAATCGTGCAAACGTTCGTACCCCTATGTCAAAAAGTCGTTTAAAGCACGGCACAGCACGGCAGAATTCCAATTGATCCAGCAATTTTGGCTGCAATTGGACATTGTTTCATAGCAAAAAAACAAGGGTCTGACGCGACGCCCGCGGAGACCAGAAACCGGGGACTTTTTTGGCCTCCGTCATATTATTTCATCATATTATTTTTTGGGAGCTTATCAATAGAATATGGTGGCTTAAAGTCACATTGCAAAGAACAACGAACGTGTTTGGAGTTTCGAAATCACCAAACCTTACGTGAACTCAAGCTACTTATAAATATGACTATTTATAATTACTTTTATTTATTTATTGGCTTATTTATTTATTGGCTTATTTATTTATTTATGACCGTGTTGCTGGAAGGGATGGGGGATACGGTGGGCTGCACGGGCGCTGCCCGCTGTTCCTGTCGCCAGGCCTGCTGGCATATGAATCTGGGTTGGCCACTTGAGAATGTTGGGCATTTTGTAAAGTTTGATTTTAATTGTTACCGTAACTTCTGTTCGCTTTGTATGACGGCGGCCAACTAGAGGCGGATTTTCAATTGTTCGAAGCGCGTGACTGGCGTCAATAAAAGTAGACTATCCATACGTGGATTGTTCCATACTTATAGTAAATCAAAATCTAATTTACAATATAATTGCTGATATCTTTTGATCCGGCATTTTTAAAAAACAGATTGCATTGTGACCCTAAACAAACTATCACAACTGTACTGTTCTGCGGTTTGTGTCTGTATGTGTAGCCCACTCAACTACTTGTGGGTGAGTTGTCCAGTTACCATATCAATCAAACCTAGGCGAAGGTCTGTTAACTCCCTGCCCGTGCTTTGCAGATCTTTGTTTCCTCGCGTGTGTCATTCCACGTCACTGTAAAACGTGACAGGTGAACGCGGTGTGCTCACCGTGTGCGGCCCGCTCGCCGGCCTCTTGCAGCTCGTGCTTCAAGCCCCGGGGCGGGCGGCACACACGACTGGTTGGGACTGGGAGACCGCGCTGCACCGGCCGGGTGAATACGATTGCTCCACTCCACGGGAAGCCCATTGTTTCCAGGGCAAGTATGGTTGCGATCTCCGACTGGGTGTATTAAAAAACCACCACAAATAGGAGAGAAATTCAAAAGGTGGCCTTTAATGTTCTGAGACATGCACACTTACATTGTGGGCAGGTATGACACACGCCACAGACCAGTCAGTCTAAAGTGATTCGATTTAACTATTAATTTTGTCCCAGGGCTTTGTGACAAACCATGTTTTATTCCCCGACCCAACGGGGGAACTGTATTCATAATGTGAATTAAATGAGAGAGGTATTAAAATCAGATGAGGGGTGAATAATGATTTATATCTTTACGGACCCCATATGCCAGCTCGCCCGAGCGACCGACTTTCAATCCTTGCATTGTATTGTCGCTGCATGCATGCTAAAATTTAAAAAGGAACCACTTTTGGTCTATTAGAATAAAAACAAAACTGATTAAGTATTCCCTGCTGTTTATGATTAGTGTGAGTAGCAAACAGATTAGACAGTAATTACTGGTTTCTTTTTTATTCATACGCAAATTTGTTTAAAAATGTATTTACTTAATTTTTAAAATAAATTTTATTATTATTATTTTATTGAAAGCAGTTTGAGTTTCATGTTTAAATAGGTCACATTTAAATACATCATAACAACAGGCCGGCAGCAATGTCATTAAAACATATATGAATACATGTCGATATTCTATTCGTATGTAATCTAAAGTATAACGTCTGTCGTGAATCCGATATATTCGAAGTTGGGAACCAGGCACCAGTTGGGTGGGGACAGCCAAAGTAAAATACCGGTAACCTTAAGCAACGGATCCAATACAGTCCAGAGGTTTATGTTTAATTCACTACGAAAGATGGAACAAACAATTAATTTTCCACCTCCTAAAATGTTTTAAATAAATGTAAATAATTTCTTTTTAAAATAATAAATAAATACATAAGAAATAAAACATAAATACATACCTGTGAAATGAAATATGAAATAGACATTAATAATTAAGATCATCATGTCTGGTGAATTTCTGACTCATTAAGTACAATGTGCACGACCTCATGGTCCATCCTCTTTGGTCTGTCCACAAGAGCAAACTGGCTTGCTTAAAACAAGTATGACTATGCACCTTTTAGTAAAATGTCTATAAATGCATCCATACTTTGCAAAACCTAGTCTGTGGAAGTTTCATCTTATTTCGTTGTGTCCCCAAACAAAGGAGAAAATGCAATCATATTTGGTTATATTAATTTTAACGTAGAAAAACATCATCGGCTGATGATCTATTTCAGATTTGAATACTTTTCGTTGCTCGAAAATGACAACATTTCAGATGGAATAGTCTCTCATAATGTTTGGAACGATTACCATCTTAAAAACCAAGTCAGTTTTTAGATAGTTCGCCCAGTGTATCGGGTTTTATCAAAAGTGTAAACATTTTTAATACATCTAACACTGTAGTCAGACAGATCGATTTGAAAGGCAGTATAAACCATTGGTAATTACCCATTAACAAAATAACCGAATAATATTATAATAAAATATAGAGAATTAGCTGTTGCAAACTGCTTACCAACCTAAAGGACCTGTAGTATACATACAAAATAATGGTTATGGCCTTACGTTTCGAACCCAGCAGGTTCTTTCTCAGAAATTAGTTGTTAGAGAATTAGCTGTTGCAAACTGCTTACCAAGCTAGGACCTGTAGTATTCATGCAAAACAATGGTTATGGCCTTACGTTTCGAACCCAGCAGGTTCTTTCTCAGAAATTAGTTGTTAGAGAATTAGCTGTTGCAAACTGCTTACCAACCTAAAGGACCTGTAGTATACATACAAAATAATGGTTATGGCCTTACGTTTCGAACCCAGCAGGTTCTTTCTCAGAAATTAGTTGTTAGAGAATTAGCTGTTGCAAACTGCTTACCAAGCTAGGACCTGTAGTATACATGCAAAACAATGGTTATTGGCCTTACGTTTCGAACCTTGCAGGTTCTTTCTCAAAGGCAAAAATAGAATAATAATATAACATGAAAGTTTACTTGATGTGGGATTAGTAAAGATACGGGTACTATCAGCACTTGAAATCTATCTGTCTGAGGTGAAATCATTCTGGTGAAAAAAGTCAACATTTTCTGCACTGAAACTGTATTAGTAATGTAGATGACTGTAGATCGCAAACCGTACATAAATTTCACAATATCATAAAATTGTGGACTATAATTCAGCTGCAACTTTCACATATCATCCCTAATTTGCCATAGTGACCAATCCCGAATTAAGTTGGCATAGTGACCAATGCGATATTGGTCACTTTGCCAAATTACAAAAATAGCCAGTTAGAGCATTCGTCATTTGAATGCATGCTCTGTCTCCAAAACTATAAGGAATACATGCATGTGGATTAGATATAGGGTAGGTCTCTTCCTGAATGTACTAATAGGCGGGAAAACTTAAAATTGAAAAAAGTCGGATTGGTCACTGTGGCAAATTAGGGACGATATACAACGTTTGCTCCTTATTAGTCCGAGTGCGTAAATATCTATTCAGAAAGTTACATATTTTAGACATGTGATTACCCGTTTGGCTGATAATAATAATAAAAATTAGCCCAACCTTGATTCTGAATATAAAGCCCATGCAGAAGGAAATATATTAAACATCTGAAAAATGAAAAAGAAAAAAGTTGCAAATAGTTAGTTCATATAAATAAGGAAAATTGACTGTTTAAAAACCCATAAACTACTTGCTGATTAAAGATAGTCTTTGCAGTGTGTGAAAGAAAATAATTGTGGCAAAAGGAAAATCAGTATGGCCAGCTCAAAATGAAGTGAAAGGCACAACAGAAAGAAAAAAAAACTGTACTGTCAAATTCCCTCTCTTTACAACAATTTGTTATTGATTGACCGAGTTTTCATAAAAGGTCATCTAGACTACGAGTTCGACCGACTAAATGTGATCAATAATCCTTTCATCTTATTATTGATCATATAGCCTGGATGAAACTGGCTCTTCTCCCATTGAAATGATGCGTTAGTACTGTCGTCTGGTTGGTACAATGTCTTTATTATCGATCAAGACAACACAATGGAGTGGAAAAATGAAGAAAGCGCTTCCAGCCACCTGACCAATCTCATGCAAGGATAATGACTGTGCAGTATAGAGTTCACCATAGGACATGTTTTGTCTGGGTGTTGCTGCATGATGGTACTTTTTGGGTCAGTATGCGCCAACGCAGCTGCCATACTTTCGTTGTCTGGTTGTTGGTCAATGTCAAACTGAAGATGTAATGTTTAATTTCAGGCAAGTGATTGACAAATAATCAGTTCAATTATGCTCTATTTTAGGTTTTCATTGTGACAGGGAAGGCCTCAATTGAAGATTTGAAGACGGCACTACTAGACACTTATCCAGAAATTCATCAAGGGATGGGGCGGCATAGCAATCCTGTTGGTTAGTATGACGTATTCCAACATAAACCACGCCCACTTCGCACGTGCTGGCTCCAATGATCATCAGAAGCCCATTGGAAATGCATTGACCACCCTTATCTTTGAGGATTTACGCAAGAAATTAGAAAGCTTGCCTTTAACCTATGTGTTGTAAAGATTCAAAAACTTACTAACAATTTGCCTCAAGAATAACCTTTGAACGTTAACATCAAATAATTTATGTTAATTACACACAACGGCATGCCAGTTTTGGAACCGAAAGTAGCGAAAAGCAAGATGAAATCGTCAAGGATAAGAGTTGATCGCGATTAATGTTTTGCAAAAGATTGAAATCTTACCATTTCAGCAATGACTTGCATTGTAATCTAAGCCCAAATAAGGACTCCGTCTCGGTATACACCAAGTACACGAAGGTGAAAGTTCAGCCTGGGCTAATTGTAATCGTGAGAAACATGAAATAACATTTCTCACTTTATGTAATAATACACAGTGGATTATTCTTGTTTCGTAGCCACACGTTGAAAAACGAGTGCACATGCCGTCAATACGCGCGCATATGACGCACGCTTATGACACATCTGTACTACGAAGAAGATTGGCGTGCTGTTTGATTGACAAGCTTGATTGGAATATTGTAATAACAAATAAAACCAAGTTTTTACATGGTACACTCACAATAAAAGAGACTGTATTTTGAGAAAGCTGAAGATTGGCACTTCGTTGGTGTCCTCGTGACAATTGGGGAGAGTGATGATATTTCTGAAAAGGAATCTATCATTTACATCTCGCTATATACACTACAAAAACTAGCGTGTATAGGACAAATCACACAAACACCATCATGACAGATTCAAGTTGATGTAACCTGGAAAAATGGTTGACCAGGGTAAAACAATGACAGCGATAGGTAAAATGAGAGAAGAACCTGGATCTAATGATAGGGTCGCGAACTTTCGCGAGAGAAATAACGTTTCCTTTAAAAATTTATTAAGATTCCTCAAACTAGTTAACAAGTAGACAATTAGAGCCTACTTTATTTTTAAATCTGTAATATTAAAAAATTGATATACTTAACGGGGGAACCTCCCATTTTACTCAGAAGCTGGTAATGGTATCAGTAGAAAAACTATTTTCGGTTTAGGTTTTGAAAAGTTAAAATATTGCCAAACATAGGAAGTTCCTATGATGTTCTATAATGACACCTACGCGGCGCCTTTTTTTTCTACGCGGCGACTTTTTTTTTTACGCGGCGACTTTTTGTTTTTGGACGGCGACTTTTTTTTTTTGGACGGCGACTTTTTTTTTTACGCGGCGACTTTTTTTTTTTGGCGGCGACTTTTTTTTTTTGGACGGCGACTTTTTTTTTTACGCGGCGACTTTTTATTTTTGGACGGCGACTTTTTGTTTTTGGACGGCGACTTTTTGGTTTTTTTTGTCAAAAAAAAAATTTCGAGAGTGGAAAAAAAAAATTCGAGAGAGAAAAAAAAAATTTCGAGAGAGAAAAAAATAATTCGAGAGAGAAAAAAAAATTTCGAGAGGGAAAAAAAAAATTCGAGAGAAAAAAAAAATTTCGAGAGAAAAAATAATTCGACAGAGAAAAAATAATTTCGAGAGGGAAAAAAAAAATTCGAGAGAAAACAAAAATTCGAAAGAAAAAAAAAATTTCGAGAGGGAACCAGAAAAGAAAAATTTCGAGAGAGAAAAAAAAAATTTCGAGAGAGAAAAAAAAAATTCGAGAGAAAACAAAAATTCGAGAGAAAAAAAATTTAGAGTGAAAAAAAAATTTCGAGAGGGAAAAAAGAAGTCGCCGTCCAAAAACAAAAAGTCGCCGCGTAGAAAAAAAAAGGCGCCGCGTAGGTGTCCATTATAGAACACCATAAGTTCCTGTTCCACAGTAATACGCATAATAACTGTCATCTTGATGTTGAATCATAAATACATTTTTTGTTTGAGTGTCCACTATAGGCCTACAAGGACCTAAGGAAATGTATGTTTCATGACATTATCAAACAAAATGATCACCTTTTTAACTGGCGAAGAAAGACTGAATTTTCTTATGAACTCTTCAGATGAAGCTTTCATTAATTGCGTTGCCAAAGATATATATATTTTTATTTACTACTGGTATGTTAAAAGAAAATCAAAATGTATAAGTATATGCTCTCTGTAAACCTTCCTTCCAATGCAATTGTTGTAGTATTGCTTATTTTGTGTAATGATGTAACCCTCCCTGGGGTAAAAGGGTTTGTTCCAGATTCGGAATAAAATGCAAATGCATTACAATAACGATGACAATGACGATGACGATGATGATGACGACAATGACATAATTTAACAACTGAGGAAATTGTCTCTGTAGTTGGTGACTTTTTTGAGTATTACGGATACGGTCTTTTTATTAAAAGTATCCCAGAACTGAGATAGGCCTATCCGCAGTTTTCTTCATCCCTTGTTTCCTTTACCGGAATAGCAAGTCCAAACCTTCCCCAATTTTCTCCATGAGCAAAGATTCAACATCTGGATATTTCTGTCCCTCAATTGTATTCCTATTTCATTTCGTTTAGAGTGCTATTACTTTGGTCTTTGTTGCCAAATCGTTAACTGCCGCGATGCAACGCGCAGGAACACTCCTTGAGGGCTCTTTCCGCCGCACGCTTGTCCCGGTTGCTTAAGCAGTACAAAATTGCCTGCAGTTTTTGTCATACACGCCATTTTGTTATCAGACTAGCTATCGGCATAGCCAACATTGTATTTATTTTAATAAGTGATTTACAAAATGCCCCGTCAATTTGTATTATGAATACATGTATGTTTTCTGAACATTATAAGACCAATTTCTGACGGGTGACTTTGGCTTTTGATGGTTCATACCTTTTATCAACGAATCAACGAAAATTTGATAGTTGAGAGACGGAGTGGAACGCGAAGAATGGGGGTTCGTTGCTTTTAGCGCAGGTGGCCATTTTCTGAGCAACTGAAAAAATATGTTGGTGTCAAAAGCGAAGTATAATTAATTTAGGATTTTCGATGTTCCTTTTGTAAGCAAATCGACATGGTTGAGTGAAATCATGTTGACATTTACCAGTGTGTTTGTGCTCCAGATTGTGATTTATAACCCTAAATAAAGAAAAACGTGCGCTTATATAAGTCGAACGGGTCGCCAATCATTACACACAAAGGAATTTTAATTTTTAAAAACATTTGGTAAAATCAGTAGTTATACACACAGAGAAAGTGTTACACAGGTTATGTAAAATCTTACCCTGTTTTAGATGTTCCTGATGAACCTCCTAATAATTAAATGGCCATCTTCACGATTAACAGGGCAATGGAATCGAAATGCTAGTTTTAGATCATTTTATAATAATTTAAAAAATAGATAATAAATGCCATAATGTTCCACATGATAAGGTCATATTACCGTTGATGCTGCATAAATGAGACATTAATTTTCAGTCACTGTGTTAATCTTAAACTATAGGACTTTTAACTACATCCAGCAGAAACCTTAGAAATTCCCATATCTTGCCAAAATACAGAATTCAACTGTTCAGAAATTCTTTATATTTATCGTGCTGCAATATTTATTCAGTCTGATAGTTTGGAGCCTCTAATATAGTCTTGTGTTTGTTCATTTTATGTATTAACCTTTTAGTAAGTAATCTTAATAACTAATATTTGATCACATTTATTTATATTTTTAAATGTAGACTATTTTGTACTCCTTTTTATAAATGTTTTTGATATTTATACTGGTTATCAAATCAGAAAGACATCGATTCTATGCCCTGTGGAAAGTCTGCTCTGATTGTGACGATATTGTCCCTTTATTAAGTTAAAACTTTACCAAACAGGCGTTGTGTAAAATGTTACCTAACAGTTGTATAACGTATTACTGGTGCATGCCAGTTAGGTAAAATCTTTCATACTTGTGAGGTACAGGACTAAATGGTTTACCTCTATTTTGTGTAAACTGTAGTTAAATATTACTTTTAATGGGTATTTTGTTTTTCTTACATTATTGTTTGGTAATAGGCCTATGGGAGTTTTGTTTTGTAGCTGGCCCAGTTATAACTGTAATGATTTCCTCAACTACCTGAGCTATTTGAAGGTTAAACAAATGTTGAATTTTTAAATATTGTTCTTCTCCTTAGTTCAGGTTAAGCCGATTGACAGCTCATAATGGCCGCGACACTACACGCATACACATGTACTTGCACAATGACTTGTAGTTGTGTACGAAGCGATCGTCGCTGGGCGTATATATGCATCATGTATGGCACATGATTTCAGTACACTGTACGAACGCTGAACGCTGCATGCTGCGTAAACGCTGCATGCTGAGTATATCTCATCCCACAAACGATTCAGGCATAACCTTAACTAATGAGACGAACAATAATAGCTTAATTACTCAACATTACTGTTTACCTTCAACCGCCCTCAGTCAGTTGACGAAACTCCCACTGCTGCGACATTATTCGCCTTCGTGTTCTTCATCTTGAATTTGACGTTGAATGGGTCACCGCGCCTCGTGGGGGACTTTACATAAAAGTCATGTCTTTTATACACTTTCGTAGTCAAATTCTACTAAACAACTGTAACATTTCTGTATAACATACGTAAAACTTACACAACACGGGTAAAGTTTAATTTTTACTCTCGAATTATGTATTTTTACATATACAAAATAGATTTGTATTATTTTTCACTGTGTTTTTATTTAAATTAAGTTTTTGTTTACATAACTTGTTCTACTTAACTTTTTGTTTACTATCTGTTCTCTAAGTGTAAACAACAGACTTCCCTGACGGGGTTTGCCTGTAAAACTGAAAGGGGGACTTGGAAGATGGAAAAGAATATTTAAGAAGAGAACATTGTGAGTGCGTGTTCGCATCGTAAGTTAGTTGGACAATCACTTTATGTGAGCGGGTGATCGGCCAGAACCGCTCGTGCATAAGACTTGGGTCTCGTGAGGCATACTGCCGGGGGCTATTAGTCCGCTGACACGCTCGGTCTAGCGTCTCTCCCGGTACAACAAAACTTTAACAAAACTCTGAGATTTAAAAGCGAAAGAAGAAAAACTCGCTTGATGAAATTGTTGATCACCGCTGGCGTGGAAATAGAAGAAGCAGCAATTAATACGGATTAACGGGCGAGGTGGTTGGGTACAATGGGAGCGAGGGGGTAAGCGGGCGACCGGGCCAGTAATGCAATACTTCCCGCAATCTTTGCATGAATGGGTAGCGCTGATTTGAGACTTTGGACTGAGTGTAGCTTGATGGCTCGGCCGGCAAGGAACCCACCCTCAGTAGGTTCGTCACAGTCTATACAATCAATAGCCCCCAGCACACGCATGAAAACTCAATCACAGGTCAATAAGTGAGAGGGGTATGAGGAACTAAAACTTTATCCAATCACCGGGCTTGTATGCATACGCATTCACCAGGGCTTCTTTGACAGTGTCACGTCAGGTGTGAGAATTGTGGTTTAATGGTCTCCCCTTAAATCTCATACCCGTGGCTTGTGTTATGTGAAACACAGCGTGAACAAAACCAACAAATCAACTCTATCTTGGTAAGAAACAAAAGCCCGGGAATTATATACACACACGGGAACACGTGGTAAGGTCCATGGGTGAGAAGGAGCGAACGGACGGTATAAGACTCCGTTGGGTAACCCAACCCTTCTCGGCCGAGCTTTGCGTATACAAGACCCACGGCTGTTTGTCCCGTGGTTCTGTATATGAACAGATACCACATCCCGGCAGCTGGGCGGACGCCAAGACGTTTGTGATTAGTAAGGGAACACGGTGCCAGGAAATTGGCGCCTCGTGCAGGTGCGAGAGTTGGTATACGGTCGGACAAACCGCGGACGGCGCGGCCAAGTCCAAACCAAGCAGCGATTGGCATGAATCCGAGTCTCGGTGATTCTTTGGTAGGAAAAGAAAGGAAGGAAGGAAAAAATCTAGCGTCGCTCGGAACGTCGTTCGTAGAAAATTAAAAAGTTATCATGAGCTTTGGCGTTATGCCAAACTGGTAAACATTTTAACGGCTCAATTGCGTTGGGTTTTCTTCAGGCGAGTAGAGATCAGTTATCAATGAAATGGGTACTTAACAAGAGATATGAGCATGCGCCTTTCAGATCCCCGGTGGTCAAAAATGAGCAAACAATGAAGAGGCCTTTGGCGTATCTAGGGGGAGGGGCAAAGGGGACAAGTTCCCCCTGGTTTATCACCATGTAGGCTTATGTAAATTTACCATATACGTCTTCATGCGTGTGCCCCTTTCGGCAGTTAGTCCCTTTTCGTGTACCCCTCTTTCAGCCACATTGGTTCCCCTGCTGTCAACAAATTTCTTATTTTTGATGACATGTTGTTCCCACTTTAAGGTTGCATTTGTATTTCGTGTGACTACTGATCTATAGCGGCTATACTGATCTAGTGAAAGTGTTCATGAATTGCTATATTTTGCATAGTTTGGTAATTTGGGGTTGAATGGCTTTTCACAATATTTTAATTGTTTGATGGGTTTATGGCGTGACGAACAGGGATATGCAGTATGGCCCATAGACTGTGACTAAAATGTATTTACGGTAATAATCTGAAGATCTAACTTTGGTCTATCCATAGAGCGAGGTCTATCATCGGTCATCAGTTGTCCTGTTCATAGTATATTGGTCGGTCGCCTCCCTAGCACAGTATCAAACATCCTTTGAAATCTGTTTGTCTGAGGCGTTATCAATTTAATAGTAAAACTATTAAAAACAATAATTTCCTAACTGATTTATTGACCCCCAAAGACAAAACTCACAGACATGTCAATGAGCGTGTTAACACATACATGTACACTGTAAAAATGGTACTTAGAATTTAAACACATTTCTAAAACACTTATTGAATTAAGTAGATCTACCCACTTTTTTTTCACATGTTTCGATTGTGCTTTTTCTGTGATGTGTGTTTGAATGCTAAAAAGACATATGAGCAGGTGTCAAAAAGCTATTAAAAAGTATTAAAGCACGTTTAGCTTTGTGTCATGACCGTTTAGCATTTAAACGCATTCCTAAACGCGTTTATTTTGTGGGTGTTTAAATTCTAAACACCATTTTTACAGTGTACGCAACCATGGGCGGATCCAGAACATTTTTTAGGGGGGGCTGAGAATCAAAAACAATTATTTTTCAGTACTACAAAAATTACAATGAAATAATCAAAGGGAGAGAAAAACAAAGCACAGTGAGGGAATGGGAGTGCGTTCTCCTATCCCCTCCCCCCTCTCTCTCTCTCTCTCTCTCTCTTTTTCTCTCTTTTTTAATTTTTTTTTTAATTTAATTTTTTTTAAACGATTTTAGGGGGGGGTGGGCGCTACAGCCCCCTTAGCCCCCCCCCCCTAGATCCGCCAATGGCAACACATGTGTTATTACACAAGCTATCTATCCCAAATAAGAAAACAAATTTGGTAAGCAGGTTTTTTTGTAATTTATATGTAAATTAGGCTGGTTGTCTGTTTAATTTAGCTTAGTAACGTATAAATGCCAATAACTATTTTTGCATTAATTTTTTTAGTAGGCCTACTACCGGTCTTTAAGGTTGGTGAGCAGTTTGCAAGCAGTGAGCATGCAGTTTGCAAACAGCTAATTCTCTATTTAATTTTGATTAGTATATTTGCTAAGCAAATGTTCTGTGTTTTGTTAATATATTTTTTCATATTTTTTCTTTCTTCTTCCTATGCGGGTTGTGGTGACGGCTCGTGGCAGTACTTGTTATACCGCCCTCCTAACCCTACTAAACACGCATACGTTACGAACATGTGCATGGCGTTGTTTTGGCATCAACGTTTTATTAATTGATTTGTTGTTGTTAGAAGCGAGGGTTTTACACACAAAACCGCAGCATGGAACTTACAAAAATCACAGCTCGACAGATGGACTCGTAGTCAAAGTTTATCCAGCCCCGCTTTAGAACTATTGTAACCGAGGTAGTATTTTTGGCTAATAAGAATACTTCACGGTTCGTTGTACACACTCTATAGGAGGTATCAATTCAGCCAGCATACTGGCCCTGTTTATAAAAGGCACGTGTCAACCTCCCTGTATGAATTTATAATTTAATTTTTAATTCAGTAACACATTGATTTATTTATGTTGTATAGGGTTGGGTTGGTCCAGAAACCGCAAGGGTAACTATACCGCTACCAGCACATCAATGTTTTTTCTTCTCAAAGACACAGTTGACAAAGATCATCATCATCCATATGCATATATCAACATCATCGCTTATCCATCCCATGTCATTGTAGTATTAAATTTGCGGCAATTAAATTATTTACTACGTACTTTAGGCTACACTGTAAAAACGTTGGGCAACATGGGGTTGGGTAAGGTATTTACCACAACTGTTCACATATTTTGGCCAAATATTATCCAACATTGGGCAATGGTAAACCAAGTGTGTAACCTGTTGATATGATGACCAGTGTTGGGCAACATATCAACCGTGTTTGCCCAATATTTCTTACAGTGTATCATTTGATGTATACGTAAACACAATCAAACAAAACAATTTTTTTAAATGTACCATAATTTATGGAGACATAATTTAAAGTTCGCACGCAATCTTAACTTAATTGCTGGATACTGACGTCAACAGATATGAGGGCAGATACAAAAAGACATACTGTATATAATAGACAGACAAAGCATGCTATAGACAATACTGACTGACAAACAAACTTAAGAGCTGGCAAACAACATCGGATGTATATCGATTTTGAAAAACACAGCCACACGAACAAAATCAATAAATCAATCAATTGTAAATTAATGATAAATGTTTCACCAACACTGGTGCGTCTGCCGATTTCATATCCTTTATTAATAATCATCTCCCGACAGTGATTGATAAAATAAATGATATTCATTCTTATTTGTCCCGTTCTTCAAAAGTGAAACAATGAGCCGCCTTCGATCTCCATATCTAAATATGATATTGTTTGACCCGCCCACATTTGTTAGTAAATTAATGGTGTCAGAGTATTCCATTTTCTTTAAATTCGTTGAAGTTTTCTTTTTGTACATAGTTAATGTCTTGTTTCTCACACCCCCTCATAAATGGATCATGCCAACTTGCACTTTCACAATAACCCGAAGATGTCTTTAGAAAGTGTGGTCTGATCTTTGGTACACCCCTATTTCCTTTGTCAAAAAGCACCTAGTAGCAAGATGCAACCCCAACCTTAGCAATTGTACTATTTCAGTAGCCTTTTTTTTGGTAGTAAAATTCTATTGTATTTCTTCATTGGGTACCAGATAGTCCAATCCACTTAGGTTCTTGCAAGTTAGTTAAGTTTGTTTTTTGTGAGTTGGGAGGACAGAATCATTTTGAGATTCAGAGAGACAGGACGCGTGTTTGTCCGTCGTTTGAATTTGTGTGTGGAGTTGCCACCCAACCAACAGGCGAGTGGATACAGCCCTCGTAGGTACTGGGCTGGTCAACTCAAAGTTTGGCCGAGAGCCAACAATACCCATCCAGTTTTGACCAGGCTTCACAAGAGGCAACGGCCTGAAGCTCTATATACGTGGTGAAATTACCATGACCAGTTACCCCGGGAACACAACCCTGGGAACAAGAATCCTGACCCGTGAGGCCGAGTCCAGATGTAACAGCAGGGACCAGCAGGGTCAAGACAAGGCGACAGATTCGTTCAAATCACGTCGATCATCCGCCCGCCCAATCTTGTCGTGGGGAAGGTTGTGCAGAAATCTATTTTGTTTCAAGTTCAGCATGTAACGTTCAGTTGAAGATATGTTTGCGTTTTAGAGTTGATTTTCTTTAATTGAGTTGATTGACTAAAATTGATTTAGATTGAAGAAGTTATTAATCCATGTGGTTGAGTTTATTTGCTTGGGCCATTTCATAAGTTTGATTACGTTTTCTATCAAACTTGCTATAATTTATCATAATTGTTGTATTAATTGCTGATTTAATTTCATTTTCATCAAATTAATATATCCTTACGCTTTCAATCAGTGTACTAAGCAGAAGTTTGAGTTTAAATTGAGTTTATAAGTTTAAGTTAATTCATTGAGGAAAGCGACCTCACCATTCATTTCATTTGATTAATTGTAAATATTGTAAATCTTAATTTTTATAATTTTGAATAATAATACTCTTGAATTTAATGTTCGTTGGTGTCTTAGTGAGTTATTTTGGTCTGTCCCGTGATAACATACGTATTGTCCCTAAGTTAAAAGGAACAAGGTGACAATGGACACTCACTCCTAAGATAAGGTCCCAACATTCATATAAGATCTCGCGTGCGAGCTAGATCTGCATGAGCCTCACAGATTTATGGGTGCTCCCCACTAAATAATCTTCCGTAGCAACCAATGCTAAATACAAAATATTCAAAAATCATTTTTTTTAAAGTCCTACTTTTTTTTTAAAAACCAAAAGACAAAAATATTGATCGATATCTATCCTTTTATTTTATTCTCAATTTAATGTGGATTGTCAAGACTCCGTAGAGTTGTTCTCATCCCAATGAAAAACCACCCTCTACAGTAGTGAAAACGACCACACTGAAAGGCATCCATTTTGGAAAAAGGCCTTACGCTAGAAATCAAATTAAGACCACTTTTTCAGGGTCTAGTGTATCCAAAATACTCGAATTTGGAAGTCAAGGACCCCCAGGTCATGGTATTGGACCATTTTTACACAACTCCCTCAAATAAATGGGCCTCAAGTCTTTGTTTTCCAGAAATATTTGTGGACATACAAATTATGATAACAGCTCGGTGCGTGAATTTCTCACTATTTAGTGGGGTGCACCCACTAGTTTGATTAAAACGAAACGAAAAAAACCCAAACTTAGGAAAAGACTGTTTGCGGTGACACCATGTAAAAATTCCTTTTTGAGTAGTAAATAGTTCTGAAAAGAACCGGCATATTTATTACTCTAAATTGTGTCACCGCAAACAGTCTTTACTTATTGTTTTCACCATGCAAAGTCTTCTTAAACCCAACCTTAGCAACGCTGAAAGTTCAGTCACATCAACTGCATAAAGCTAGTAACATATACAGTAACATACAAAAGGCTTAACCATATTGGTTATAAATGCCGTTTGATTGACAGACTGGATTATTATTATTATCATCATTATCATCATTATCATCATTATCATCATTATCATCATTATCATCAGTATCATCATCATCATCATTATCATCATTATCATCATTATCATCATTATCATCATTATCATCATTATCATCATTATTTTTATTTTTATTTTTATTTTTATTTTTATTTTTATTTTTATTTTTATTATTTTTATTATTTTTATTATTTTTTATTTTTTATTTTTTTTTTAATTTTTTTTTTAAATTATTTTTTTAATTATTATTATTATTATTATTATTTTTTTTTTTTTAATTATTTATATTTTTTTTATTATTATTATTATTATTTTTATTATTATTATTATTTTTATTATTTTTATTATTATTTTTATTATTATTTTTATTATTATTTTTATTATTATTTTTATTATTATTTTTATTATTTTTATTTTTATTTTTATTTTTATTTTTATTTTTATTTTTATTTTTATTTTTATTTTTATTATTTTTATTATTATTATTTTTATTATTATTTTATTAGGTAAAACTTGTAGCTTTGCATGGTGAGGATGATAAGTAAGACTAATTGCGGTGACACCATGTGGAATCTCAATTGAGTAGTAATTAGTTCTGAAAAGAACTGGGGGTACAACTCGACGTTTCGATCAGTATGCTCTGATCGTCCTCAGGAGAATGCCGGACTCTGGAAAATGCTGCTGCTTAATTAGGCTGCTGGAGGATCATACCAGGAATGGCTGCTGGAGGATTATTTAGTGGAGGTGCGAAGGCGTGCAACTGTGAGACTATGAGACTAGGATCCTAGGGGTTGGGGGAGAGGAGTGTGTGCTCACTGAACTGAATCAGTTGTTAACAAGCACAGGGGAAGGAGGGTGGTTGACTTAGGATATAGGGGATCCCTCAGTCTGGGGTGGGTTATGGACTTTGGATATAGAAGATCCTTCAGTCTGTAGTATAGGTCGCCAAATGTCGCTGATGAAGAAACCGATGTCCTGTGGCACAGTGTCGTGTTTGACGATCTCGATGGCCTCTCTGATGCGTCTGGGGTGCCATGCGTCGATGGGTGTGATGAGTTGGGCTGCCTGCCAGTCGATTCCAGAAACCCAGACGGCTCCCTACACCACAACGTCTACAGAAAGCCCACGCACACAGATCGGTACCTGAACCAGCGCTCCTTCCATCATCCAAGCATCAGGTCATCGGTCAACCGTACGCTCGTACAACGCGCCTACAACATTTGTGACAAGGACAGCCTTCCCAAGGAACTACAGCACATCCGAACTACCCTCAAACGCAACGGTTACAATCACAACAAGATCAGCACAGCGAAGCCGGTTCCAAACTCCAATAGCAAGGTAAGTGATCTAACCCTCTCTGCTTGTCTCCCCTATCTAGGTTCGACGTCTCACAAACTACAACGCATCCTCCGACAAGCAGGCATCGATGTGTTCCACTCAGCCCCAGCAAACTCAAGGACTTCTACATACCCACAAGGACAACCCGGACCCAAACAACAGAGCGGGAGTCTACCGGATCCCCTGTGAGTGCGGTAAGGTGTACATCGGCGAAACAAAACGCAACCTCCCCATCAGATTGAAGGAACACCGCGCACACGGCCGCAGAGGAGATTTCGAGAAGTCCGCCATCGTCAAGCACTCGCACATCAAGGACCACCAAATCGACTGGCAGGCAGCCCAACTCATCACACCCATCGACGCATGGCACCCCAGACGCATCAGAGAGGCCATCGAGATCGTCAAACACGACACTGTGCCACAGGACATCGGTTTCTTCATCAGCGACATTTGGCGACCTATACTACAGACTGAAGGATCTTCTATATCCAAAGTCCATAACACACCAGACTGAGGGATCCCCTATATCCTAAGTCAACCACCCTCCTTCCCCTGTGCTTGTTAACAACTGATTCAGTTCAGTGAGCACACACTCCTCTCCCCCAACCCCTAGGATCCTAGTCTCATAGTCTCACAGTTTCCCGCCTGCGCGCCTCCACGAACTAATCCTCCAGCATCCATTCATGGGATGATCGTCCAGCAGCCTACTTAAGCAGCAGCATTTTCCAGAGTCCGGCATTCTCCTGAGGACGATCAGAGCATACTGATCGAAACGTCGAGTTGTACCCCCAGTTCTTTTCAGAACTAATTACTACTCAATTGAGATTCCACATGGTGTCACCGCAATTAGTCTTACTTATTATTTTATTATTATTATTATTATTATTATTATATATTTTTTTTTTTTTTTTTTTATTTATTTATTTTTTTATTAATTTTTTTTTTATTATTATTTTTATTATTATTTTTATTATTATTTTTATTTTTATTTTTATTTTTATTTTTTTTATTTATTATTTTTATTATTTTTATTATTTTTATTATTTTTATTATTATTTTTATTATTATTTTGATTATTATTTTGATTATTATTATTTTGATTATTATTTTGATTATTATTTTTATTATTATTATTTTTATTTCGCATTATCATGCATTATTATTATTATAATAATTATGCATTATTATATGCATTATAATTATTATGCATTATTATTATTATGCATTATTATTATTATGCATTATTATTATTATTATGCATTATTATTATTATTATGCATTATTATTATTATTAATTATTATGCATTATTATTATTATGCATTATTATGCATTATTATGCATTATGCATTATGCATTATTTCGCATTAGCACAGCATGAAAAGAAAGATCTTGTTTTCCTTTCTGCCGGTTACACCTCGAGTCAAGCTACGTCCCGTAGCCTTAGATCTCGAGTGTCTTTCGCAGAATCCTTGCTGTCCCTAAGAGTGCCGCCTTCTGTAGTAATTCTACTCTAACAGATGTTCCTATCTCCTTGAGATGTTTTTCCAACGCCTTCGGGATTGTACCCAGTGCTCCCACTACCACAGGAATAACCTTGACCTTGACTTGCCACAGCTTGCGGAGTTCTCTCGCTAAATCCTGATATTTCTGCACCTTCTCCTTCTCCTTCGAAGCTACTCTACTATCACCCGGCACAGCTATATCGATAAGATGACACATCTTCTCATGCTTATCCAGGACAACAACATCCGGCCGTCTATGTTCTATAACATGATCTGTCTGGATGTTGAAGTCCCAGAGAATCTTGACATGCTCCGTTTCTTCTACCTTTTCCGGCACATGGTCGTACCACTTCGATTGCACCTTGACACCGTACTTCTTACACAGATCCCAATGGATCACCTTGGCCAACTTGTCGTGTCGGCCTTTGTACTCTGTCTGAGCATGCACTCTGCATTCGCTGACAATGTGAAATACAGTCTCCTCCGCCGCATTGCACATTCTGCACATTGAAGAGACATTTGACTTCTCGATCCTTGCCTTCATCACATTCGTCGGCAGAGACTGGTCTTGCGCTGCAGTAATCAGACCCTCGGTTTCTTTCTTTAGTTCTCCTCTCCTCAACCATTCCCAAGTCTTGCTACTTGCCACTTCTTCGGTACATCTCAGGAATCGGCCGTGGAGTGGTTTTCCTGCCAATCTCGTGTTCTTTCTTCTCTTCTTTGATTCTTATACTCCTTTGGACCTAATTCGTCTGCCTTCATGTATTTCTGTGCAACCTTCAACAACTTTTCCTGAGTACTACGAACATGACACTGCAAGCTCCTTCTCTCGATGTTAACGCTGTCTGATACACTAAGTAATCCTCTTCCTCTTCCTCCCCCTCTGACCTCGGTAGATAGAGTCTGCTGACATTCGACCGTGGATGTAACATACCGTACATCGTCATCACTTTCCTCGTTTTCCTGTCAGCAACATCTAGATCTGCCTTAGTCCACTCGACAATTCCTGCACTGTATCTCATCAGCGACACAGCCCAAGTGTTGATCGCCTTTATCATATTCCCTCCATTCAGCTTGGACTTCAAACACTTCTTCACTCGTCTTATATACTCTTTCTTAAGCCTCTCTTTTGATTCCTCGTGCAGTACGTGATCTGCTTCAAGCACTCCAAGATACTTATAACTTTCTTCTTCACCCAACGCTCACAATTGTGTGCCATCTGGGAAAGTAATTCCATCCGAATGTACCCTTTTACCCCTCTTCATGGTCATCGCAGCACATTTCTCCAGACCAAACTTCATGCCGATGTCATCGCTGAAGATCCGTACAGTCTGCACCAAGGAATCAATCTCTTTCTCGTTCTTCGCAAACAACTTCAGGTCGTCCATGAAGAGCAGATGATTAATCCTGCATCCATCCTTCGTCATCTCGTATCCCGCACTAACCTTCCGCAAAATCATCGTCAAAGGGAACAGCGCCAAAACAAACAACAGTGGAGACAGAGAATCGCCCTGGAAAATACCTCGTCTGATATTTACCTTACCAAGACATTCATCACTGGCCATCAGATTTGTTCTCCATGTCTTCATGCTCTCACCCAGAAGACATTTCACTGCATCAGCTGCCCCTATCATATCCAAACATTCCATAATCCACGAGTGTCGTATGGAAGTTCTTGTAATCTATCCATGCCATGGCCAGATTAGTTTTCCTGTTCCTACAGTCCTTTAGCACCGTCTTATCAATGATGAGTTGGTCTTTCGTTCCTCGTGACCGCTTCTTGCAACCTTTCTGCTCATCTGGAAATAACTGCATAATAATACATAATAATAATAATAATATAATAATGCATAATAATGCATAATAATGCATAATAATGCATAATAATACATAATAATAATGCATAATAATACATTATTATGCATTATTATGCATTATTATGCATTATTATGCATTATTATCATTATCATTATTCATTATCCATTATACATTATCCATTACCCATTATCCATTATCCATTACCCATTATCCATTACCCATTATCCATTATCCATTATCCATTATCCATTATGCATTACCATTATCCATTATCCATTATCCATTACCCATTATCCATTACCCATTATCCATTATCCATTATCCATTACCATTAGCCATTATCCATTATCATTATGCATTATCCATTATTCATTATCCATTACCATTATCCATTATCCATTATGCATTATGCATTATGCATTATGCATTATGCTGCATTATGCTGCACTATGCTGCACTATGCTGCACTATGCTGCACTATGCTGCACTATGATGCACTATGATGCACTATGATGCACTATGATGCACTATGATGCACTATGCTGCACTATGCTGCACTATGCTGCACTATGCTGCACTATGCTGCATTATGCTGCACTGTGCTGCATTGTGCTGCATTATGCTGCATTATGCTGCATTATGCTGCATTATGCTGCATTATGCTGCATTATGCTGCATTATGCTGTGGCTGAGCGGTCTAGCTTACCGGATTCAAGTTCTGGTGTTAGCAACATAATGTGGGTTCGAATCACGGCCGTGACACTTGTGTCCTTGAGCAAGACACTTAATCATAATTGCTTCTCTCCACCCAGGGGTTAAATGGGTACCTGTGAAGGCAGAGTTGGTTTGCTCTATATGCGCTAGAAATGGCAGCAATTGAGCTGTATACTCCCCAGGGAGCTGAGATGGTTTCAGGAATGATTTATGAGCCTTATGAGCCTTATGAGCAGGGATAATAATATAATGCGCCTTGAGCACCACTTAGTTGGTGGATACGTGCGCTATATAAATCCACACATTATTATTATTATTATGCTGCATTATGCTGCATTATGCTGCATTATGCTGCATTATGCTGCATTATGCTGCATTATGCTGCATTATGATGCATTATGATGCATTATGACGCATTATGATGCATTATGCATTATGCTGCATTATGCATTAAGCTGCATTATGCATTATGATGCATTATGCATTATGATGCATTATGCATTATGATGCATTATGCATTATGATGCATTATGCATTATGATGCATTATGCATTATGATGCATTATGCATTATGATGCATTATGCATTATGCTGCATTATGCATTATGATGCATTATGCATTATGATGCATTATGCATTATGATGCATTATGCATTATGCTGCATTATGCATTATGATGCATTATGCATTATGATGCATTATGCATTATGATGCATTATGCATTATGCATCATTATGCATTATGCATCATTATGCATTATGCATCATTATGCATTATGCATTATGCATCATTATGCATTATGCATCATTATGCATTATGCATCATTATGCATTATGCATCATTATGCATTATGCATCATTATGCATCATTATGCATCATTATGCATCATTATGCATCATTATGCATCATTATGCATCATTATGCATCATTATGCATCATTATGCATCATTATGCATCATTATGCATCATTATGCATCATTATGCATCATTATGCATCATTATGCATCATTATGCATCATTATGCATCATTATGCATCATTATGCATCATTATGCATCATTATGCGTCATTATGCATCGTTATGCGTCATTATGCGTCATTATGCGTCATTATGCGTCATTATGCGTCATTATGCATCGTTATGCGTCATTATGCATCATTATGCGTCATTATGCGTCATTATGCGTCATTATGCATCATTATGCGTCATTATGCATCATTATGCGTCATTATGCATCATTATGCATCATTATGCATCATTATGCATCATTATGCATCATTATGCATCATTATGCATCATTATGCATCATTATGCATCATTATGCATCATTATGCATCATTATGCATCATTATGCATTATGCATCATTATGCATTATTATGCATTATGCATTATTATGCATTATGCATTATTATGCATTATGCATTATTATGCATTATGCATTATTAAGCATTATGCATTATGCATTATTATGCATTATGCATTATTATGCATTATGCATTATTATGCATTATGCATTATTATGCATTATGCATTATTATGCATTATTATGCATTATTATGCATTATTATGCATTATTATTATTATGCATTATTATTATTATGCATTATTATGCATTATTATTATTATTATTATGCATTATTATTATTATTATTATGCATTATTATTATTATGCATTATTATTATTATTATTATTATTATTATGCATTATTATTATTATTATTATGCATTATTATTATTATTATTATTATGCATTATTATTATTATTATGCATTATTATTATTATTATTATTCATTATTATTATTATTATTATTATTCATTATTATTATTATTAATATTATTATTCATTATTATTATTATTATTATTCATTATTATTATTATTCATTATTATTATTATTATGCATTATTATTATTATTATTATGCATTATTATTATACATTATTATTATTATTATGCATTATTATTATTATGCATTATTATTTATTATGCATTATTATTATTATTATTATTATTATGCATTATTATTATTATTAATTATTATGCATTATTATTATTATGCATTATTATTATTATGCATTATTATTATTATTATTATTATGCATTATTATTATTATTAATTATTATGCATTATTATTATTATGCATTATTATGCATTATGCATTATGCATTATTTCGCATTAGCACAGCATGAAAAGAAAGATCTTGTTTTCCTTTCTGCCGGTTACACCTCGAGTCAAGCTACGTCCCGTAGCTTTAGATCTCGAGTGTCTTTCGCAGAATCCTTGCAGTCCCTAAGAGTGCCGCCTTCTGTAGTAATTCTACTCTAACAGATGTTCCTATCTCCTTGAGATGTTCCTCCAACGCCTTCGGTATTGTACTCACTGCTCCCACTACCACAGGAATAACCTTCACCTTGACTTGCCACAGCTTGCGGAGTTCTCTCGCTAAATCCTGATATTTCTGTACATATTTCTGTACCTTCTCCTTCTCCTTCGAAGCTACTCTACTATCACCCGGCACAGGTATATCAATAAGATGACACATCTTCTCATGCTTATCCAAGACAACAACATCCGGCCGTCTATGTTCTATAAACATGATCTGTCTGGATGTTGAAGTCCCAGAGAATCTTGACATGTTCCGTTTCTTCAACCTTTTCCGGCACATGGTCGTACCACTTCGATTGCACCTTGACACCGTACTTCTCACACAGATCCCAATGGATCACCTTGGCCAACTTGTCGTGTCTGCCTTTGTACTCTGTCTGAGCATGCACTCTGCATTCGCTGACAATGTGAAATACAGTCTCCTCCGCCGCATTGCACATTCTGCACATAGAAGAGACATCTGACTTCTCGATCTTTGCCTTCATCACATTCGTCGGCAGAGACTGGTCTTGGCGCTGCAGTAATCACACCCTCAGTATCTTTCTTTAGTTCTCCTCTCCTCAACCATTCCCAAGTCTTGCTACTTGCCACTTCTTCGGTACATCTCAGGAATCGGCAGTGAAGTGGTTTTTCCTGCCAATCTCGTGTTCTTTCTTCTCTTCTTTGATTCTTATACTCCTTTGGACCCAATTCGTCTGCCTTCATGTATTTCTGTGCAACCTTCAACAACTTTTCCCGAGTACTACTTACATGACACTGCAAAAGCTCCTTCTCTCGATGTTAACGCTGTCTGATACACTAAGTAATCCTCTTCCTCCCTCTGACCTCGGTAGATAGAGTCTGCTGACATGCGACCGTGGATGTAACATACCGTACATCGTCATCACTTTCCTCGTTTTCCTGTCAGCAACATCTAGATCTGCTTTAGTCCACTCGACAATTCCTGCACTGTACCTCATTAGCGACACAGCCCAAATGTTGCTGTTGCTGTTGTTGCTGCTGTTGTTGCTGCTGTTGTTGCTGCTGTTGTTGCTGTTGTCGTCGTCGCCGTCACCGTCTTCGCCGTCGTCGCCTTCGTCGTCGTCGTCGCCGTCGCCGTCGCCGTCGCCGCCATCGTCGTCGTCGCCGCCGTCGTCGTCGTCGTCGTCGCCGTCGTCGTCGCCGTCGTCGTCGCCGTCGTCGTCGCCGTCGTCGTCGTCGTCGTCGTCGTCGTCGTCGTCGTCGTCGTCGTCGTCGTCGTCGTCGTCGTCGTCGTCGTCAACACCTGAACTTGAGTCCAATGCACTAGACCGGTCAGCCACGACACTCCGCAAAACCAAAATCCAAAATAATTTTCGAATTATAATGTGAAACTTAATTGATGTAAAACTGATATATCATTAATCTTGCCTGTCACTTTAAGTAAAATCATTTCCAGTTTGAAGTTATGAATGAGTATTATTGTTATAGTATATAAGTATGGACATATATGAGTGCCATGGTCGAGCGGTTTAGTGCATCGGATTTGTGTTCTGATGGCTGAGTCGTCAGAATGTGGGTTCGAATCCCAACCACGACCGGGGTGCGTGTGTGCTTGAGCAAGATACTTTACCATAATTGCTTCTCTCCACCCAGGTGTAAATGGGTACATGTGAGGGAAGAGTTGGTTGTTGTGTTTGATTAGCCCTATATGCGCAGTAATGGCAGCAAAAAATACTCCCCAGGGAGCTGAGATGGTTTCAGTAATGATTTAGGCCTATGAGCAGGGGTAATAATATAATGCGCCTTGAGCACCAGTTTGGTGGATACGTGCGCTGTATAAGTCCACACTATAATTATTATTATTAATCTTATATGCATTTGCACTATTTCTCGTTAACAATAAGCTGAAACGTGTTGGTTGATTAAACCCTAACCAACCCATATCCTACAAATTCCTCCAAGGGGCACTTTTTTGGAAAAATTCAACACTGTTGGAAACTGGTACTTTCACCTCTTCAAATGGGGCAAAATTACTACCTGGCAAGAAGTACAGGCCATAAGTGCTGAATATGAAAGATCAACGAAACTGCATGGTGCATTTTGAAGATAAGGGCATGTTTCCAAATGTGCACTGATGGATTTTGGAGGATTCAGGAAGGTTCCTAGCCAGAATACCTAGGATCAATGTTAGGATTAATGTATATATTCATACTCGTTACAGAAGCTTTGCTTAATGACATTACCAAAGCTGCTTTGAAATATTTCTGTGTCAGATTTTAGTAAAATAATCAAATAATTTCGCAAATGAATGTCTCTCGAAATAAACATTTTGGAATGAATAAAAAAATCTAAAAGCATTTTCATTATTTTCTGGTTACAAAATGCAACCTAAAGCCTGACACACACACAAAATAAGGAAATAAAAAAAGCGTTCACCGCACCAATTTTGAAGCCGATCTCATAACCTGAAACCGGAGACGGCTGGCCTTATCTTAAAGCCAAATTGGTTTAAATAGTAGGGCTAATGGTAAAAAAAAACCTCATGAGATGTTATTCCATCGAATGCTTGTAGAAGAGTTCAAACCTGACATAGATGATCAACTAATAATGATATATTGCCATTCAGAAATCTGAATGCATTGTAACGGTTTTCTTTTAAACGACATTGAAATGGGGAGAAACTTTCACTTTCAGATTCGTATATCTATTGGTGCAACAGGCCTGCCGCTGTGTCTGAATGGATGATCGATTGTTGAATATAATGAGCCGGATCTAGAAGCAGAATGAACCCTCTCCCAGAAAACTAATCACTGTTTGTTTTGACCCAATCCCAAATATGATGTTCAAAAGCCATCTGCCTTTGTGAGCGCATGCGGCACCGATTATCCAAAAATTCCCCCCAAAATGCCGTTCCCACATTGATTAACTTTATAGTTGCCAGACGTCATTTCTCCCAAGCGTGACGATGTTTGGTTTTGCAACGAATTCTTTTATACAAATACGGTAAAAATACCTTTCATAACCAGGAATCTTTTGACTGAAAGCGTACTCTGTTTGTTGTCCCGCCAAACAAAATAATGCACTTATAAATAATGCAATATTCAAAGTTGACTTTATATCATGGTAACATTGGAAACAGAAGCCGGCATGAAACATTTTACAAAGGAAACATACCCAGTAGCATAGCGGGGGGGGGGGGGGCAGGGGGCAGGGTTTGGCCGCCCCCAACTTGTTGGCAAAATAGTGTCTGTCGGTAAATTTACCCCAAAAATGTTTCCCCCACACTCATAACTCATAACATAACATAGCTTGTACCCAGCGGCGTAGCCACGGGGGAGCCTGGGGGGGGGGGGGGACGTGTCCCCCCCCCAGGTGCCCCACCACGAAAAATCCTCATATAGTGCCCCAAAAAACAGAAAAGATAAAGAAAAGGGAAAAAAACCATGCCCCCCCCCCCCCTGAAAAAGTCCTGGCTACGCCGCTGCTTGTACCCAATTTGTTCACGTTTAGCCTGAAACATGTTTATTTTGTGCTTTTTCTGTGTTGTGTGTTTGAATGCTAAAAACTAAGCACGTTTAGCTTGGTGACATGTACAGATGATGATGGCAACAACAAACAACCACAACACACTTATGTACACACTTCCAATGAAATGCTTCATGAGGATGAAGACGATCAAAGCATACTGATTGAAACGTCGAGTTGTAACTTCCAGTTCTAATTCTTTTCAGAACTAATTACTACTCAATTGAGAATTTCAAATGGTGTCACCGCAAATAGTCTTTATGTATAAACAGGTGATAGAAGTAAAACAGTACTGTTTGGGGGTACATCCTACGCATCCCCTGGGTACAGGCCTGCATGAGATAACAGTGATTTCACATTCAAACAACTTAATTAAACGAGACTAAAAAAGGTCTTACAATACACCAAAGTTGTTGAAACCTCATAATGTGGTGTTTTTATTGTAAAAGCCCGTATACACTCATGCTTAAAATGTATCCATACTTTAGAACAATCATGGGGTGGGGGAACACACCGATCCCAGTACATGTATACCATCATTCACCTAGAATCAGTGATAGCAACAACGCCTAAGCTTGGGCGATATCGATTTTTTTCATCCACGATATATCGGCAAACATATATCGCAATTTTCGATAATATCGCAATTCTTTTTTCATTTATGCATGATTGCTTTAGAGCCGATAACCACAGGTATGTACCCCTCTACAAGCGTCACAATAAATCGCAAATTTGTTTGCAGAGCGTGTATGTACTTCTGAAGTAGTTCGCTTTTGTTTTCTCACTAATTTTATTTCCATGGAATTTCTGACTTGACTCATACTTCTGAAGTAGTTCGCTTTTGTTTTCTCACTAATTTTGTTTCCATGGAATTTCTGACTTGACTCACAATGTCGATTTTTTTTAAATCGCGATTTGCCGATAATTTAAAAAGGTTCTCCATATCGAATAAAAAAGGTATCGAGATATTCGATATTATCGTGTCATCAAACAATTCATAGTCTATCTGTATCAGGGGTGTGTTTTGACAAAAGTAAAAAAAAAATTCCTTAAAAATGGGTAGCAGGCCTGGGTGTCCCTTTGGTCTAGAGGACAAAGCCCCCCTGAACCTCCTGGATGTTTAATTTTAGAGGATTTACAGACTCTCCACATCCACACAAACAAGAAACTCAAGGTTTGGACACAATACAGACTACTTCTCTTCTTTCAAGAACATTTTGAGGCAAAGGGAGATTTGTAAAAAATTATGAAATCGGGACAAATCCTGGGAAATCACAGGTTTGTTATACTGTCTACAGCTTTGGTGGATTAACAATGGTTGAATGGGTGGGGGAGAGGCACACAAACATAGTAAAAGGGCACAGTGGCCCAAACTGGTAGGATAAATTATAAATTAATAACATATTGTAGTTGGTGGTACATCAACAAAAAAAAGGGGGGAGGGGCTTCTAACCTGGATTCACCACACTGATTTATTACAAATTTCAATATTTCTAAAAATAATCAACACAGGAATTCCTTCCAACTGGGTCCAATTTCATACAGCTACTTATGTTACCATTACATTTTTCATATAAACTATGCAGACCTTAGCTGGTTGTCTGTTCAGACACGTTTAACCATTCAGCTGTATGTAAGATGTGGTTGACAATGCATCAGATACATACACATTCAGTAACCTTTCAGTTTCGTCATTTGGAAAAATAGCACTAATAGTAGTTTCAACTGTCATGCTAAACAAGTTTTCACGTCTATGATTTAGCAAGTCCCAGTAAATCTGCATCAGCTTCAAGGAGACTGAGATCCCTGGCAGCTCCAATGAAGTGATCTGTCAGTTCCACATCTTTCAGGCGAAGATGAACCTTGGCACCTCGGTGAAATTTCCTGAGTTGAGAGAAAACAAAATGTTCACCATTCAGGACACTTGTGCAAAGCCGGTACATTAAACTAGATGGAGATTTTTGGTGAACAGGTGAAAAGTATAGGAAATGACAATTTTTGATTGCAAATTATGTGGGGATTTGGACATTTCATGTCTGAGAAGGGTAGATGTTGGGGGGGGGGGGGCAGGCATGACAGGAAGACTAACTCACTGTGGATACTTACTCCACATCTTGTTCTGGTCTCTTGCAAACACAGTGAAATTTCCCACCAAAATCAATGTAAAGATCGTCTTCAACAGTGTGAAAAATCTTCCCAGCAACAATTTGACCGTTTCCGCTACCAATATGGACGTGGGTTGAATGTCTCAGAAGCGTAGCGAAGCTTTTGGGTATTTCTTGCTTTGCATCTATTTCGGTAAGATCAGTTTGGTGCACTTTTGAATGCTTCTCAAATGCCTGTGCAAATCCGGAAAGTATCGGTTTAGATTCGCCCTCATCTTGCACGGTCACTTCATTAGCTGTTTCCATCGAATGCGTTTGAGAACCATCAGTAACATCTGTGGAATCACTAGATGAATATCTCACGGTTTTCTGCCAATGGACTGTACGTGTTTTCGATAAACTTCTGGCCAGGCTCAGCACATACATGCTGAATTTCATGGGCGCCGCCATCTTGAATGCTCTACATCGTTACGGACCAATCACAATTAAGGTAAGATATCTAAACTTCCTAATGTTTATGCCATATGCGTTTTCATTGGTTTAAAACTTGAAACATGTGCTATGTTATTGTTAATGATATTTATTCATCGTTCATCGACAAGTCCTTTTTGACAGCAGGTTACATAGTTCATTACTCAGCATCAAGTGATAGAATTCCACAAACAATGGCAACTGATGTAAAAAGAACTATTGATTTTATGAGACTGGTTGGGCAGTTGAAAGTAAGTTTACAAATTGAAAGTCAACGACAACGTTCATGAATCATCATGGTTAGGCCTTACATTCATTAATGCTGATGAATGTACCGGCAGTGACAGTGTATACTCAATTTACCCTAAATGACGCACCTAAGGTTATATAATCAACTGGACAGTAACTTACAAATGAAATTAGCAGTTTGGTGCTTCAGTTTGTTTCAGTGAAGGATTCATTGTGAAATGCTGAATTTCAATGCATGATCATATGCGTGGACGTCTTGAGCGCCGTTTTTTGAGACGCACAGAATTGTGGTCATCAAACAATTGATGTTGGTATAATCATGGAGGATCACTTTCTTCCTCCATGGTATAATGACTCACCCCCAAACTGTTAAAGTTGATGGGGGCACACTCAGAAAATGTACCCAAGAAGAAAAAAACAGTTGAATCATGTTTCATCTTATTCCAGATGGTTGTAAAATTGTTTTTAATCTTGAAAATAAAAATATTGTTCTAGATTTTTAAAATAAAATGGTATAATTTGGAGAAGCTCTCAAAACTTTTAATCAATATTCTTGAAAGACCAATAAAATAGAAGGTGGTTAAAATTTTTGCAAAAAGTACTTTAAAACTTTGAAATGTGTAAAAATTATGTTAACATTTTGTCAAATAAAAGATTTCTTTTCATAACCATAGGTAAAACTTGTAGCTTTGCATGGTGAGGATGATATATAAGTAAGACTAATTGCGGTGACACCATGTGGAATCTCAATTGAGTAGTAATTAGTTCTGAAAAGAACTGGAGGTACAACTCGACATTTCGATCAGTATGCTCTGATCGTCCTCAGGAGAATGCCGGACTCTGGAAAATGCTGCTGCTTAAGTAGACTGCTGGAGGATCATCCCATGAATGGATGCTGGAGGATTAGTTCGTTGATGCGCGCAGGCGGGAACTGTAGAGACTAGGATCCTAGGGGTTGGGGGAGAGGAGTGTGTGCTCACTGAACTGAATTGTTAACAAGCACAGGGGGATGGAGGGTGGTTGACTTAGGATATAGGAGATCCCTCAATCTGGGGTGGGTTATGGACTTTGGATATAGAAGATCCTTCAGTCCGTAGTAGTGGTCGCCAAATGTCGCTGATGTAGAAGCCGATGTCTTGTGGCACAGTGTCGTGTTTGACGATCTCGATGGCCTCTCTGATGCGTCTGGGGTGCCATGTGTCGATGGGTGTGATGAGTTGGGCTGCCTGCCAGTCGATTTGGTGGTCCTTGATGTGCAATTGCTTGACGATGGCGGACTTCTCAAAATCTCCTCTGCGGCCGTGTGCTCGGTGTTCCTTCAATCTGATGGGGAGGTTGCGTCCTGTTTCGCCGATGTACACCTTACCACACTCACAGGGGATCCGGTAGACTCCCGCTCTGCTGTTTGGGTCGTCCGGTTTGTCCTTGTGGGTGTGTAGAAGTCCTTGGAGTTTGCTGGGGGCTGAGTGGAACACATCGATGCCTGCTCGTCAGAGAATGCGCTGTAGTTTGTGAGACGTCGAACCTAGATAGGGGAGACAAGCAGAGAGGGTTAGATTACTTACCTTGCTTTCGGGGTTTGGAACCGGCTTCGCTGTGCTGATCTTGCTGGGGTTGTAACCGTTGCGTTTGAGGGTGGTTCGGATGTGCTGTAGTTCCTTGGGGAGGCTGTCCTTGTCATAAATGTTGTAGGCGCGTTGTACGAGGGTACGGTTGACCGATGACTTGATGCTTGGGTGATGGAAGGAGCACTGGTTCAGGTACCGATCTGTGTGCGTGGGCTTTCTGTAGACGTTGTGGTGTAGGGAGCCGTCTGGGTTTCTGGAAATGCCAACATCAAGGAACGTGATCTTGCCGTCTTCTTCTGTTTCCATGGTGAACTTGATGCTCAGATGTTGCTGGTTGAGATGTTGTAGAAAATCCTGGAGTGTGTCTCTGCCATGTGGCCAAATCACAAAGGTGTCATCCACGTATCGGAGCCACAGCTTCGGTTGGAGGTCGGCGGTGTTGAGGGAAGAGTTTTCAAACTCTTCCATGAAAATATCAGCAAGGACCGGGGATAAAGGAGATCCCATGGAGGTCCCAGCTGTCTGCTCGTAGAACTTGCCCTGAAACTGAAAACAACTTGAAGAGACACATGTTAGTAGCAAATCATTAATTTGGTCAGGGGTGAGTGATGGGCGATCATCAAGGGAAAGATCTTGTACGAGTCTGTCCTTCACCAGGAGGCATGTCTCTGTAGTTGGGACATTGGTGAATAGGGAGACAACATCAAAACTAACCAAGATGTCGCTGGGTTGAAGGGTGAGGCCCCGGGTGATCTCAACGAACTGACCGGAGTTGGACACATGGTGTTGAGTGAGACCCACCAAGGGTCGGAGGATCTTAGCTAGATGACGGGCTGTGTTGTACGTAGGTGAACCTCTGGAGGCGACGATAGGGCGGAGAGGAACATCAGGTTTGTGAATCTTCGGCTGGCCAAAGAACCTAGGGCAGGATGAGCTGGATGGTCTGAGATGTCGGTAGAGTTGGGTGGAGAGGGCACCAGCACGGTGGAGGGCAAGGAGTTTGCTAGCGACTCTTTTCTCTATGGATGGGATGGGGTTCTTCTTGAGGGGGCGGTACGAATCGGATGATAAAATGTGACTTACCTTGTCGGTGTATTGTGCTCGGTCCATGATGACTGTAGCGTTGCCTTTGTCTGCGGTGAGGATGTGGATGGAGCTGTCCCGTTTGATGTCCCATAAAGCGAAAAGCTCTCCCTTGGAGAGGTTGGGCTTGGCGGGCTTGGCTGGCTTGGCTTTACGCAAAACAGTCTTACAGCAAAACAGACTTAAGCAGTCTACTTAAGCAGCAGCATTTTCCAGAGTCCGGCATTCTCCTGAGGACGATCAGAGCATACTGATCGAAACGTCGAGTTGTACCTCCAGTTCTTTTCAGAACTAATTACTACTCAATTGAGATTCCACATGGTGTCACCGCAATTAGTCTTACTTTTCATAACCATGATATTAATGTTTCATTTTCTCAATAATTTTCCACTGCCGCCGAAATAAACACCAACGAATTAAGTAGTCTTCGTTCGCTTCTTCTATAAGGAATGTGTCCATTTTGAGGATCAGTATTTCTTTAAAAAATCATTGCAAATGCAAAGCATTCATATATTTTGGTTTCCACAGACAATAGCTCGTTGACGGCATAGAACAATAAAATCACAGATGTTTGTGAAAAAAAATTGAAGTCATGTAAATCCCTTACTATTTGTATCTAGTAAAATCAGTGGTTAAACAGTGGGAAAAAAGTGTTGTATCCTATCCGACTGCCACTTTTTAAGGTTTTTTTGGAATGTTTTGCAACCACTAACCAGTTAAATGATTCTATCGATTTTTGGGGGTACAGAAAAACAAAAACTGTCTTTAAAATCCACTTTTATAATGGATTTTTGGACTTTATTTCCCTTCTTAAAAAAACCCCTCCCCTTCAGAAAATGGAAGGATCCTATTATAGTTGCCACTGCACATGTAGAATGATCGTGTTGGTCACTAATGGGGGAGTTGACAATATCAGACTGAAATGACAGACTGGAAGTCATCGTATACCAAAAATACCTGATTTTTCATGAAATAAATATCCTGGAAAAATTTGAAGTATATGTCCAATGTCCATCATCCATCATCCGCCATCCAAAAGTGTCTGCTTGGGCAAGCTTACCTAATAACAAAATTTTAAATCGTAATGATTAGCAGATCAAAAGTTGAAAAATCGCTCCTTCTTTGTACATGTGGGGCTAGGGCCAATGATACGGAGGGAATCCAGTGTATTGGCCCTAGAATCAGGTAAGCTTGGGTGATATCAAATTTTTTTTTCATCCACGATATATCGGCAAACATAAATCGCGATTTTCGATAGTATCGCAATTTTTTTTTCATTCATGCATGATTCCTTTAGAGCCGATAACCACAGGTATGTACCCCCTCTACAAGCGTCACAATAAATCGCAAATTCGTTTGCATAGCGTGGTATGTACTTCTGAAGTAGTTCACTTTTGTTTCTCACTTTCAAAAGCTGAAAAGACTGTCATAATTTTGTTTCACATAATTTTTTAATCGCGATATATTTTTTTAATCGCGATTTGCCGATATCTCGATAACTTAAGAAGCTTCTCGATATCGTAATCAAATAAAAAAGGTATCGCGATATTCGATATTATCGTGTTATCGCCCAAGCTTAGAATCGGGCTAGAAGGAAGAGATTGTTACGAATTCTATACTTATCTTTAAACATGTGATAAAAAGAAATAAATATTGGAAAATCTCTTATGTGCTCATGCTGCATGCTTGTATATAAAACAATTTTTTATTTAACCAGTTCGCGTCGGAGGCCGTGTATACACGCAATTTTTTTGCACCGCAGATCGGAGAGCGTCTAAACACGCCATAGGAAACTCCGGAATATTTGTATGCATGCTCGGTTGAGCCACGCGTGTATGGTGACATGCTCGGAAGACGTGGCCACGCGCTGTGGAAGCTTCCATTACGTGTTTGTGTGGGAAAAAGAAACCCGCACAGGGGCCCAGCAAAACTTTTTTATTCCCGATGCGAACTGGTTAATAAATAGAGAATTAGATGTAGCTTACCAACCTAAAAATGACCTGTAACTGTTAGTATTTATGCAAAACTGTTATGCAAAATAATGGTTATTGGCCTTATGTTTCAAACCAAGCTCACCTGTGCTCACTCTTGTATGTATGTATATCATCCATTTTGCCTTTGAGAAAGAACCCGCTCGGTTCGAAATGTAAGGCTAATAACCATTATTTTGCATTTAATTTTTTTTTATTTAGTTATTTATATTTTTGTATGTAAACTATATAATGAGCATGTTTCCTTTCTCCATGTTATAACATAATAAAGCATTTTCTAAAGTCTTTTATTTTCTAAATTCAGCGAGTGAAAAGGACAGGATGGGTGAACTCAAAGGTGGAAGAGCCAGAGAGTGTGTCTGATCACATGTATCGTATGGCAATTTTGACTATGCTTATTCCAGAGGGGAAAGGACTGAGAAGGGATCAGTAAGTATAGAGAATTCTGCTCAACAAATTTAACCCTAACCACCCCAAATCCATCAAAATCCTCCAAGGCGGGGCACTTTTTGGAAAAATTCAGAACTTTCAGAAACTGGTATTTTCACCTCTTCAAATGGGGCAAAATTACTACCTGGCAAAAATACAGGCCATAAGTGCTGAATATGAAAGATCAGCGAAAATGCATGGTGCATTTTGAAGAAAAGGGTATGTTTCCAAAAGTGCACTGATGGATTTTGGAGGATTCAGGAAGGTTCCTAGCCAGAATACCTAGGGGGTTTAGGGTTAAGGAAGGTTCCTAGCCAGAATACCTAGGGGGTTAGGGTTAAGGTATTCTTAGTCAACATTTTCAGTACAGAGAGTACTACTTTTCAAGACCCCCTCCCCATCCCCTCAAAGTACATGTATAGTACTTATCAACATTTTATTTAACGACTCAATTGATATTTCCTGTTGTTTATAAACTTTTAAACACCTTTTCACCCTCCTACGACTACAGGGGTCAAAATCAGTCAAAATGTTGATGTACTTGCCAAGGTATATCTCGTGCACTTAAAAGTCAAACACTGTCGAACCTTACGTGTAGTGAGTACATTTGCAGGTCAAAATGAGTCAACCGTTTTTGAGTGGTAAAAGCATTGTCTGGTATTGTTCAGGATGGTCAAAATGACAGTCAAAACCAGTCAAAAATGCCCCTGTGTGCACATTTGGGTCAACAGTCTAAACAGGCAGTTTACCAATTTTGACCTCTACAGCAACTAACCACTAAAGTGCAGCTAGTGTAGGAGGGTTAAAGTAGTATGCGGCCGCCGACCCCCCTCCTCTGGTTTGTAATAAAGTACATGTAGTACGCGGGCGCCGACTCCCCTCCTCTGCTTTGTAATAAAGTACATGTAGTACGCGGCCGCCGACCCCCCTCCCCTGCTTTGTAATAAATGTTGGCAACTTTGGATGGCCCTTTACCTGTTGGTTGATTTTTTTTCTTCCAAAAAGAAATGTTGAGATTCCATGAGCCATCTTGGAAAAATTGATGTGAAGGATTTGCATCACAAGTACATAATTATATGACGTATGTGGCTAGGGCTAATGCGGTGGCCAGCATTAGTAACTGTGCCAGTTACTACTGTAATGTCACATTTGTGGGATTGTCTATCCCAAAAATTATACTTACTTGTCACTACTGGTTAATTTTAATTTAAAACCCTCCTACAATCAGTGCAATTTTTGAAACAACCCATTCAGACCACTCCAAGCCATTAGCTGTTGCCAGTGGCCTCCTATGGTTACCCTTCTGTGCACTCAGTGTCACACCACTGAGATTGCAGGCAAGCTGACCATTTTAGCCAATTTTCGGCTAGATTTGACAGATTTTTTTGAAAAAAACGAATCTGACAGAAAATCTAGCAGAATAATTTTTTTTAGCAGAATTCTAGCAGAATTCTGGAAAATTGGGAATCTAGCAGAAAAATCTAGCAGATTTGTGTTAAACAAGTTTTTTTTAAAAACAAATAAACATTATTTTTAAATAAACGGTTTACCAAACCCTTGCAAAACGGGACAGGCATGCCAGTCTAATGCGCCGAGGTTCCCTGGGACCCCGACGCCTATATTGCACAGTTTATTACCACAACGTAGTATAGCACTCGCACTAATGGCGCCACCTTTTCTCAAAATAGCCGGCTGAAACTTTCCACCAGTCATGCCATGCCGGCAGTGCATGCGCGATAGCGCATAGCGTGGTGGCGACGGCCGATGTGAAAGTGTGATGTACACTAGAGTACATGCGACAAACAGAGCGTAACGTTAGTGCGGAGTGCTATTCGGTTCATGAAGTTAGGTCTGTAGTAACTAGTATAAAATCAATGAAATGGCTTCTACTAGTAAGCAACGTGATAATCCTCCGAAGAAGAAAGTGAAGGGGAAAGTATATGACCAGATTTTTAGAGATGAGTGGTTAACAGATGCGAGTATTCCAAGTGGCTTCGGCGTGCTTCGGCGTGATCCAGCGGACTCAAAAAAGGGGAGGTGCATTGTGTGTTGGACATCGTTCGTCTGCAAGAAATCAAACATCGACGACCACGCCAAAAGTGCGAAACATGTGAAGATAATGAAGGATAAATTTGATGTAACTGCTCCTAGGCCACTTGAAGTGCACTTCTCAAAGGACAAAACAGCTAAGGACACTATGAGGGCAGAACTAAAACTTGGAGCTTGGGCTGCAGAGCACAACATTCCCTACTGTGCATTTGACCATTTATCCGATGTTTTAGCCAAGGCTTTCCCTGACAAGGTAGCTCAGAACTTGCAGCTGAAATGCACTAAGGTGTCTTCTTTAGTTACTAATGTGATAGGCAAGGATTTCATTGACGGCATACAGAAAAAACTGAACAGTGAGGATGATAATGGAAAAGTGAAATACAGTATCATCATTGACGAAAGTACAGACCGCTCTGGTGAGAAGCAATTGGCTGTCGTCATAAAATATTTTGATGGACCTGTCATGAAGACACGTCTCCTCGATCTTGTGGCTGTAGCAGAGGGGGATGCAGAATCACTATTCAATGAACTTTCAGCGGTCATCACAAAGAAAGGACTGGACTGGAGTGACTGTGTGGGGTGGTGTGCAGACACCTGCAATGTAATGCATGGTGCTCATGACAGCGTAAAAAGTAGACTGAAACTTGTAAATCCTAACATTGCCACAATGAAGTGCTCCTGCCATAGTGCTGCCCTGGTGGCCTCCCATGCATGTGAAGTTCTGCCTCGATCGTTGGAGAAACTGGTGCATGATATTTATAACTATTTTGCACACTCCAACAAACGTACGACTGCCTTCAAAGAATTTCAGGAATTCACTGACTGTGAGCCACATAAAATACTAAAACCATGTCAGACGCGGTGGCTGAGCCTACACGAGTGCGTAGCAAGACTTCTTGAGCAGTGGAGGGCTTTACTTGTTCATGCAAGATCAAGATCTCATTGAAAAGAATGCACATGCTCATGAGATCCTAGCTGTCATGCGTAACCCGTACATGAAAATGTACCTGGAGTTTCTCTTCATGCTACCGAAAATACTGATCTTCAACAAGACGTTCCAGTCAAGTGGATCCACAATCCATATCCTCACCGATACACTGAAAAAGCTATACTCTGATATTCTGTGTCTCTACCTAAAACCAGCATTTGTAAGACAGTCTCGTTCGTTAGCTGACATCGACCCATCAAGCGAAGCCCTCATGGTGCCGTTGGAATCCACATACATCGGAGTAGCAGCATCTGGGTCACTCACTGCGCTGAATTCAACCATTGAAATGAAGAAAGACTTCCTCCAGATGTGCAGAGCGTTTATGGTTACTGCATGTAAAGAGATCAGGAAGCGGTTTCCCTTATACGACCCCATGTTGACAGCCGCCAGTAAGCTCAAAGTGGATTCGGTGAAGACAGGCCAAGTGGCTTCCTTTGTTGGTGTAATACTGCCTCACTTCCCAGGAGTTATAGCTGATGAGAAGCTGCAAAGGGTGGACGACCTCTGGCGACAGGTCCCGTTCGATGAGGACTTATCCGAAGATCTAGACTTTGTACCTTTTTGGCAGAAAGTTTTCAGCAATGACAACTACAGCCCTCTCAGTTACTGTGTGAAAGCGATCATGCTGATACCAGTTGCAAATGCTGATTGTGAGCGAATGTTCTCTGAGCTTCACCAAATCAAGTCTGCGCAACGCAACCGTTTCACAACATCCTCTCTCATGCAAGTTGTAGCAGCTCGGGAAGGGATTCGGGAGACTGGCTGCATTGAATTTGAACCAAGCAAAACAATGTACACGAAATTTAACAGTGCTACATGTATGTACGACAAGTGAGTCTCGGGACCCTGCCGTGTGCCAACTTTGCCCTGCAGGTGAGTATATTAACTTGTTTAAAATGTATTGCGTTTCTTAATTAGTCAATTTTATAACATCTGCCCGTTTGTTTTAAGTATATATAATGTGTTTCGTGCGATTTTAGGTGATCTGACAGATTTTTGTCAAATCTAGCAGAATTTTGAAGTGCATCTAGCAGAATTGTTCCATTTTCATCTGGTCACGTTGATTGCAGGGTAAAGTGGTCTCCCATTGATACATTGCAGGCCATACTAATATGTTCAAACATTTACAGTGACCTTGGGTGGCACACAGTTGATTTTGTAAGATTACTTGGAAAGGACAGCAGGCTTGTACATGTATGCACTGATGAAGGTTGCTCAAGAGCAGAATTTTGTGGATCGGAGTGGCCTTCGTGTGTAAGGAGGGTTAAAAAGCATTGATTGTAACCAAAAACATGGCTACCCCTAGTAGTATACACACTGAATGTGGTTTTTTTTAAAACTATTATCCTACATGATGTAATAAGCTGAAAAAAGTTGGTTGTTTAAAACCATAAAGAGAGTCAGTTTTGCCATACTTACTTTTGGCCACTCCCCCCCAATAAAATGTCTCCAGTTTCTGGTCATAAGTTGGCTTCAAAATTGGTGCAGTGACATTCTTCTTCTTTTTTTGGGGGGGGGGGGGGATAATGTTTTTTTTTTGCCAACACTTGGTACATGTTGTACACATTTATTTGAACCAGACCAAATTTCCTATACACAAAGCATGGTGGCAAAGAGAGGCCGCACAAATTGGGCAAACGTTCATACCCCTATGTGAAAAAGTCGTTTAAAACACAGAATTCCAATTGCGGCAGAATTCCAATCGCGACAGAATTCCAATCGATCCAGCAATTTTGGTTGCAATTGGACATCGTTTCATAGCAAAAAAATGAAAAATAAAAATGCCGATGCCGGAGACTTTTTCTTTTGGCCTTTGCTGAAATGATAATGATCAGGATAGAATGAAACTCACATGACGATGTTTGTGTATTTTTGCAGTTGTGTGAAAATGGCACTAGTTCATGATCTTGCAGAGTCAGTTGTAGGAGACATCGCACCTGCAGATGGTGTCAGCAAAGAAGAAAAATACAAACTAGAAAAGGTAACTTACTCCCCAAAAGATGAACTTTTGAAGGAGCCCCATTGGCAGATCTAGGGGTCAAAGGGGAACAATTGGTTTCCTTTAACCCTCTTCCTACTACAAGGGTCAAAATCAGTAAAAATGTTGATATACTTGCCAAGGTATATCTAGTGCACTTAAAAGTCAACACTGCCAAAACCTTACGTGTAGTAAGTACATTTACAGGGCAAAATGAATTGACCGTTTTTGACTGGTAAAAGCATTGTCTGGTATTGGTATTGTCTGGTATTGGTATTCAGGGTGGGCAATTGACAGTAAAAACCAGTCAAAAATGCCCCTGTGTGCACATTTGGATCAACAGTCAAAACAGGCAGTTGACTGACTTTGACCTCTGTAGCAACTTCCCACTAAAGTGCAGCAATAGTAGGACGGTTAATCACCATGTCTGTAGATTTACCATTTGTTTTCATGCCTGGCCTTTTCACCCCCCGATTCAACCAGTACCAGTCATTGGTAATACATGTAAGTGGGGAAGGTGAAAGCTTTTGGTTACGGTATAAGTGGGCCAGTGATATATCACATGATAATCGGCATCGCTTAATAGTGCGCACATGGGGGCAGTTATGTTGTAAAGCGCCACCAGCCGGTCAAGTCGTCCAGGCCATCATTGCTATTAAGCGATGCTGATGTATCATGTGATAGCGTGATATATCACCGGACCACTTATACTGTGACAAAAACGTATCACCATCCCCGCTTGTTACTGGTAGGTGAATCGGGACTCCTTTTTGTTTGTGGACGTCCTCTTCTGGGCAATTCCACTCTTGATCTGCCCCAAGAGGGCCAATAGGTGGCTGAAAATGGAGGGAGGTAACTCACACAAAGATAGGGCACGTACCCAACCAAAGCTAAAGGAGGCACACATCAAAATGTATTGTTACTTGACATGGTGATAACATAAAGAGGTTTGGGAGAGGGGTTAATTTCTTCTTTTTCAAGGGGAGGGTCTAGGATTGCTGAAGGGAGGGTGGTGGCACATGACATATGGTCCGTCGATGGAAGGCTACAAGAAGTTTATCTTGTTTAGACTCTGGGTTTAGATAACATGTTGTGCATAACATGTTGGCCAGATGTTCTGTATGTTGGTGATAATTATTATTATTACAAATTTCTGGTAATGAAAGGATCCTTCAAAAGCACACTTAACCCTTTAAACTCAGGCCCGTTTTGGTGAATTTTGTATGTGCTGCGATTTTGTATTAAAGATTCTGTGTTTCTTCTCAAAAACCTTATCACATTATATACTATTGGAAAACTTACATATGGAGCTACATTTGTATCAAAGTTTTGACCCCTCGCGAAGTTTTTGAAAAAAATGACAGCCATTTTTAACCTCATATTTTAATTTTCAAATTCCATATTTTTCATTTTTTTCAAAAAGTGCTGAGAAAGTTTTGATGACATTTTTGCAATCTACAACATCAGATCTCCCTATCCAAGTGAAAAAATTAAGAAGAAATTTGAATTTTATCACCCAAAAATGATGTTACATGTATACATTGCCATATAATAAAAGATAATTGGTGGCATTTTGATTTTTCCAGGTTTTGTTGGTGATCATGTCATCAACAAAACTCAACAAGTCTAAAATTTCTTCTTTTCAGGCATTTTAAAGCTGAAATATAGCGTAGTGTATGAGATAAAGTGAACGGAAATTGCACATGTAAGTCAAAACTGGTGACGTGTGAGAGTTTTTTGGTGAATGACAGACAAAGTAATGGTATGGTTTCTATTTCGCTTTGTATAGATTTTTCTATACTTCTTACAAAGGGTACCATACTATGGTTAGAAAGCTTATGTTTTCAGCTTTCTAATGGTGCCTGACTTGCCAACAGAGGGCGTATAGATGTTGTGTAAGAACTGATTTATTTCATCGGATGCCAGCGTCCGATATACTACAGAGCTGAGTTTAAAGGGTTAAGCACTGTAGCTCAGAACCTGAGGAAACCTGTAAACAAGTGTGCTTGCTATGTGAACCACAAACACCGAGGTAAACCCCTACTCTTCCACGATAAGTGTTCTGGGTTCTTTTATGTGCATTACTTTAATAATCTAATAATAATCATATGAAGGATGAAGCAATTATGGTTAAGTGTCTTGCTCAAGGATACAAGTTCTGCGACTGGCCAGGCCCGGGATTCGAACCCACATACGGACAACACCAGAACTTGAGGTTGACGCTAAGCTTGGGTGATAACACGATAATATCGAATATCGCGATACCTTTTTTATTCGATTACGATATCGAGAAGCTTCTTAAGTTATCGAGATATCGGCAAATCGCGATTAAAAAAATATATCGCGATTAAAAAAAATTGCCATTGTGAGTCAAGTCAGAAATTCAATTGAAACAAAATTATGACAGTCTTTTCAGCTTTTGAAAGTGAGAAACAAAAGTGAACTACTTCAGAAGTACATACACGCTATGCAAACGAATTTGCGATTTTTTGTGATGCTTGTAGAGGGGTACATACCTGTGGTTATCGGCTCTAAAGCAATCATGCATGAATGAAAAAAAAATCGCGATACTATCGAAAATCGCGATATATGTTTGCCGATATATCGTGGATGAAAAAAAACGATATCGCCCAAGCTTAGTTGACGCATTAGACCACTCGGCCACGACACTCTATAATTAATAATATCAGATACAGAGGATTCATGGGTTCACATAATCCCCACCCCACCCCCAACCCACCCCCAACCCAACCCAAATCCCAACCCAAATCCCCACACCAACCCACCCCAACCGCCAAAATCATAAAGATGAAGTTATTCATAAGCCCTCACCCCATCCCTGATCCCCATCATGACCCCACCCTCATTGGTGGATCAAGGGGGTGGCAAAGGGGTGCATGTTCCCCCATTTTTATCGCAGTGTATGTTTTTGTCAGACCCTGGATCCAACCCTGCCCACCCTAATCCAATCCTCCACCCCATCCCACATACCAACCCACCCCAAACCCCAAAATTCAGCTAATTATGAACATATGATAAATCCAAATAACTGTTCCTTTTCTCTTGACTGTTTTAGGATGCAATGAAGCATCTGTCCAGCCTGATTGATCCTGTGGTTGGATCAGAACTATTTGATCTATGGGAGGTAAGATTTCCTAATGATATGATGCTGTGTAATAAGTCATGCTCAATCAACATTTGTCCAATTTTGCATATAATTCTGAAACTAGGACTGAAATTAAGCCCAATAGAATAATCTGTTTTATTTAACAACTTTGTCGGCTTTAATAATACACAAGGCTTAGGTTCTTTTGATAGTTGAGTTATCAGAATTTGGTGTCAAATCCTTTGCAAGAACTAGATATGGATGAGCCTTACTTGCCCGGTGAGCCTTATTTGCCCGGTGAGCCTTATTAGCCCGGTGAGCCTTATTTGCCCGATGAGCCTTATTTGCCCGATTACCCTTATTTGCCCCGATTACCCTTATTTGCCCGATGAGCCTTATTTGCCCGGTGAGCCTTATTTGCCCGGTGAGCCTAATTTGCCCGGTGAGCCTAATTTGCCCGGTGAGCCTTATTTGCCCGGTGAGCCTATTTTGCCCGTTGAGCCTATTTTGCCCGGTGAGGCTAATTTGCCCGGTGAGGCTAATTTGCCCGGTGAGCCTTATTTGCCCGGTGAGCCTTATTTGCCCGGTGAGCCTTATTTGCCCGCTGAGCCTTATTTGCCCGGTGAGCCTTATTTGCCCGGTGAGCCTTATTTGCCCGGTGAGCCTTATTTGCCCGATTAGCCTAATTTGCCCGGTGAGCCTAATTTGCCCGGTGAGCCTTATTTGCCCGGTGAGCCTTATTTGCCCGCTGAGCCTTATTTGCCCGGTGAGCCTTATTTGCCCGGTGAGCCTTATTTGCCCGATTAGCCTAATTTGCCCGGTGAGCCTAATTTGCCCGGTGAGCCTAATTTGCCGGATGAGCCTTATTTGCCCGATGAGCCTTATTTGCCCGGTGAGCCTTATTTGCCCAGTGAGCCTTATTTGCCCGGTGAGCTGTATTTGACCAATGTAGATAGTAATTAGTAAGTCTTTGAATGTTTTATTTGAAAAAAACATTTTAAAGAAGAACCCTATCATGTCATTCCTTCAATATAACACAAATTCCATATGATGCATGTCTTAAAATTCTTGTACTCTTGAAATCTCCAATATTTGTATATTACTCTGTCATTTGTGTCTTCAAGGAGTATGAGGGAAATGCAACACAAGAAGCCAAATTTATCAAAGATTTGGACAAATTTGAGATGGTTTTGCAGGCTTTTGAGTACGAGACACTACAAAACAGACCAAAGGAATTGCAAGATTTCTTTGATACGACTAGAGGTAGGTAAACTATGGTATGTCACATGAACCAGTAATAAATCCTGAAATACCACAGTGGTACACACACACACACGGAAACTAGTACGAGTGCAAAAACATGCCCATTTCAAAATCGTTTTTTAAACACAAGAATACATTTTTTTTTAAATTATAATTTCAGATTTGAAGAGAGGAAGACTTCTCAATATAAACCAAGTTTCCTTACGAAAAAAACAGGGAAAGTGCTACTAGTACTGATTGAAAATGGTTCAATTGTTAACACTTGCCGCGCAGCTCTTGTTGAAATTGAGGGAAAGTGCACGCGGCACCAAATTGAATTGGCTGTTCTGCAAGCTCGGGCAATGACAGATGAATCAAAAGGTGATCTTGGACTCCTACATTGCCCATTTTTGGAAGTTCCATTCATACTAAATACATCCGAACACAGTTCCGATGATTACCGAAACAAGCCACATTTTTGGGTGTACAGATCTGTTGAAATTATACCTAATATCCAGACCCAATATTTCAAATTTTTGTAATTTTTCGAACTGATCATGTTACATGAATAGTTATAAATATCTTTTGTACATTTTCGCCAAATTTAAGATCCATAATTAATCAGGATTACCTTTTGATTGACGCATTTTTGTTGGACCCCGTTTTGATATTGCCGGTGTGTTTGACAGCGGATATGTGGTCTCCTGAAGAAATTTTGAAACTTTGAAGTTCCAAATAAATAATATTTACTTAAAGTGAGAAATAACGTGTTTAAATAGGAATGTTTTGTGATTTAAAAACTGTGTCCAGGGAGTAAGTTTAGCACGGAATAGCAGGAAATGCATCACGTGATCCGTAACGCACTCATTGATTGGAAGGGTTACCCTTCTTGGCCCTTTTGGCTGTTCCGCTTATTGAACTTACTCCAACTGTGACGGGCTTGTGAAATAAGAATATATATATATATCAGTTGTCTGATGATCGCATAACGCGTGAAACTCGGAGTTACAACTACCAGCATTCCACTAGTTTTACTACAAGTATATTACGCTCTGTCTATGTGGCATTGAGCACTCTACTTCAAGATAGACCGCTACATTTAAGCATACATCGCTCCTGTTACCAGTTGAGCACTCTCGCCTATCTGTATAAGGACGACGAAAATGGAACAGCCTCACCAAGTCAACTTCAATTACTCCATGAAAAACATCCCTATACTGCCTACAAGCACGTACAAGAAGAGACTCATTGAAAAAGTTGAAAGTGTCATCAAACGCATGAGATGGAAAGCCTTTTTCTTCCTAAAAGCTAAAGACGAGGACGACGATAGTGACGATTCCAACGACGACACACAGAACGACCATAAGTTTGGGTTCCGGAGCAGAAAGTGCCCACCGCAAATTGATGAGCTGAAACCGTTTGAAGACGACATGCTGAAAATGATTGAGAACGTAAGAACAAAGGAAGTCACCGATCAGTTTCAAGACACGCTCAGAAAGGATGTCAACAAGATCAAGAGCTCCACGAAGATGCTTATCCCTGCTGACAAGACAAGAAACCTGTACGAGACCGACCGCACCCTGTATGAAAAGCTGCTCAGAGAAAACATCACCAAGAACTACCAAACCACCAACATGACGACTCTTAACAGCATCAACGCTGAGGCACAAACCATCGCTGCAGAACTCGAAATAGATGACCGAATGGAGACCATGGCAATGAAACAAGCATTCATAACCCTCAAAGACCACAAGGACAACTTCGACAACAACCTACCGTGCCGACTCATCAACCCCGCAAAGAGCGAAACAGGAATTGTCAGCAAACAAATCTTGGACAGAATCAACAACGCCGTAAGAGCTGCCATAGCGGTCAACCAGTGGAGGAACTCGACGTCAGTGATAGAGTGGTTCAAGAACATCAAGGAAAAGGACAAGCACACATTCATCAGTTTTGACATTGTTGATTTCTACCCCTCCATATCGGAAAGCCTGCTGAGAAAAGCCATAGCCTTCGCTAAAAAACACGCTCACATCTCCCAACAAGACACCAAGATCATCATGCACGCCAGGAAGTCTAGAGCTACTATTCGACAAAGGCACGCCATGGAGGAAAAAAGGCAACAATGACCTCTTCGACGTAACAATGGGCAGCTACGACGGGGCTGAGGTATGCGAGTTGGTAGGCCTCTACATCCTGGACACCTTATCAAAACGGTATGGGAAAGAAGGAATTGGACTTTACAGGGACGACGGCTTGGCAGTCTTCAAAAACATCACCGGCAGCAGAGCCGACCGAATCAGGAAGGACATAACAAAGTTATTCAAGGAACTCGGCCTAAGCATCACAATCGACGGTAACCTAAAGATCACGAACTTTCTCGACATCACCTTCAATCTGAGCAACGGCAAGCACTACCCCTTCCGGAAACCAAACGACCGACCCATGTACATCCACAAGCAGTCTAACCACCTGCCTAACATCATCAAGAACCTACCCGCCTCCATCAGCCGACGCATATCGGGCATCTCGCACGATGAAAACATCTTCAAGAAAGCCTCCCCAGCTTACGAGGACGCACTAAGATCCAGCGGATACACGGAAGGCCTCACCTACATCGATAGCCAACCTACTAAGGAAAAACGGAACAGGCAGCGCAACGTCATCTGGTTCAACCCTCCATTCAGCAAAAATGTGACAACAAACATTGGCGGTATATTCCTGAAACTCATCGGCAAGCACTTCCCGAGGAGCTCCAAACTGAACAAGATATTCAACAGGAACACGGTCAAGATCAGTTACAGCTGCATGCCCAACATCGCCAGTATCATCAAGGCACACAACAAACAAGTCTCATCGAACGACAAAGGGCTGCAACTGCCGCAAGAAAGACCTATGCCCTCTACAAGGAAAGTGCCAGGCCAGCAACATCATCTACAATGCCGAAGTTAAGCAACCAAACAACTCTCATCTGTACATAGGTCTCACCGCGCCTCCATTCAAGCTAAGATACGGCAACCACACACAGTCTTTCAGGCATGAGAAGTACCAGAACAGCACGGAACTCTCCAAGCACATTTGGCAATTGAAAAGGAACAAGAAACCATTCACCATCAACTGGTCGGTAGCCTGTAGATCTCAAGCATACAACAATGAATCGAAACGGTGCAACCTTTGCCTCACAGAGAAGCTCTCCATCATAAACGCCGACAAGAGGATACTCCTGAACAAACGACCCGAACTCATATCAAAATGCCCCCATGAAAACAAGTTCTACCTCTGCAACTTCAAAAGCGATGACACGTGACGAGGAACAGTACCGCGTCAACAAACCACAAACTGCCAACAAACAAGCTTACACACAAGGCCCGCAAACAATAGGTAATTACCACGCATCATTGAGCGAGTAACCTGTACGTGCGCGTGTAGGCCTATATATATAGGAGTAATCACTTGGTGACTATCAGTTGTCTGATGATCGCATAACGCGTGAAACTCGGAGTTACAACTACCAGCGTTCCACTAGTTTTACTACAAGTATATATATATATATATATATATATATATATATATATATATATAAATCACAGAAGAACAATATTTTATGTAAACTCTTACAGGACAAAACACAAACACATTTGTGACAGATGTTCAGCCTTTAAAATTTCAGTGTTGTATTAATATGAATGGATTTGGAGATATAACATATTAAAATAGACACAAAGTGCACAAAATCAGTTTAGACGTTTTCACTCACGGTGCCACGCTTATACAATAAAGTTCCATTGAATTTTTTCAGGAAGGACCCCGAATGTTAATTACTTAAAAATCTGTAACTTTTGAACTGTTGCATCAATTTGTGTAATTTTTGCCCTTTCAATTAAGCTTGGGCGATATACATGTAGATTTTTTTTTAATCCACGATATATCGGCAAACATATATCGGGATTTTCGATAATATCTCAATTATTTTTTCATTCATGCATGATTGCTTTAGAGCCGATAACTACAGGTATGTACCCCCTTTAAAGGCATCACAATAAATCGCAAATTCATTTGCAGAGTGTGTATGTACTTCTGAAGTAGTTCGCTTTTGTTTCTCACTTCCAAAAGCTGAAAAGACTTCTAATTTTGTTTCCATGGAATTTCTGACTTGACTCACAATGGCGATTTGTTTTTTAAATCGTGATTTGCCGATATCTCGATAACATAAAAAGTTCTCGATATTGTAATCGAATAAAAAAGGTATCGCGATAATCGATATTATCGTGTTATCGCCCAAGCTTACTTTCAATCAATATGATTTTTGTAGAGAAACAAGGAATTCATATTATGGGTCTAGCATCCCTAACTATAGTTAACGAGACCCTAACCAACGAGACACAGTTTATGCACTTGGTTGCTGTTGGTTGTAGTAATTTAATTAGGCAGTATCAGCTGTAGTACTATGCAAATGATCATCATTCAGTTACAGACAAAATAAAATGGCCATATTTGGTTTCCTTGGAGGGGGGGGGGGGGAAGGGGGAAGGGGAAGGGCGGGTGAGCGGGCTGGCTTGGCAACTTTATTTGTGAGTTTTTCTTTTTACCAAAATAATTATTAGGAGAGAAGCAACTATATGGTTGGTTGGTTGGATAGCTCGGTTGGTAGAGCACTACTATGGCAAGCCAACATTTACAGATTTGCGTCTAGTTTTCTTTGTTCATTCCAACGTTTTTGTTGTTGAAAAATGTGTCAAAAGAATGTGTTTGTTGTATAAAAAATCGACTGGCAGACATCAGGACAGTACATGAATGATTCTGAAATCCTGCAAAATCCTCCAAGGGGCACTTTTTGGGGAAAATTCAGCACTGTTGGAAATTGGTACTTTCACCTCTTCAAATGGGGCAAAATTAGTACCTGGCAAGAAGTACAGGCCGTAAGTGCTGAATATGAAAGATCAATGTTAAATGCATGGTGCATTTTTGAAGATAAGGGCATGTTTCCAACATGCACTGATGGATTTTGGAGGATTAAGGAAGGTTCCTAGCCAGAATACCTAGGGGGTTAGGGTTAATGAACTTTATAAACACAATGTCCTCGTGTTCTGTTTTTGGTTGCTGTTTTTTGGTTGCTGTTGTATTACAAGTTGTTTTGTCAATTTCTTTTCTGAGGGCACAAGTTTTTTAATTTTTTTATTGCAATGATCCACTAATGGTGGTTAGGGTTTTCATGACACAATATGAATAATATTCATAAAACATTCTGCACATATATAATATATAATATAATGCGCCTTGAGCACCACTCAGTTGGTGGATACGTGCGCTATATAAGTCCACACATAATAATACACATAATAATAATAATGGTTTTTGTTTGGAACTTACATGTATGCCCACTTTGGGGCACGTGCCCCCCAGGTAAATTGAGTAAAAAAAATTTTTTTAAAAACAAACTAGATATAAGTTTTTGTCACAACAAAAACTAGGTGTTCGGTTGAAGTTAAAATGATGACGTCATCAATTCGAAGTGTTGGAGAAAGTCAAATGTTAACGTCTGTTGAAGTTCTCGCAAGAAGTTTATTTGAATACAATACAATACTGAATTTAGAAATTATTTTAATATTAAAATTTGACTTCCGGTTTGGACAGCAAGTAAAGGTCAAATTGGGGTCATGTTTTTGTAAATACTTTTGACAATTAACAATCTGTACAATGGTGCAAAAACTGTCAATTAACCTCTTGTGGTTGTTGAGATAGGATTTTTTTAAATATTAAACTTTGACTTCCGGTTTGGACAGGAAGTAAGGTCAAATTGGGGTAATCTTTTAGTAAATATTTTTTGACAATTAACGATCTGTACAATGGTACAAAAATTGTGAATTTACCTCTTGTGGTTGTTCAGATATGATTTTTTTAAATATTAAAATTTGACTTCCGGTTTGGACAGGAAGTAAGGTCAAATTGGGGTTACCTTTGTGTAAATATGTTTCGACAATTAACAATCTATACAATGGCGCAAAAAATGTCAATTTACCTCTTATGGTTGTTGAGATAGGATTTTTTTAAATATTAAACATTGACTTCCAGTTTGGACAGGAAGTAAGGTCAAATTGGGGTCATCTTTTAGTAAATATTTTTTGACAATTAACGATCTGTACAATGGTACAAAAATTGTGAATTTACCTCTTGTGGTTGAGATATGATTTTTTTAAATATTAAAATTTTACTTCCGGTTTGGACAGGAAGTAAGGTCAAATTGGGGTCACCTTTGTGTAAATATGTTTCGACAATTAACAATCTATACAATGGTGCAAAAAATGTCAATTTACCTCTTGTGGTTGTTGAGATAGGATTTTTTTAAATATTAAACTTTGACTTCCGGTTTGGACAGGAAGTAAGGTCAAATTGGGGTCACCTTTTTGTAAATATTTGTTGACAATTAACGATCTGTACAATGGTACAAAAATTGTGAATTTACCTCTTGTGGTTGTTGAGATATGATTTTTTAAATTATTAAACTTTGATTTATCGTAATTCGATATCTGATGACCTAATCATGACGTCACAAATTATGTTTCATCTACGTGTTAAGTTCTAAGTATATGCCAAGTTTCAAGTTCATGTGAAGTTTGCAAGTATGTTTTTTTTTTGTAGACAATCGTTGGCGACAAGAAGGAGAAGAAGAAAAAAAAACGAACAAAAACAATAGGTGTTTCGGGTACATACCCGAACACCTAAAAAGAAAAAAATAATAATTAGTCTACATTTCGTTTGCAATCGGTAGTCTGTGATCGGGTGCAAAGCAAGCTAGTCTGGTTTCTTGACCCGATTCCTCCACGTCTATAAATTGTTCCGTTTCGTCTGAAGAAGGGTCGGGGTACCGTGTGGAAATTACAATCGCCGATGTCAATTTACTGTCGGATTCTACGCCAGTACGCATAGGCCTGCGAAGTACGATGAGTCTTGCAGCTGATCTGCCGATGGTTTTAACAAAGGGCAAGGAACCGTATGAAATCAAGCCCTTTTCTTGAAAATTTCAACTGGACTGAATTAAAACCAAGAAAAATTCCGGATAAATTAAAACTGAAGTCAAAAACTGCAAATTAAATGCCAAAAATCGGGGAGGGAGAAACTTATATTGTTGTAGTCATGACATCGCTAAAATGGCAAAAAATAATGGCTAAAATAATGATATATATATATATTCCATATAATCTTGAAAACTTTTGCAAAAAAAAGTCAGGTGAAACTGGCCAGGAATCGCCTCAGATTGCACCACAGAGCATCCAGAATCCAAAATTTTCCGGGGCCCTTAAGTGGGCCCCAGACCCAACGCCGTTAGGGCTTCGCGCTCGCATATAATAATAAATAATTAATAATAATAAATAATTAAATAATAAATAATAATTATAATTATAATTATAATTATAATAATAAAGATTTGTAGCACGCACATATCCACCCTGCTGGGCGCTTAAGGCGCGAAAACAAAGAAAAAAAACATTACAAACAATATACAATGTTAGCATAGGAAAAAAAATGTTCGTGTTGGGTGTGCCCCCCCCCATCTAAAAAATTCCTGGATCCGCGCCTGCATACCATTCACCCCCCATGGTCTCAACATACAGAAGGGAATGACATATTTTCCCTTTTTTTCCCCTCCTTTTTTCCTTTTTCCACAGACATTTTTACATTTACATTTGTTTTAAATTTGTTATATTACAATATTCTGATGAAAAATAGAATTTCCAGAAATTGCAATTAAAACAGGGGCATGATACATCTATAATGGAGCAGTTTTTGAGCTCACGCAGTGAGCTATCCAGCCTAACGGTTGACCGGGTCCCATATTATAGTCAATGCCTTTGTTCTAGGCATCATGGACCAATATTCAGGAGCCATGAAGTCATTGATACTGGCTTTGTATCTTTACCGTCATTCAGGGGGTGGATCAAATAAGGGTCCCACGCAGAGATGCCAACCCTCCTGATTTCGCTGTAATCCTCTTGATTTTTACTAGCAACTTACGGCATTATGGCAAGAAAATGAAAACTTTTCACCAATAATGGTGTTAACACATGTGTGGCGGTCCAGGAAAACCCAACACATGGTCAAATTTTTACAATTCTTGTTGAGCATTTAATCAAGTAATACACCATTTACTGATCTCATAACAGTTTTAATGAGTTCAATATTCAAACCACAACTAAAGTTATGACCTTTCAAAGACGGTTCTAAAACCCACAAACGGAGAAATTAGGCTTCAAAGTTGGCTATGCAGTAAACGTAAATCCCTTGAATTGAGGTGAAATTGACATTATAGTAAAAATAGTGTAAAAGTGTTTTTCATTTCTTTCAAACTAAGATTTTTCACATAAAGGAGTTATGGTAAATTTTTACGTAAATCGGTCCATAATTACAAAATGTGCGTGGCGACTTCCGACGGGTTTTCCCCCGACTGCCACACACATTATTTGAGGGCCACGTTGCCAAAACAGTACGGCTGTGCCAAATATTCAATCGATGGTTCGAATATCCGGTTGGTTCGAATATTCAAAGAAAAAAATTAAGTTTTTGTTGAATTTATTTTAATTTTTTTTATATTGGCTTTCCATCATTATCCCCCCCCCCCCCCCCCCCAATCGTCCTCTCGTCCTCTCGTCTACATTTGGTCGCCACCTAGCAAGTCCATCCTAGTCCGGGCAACATGTTTAGTACATTTTTTGGCCCCACCATATCGTGTGTACTCGTTTTATCACGTTGTGCAATTTACAATCGCCGGCCTTCAAATATCGCATATTCGATCGAAATCAAAATCCGAATATCTGGTTACCATATTTGAAAACACACAGCCCTACAAAACAGGGCCACACAAACAAGTAATTATCCAAATATTTCTACAGTGCCCATCCATGAAAACATGCTCTTGAGGCGCTGAACAATACAAGCAAATAACATAATCTGCATAATTAAAAACTTAAACACCCTTCCTAAGGTGAAAAAGTCTCTGGTCTCTGGTCTCTGTGCATGTTGCCTCAGACCCACATGTCAAAATGTTATTATTTGTTTTCTTTTGCAGCCAAAATTGTTTGATCGATTGGAATACTGCCGCTTTGTGTTTTTAAATGACTTTTTCACATAGGTGTTTGAACATTTGCCCGATTTGTGAGGCCTCTCTTAGCCACCATACTTTGTGTATGGGAAATTTGGTCTGGTTCCAATAACCGCGTATACATGTATCACACGTTTTCACTGGTTGGAAAAAAAAGATTATCCCATTTTGCTATAGCAAAATGCTACACGGAATTCACAATTTGCTGCACAGAAATCAAGAATTGCTACACGGAATTCACAATTTGCTGCACAGAAATCAAGAATTGCTACACGGAATTCACAATTTGCTGCACAGAAATCAAGAATTGCTACACGGAATTCACAATTTGCTACACAGAAATCAAGAATTGCTATTCAGAATTAGCATTACATACACACACATATTTCTGCATACAAATTTTGCTATGAAACGAAATCGTTCCCTGTACCCCCCCCCCCCCAAAGCGCATCACCACACCAATTTTGAAGCCGACCTATGACCAGAAACCTGAGACTTTTATTTTTGGCCTTAACTATCAATGACCTTTGCCTCTTCGTCCCCTTGATCCTCAAAAGCCATTGTTGTTTTCAAACAAATCAAAACAAAATCAAATTCACTCTAAATCAGGAGTTTCATGGCATGGTGGAGTGAACAACTAATGACAGCAGGTGCGATAGACACCATGATTGTGGGAGGACTTCTGATGTCCATTCAGAGTGAGAGTGCACAGTCATGGCTGGATGGTGTCATATAAGCCATCACATACCTGCCCTTGATTGCGGAGATTATATGAATGCATTATTGATGAGTAAACATCCCAAAGGTATTATTAGACTAGGGAAAGCTAGAATCCCTGAGAAATTGTCATAGGAGTCGGACAAAGGAATCTTTGCACAGAGGGGGGTTAACTCAGTCTGTTTTTTGCTTTTCCTTTGTCCTTTTGAGCATCTCTTGTTAGATGTTCGTGCGACAGCGCGAACACCTCTTTGAAATTGTTTGTTTGTTTGTTTTTTCTTCTCCTTCTCTAAAGTTCAAAATTGACACATACTTAGACCATAACATGTAGTTGTCAATAAAGTTGTGACATACAGTTTCAAGTAAAGTTGTGACGTCATGTTGACGTCATCAGATATCGAAATACACTAAAATACAATTTTAATATTTCAAAAAATCATATCTCATGAACCACAAAAGATATTTACACAATTTTTGCATCATCTTACAGATCTTGAATTTATGTGACATTTCGTACACAGACATGACCCAATCTGACCTCTCCTTCCGGTCGAAACCGGAAGTTTAACAGAAAAAAAATTTCTGAAGCACTTTTATCGGGTCTGCAGCCAACATAATATGGTATTTGGGCATGCCTTCCGTGGACGAAATTACTATTGACATGTAACCTTTTCAAAAATGTCACTGATGACGTCATCACCTATCACAGCGCCCTCATCGAAAATTTGAATATGACTTCTGTGAATAAAGTGATTATTGACATCTTTTAAAATCAAAGTTCAGAGTGCCCCCTAGCGGCATTTTTAAAAAGGGATTATTTTCCAATCTCAGATATTGAACCAAAGCAGGTACTAACGTTATTTTTTGATGATCATGAGGAAGTTTTATTGTGCCATATATATGACCTTCAAATTACCTGATCTGACCTTTAATTCCGGTCTAAACAGGAAGTTCAAATTCAACACATTCTAACGCAAAATTGATAGGTCTTTTGAATATGAAATTGATATTGTTATATTGATACACCTTTGTAAAATATGATATTGACATCATCGATGATAATTTGATTGAACCGGAAGTTGACACGAACACCGTGTGTTTGTTCTAACAAACACTTGAGCTCTAGTCTGTTTCTTATTCTCGCTCTTCCCCATTACCTTTTAACCTTTGGGGATTATTCTTAACAGTCAGTTCATGTTGTTTCATATACATGTATGGTGGTTTATTGAATGGTTGTTGTGTTTGATGCTGTGTACTTATTATATTGTCATTTTTACCTTTATTGCCAAATTGAATTTCTATGTTTTTAAATGTGGACAATAAATCTAATCAACCCCTATAGGTGTTCTGGCTAGGAACCTTCCTGAATCCTCCAAAATCCATCAGTGCACTTTTGGAAACGTGCCCTTATACAAACACTGTACATACGTACATTTGTGTTTGTATATGTAGTTATGTATGTATGTACAGTGCTTTTATCTCATTCATTTTGCCTTTGAGAAAGAACCTGCTAGGTTCGAAATATAAGGCCAATAACTACTATTTTTCATTTATACTGCAGGTCCTTTAGGTTGGTTAGCAGTTTGCAACAGCTAATTCTCAATTTATTACAAAATAATTTAGGAAATTATGTACATGTACTTAAAGATTTTATTCCCAGAATTGTGAAATAATCTTGGTTGTTCTTTGTATTCCCAAGGCGATTAAGCCTTATTTACCCACAGCCCCAGCCAGGATTAAGCCTTATTTACCCACAGCCCCAGCCAGGATTAAGCATTATTTACCCACAGCCCCAGCCAGGATTAAGCCTTATTTGCCCACAGCCCCAGCCAGGATTAAGCCTTATTTGCCCACAGCCCCAGCCAGGATTAAGCCTTATTTACCCACAGCCCCAGCCAGGATTAAGCCTTATTTACCCACAGCCCCAGCCAGGATTAAGCCTTATTTGCCCACAGCCCCAGCCAGGATTAAGCCTTATTTACCCACAGCCCCAGCCAGGATTAAGCCTTATTTACCCATAGCCCCAGCCAGGATTAAGCCTTATTTACCCACAGCCCCAGCCAGGATTAAGCCTTATTTACCCACAGCCGCAGCCAGGATTAAGCCTTATTTACCCACAGCCGCAGCCAGGATTAAGCCTTATTTACCCACAGCCCCAGCCAGGATTAAGCCTTATTTACCCACAGCCCCAGCCAGGATTAAGTCTTATTTACCCACAGCCCCAGCCAGGATTAAGCCTTATTTACCCACAGCCCCAGCCAAGAGCCAATTTCACAGAGCTGCTAAGCAGAAAAAAAATTGCTTACCAGAAAAATTTGCTTAGCGGATTTCATTGATTACCAGCCAAACTTTCAGATAAAATGTATTCATTTTAGCTGGTAGTCTGTTTTATATTGCTTAGCAAAAATATTTGCTTAGTACAATTCTCTGCTTAGCAGCTCTATGAAATTAGCCCTGGTAAGAAAACCTGTGGTATAATGTGGGGGGGGGGGGAGGGGGGGGGGCGCACAGGTGGAAAAAGATTGAAGGGACATCTGGTAAATTTTCTTTCATGGCAACTCAAAAAGTGAAACATTCTCTGTATCTGTATTCTTCCTCCAGCAAAACGGCTACAGCCGCATCCCGCTAGAGTGGCGTGGCACGGGGCTAGAGGAGCTATGAGGGGACATTGGTATTGAACAGAAAATCGGCTGCAGCACTTTTAAACAGACTTAAATTAGGAGCATTGATGACTGAGGGGGGCAGATTGTTCCAATGTGGAATCATGGATGGGAAGAAACTAGTGCTGTAGATCTTACTTTTTGCATGAACACGATGATATGAGAATTGATGGGATCGTCTGAGAGTTCTTGTTTGGATGGTGAGATTTGGTTTTGAGTCTACATCCACCAAACCATGTGAAATCTTGTAGAGCATGACTAGACGTGTCATGACTCTTCTTGATTCAAGGAGTGGCCAACCAAGATCTTGGAGCATAGTTGTGACGCTTGAGGTTCTGTTATAATTATTACAGCACATTCTAGCCGCCGATCTTTGGATACCCTCAAGTTGCTTATTTTCTTCTTCAGTGTATGGGGCCCAGGCGCACACAGCATATTCCAGTTTAGGACGGACTAGCGACTGGTAAAGACGGGATTTCACGTCTCGACTGCATGATTTGAAATTTCGGCGAATGATACCAACAGTTTGTTTTGCATTAGTAGTGATTTTGTTAATGTGGTGAGACCAGCTGCAGTCACTGCTAAGGATAACACCCAAATACGGATGGCTTGTAGTTGTTTGAAGGGACTTGTTGTTGATATTATAACTAAAAATAATAGGAGCCTTTTTTGTAGTCATGTGCATTACGAAACATTTATCCGGGTTAAACTTCATTTCCCATTCACTCTCCCACCTACACAGTGAATCGAGGTCATTTTGGAGTAAGGCAGCATCTGCAGATGATTTTATTTCCCGGTAGAGCAGGCCATCATCAGCAAAAAGCCTCATCTTAGAAGAGACGTGAGATGAAATGTCATTCACGTATAAGAGGAAGAGTAATGGCCCCAAAACATTCCTTCTTGTTCCATTCAAATAACGTGTAGGTTGTAAATAATCAACCCAGTTAGGTCACACTCACATTACCAGCACATTATGCGTATACAAGATTGATGAGTTAGTCCTCTGGTAATTTTTCTTTCATGGCAACTCAAAAAGTGGAACATTCCCCCTTGTTCCGTTCAAATAATGTGTAGGTTGTAATCAACCCAGTAATAGGTCACACTCACAGTACCAGCACATTATGCGTAGTATACAAGATTGATGAGTTAGTCCTCTCAATTGTGCTAATTTACTAACAGTACATGTGTATATGATTTTGACATGTTGATGGTTGGTATCAATCTCTCGCACAATAGGAATACACATATGCAAATTCAGTCTGTACATTTCATGAATTTATAACTTAGGTATGGGCAGGAATAAATTGCTTAACCCTAACTCCCTAGACAACAAAGGCAGTTGGAGGATTTTGAAGGATTTTTATTGTTCAGTAACAATGCTTAGGGAGTTAGGGTTGGCACTTATACTAGAAAAGCGAGCCACTAAGGCTGTGCCAGCTATCCCGGTACCCGGATACCCGGATACCCAACCCAATTCCATTTTTCAGTTCAAATTACCAGTAAATGTCATTTTAAAATTTCGACTGAACTAAGCTTGAGCGATTACACAATAATATCGAATATCGCTAACATCGAATATCGCGATACCTTTTTTATTCGATTACGAAATCGCGATTAAAAAAATATATCGCAATTAAAAAACATCGCCATTGTGAGTCAAGTCAGAAATTCCATGGATATAACATTATGACAGTCTTTTCAGCTTTTGGAAGTGAGAAACAAAAGTGAACTACTTCAGAAGTACATACACACTATGCAAACGAATTTGTGATTTATTGTGATGCTTGTAGAGGGGTACATACCTGTGGTTATCGGCTCTAAAGCAAAAATAATCGTGATACTATCGAAAATCGCGATATATGTTTGCCGATACATCATGGATGAAAAAAATCGATATCGCCCAAGCTTAGACTGAACATTTATGCCACACATACAGAAGTCTCTGATGTTAACAAAATGTGTGTGGGGAATGGGAATGCTACGAGTCGTTTTTAATATAGAGGCAGGAAATTAATACAGTAAGTCTACATTTCTTGTGACTCGAATAAAAACAAGAGGAACTTGTGTTCATATTGGTTATTTTTGACATTTGGAAATATTTGTGTTTTTACAAAATTGTTTCAGGTACTTGGGTATCTGAAGATTTCCAATTTCAGGTATCCGGTTCCTGAAATAACCGAAAACGCACAGCCTTAAAGGAGGGCCACCATGTGGAAACATTAACCCTAACCACTCCTGCAAAACTTTTGGGGAAAATTCAGCACTGTTTGAAACTGGTACTTTCACCTCTTCAAATGGGCCAAAATTACTACCTGGCAAGAAGTACAGGCCATAAGTGCTGAATATGAAAGATCATCAAAAATGCATGGTGCATTTTGAAGATAAGGGCATGTATCCAAAAGTGCACTGAGGATTCAGGAAGGTTCCTAGCCAGAATACCTATGGGGTTATAGGGTTAAGGATCTTGTTGCATCAGCTTTCCTGACTGAACCCTGATAAATATAAACAGTAAAAACAATCGGGGTTTTAAATTAAAAAAAAAAAATTAATGTCAAATTGGTTGCCCTGGAAAGTACAGTGTTATAAGTGCTTTTGAGAAATTCTTTTTAGATGTCATTAGTTACCCAGTCAGGAAGAAATGATTTCCAAACATATGTTCCCCCTGTTTTTTGCACCTCCCCCCCCCCCCCACTTTAGGGCCACCTTGGGTTTGTCGATGACTGACATGTGTAAATACAGAGTTTGTCCTCACAGTCTTATTCCATTTCTCTTTGCAGGTAAATTTGTGCATCCAACAGTTATAGAGTGGATTAACGAAGTGTACAGGCAACGTGAAGGAGGAGAAAGTGATCAAAGTTGATGTTACGACTTCTGCATCTTAGAGATATTAACCCTAACCCCCTAGCTATTTTGGCTAAGAACCTTCCTCAATCCACCAGAATCCAACACCATGCAGTGACACTACCACCCAACTGTTGGAATCAGCTGGAATTAGGACACCCGGCCCCATGTAAAGTATCCCTCGCTGTCTGGTCTACACAGTCCATCAAAATACAACACCATGCAGTAACACTACCACCCAACTGTTGGACTTAGCTGGAATTGGGACACCCAGCCCCATGTAAAGTATCCCTGTCTGGGCTATACAGTACTGAGTCCATCAAATACAACACCAAGCAGTAACACTAACACCCAACTGTTGGACTTAGCTGGAATTGGGACACCCAGCCCCATGTAAAGTATTTCTGTCTGGGCTATACAGTACTGAGTCCATCAAATACAACACCAAGCAGTAACACTAGTACTACCACCCAACTGTTGGACTTGAATAGCTTGAATTAGGACACCCGGCCCCATGTAAAGTATCCCTCGCTGTCTGGTCTATGAGTCCATCAAAATACAACACCATGCAGTAACACTACCACCCAACTGTTGGACTTAGCTAGAATTGGGACACCCAGCCCCATGTAAAGTATCCCTGTCTGGGCTATACAGTATTACTATACCTCATACATATTCATGATCGAGAGCCGAATTCGCACTGGTCCATTCACCAGTGCGAATGCTATTTTGGCTGTTTACCAAGCGCCTGCAAGTATTCACGCACAGGGTAAATACGCATGCGTAGTAGACTGTCGCATATGCGTCAGTCTACTACGCATGTGCTTTACGAAGCAGTCGCACGGGTGTAGTATGCACGCGCGAACATCACCCTAGCTATATACACATGAAAAGATGGCGGCACACGTAAATGTCAATTCGCGTTTTCCCGAGCTCTTTATTCATTACAATATGTATGAGGTATAGTAAAACAAATATAACATGGTTTATTTCGGGTGGACAGTCGATATTAGCTCCCCTCGGTATTGGAAGTTGACAAACTAGTTCCCTCGGCTTCGCCTCGGGAACTAGTTTGTCAACTTCCAATACCTCGGGGAGCTAATATCGACTGTCCACCCTCAAACCATGTTATATTTGTATAATGAGTCCATCAAAATCCAACAAACCCTGCTGTTGGAGTTTGAATGGTTTGGGGTGGTTAGGGTTAAAGAACCATTTAAGTCACGCGATGATTGTTTATGTGGTCTGCTGAGCCGTTTACAAGTGATGTCACAGTGCTACAATTGCATTGATGTTAGTGAGACAGCAGGAGACAAGCTGGCCAATAGCTGTTAAAGGGACATGATTATCACGATCAGAGCAGACTTTCAACAGGGCATGGAATCGGTGCCCTAGTTTAAGGTGAACACAGGGAGTGTGGCGAATCATCAAACTGGATGATTCAAGTCTCAATTTGGGGAGTGGTCAGGGAGGGCGCAAACCATCAAGGTGATGGGTGAGTGAGGAGAGAAGCCTTATATGAAAGAGTTAATCATCTTTAATGCCAACATCGTAACAAAATTGTTTTTTTCATCGTTAAAAAAGATTCTTAAAAAATAACAACAAACTTTATTATATTATATACATAACAGCAAAAGAAACGTCACCCCTAAAAATATTTATTATTAGGTGTTCGGGTATGTGCCCGAAACACCTATTGTTTTTGTACGTTTTTTTTTTTTTTTTTTAAACTTCTTCTCCCCCATCTTGTCCGCAAACAAAAACATACTTGCCAAGTTTAAAAAACCTTCAAACTTCACACATAGTTAGACCTTAACTTGTAGATGAAACCTAGTGACGTCATGATGATCAGGAAACCGCAACAGTGACGTCATGATGACGTCAAGTCCACATACGTAATGACCCACATTCAGTGTATGTTCGCCATTTTGTGCGTTAGAAATTCTAACTATAGAGGGCGCTATACAACTTTAGTGGTCTTTACAATCAGTGCGTAAGAAATTAATTCGTCTTATTCCTATCAAGAGCAAGGCTCCTATGTCAAGTTTAGCGTGAAGTTTCCCGTTACGTCATTCGGATTGCTTAATAGTGGACATGGAATGGAAGAGGTTGCTTCCCGAGAGATGTCCACCTGCTTTACTGATTTGTGTGCCTTTTAATAATTATTTGTATTTGAGTTTGTTGAATTTCAAAACTTTTAGTGGTCACTTGGTGGCGCTGATCATCACATATATTTATAAACTTATAACGCGTTTGTGGAGCATCGCTGTAAAAATTCCACTTTTCTACTAATTCGAAGTTTTCACAAGAACATCGAAGTCATCTGCAGACACCTGATTAGTGCTTCTTACTATGGTGTAAGTAAAAAGGTGAAGAGAGCGGGAAATTACTTAACAAAATTGGTCAAAGTTGATGATTTTTGTAAACAAGCTTACGTACATGTACTTGGCATGTACTTAGAACTTAACAAGTAGATGAAACACGAGTTGTGAGTGACCCCAATTTGACCTTACTTCCTGTCCAAACCGGAAGTCAAAGTTTAATATTTAAAAAAAAATCATATCTCAATAACCACAAGAGGTAAATTCACAATTTTTGTACCATTGTATAGATCGTTCATTGTCAAAAAATATTTACAAAAAGGTGACCCCAATTTGACCTTACTTCCTGTCCAAACCGGAAGTCAAAGTTTAACATTAAAAAGAATTAATATCTCAACAACCACAAGAGGTAAATTCACAATTTTTGTACCATTGTACAGACCATTAATTGTCAAAAGACATTTACAAATAGATGACCCCAATTTGACCTTACTTCCTGTCCAAACCGGAAGTCGTCAAAGTATAATATTAAAAAAAAAAATCATATCTCAACAACCACAAGAGGTAAATTCACAATTTTTGTACCATTGTACAGGTCGTTAATTGTCAAAAAATATTTACAAAAAGGTGAACCCAATTTGACCTTACTTTCTGTCCAAACCGGAAGTCAAAGTTTAATATTTAAAAAAATCATATCTCAACAACCACAAGAGGTAAATTCAAAATTGTTGTACCATTGTACAGATCGTTAATTGTCAAAACAATTTTACACACAGTTGACCCCAATTTGACCTTTACTTCCTGTCTAAACCGGAAGTCAAAGTTTAATATTTAAAACAAAATCTTCCACAAGAGGTAAATTCACAATATTTGCACCATTGTACAGATCGTTATTTGTCAAAACAATTTTACACAAACGTGACCCCAACTTGACCTTTACTTCCTCCCGAACACCTAGAGTTTGTGTAAACAAACTCGAATCTCTAGTTTTCATTTTATAATTAATATAATTTGTTTAATGAAGAATATTATGAGTATGGAGTGTAACACGAACACAATGTGGCAAATTTGGTTGACCTGGCAGCCAACCATCCCACAACATTGTATATTTATTATGTTTAATAATATAATTACTTAACAACATTTAGGGGGTGACGTTTCGGAAAGAATGTCGTATCCGGCCGCCACTTTTTAAGGGCTTTTTTGGATTTTTTTTTGCAACCACTAACCAGTTAAAAAATCATTCTATCGATTTTTGGTGGTACAGAAAGCGAAAACTATCTTTAAAATCCTTCTATTTTCTGAAGGCCTTCAGAAAATAGAATGATCCTATTAATAGTTGCCACTACGCATGTACAATGACTGTGTTGGTCACTAATTGTAGAGTTGACAAGATCAGACTGACATGACTGAGGAAGTCATCGTATACCAAAAATGCCTGATTTTTCATGAAATAAATATCCTGGAATAATTTGAAGTATATGTCCATCATCATCCATATGTTCTCCACCTTACCAGGTAGGTAAGATTACATTATTGGTTATATTTAATGAAAAATAGTGGCGGCCAGATACGACATTCTACCCGACGTTTCTTTTGCTGTTATGTATATTTACTCAGAATTCCCACTGTATACTTATTCTATAATTGAATTTAAAACTTTATTTCCACATAAAAATAAAAAATCCTCCACAGCCGTGAATTACTATTATACAGAAGGACTTCTGAATTAATATTGTAGAATTAAATATTTCGGTGTATTAATTATACAAGTGCCTTTTTAATCAGTTTAAAATGATAATGGCAAATCTATCCTGCATGAAATGTTCCGGCTGCACCAGTTTCAGTCAACAGAGGGGGTACTTCCTTACAAATGGAAAGTAGAATCGTATTAGGCCAAACAAAATTAAAATCTCCGTTTTCTGGTCATCAGTTGGCTTCAAAATCGGTGTGATGACGCGCGCTTTTTTTGTTTCTTTTTTGTTTGTTTGTATACATTGTATACGCGGGGACCAAATTTCCCATATACAAAGTGTGGTGGCTAAGAGGCCTCACAAACCCTATGTGAAAAAGTCGTTTCATAGCCCAAAAAAAAGAAAGAAAAATAAAATAAAAATGCCGACGCGCGGGTCTGAGGCGACGCCTTACCTCAATTTGTTCAAGCATTTAATGATAATAAAAAATACTCAATAAAAACTTAGTTTCTGGATATAATCACCACCTTCAGTTCATCCACCTGTTATCTTGTACACATTATTTAAGATTTTGCTTGAGAATACGTTTGGCCAAAAAAGGTCCCCAGTTTCTGATCTCCGCGCGCGTCGCCTCAGACACGCGTGTCTGCATTTTTAATTTTCTTTTTATTTGCTATGAAACGATGTCCAATTGCAGCCAAAATTGCTGGATCGATTGGAATTCTGCCGTGCTGTGTTTTAAATGAATTTTCACATAAAGGTGTGAACTTTTGCCCGATTTGTGAGGCCTCTCTTAGCCACTAGGCGCGTAACGATACCCACCTTTTCACAATACGATACGTATCGCGATACTTGGTATTGTGAATATTAAAAAAAATCCTTTAAAAGAAGTGTCGGTAATGTTGTGAATTACCCAATGTCGCACAGAGAAACAGACACAGTAAAAACAGCACAAACAATTTCATGTTGTTATGTTATTCCCCTTCCCATTTAAAAAAGCCTTCGGCCTGCTATAAATTGGGCTTGGTATAATTTATAATCATGAATAAATGTTTGTCCAAATTTCTTTTCAAACAAAAATAAATATACCGCCAGAAGTTCAACCATGTGTAAAATGTTGAGTCCAAAATTGTAACAGAATTTCATCATCATGATAGGCTTGTACACACAATATACTGATTATGCACACCAACTCTGGTTCACAAATAAGAAAATCTTACTTTATATTTAGCCCACCGAAGTTAATGAAGTTTTTCCATGACAAAATGTCAACAATGAAGTCTGTTATGTGGAAAATCCATCATCATTCAAGACTCCCCACATTTCTTGTATTTATTTCATCAAAAACAGTATAGTTCCCTCAGTTGACCATCGCATTGAAAAATCTAGTAGCACTGGACAAATTAGGTCAATAGAAGGCGCTATAATATTGTTTGTTGAAATAAAATATCGGAATATGGAGAGTCGTTAGCGGCGACATGCCACATGCAAAACTCTATTTATCGTGGGCATTTTTGTCTGGGAAAACTTCACTGACTTTTGTGGTCTAAATGTCAGGTGTTCATTGCTAATATTTGTAAACAAAATTTGGTTTGGATAAAATTCAGTATTTTTTATATGGTTATATTCGCATGAAGTTTTGTGGGAATCCAAAAGTCATCTGTATCGCAATACGTGGATTTGTATCGTGATGCTTATCACGGCATTTCTGTATCGCGATAATCGATGCATCGGTGAATCGTTACATACCTATTAGCCACCATACTTTGTATAATGGGAAATTTGGTTCCCGCGTATACAATGTATCACGTATTTTCCTGTTGGCAAAAAAAAAAAAAAAAAAAAAAATGGCCGAAAAAAGGCGCGTCATCGCATCGATTTTGAAGCCGACCGATGACCAGAAGCCTTAAGGCTGGTATGATGTTATGTGTATATTATGTCTTCCAATGTTATCAGTTGACTTTCCCGATCTTGTTTCATGCAATTAGTATTAATATTTTAAGTGCTAGATTATTTTATAGACTGTCATGTGTTTCATCTTCATTATGTTTTGACTGATGTTTGTCAATAAACACATGTGTCACGTGTCACGTGTGTCGACCATCTTATGAAATTGATCTTTAATGTCCTTATAATTAAAAAAAAAATTAATGTTACTCTTTTCAATTTTACAAGGTTCTTACCCCTATAGGCATTTCACAGACAACCCTGCTGAATGCAATTCAAAATGCAACAACAGAAAAGTGTGCAAACTGCTCAATGCAAGAAGATCCACCAGCTAGAACAATGGTTCTTTTGTTCTATGCTGAGAGCAACAACATTTAACAGTTTAGTTACATTAATAATAATGTGGACTTATATAGTGCACGTATCCACCAAACTGGTGCTCAAGGTGCATTATATTATTACCCCTGCTCATCAGGCTCATAAATAATTCCTGAAACCATCTCAGCTCCCTGGGGAGTATACAGCTCAATTGCTGCCATTACAGCGCATATAGGGCTAATCAAACACAACAACCATCTCTGCCCTCACAGGTACCCATTTACCCCTGGGTGGAGAGAAACAATTATGGTAAAGTGTCTTGCTCAAGGACGCAAGCCCCGGTCGCGGTTGGGATTCGAACCCACATTCTGACGACTCAGCCATCAGAACACAAATCCGATGCACTAAACCGCTCGACCATGGCACTTCATTGAGCATGGTTTAATGAATATTACTTTCTATTCCTGATGTTAAATATAGTTGCATTCTATGATTGTCATTCATCACATGATGTCAATCCCCTGACAAAAACATATTACCAACTTTCAGTTTTACTGTATTTAATTATATTTGTATAGTTTGTTTTTAATAACCCTAAATACACTTTTAATGAATCTTTTAATAATAGGATTGACGGATTTGTGTGTGGATTTATTACCGGTTTTTATTAGGGTGTTTTAAAAAAATAATTTTTGTACATCTTCATATCAATTTTTGATACGAAAAACAAATGCAAACAAATAGATTAATTGTACAAGACAACTGAATACGTTTCATTACTATAATTCAAACAAAATTTTGTTTTCTTTATTCATGCGCGTTTCTCGTACACTGTTATAGGGCCTGTCGGTCTTTTTGTTTTGTTCATTCTCTGATTAGAATCTTTATTGGTTTTCTGACCTGGGCTTAATTCTGTTATGTGTTTTTGAAACATGTATGTTATATTGGACTGTTTCATTTACCTGTTTTATTGTTTGAGTGTGTCTTTATGATTTTTATCCTGGTTTCTTATTGTCCATTAAAAATCTATAGGAAACTAAAGTTAAACGAAGTTTAACAAAGCGTCAATTAAGTTGCACACAAATTCCACAAATGCCTGCCCAATAATGAATTTGAATGACCAAATAAGCGCCGCGAAAAGCTCCTGCGAATTTGAATGCTGTTCGAGTGGATTGTTAAATTCGATGGTTATTTTATTTAAATCGCATGACGCAAGAGTACCGTACTATTGGCCACTTATAAAACGAAATTGAATGATGATTTTGAGCAGCATTCAATTTCGCGCGAAACAGAATGACGCGGTGTTTAAATTGGCTGCTTATTTGCCGAAATTGACCGGGAAAACCTATATAATATACACAAAATGCATATTTATATATAGGCTCAACAGAAAATATTTTGTATACGTTTATTTAAAGGGAGGTAGAACATTTGCAATTTACCTGATTACAAAATTTAAGATTATTTTCCCCAAAGGTTATTATAGATGGTTGGTAATGGATACCAATAATCCTGAACACAATTTTCCCCTGAAGCGCTCTCATTTCAGAGAAACCACAAAAATATGTATATTTACAAAAAACTGCCAGACGGTAGGCCTAACTTCCTGCTTATGAATGCTTTTTCACACTTTTCTCACAATTTGTTTTCTGCATTGAGCTTAAACGTTCAAATGTTGATTGTTTAATGTATATCTTGATTCAAAGAGAGTAAGCATACTCGTAGAAGCAGTTTTGCCAACGTGACTAATGTTGTACCTTCCCTTTAATGTATATCTTGATTCAAAGAGAGTAAGCATACGGTACTCATAGAAGCAGTTTTGACAACGTTACCAATGTTGTATCTTCCATTTAATGTATATCTTGATTCAAAGAGAGTAAGCATACTCATAGAAGCAGTTTGGCCATCATTACCAATATTGTATCTTCCCTTTAATGTATATCTTGATTCAAGGAGAGTAAGCATACTCATAGAAGCAGTTTTGACAACGTTACCAATGTTATCGTTTCGGTTTGCGGTAACACCATGTGTTTATCTCAACTAACGTGAAGCTGAGGTACAGGTTCTGAAAAGAACCGTATCGTACAACTCGTATCTCAACCTTCGTTAAGTGAGAAAGGTTCAAGGGAGAACCAATTTCGGGCAACTCGTTTTTCTCTACTTAGTGCAGCTGCTTAGGTAACAATTGTGCACTTTGTGGTAAAAGCATGAAATTTGCCATGGTGCTTGGTATTGGGCTAAATATCATTTTTAGACGTGGACCCACCTTGGGTATCACCTATTTGTGGGCGGAGCTTCATTTGCATAAAATGGGGGGTATCAAATGTAAACAATGAGAAAACTGATTCTAGAATTGAAAGATTGTATTTTTTTTGCAATGAATACAAGCTTGAACAACGTTATTTTTTAGGGTACAAATAAAAGTCAAAAATTACCCTTTTGTGGGCGGAGCTTCAATATTCCTAAAAGTGGGCGTCCTTTTTTTTTACAAACTTGTATCTTTGTGCAGTATCATTATTTTATTTTCATTAATGTTACTTAAATAGACGTAGAATGAATGGAAATTGATCACAAATGAAATCTCTGCTAATGTCCCCCTCTTTTGTGGGTGGGGCTAGATTTTTAAACACTGGGAGACATGTCTAAATATGGCTATTTATGTAACAATACTTCAACTTTCTGTTCCTGTTTATCTTAAAACTTGTGAAATTATTTTTAACAGCCATTTTGTTCATAGATTCTTATTGAAAGGTACATGTATACAACATTTAGATGAAATGTTTGTTTGTTTGAATATTAATTACACTTGTGAACTCTTAGCGTCACAAGAGGGCGCAAAACCAATATGGCAGCCTCCATGATCCGATTCAGTGCAGCCACGTGGTAAGTACAATTTTGACATTTTTAGATAAAGCATAGTCCGTAGAGAAGTAATTCACTCTTTAAGTTAATAATAACTTACAACCCCACTGTATCATCACAATTTCTGCAATTTCTTCCTTCTCCGTTAAAAGGATTTCAGTGTTTGAAATTATAAGAATAACTCAACTAACTAAGTTCCAATTTAACTGTATTACAGACATGGAAGTCTTGAGAATATGCCGCGTCGGTCAGCTATGCCGATGAGGACAAGCTGATCTATACTACAGTGAGGTTTATACAGTCAGCATATTACAACAGTGTAGGCATTGTTTGGACTTAAACAGATATACCCAGTGACTGAGAATGGCCAAGCGCTACATGCTTGTTGATCCTTGCCAGCCGAGCACACCCAAGCAACCCAAAATTTTATCAACAACCTGGGAGCTATGTGTTCTGTGCCAAAATGATACAGATGAAGCTTTGCAATGCCCAGCAAAGTCTTCTAAAGGGCCTGCAGGAATTGGATATTTGTCCTTCGTAGAAAATCTTAAAAAGTTTGAGGAATTTTGATGTACATTGCCCTCCGATCTAGATCCTAACAGACTTGATGGGTGTGGCATCGAAACAACACTGATGAAACATAAAGCTGTGTGGCACAAAACCTGTTTGTTGAAATTCAGTAAAATTAAGTTGGAGCGAGCCATAAAGTTGAAATCTACGAGAAGCACACATGAAAGAAATGCAACCATTCAAACTCGACGGCCAAGTGAACCCTGCTCTGAGCCAATATGCTTCTTCTGTGAAGAACCTGCTGGGAAACCGGGTCTCCACAGTGTGTCAACCTTTGACCTTGATTCAAGGGTTCGAAAGTGTGCTCTTGATTTGCAAGATACAAATCTTCTTCGGAAACTTGCAGATGGTGACATGATAGCCACAGAAGCCAAATATCATGCAAGGTGTCTAGTAACATTGTACAATAAGGCTGCTAGGAACAAGCCCAGTAAATCTCAGGATCCTGATGCTCATCTGCATGGCATCGTTTTGGCAGAACTTGTTGCGTATATGGATGATTTTTGTGATCAGGAAGATCTTGCCCCTGTGTTCAAATTATCGGATCTTGCTACTCTTTACCAGGACCGGCTAAAGCAGATGGGAGCAGTCAGTGATTCTAGAGTTCATAGTACACGGCTAAAAGTGCGTCTAATGACGGCACTTCCTCACTTGTCAGCACACACAGAGGGCCGTGATGTTCTCCTTACCTTTGATACAAACCTTGGAGCAGCTCTGATAAAAGCGTGTGATTATGATAATGATGCAATGCATTTGGCAAATGCTGTAAAGATTGTACGCCGTGAAATGTTCACACATCAATGTTCATTCATGGGAACATTCAAGCAAAGTTGCCAACAAGATGCTGTACCATCCTCTTTGCTAGCTCTCATAAAAATGATACAAGAAGGACCAAACATCGAACAGCAGTCTAACCTTGCAGATGGTACATCATCCAGGACCCCGTCTGCATTATCTATATCCCAATTGCTAATGTTCAACAGTGTTCAACATGCAAACAAGTCTCACAATCAATCGGGTAACAGAATACGGCACACACGAGAAAGAGAAACACCTTTGCCTGTATACATTGCTCTGAAGCTGCACGGACTCACCCGAAAAAGAAATCTGGTTGATGTATTCTACTGCCTTGGTATGTGTGTATCGTATGACAGACTTCTGCAAATTACAGCAGATATGGCAAATGGAATATGTAAGCAATTTGAAACAGAAAAAGTTGTGTGCCCAAGTAAAATGCGCCATGAACTTTTCACCACAGGGGCAGTGGATAATATAGATCACAATCCCAGCTCTACAACATCTCATGATTCATTTCATGGCACAGGCATTTCCATAATACAACATCCATCATATGGGGCTACTGGTATTGACCGTGGTGTGGTACTGATCAACAAAGAAACTTCTTCTAGCTGTACAAAGACGGTTTCTCACCTACCAACCTTCTACACATCTGTTCCACCAGCTGCTATAAAGAAGAAAGAGTTCACTGCACCTGCAGTACTTGGGCCCTTATGTCCCACTGATGAACTGATGTTTTCTAAGGCAATCGAAGAGGAGAAAGAGTGGATGAACATGGTCATTGCAGCCTTAAAGAGAGACAAACTAGATGATTCAGAATGGATATCATGGAGTGCGTACCATGCCCATACACAACAAACAGATGCCCCACCACCAGCATTGAATGCTCTGATGCCACTCTTCTTGGACAATGCCCACTCAGTTGCCATGATAAAGCATTCTATGGATGTTGTCAGTGCGGCGGTCCAGTATCTCAACCCTGGCCAAGTCCCTGTACTTGCAGTAGATCAACCACTCTTCGCCCTAGCCAAGCAAATCCAGTGGATGTGGCCAGCATCACATGGAGAAGATTGCATTGTTGTGATGTTTGGAGGTCTCCATATTGAGATGGCCATATTAAAGGTGACAATTAAACCATGCTCTCCTTATTATTGTACATATGTATTATGCAATGTTTCAACCTATTTTTGTTTGGTTCCTTAATGTACCTAGATGGAATTGTGTATTTAGTTTGACTTCTATTAACCATGTCTTTACAGCTACTGGGAGACTGGCTGGATGGTAGTGGATGGACCAGTGTTCTAACAGAAGCGAACATTGCTAGCACGGGTACATCAGACTCATTCATCAGGGCATACCATGTGACAAAGACACGTCACGCACATCAAGTCACTGCAGCCACTCTGCATGCTCTTCTTCAAGATGCATACACTGATTACACTGCTGATTCAGAATGCATTCTAACATTTGATGACTGGTGCACACAGCGAGCTCAAGAGAGTGTTCACTTTGACTACTGGCTGAAAGTTATCTCTCTAGAGATCAAACTTCTCTTATTTGTGCGCTCCATCCGCGAAGGAAACTTTTACTTATACACAATCTCTGACTGAAATTATGCCCTGGTTTTTTGCACTCGATCACACACATTATTCTCGCTGGTTGTCAGTCCACATCCGTGACATGATGTCTTTAGAACAAAAACACCTGGCCATCCTAGAGGAATTCAGAGCAGGAAACTTTGTTGTCAACAAGTCAATACACAGATTTTCAGCGATAGCAATTGACCAATGTCACGAGCAAAACAATGCTATGATAAAGGGTACAGGCGGTGCAGTTGGGCTAACAGATAATCCAGGAGCTCTAAGGCGTTGGATGGTGGCAGGACCTGAGGTGATTCGTGTACTGATGGAGTTTGAGGAAGACCACTTGACAATATCTCAAAAGGCAAGGAAAGATAATGAGCGACACCATGATCAGCGTCCTGCAGTACAAAATACATTCATAGCAGATGTCAGGTCCCTAAAAACAGCAATCGAAGAGCTTGGTAATCCATTTCTTGAAACAAGCAAAGATCTTCTTGTTTTGGATACTAAAGAGATAATGGAAGAATCAGTGGTGGAAGCTGTCAGAAACATTGAAGCCAAGGGAAAGCAGCAATACGTCACATTCGTTGAGGAGAGACTGTCTAAGTGTGTGAAGCCAGTATCAGACACAATCAGCAAGAATAAGCTGACATTATTCAGAAGCTCTGCACCAATCCGTGGGCCTTGTGTTCCTTGAGCCTGGTCGTAAGGTCTCTGCCGGTCTCGCCAATGTACACTTTCCCACAAGTGCAAGGAATTCGGTAAACCCCAGCTTGACGGCTGGGATCATGTCTGTCCTTGTGGGTGTGTAACTTCGTTTCCAACTTGTTTCGAGTCCGGTAGTAGACCTTAATGTCAGCTTCCCTCAGGATACGCTGAATCTTGTGTGAAGTGTGGCCGATGTACGGTAGCACGGCAATGGGTTTTTCGGTTGCGTCAGAGGATCGTGGAGCGTTCCTATTCGGGAGGAACTTAAGCTTATCAGGTCTGTACCCATTGTCTCTTAACACGGCGTTAAGATGTTTCAACTCGGATGGCAAGTGCTCTTTATCACTGATAGTGTGTGCCCTTCGAAGTAGGGTGCGATTCACGGAGGATTTCACGGATGGTGGGTGGAACGACCGGGCATTTAGGTAGCGGTCTGTGTGTGTGTGTTTTCTGTAAACCGAATGCCCAAGTGAGCCATCAACCCGTTTGGAAATGAGTACATCAAGGAAAGGCAACCGGAGTCGGATGTCTCAGTTTCCATGGTGAATTGAATGCTCAGCTTCACGTTAGTTGAGATAAACACATGGTGTTACCGCAAACCGAAACGATATCGATATTCCACCATGCAAAGCCTCAAAACTTGTTACCAATGTTGTTCTTCCTTTTAATATATATAATAATAATATAATAATAATGTGGACTTATATAGCGCACGTATCCACCAAACTGGTGCTCAAGGCGCATTATATTATTACCCCTGCTCATCAGGCTCATAAATCATTCCTGAAACGATCTCAGCTCCCTGGGGAGTATACAGCTCAATTGCTGTCATTTCGGCGCATATAGGGCTAATCAAACACAACAACCAACTCTGCCCTCACAGGTACCCATTTACCCCTGGGTGGAGAGAAGCAATTATGGTAAAGTGTCTTGCTTAAGGATACAAGCACCATGGTCGCGGTTGGGATTCGAACCCACATTCTCAATGACTCAGAAGAGAGTAAGCATACTCGTAGAAGCAGTTTTGCCAACATTACCAATGTTGTACCTTCCCTTCAATGTATATCTTGATTCAAAGAGAGTAAGCATACTCATCGAAGCAGTTTTGCCAAAAAATGTTGTGCCTTCCTTTTAATCATAGTCTTTAACATTGTCGGTCAATAGGCCTATAGTCTAATTTGGATATCCTGTACCCTCGCATGTGTTGGGCCTTCGCCATCAATGAATCGCTTCCGTCAAAGCCCGGTGCCTGCTGCACGGAGGCCAACCATAACACTTGCGTGACTCACGTATAGACCTATATCTGAAAACATGTCCTAGGGAGGTTTCTACTGATTTTTAGATGAATTTGTGTAAATTTAAGTTGAATATTTGGTGGAATTTTTAGACGATTTTTGAGAAGTGATATCTGGCCTCAGAGACCGTCCAAGAAGTGATTTGGCACCTGCAAATCCAAACATCGGCCATGAAGGGAGCTTGCGTCAGATCAGAATGCATGAAACGGGAATTTCAGGTGATGCGGGACATATAACGGTTATCGTATTATTAAGGGCACATGAGGAACATTCCAAATTCATGACGCGCAATATGTAACCGTTGCTTTCGTACACGTGACGTCAAGCACATTAGGTAACTTTAGGAGACTTCGTTTTATATGAAAATTTGCATATTCATGAGGAAAACAGTGATGTCACAGTGGTACCCCATCAGATGCAACATGGTTGATTTGTGCATAAAGTTCCCTCTCTTTCCAAAAGACAATTCTCGTAATTGATTGTGCTGTTTTGTTAACTCAGTGTTTAGTCAGTCATTTTGAAGTATAACCACTGAGTTTTTTGGGCAAGCTTTGGGGATTTGATTTTGTGCACCAGTTTCATTGCTGCTATATGACACAGAGCTCTCACAAAAAATGATCTTCTGACTGTACTGTTTGCAATATTTCTTTTACCTCTTGATCTCATGGCGAGATATCGTCCGAACGAACATCACTTGCATAAGGCAAAAAAAAAAAAACGATGTCCAACTGCAGCCAAAATTGCTGGATCAATTGGAATTCTGCCCGATTTATGAGGCCTCTCTTAGCCACCATACTTTGTATATGAGAAATTTGGTCCCTGCGTATACAATGTATCACGTATTTCCCTGTTCGCAAAAAAAGAAAGAAAAAAAAGAAAAAAAAGATGGCCGAAAAAAAGCGCATCAGCGATTTTGAAGCCGACCGATGACCAGAAGCAGGAGCGTTTTTTGGGCCTACGATGGCTCTCTCTGGAGGGACATCCAAGACTTATTGACGTGACTATTCATGTAAAATTTGACGTCAATATTTACCCCCAACAAATATTCTCCCCTACTCTGAAAATCCCAGTACGCCACTGGACTGTGGGAATGCTGAATAAATATTAAAGTCAATATCGGACACTGATTCCATGATCACATGTTATTCCTCTTTAGTGGGGCAGATAACAGCAATTTTTAAGAGGAATCGTGCAAATGATGATACAAGCATAAAATTTGGCACACTTGTTCTCCAAGTGATACTAATCAAATCTGCCCGATTGGCCAATTGAAAATCCAAGATGGCGGCCATTTTTCAAGATGGCCGCCAAATTAGCCGCCCGAAGTTGACGTTTTGCTTAGAAGTATTTGTAGTTGTCCGATTTGCATGATCTAGGTGTGGATTCCTATGTTTTCAAGCCTGCTGAAGTTGATTTTCCTGTTTATAAAGCACACTGATACATATTTTTCAAGATGGCCACCAGATTGTCTGTTTTTCATTACGTAAGCTTTGCCCCGGCTAGTAAATGTTCAAAGTTATTCATACCATGCCACTGGTCCTCCAGCTGCTACTGTTCACATATGCAGCTGCAGAGTGATGTGCAGGGGAGCTCTGACTGAAAGCACTTGCATCTTTCTTACAGGAACACTTCGTCAGTTCCCGACAGCTCGCTGCAATAGGGGGTAGTGTTGTCCAACATATCTGCCATGTCTCTCCTTTCTGTGTCCACCCCCATTCAGCGGGACTGCTCGTGTCTGGATTGGAGATGGTTGCCTGGCCCCAGATGATCCCAGCCTGATAGGCCGCACGCTTTGCATGTTCTCTGAGGGCTGCCTGTGTTGGTGGAATTGAGTTGTACGGCCTCTGCTTGCGGGCAAAGAGATCTAGTCTTGCTTCGTCCACACCAGTGGCTGCGCTTGATCTGTCGTACATGAGGACAACGAATCTCTCCAGCCTCTGCAGGTCAAGATCACGAATCAATGTTGGATGCTGGCTGAGATTAGTGAATGTTTCAGAAACATCATCAAATACGTTCCAAGTCTGCCATGCAGATTTCTTCGCTTTCCGACGGAAGGCAGACACGACATCACATCCAGTGAACGCATGAAAGTATGGGATCCCTCTAGCTTTCTCAAGCCCTATTGCAGAAACTACCTCATGGACTGGAATCCATCGCATCTTGGCTCCTTGGCCAAAGGCAATCCACATTTTCTCAAGACCTAGTTCCTGTAAGGATGGCAGTACAGATATTGCTATGATTAGCCTTAATGATAATAGACTTGCTCCCATCAGTCGTTGCATCCCTGGCGTGTACAAATATTCGACTGTCAGCTTCTTCATGAGAACATGGGGACACGGCATCCAGAGACTTCCTTGTGTTGCAATGGCATCTTCTCCTTTTGTGACGATGACTGTGCTTGTCGTCTCTGCTTCACACATCTTTTCCACAAGGAAGTGAAACAGCTCAGTCTTGATGCTGGCGTCACGAAGGAAGCTTTGCCAGTTACCTGGTGTCTTACTCGTTCCTGTCACTCTTCTTCTGATTCCTTGCCCCCTTTTCGACCTCGTCTCGGATTTCAGACTTGACTTCTTGTACACATCAAAGACTACGTCCACCCGCTCGTACCTGGCACCATAGGATTCTACCTTTGGGATGATGTCTTCTTTAGCATAGTCATCAAATGTCTTTGAAGTACGTGGAGGTAAGGCACTGATAAGTGCTGAGCCATCAATGATGATTGCATCTCCCTTTGGTTCTCTGTCTGGGATGTTCACTTGCGCTTCAAGGATTTCAACCAGCTGTGACTTCTGACACGTATGAAGCTTGCCGTTGTCACTGAGAGATGCAGGGTGTGACTGATTCTCGTGCTTGAAGAATTCTTGCAAGTCACACTGCCTGTTCTGGCACGAGATGAATAGTCGCGAGAAATAACTGACAGTCGTCTTTCAGGACTTTCTCCTTAGAAATTCCCTTAGCCTGCTCTTGTTTGAAGAAAGAAAACAAGGTTTTCTTGATTGGATTATAGAAAGGACTTTCACCTTCATCCTCTAGCCCTCCATGAATGATTGGAACTGCCCGCCGGTGATGTGTTGCTACTATTTCAGCTAGAGTTGGGTCTGCAATGTTCTTCGTGTCTAGCACCAGCAGGTCGGCTGATTCTTCTTGAATGGGTTGCCCATCTCCTGCATCACTGCAGAGAGTGATTTCACCTTTTCAAAGAAAGATTTCTGGGCACTCAGTGTCTGCTCATGGTGTCTGCTGCTGTGGGTGGCATCTTTCATACCAGACATGGCCTCGTATCCAGCTACTAGACGACTAACTTCGGGTCCAGCGACCATCCACCTACGAAGTGCTGACGGGTCTTCTGTCAACCCAATTGCTCCTCCGTCACCTTTGATCACTGCATTATTGTGCTCGTGTGCTTGGTCGATCGCCAGGGCAGAGTATTCTCTTCTTGACTTGTGGATGGCGAAGTTCCCTTTGTGAAACTCCTGGCCACATCTGGATGTTGTTGCTCAAGTGACATCATATCTCGGAGGTGAATTGGGATCCATCGCGCATAGTTGACACTGTTATTCGCAAAGAAGTAAGGCACCAGTTCTGAAAGTGCTTCACGGTACAAGTTGAGGTCTCCTTCTCTGAATGAGCGGATCAGGGTGAATATGGTGAGCTCCATGTCAGCACCAGACTCCAGAACTGGAACTGCGGACTCTCTTTCCTCCGTTGTTCACACCAATCCTCAAAGGTTATATCTGATATGCTAGACTCTTCAGAGCAGTAATCATGGTATGCCTTCTTCATCAGTTTGTACAAGCTGCATGAAGTGATCTGGTGCTTGTCTTGTCCTGGTGACACTGGATGCAGACAGGTAAGACTCTGCTGTACCAGATAGAGGCCACCTCTGCTTCCACAATGGCACTGGTCCAGCCACTGTCCCGCAGTAATGTTCCTATCGATCTCAGTGCAGCCATTTCTACATGAAGTCCACCGAACATGATCACGAACTTGTCCTCGCCATATTCGGGCCACTTCCATTGTATTTGTTTTGCCAGAGCATACAACGGTTGGTCAGCAGCAATGACAGGTGTCTGCCCTGGGTTCAGGAAAACCACTGTATCACGGACCTTCGTCCGATCGTTCATCCAGTGTCATAAGTCCCGTGCGATCTGTACACCATCCAGATAACTAAAACCCGTTATCCTTGGCTCGGCTCTCCCGCGCTGGCACGTCCTGTCCATTCAGGTGCGGCTGCCTAACTGATCCGGGGTTGATTAGGCAGCATTTGGGACACTAGTAGGTTGTTGCAGTATGATGCCAACATACATTTGCTATAGCTGACACTGAACCCCATGCTGAGTTTCACAGCAGTGATGTCACCAATGTGCCTTGGTAGTGCCCGACAATCACTCCTTCAAGAACTTCATCAACTTCATGCACTTGAAAGTTTTGGAGCTAGATGTACTCCATCACACGCAGAGACCTTCTGTGTGCTACCCTCATCTAGTTTAGCCCGCGAGCCAACGCGGTTTACCAGGGTGTGGCCGATGCCGTGCACTAGCATCTTCTTGGAGCCATAGATGAGAGTTGGGCCAGTGGTTAGGACCAGTGCCAGTAGTCCATCCAATGGATGTGGCTGACTGCTGAAACAAAGGTACTACCTCTAACACTACACCCCTACACCCCTACACCCCATAGCCATGCAAACGTATGAAAATCATAAACAAATGTGCAAAGTGAGAAAAATATGTGTCAGTGTGCTTTATAAACAGGAAAATCAACTTCAGCAGGCTTGAAAACATAGGAATCCACACCTAGATCATGCAAATCGGACAACTACAAATACTTCTAAGCAAAACGTCAACTTCGGGCGGCTAATTTGGCGGCCATCTTGAAAAATGGCCGCCATCTTGGATTTCCAATTGGCCAATCGGGCAGATTTGATCACTTGGAGAACAAGTGTGCCAAGTTTGATGCTTGTATCATCATTTGCACGATTTTTCTGCAATCTCCTAGACTACTTTGCCATTCCATAGTATGGTGTTCTCATTCACTGACGCGAAAACTATTATGGCTGTGCGTTTTCGGTTATTTCGGGAACCGGATACCCGAAATTTGAAATCTTCGGATACTTGGATACACGTAAACAATTTTGTAAAATCACATAGATACTCCTGAATGTATAAAATAAATATATAAAATACGAACACAAGTTGCAAACAAAAGCCAGCAAGTATATGTGAATGGTTGTCGGCAAATGTTACTTCTAAAACCTTCACCCGAGTTTTCTTCATTTTGTTAGCAAAAAATCAGACTTATTATTATTTTTGTGTGGCTTTAAATGTTCAGTCAGAATTTTAAAAAGTCGTTTACGGGTGATTGGAACCGAAAAAAGGAAACAGGGTAATGACATTTTCGGTCGGGTATCCGGGTACCCGGCACAGCCCTACAAACTAATGTGGACTCTAATGTGTAGGGCAAAATTAAATCAATTGTTTATCACCCGACGCACGAATTTCATCAAACTATAAATATCGCGGCACCCGCTGCTATATAGAATTCTAGCCAGCCAATCGTCATCGGGCAAGCTCGGTGGTCGAGAGGTTAATCGTCGTCTGCACTAGTAAGCATGAGGTTGTGGGTTCGAACCCCCCCCCCCCCCCCCGAGTCGCCTGTGAAGTTTTTTTCCACAGACACTCGGAAAACACTGAGTATACAGTGCTATATACACGTCGGTGTAGGGCAAAATTAAATCAATTGTTTATCACCCAACGCAAGAATTTCATCAAACTATAATGTGGACTCGCCCTCAGAGATTTTTGTTCATACCATATATGTCCGCTACTGCGTTCCATACAACAACTGCACATAATATATACACATACACTGTATGTACAGCACACAGTATTAATGCGTACGTATGTACATGTACTATGTACATGTACGTGTAACACGTACAGTGCATGCAGTGTGCACGTCGTCGATATAGGGGGTGCGGTGGTATACTGTGCTTGGAGTAATTTCAATTCACATGCGTCTGTTCACACGTAGAAATGGCGTCAACATCGATGGTGGACACAACTTTGGTAGTGTGGGACTATGTTGCAATTGTTTTGTACTTCGTGTTGGTTCTGTGTGTTGGATTATTTGTAAGTACAGTATAATCTTTGGCTTGTTTTTGTAGGCGCAACACGGATGGCAGAACAGGAGGCCTACCCAATTCATACGTAGACACGTACCCGCGCAACATTCTGAATACACAAAGTCTTGCCCATAGTTGAGCGCCGTAGGTGCGAAAGATGGGGAACTCGACCCGAAACACGTACAAACGTGTGTAATCATGCGTGGACTGGTCCGGCCGCCATTTGAGAGCAAGGTGCCGCCGCGGTGATAATGGTAAAAGTGCCCGGATGTCGATATACACAAACTGTCCGAAGTGGCTTTTGTCGATAGCGGTCTTTTCTTCGGGCGAGTGTTTTTAACGTTAGGTCTTTGTAGTAATTATCAATGTTTTGTTGATATTGTGACAACCCATATTTTGAGATAAAGCAAAAATTTTACGTAAGAAAACTCAGTTAAAATTTTAATAGGCTCTGGACCTTTGCCTCTGTCGATGGTGAATCCTCATCATTGTAAACCTTGCTTAAAATTACTGAATGAGGTGAAAGTTCATCTTTGTACCAGGTCCTGGTCTGGTGATAAGACATCAAACATTTTTAATGGCAATGACTAAATTAATTGATAAAGACCCTTCTAAACATCCATCACAAGTATGATGTATTGATTGTATGCTCAATCATGGAGGAAAAAATGGCTCAATCAATGCTCAAATTAATGTAGGTATGTGCGTATCCCACGCCCACGCATTGTCGCAAATCTTTTTGGCCGCGGCATCAATCTCGGGGCGAATCGCCGTGGCGAAGACACCGTGGAGATAGCGCTTTGTAACGTTTTGCATGCTGAGGCCGTTCTTTTTGACGTACCCAGGAGCTTTTTTTTCGAAGACGTACATGTATGTAGATCACATATTCTACTTCAACCTCGTTCTCAAATTTTCTGAATGCGGCATCTAGAAGTTTCCAAAAAAAATTCTCGAAATTTGGGTTCGCTCTTGCTCATCAAAACCATCGACGATTTACCAAAAGTTGAGTAAAATCACTTATCAAACCACAAAAATCATTTTTCTATACTTGTTTTCTACCTCTTGACCAATTTTGACGGCGATTGGACGATTCCCAGTTATGTTTTTTGGATTCCCAAACATCGATGTCAACCAAAGATTGTGTTGCGCCACGTTCAGCGTGCGTTAGACCTACCAATTTTCAGTCCGATAAATCGTCCGTTTAAACCAGTAATATACATCGGCGTAACACAATAATATTAGTTCTCATGAACTTATTTCATTTTTTCCTTCATATTTCCAGTCCAATATCATTTATTATTTTTTATAATGTTTAATTAAATCAGGGATAAGAATTTCTCGCGGATTTCAGTATAAATATTAAAAATTCTCAGATTTGAGTAATTTTTTTGTCTATTTAAAAAAATTTATTTTCATTATTTTGTTTTATCTTTCCAGTCCAATATAATTTATAAATTGTTCTAATATTTAATTAAATAAGGGATGAGAATCTTTCGAAGATTTCAGTGTAAAAATATGAAAATATGAAAATCCTCAGATTTGATTATTTTTAATATTTTTTTAACACTTTTTTTGTATTTCTTATTTGTAAATCAGCACTACAAAACAAACTAATCATTGAATTAGCCTGGAAATAGGTTATTATTCTTCCTCTTTTCCCAAGCATTCCAGTGATACCAACCTTTTGAAAATCGGACAAGAATTAAGAAAGTTATGATATGGAATCCGAGAAAATCTAGGAAACGGGTCACAAGTCAAATTTACATTTCTTTTGTTTTTCCTTATAAAATAATTGCCATTTACGGGCCTAAAATTGCCGGATTCAACATGTCATAACTTCCTTATTTTTGGTCACAGGAAGATGATCCTTATGTCATTGTAATCGTCTATTCAAGACCTTGACAATGATACCAGTTGTATTGGAATCTGTTGATTTTGATAATTTTTGTCACATAGCTAATTAATGATCAGAGCTGGGCATAGTATAGTCATAGAGCAAGGATCAGATAGTACAAGATGAATAAAACAAGGTAATCACATGGCAATGAAGTTTTATTTTCCATGATACATAGTATACATGTATATTTTTATTGAAACTTGTCAATGTCAATACTTTTTATGTATGATATCATTGTTTGTTATATATATTCAGCAAAGATGCCTATCACATTTAAGGGTCATGTTACACCAGGCATGTTACAGGCAACCAGTTACAGGCAATCTCTAAGAAGGCTAAACATTCATATTTAACATTTCACATAATTTTCTTGGGGGCAGTAAGACACTAAGAAAAATGTCCCTTGTGCGCAACTAAAGAGTTCCTTTTGCATGCTGTACAGTTGGTTGCCTCCAAGTTGCCTGTAAAAATTTACAAGGCCTTAATATATCAGCAGTGATCAGCAACATTGTAATTTACCGAAATGTTGAAGAACTTTTTGAAGGACTTCAGGTACAAAAATGATAGTAAAAACAAATTAATTAAAATTGTATAGATTTTAAGATACATATATATAAATTTGCCTGTAAAAATGTCACCACATTTGTTCACGTGAAAAAAAAGCGACATTATAATAGTTACATGTTTTTGATGTTTTTAGAGGCATGGGATGAGCTTTGCAGGTGATTATCAGAAATTAAAATTAAAGATAAAATATAGAATTGGTAAACCATGTCCATTTTTCAGCATGTAAATCAAAATAAGTGATTTTTGGGGCCTTCCAAGGATATTTTCTCAACTTCGACGGTATTTCAGATTGAAATATTTCTCTGCAAATTTGTACTGCCATGAACTTTATACTAAACAGACTGATACTAATAAAAAACATTTTCGATGAGTACCAAGTTGGCACTTGTACCAACTGTACACCAAGTGAGCATTCAAATACATGTACTTATTTGATAATAGTGAAATTAGTTTGTTTTCATTTCATTTCATTTCATTTCATTTATTATTTCTCAGGGAACAACAATAGACTCAATTCAATAACATAAAGCAAAGATTACAAAACAAAATTTAAAACAAAACACAATTTACAGGAGACAAAACAAATATTGATGATGACAGCACCCCTGAAGGATTGCCAAAATGCGAACTAAATCACAGTCAAGTGGCTCTCCAAAATACTGACAATCGTAGCACAACAACATACATGCAACACAAAGAATAAAATACCATTTCTTACAAATATCTACATATATTGAAATCTATTTAAATAATGAAATATAACCATTATGTATTGTCTTACAACGATAAAACTGTAAAATCTAGCATTGACCAGATTATAAAAGGCTTAATTAGGTTATAACAGAAATTACATTGGAAATTCGACACAAACCCCAGGAGACAAGATGTGCTTACGTAACTTGTTTATGAAAGTACTTAAACTTAATAGGATCTCCTCTTTAATGTCAGATGGCAGAATATCCCACACTCGAGGAAATTTATTAAAAAGTGAATGATGAAGAGCATTTGTCCTAGCACTATTATGACAAAATTTTACAATTTCTGTGTGCCTGGCATTAATTGAAATAAAGTCATGAATATTAACATCAAATTTATTATACAGGCACTTTACTACAAATGATATTGATAAAAAATAGAGCCTGTTAATAAGAAAAGGAAGAGACAATTGATGACATCTAGATGAATAACAAATATCTACATAATTATCAATACAATGCTTAGGAAGACCAAGGCAGGACCGTGTAAAGCGCCTTTGGACCCCTTCTAACAATTTCTGGTGTGTTTTAAGGCTAGGACACCAAACTGGGGCAGCATATTCTAAAACCGGTCTGCATATGGAAGAGTACAATTTAATTAATACTTGAGAATTAGTGATTTTCACAATACGTCTAATAAAACCACACGACTTTGTGGATTTTGACACAATACAATTAATATGATTTTTCCAGCTAAGGTCACGAGAAATTTGGATGCACGTCTCCGCCAAGTTCGATTTGGAAGCCAGCAGTACAATTTGGATAGTAGCTAATATAACTGTTACCAAACCTGCGACGATTCTTGTGATGATGTCTGAATGATGTTGACAATACACATATACATGAAAGTGTATATTGAAGATGATGGTCAGCCTGGTTGAAAAGTATGGTCCACCATATTGGACATGTTGCATGATGCTTTCTAGAGTGTAAGAAAGCTTGGTGGGAACAATGGTGAACAAAGGATGATAGACAGGTGATGGAGGTCACTCCACTCACAGGATAATGGTGGGCTACTGATGAATGGTGGAGTCGCTCAGGCATCTCGGATGTGTTATGCATGCACAGGAAATCTGCTCTAAAGTCACCACGATGAAGACGAAAATTGGAGGAAAAATCACTCCTAGACTTGCTTGTAAGATCAGAAGATCCATGATAAATGGTATCATTGGATTCACCAGGTGAAGATCCCCCTTCCAGTATAAAACATGCATTGGCTTGAAGGCCAAGAATGATGATAATAATGATATACATTGGAGCACATATGATAACCGTTTCACCATTCAAAACCAGCAGAGTAAAACTTATTTGCAGTTGGAAAGGGTAACTTTTGATGTTCTCTTATTTCCAAACTGGAATGTACACAAACCACCATCTGGATGCACTTTTAGTTGGAAAATGCGCTTTATATGCTTATATTGCAGAATGACAATCAACCTCCGCCCCCCATTCTTTTACTTGTGAGTGACTTTCTGCAGCTTTCTGTTTTTCCTCTTTATTGTGATTTCCCTCAATTATCTGTTTTTGAACTTCAGAGCGTATTGAATACGCATGCTCACAAAAATTACAACAATGCGAGCTCTGATTTTGTCACTGCAAACCTTCAGCTCCTTTATGCGCTCTGCTGGCAAATCACACCATTGATCACATGGCTTATCCTATTACGTGCCGTACCAGAGTTATCAAATTCTTTCCTAAATATCTCTTCACAAAGTGTACAAAAATCTACAAAAGTGTTAGATGGAACCTTCAATGAACCAAAGTCACTACTGGTGGTGTCCCAAGCTTTGTGGTGGATGAAGAGTAGGGATGGGTCAGTTAATACAGTGTCAGGTGACAATAAGGCTGACCGACATGTGTTGCAGGGGGTAACAACCTCATGACCTGTGAGAACTTTTCTGGAAAGATAGCCAGCTATGTAAGACATTGTATTTTGCTCTAGCATGTTGAGAGCAGATTGTGTTACTGGAACATGCAGTGGATTTGCAGTCCCTTTATTTGTACATGTATCACCTTTAAGTCCATTTTTCTTTGAAAGAGAACTTAACCCTAACCCTCCAGGGTATTTTGGCTAGAAACCCTGCCAGACGCAACAGATTGCATCGTTTGTCAAAGTGACTTGACTGCCCAGTGCAGCAAAATCCATCAGGTCACAAATCTCAAGGCCGAACTGCCTCAGTCTGTGGTCACCAAAGGCAGCAGGATACAACTCTGGCATTGTTCAATGGGAGCAGCTCTCAATAGAAACAGACTTGGCTGCTTATGCACTGGTGTTGACAGCTGAATCCATCAAAGTGCACCAGACTTTTCCACCTGATGCACTTTGCTGCGTCTGGCAGGGTTAGGGTTAAAGTAAGCATAAACTTATCATTGTCGGGTAAACAGTTTGAACTGAGTGCTGGTTTAATTAATTCCGATACCATAACCATTCTCGGAGCAAATCTGAATTCAGATGCAGAGGGATTGTCTCTAAATCCTCCTTTATGTCTAATTGTGGGAAAACATATTTTCAAGTACGTCTTGGTTAAATCTAAGAGAAACTTGATTCCTTTCTTTGATTCCATTTCACCCCACAGTTTAAGGAGGCAAGAGATGCTAAGAATCCACCCTTTAACCCTCCTATAGGTTTAACAATCAAAGACACTAAAAATTTGTATGTCACTCCCAACCCATTGACTTTGTGCAGTGCACTCAAATAAATGCAAGGACATGTGGCTCTGGTAGGAGGTCAAACCAAAACCACTCGACTGTAACTTATGCAGTACATACACAGCTCTGTGTGACTCTGCATATAACTTGTAAGACATACACAAGTGTGTTTGACTTTGCCACTATCTCCAGCACTCTTATACACATGTGTGAACAATTGGCAATACAACCAAAAATACTCAAGTGACTGTCTGTGGGTGCGGTGCTTACTGGGCCAAATTTCAGCCTGGGCATAGGAGGGTTAATGCACAGCACCTTTTTGGACCCTACCACTTCTAAACTTTTGAGCAAAGGAACACACTCATCAAAAAAAGCAAAATGCTCAGAGTTCTTTGAAAGGGGCCTCTTCAGTTTCTTCTTTTCTTTAAAATATCTACAATTGAATGAGTCGAACAACTTGTCAATTTGCTCTACAAACTCTGCTGTATAAACAGCTTCAGCTGGGAGCCTCCCCAGGGAAGAGTATGTATAAATTCCTGCTGCTACCGAATGGCTCAAAACTTGGGCTGCTTTCCTGACCCTCATTTTTGTAAAACTGTTGAGTTCAAAATGCCCCTTTGTTAATTTAGGGGCCATACGTATTGGAAGCTGACAATCACATTCATAAAATTTATGAATATAAGACCACTTTGCATTCTTCATTTTGCCATCGGTACCTTTGAACCTAAATAGATATTTGCTCATATTAGATCTAGCGTTTTTTAGCAGATGGGGAGGGTCATACATACAAAATACTCTGTGGTCACCCAACATAAAATATGGTTCTTCTTCTTCTGAAATGTTAAGACATTTAAAGGTTCTAACATTGTTGGATCCCTGATCACACACAACTAATTTGGGATAAAGGCCAATGGCCTCTAATTTTTGTAAACATTCTTTTAGCAGGGTTGCTTGTGTTTCACCCGATGTAGCATCTTTTGAAAGAAAGTAACCAACTGGTTGCTTCCAATGCGACAGCATTCCCCTCAGAATGAACACTAAGGCATGGTTTGCAACTTGATCCATTCGACCAAGACTGCCGAAATCTTCAAACCCCTCTATTTTATCTGTTGAAATGTCATATGTCAGTCCAGCACGTATACTCATCTCGTCAAAAGTGACAACACAATATCTATCCCTTTCATTCATTGTGGATACTTTGTGCTTCATTACATCTAGAATGTTTTCAGAGAAGCCAGGTTGGATTTCAACATTATGAAGCCACTTTCTCAGGGATGAAACAGACGGTAAAGTGAAAATTCTGCTACAAAACTGATACGCTTTTGGACCTTGATGATAGAGGGAGAGAGCAATCACTTTGTCTGTGTAAGACCACCTTCTTCCTCTTGACTTAGTTCTTTGAGATGAGTTACGTAGCTGGGTTGCAAAGAATGACAGCTGGTTCGTGCAAATATTTTCTTGCACCATCAATGAGCTGTCCAATGGTCGGTTTATCCGATGTCATGCTGGCCATGGCTGTTTGTAGCTTGCTTACTTTTTTCTTTAATCTGCAAGTCCTGATGCGCTCTTTCTTGAGGTTTTACTCATTTTGTGTGTGGCTCTTTGCTGGTCATGTTTGTTGTCTTGTGTTGACTCCTTGGCACTGTATGTGTGGTCATGTTCCACTGGGCATGGGGAAGCTGTAAAATAAGATGTTAAAATAGGAGTATTAAAATACAAATATTGATTTAATAATCCATCTCTAATTTTTTTTCAACAAACATTCTGTGGGTGTCATTAATAGTTGTTTATAAACAGAAAATTAAGTATCAAAACTTCTTATTTGTTTGTTTTTTCCGGATAAATTATGGCTACCATTCAACGTTTAATTTTATGTGCAGAACAAGAAAAAGATTTTCATGCTGGGCTTGGCGAATAAAGTAAATTTAACTGAAATTAAAAAATGCATTGAATTGAATTGAATTGAATTGATTTACCAGACTCACTGAGCATGCATGCAGTTTTCACTCTTAAATATTTAAGCAGTTATAAATGATTTAAAGCCATTAATCTCATAGTTTGGCACATGCTGCGACAGCACTGCATAATTAACTGAACACAAAAATTAATTGCCTTATTTGATGACTAGTGTAGGAAATGTCCATTTTATGAAAGCACATAAAAGAATGAAATTCAATGAATTTAAAATTAAGGTTATATATCTTTGGTACTCGGCTTATGATAAAATTGCCAAATTATTAGATTTTTCAAACAAAAAATTCTTCCTGATGCAATCATTTTTGTGACAATCGGGAATTATTTGATCAAATAATACAAAGATCCCATCTGACAACTTTTTTGTGTGTAAAATATGCATTGATGCAAAAACAAAAAATCCCAACATTTTATAAACATTTTGGTAACTAATTTCTCAACAGGATTACTTATGATAGTGTTATGTTTAAAATACAAGAATATTGAAATGACCATTGACCTTGCATTAAAAAAAAAAAACTCTTATAGGCCTCCATGAATAGCCTATATGGATAGGGTTGACGTGTCTGGTTTTTTTTCTTTTCTTTTTTTCCCCACCTTTGATGCGCTTGTTAGATGTGCCTGACGGTGAGGTATGAGTTCGTTACCGTTTAACTTTCTTCTTGAAGATTCCACAGGTTTAGGAGGATTTGGTACATCAACCATTGTAGGTATGGCATTCCACTTTAAACGCTTCTTGTCTTCATTGACGAACTGACTTTCCTCGAAGTGGTTTGAGCAGAGTCGGCAGTTATTGTAGAGGTACCATGGAGTTCTTCTGATCAAATCTTTCCTCCGCATATTTTGAACCCACTGCTGGCTTCTATTGTATAATCAAATAAGAACAGTAATAACCCTAGAGTGACAGGTTGAACAATTTAGCCTACACTAATTTAAGTATTAAAACACTAGGGTCATCAGTCATAATCGAGGCTATTTTGCTGGACCTGCCCTAGGCTAGGGGAGGCTCCACATGCACTTCAGCTAGTACTCTGGACTAGTCATCAAAGCTCCATGCAGTTTTGAAAATACATTACATCAGCCATACAAACAATAGGAAAAAAATGTTGTTTGTTGAGAATTGGACATTTTTGAATAAACACCTGTTGATATGGCACAAAACTGGCCTACACAGTTAACCAATGTTAGCAAACAAAAAAGTTAGTTACACCCACTGCAATAAGAAGACATTCAGTAAATAAGAGTAAGACTACAGATATGAATGATACATTCATTGATAGGCCTATATGATATTGATAAGTATGAATGATGTGAGAATAGGCTATTAAACTAACAGTGAGTTACCCTAAAACTAAGTTAGTAAGTCATGTAAGTTAGCCCTTGTTTTACAGTAAAAGTTTTAAAACGGGCCTACACCAGAACATCAACGTTACTCGTTAGTCACTTCAAATAATTTCAGATCAGGATAATCCTGACCTATGACAAGTATACATCGTGTGCCGTTTCTTTTTGTTTGTCTTCATTCTAAGCTCTACAGACACGAAAGGCTTAAATTAAAAATAGAATGCTTTGTTCATTTTTTTTTTATTTAGTAAAATTTTGTCCCTCATAAGTCAAAGTAGTCACAGTGATACGTTTGAACAGCAGCACTGACTTTGTGACCTCGGAAAAGGCAACGTTTTCTCAGCAAATGCGATGGTATTACTGTCGAAAAATATAATTATATTTAGCGCCTACCTTTCTGTCTTCTTTGGAAATCTAAAAAAGGATAATTCTGGGCATTTTTTCTTGTTCTTGCAACAAATGGCCGAGCAAAATGAATACATAACGGTATTTCCTTAACCACGTTATGTTTCACATAGTGCGAAAACTTGCGACCAATGACAACACAGTACAGTCAGCTTGCTGAAATGGCGGCCGTGTGCATCCTGGGTAATTTCCATAGATCGGTCGAGTTCTCCATCTTTCGCGCCTACGGCGCTGTACTATCTTTGGTCTTGCCCCACCAGTGTGGCACGGACACGCCCCCTTGGCCTATCCTTAGCCACACGTTGGTCGTACTTCGGCTAACGGCGGCTTTCTTCTAAATTCCAGGCGCTGAAATTGACAATATTTGCAACCATTTTGACAGACTAGATACGTTCCTTACATGTTCAACTATCTAGGCGCCCCTCCCTCCCCCCCCCCAAAAAATGGTGATTTCACTTACATTAAAATTTCGTGACATATAGGCCCGAAAAAAGACGATCGTCATTGTGCAGGTTTCAACGAGGACAGCCATCTTGAATGTATGAAGAGTGTTGAACGGGAAAACAACTTGTGTGTGCAACAATTTTACGACGGCTGTTTTATGTGCACACACTTGCTGTATTTTAGCGCGCAGAGATATGACCACGCGATGTCGCCGATATAAACTTTCAAGAAACTAACATCGAGCAGTTTTATCAAATTAACCGTACTGCATGGTAAGTTCATCCCCTTTTAACTATTATATACCAGGTTATTTAACTGTACTTGCATTGTACATAAAACAAGAGAGAATGTTCATTAAAATAAAATGATAATGTAATAATATTATTAATTACAATAGTTTAATACTAATTTTAATTAGTAATTTTAAACAAAATAAAAATTTAACTAATAATTTAAATATATGAAATATTATAGTGTTACGATACTATTGCTATAAATAATATTATATGGTTCCACCATTTTTGTAAATCCATAAAAACAAAACAAAAAAACCAAAAGAAATACAAAACAAAAAAATACAAAAAACACCCAGAATGATTGTTTTATCTGACAAAATATCTGAATATAGTCTATGCAATATCTATGTAATATAGTAAAGGTAATATTTTTACAATTTTTCATTTAATCCAGGAACTGGACATGTTTTATTTATTTATTTTTATTATTAATATTTCATTTTAATTATATCTATTTTATTTTTAAATTAGTTATATCACATGTTTTGCACAAAAGAAATGCTCTGACTACCGACAACACGTGCAACCCTGAAACGGAATACTTCGCGCGCTAAAATACAGCAAGTATGTGCATACATAAAACAGCCGTCGTAAAATTGTTGCGCGCACAAGTTGTTTTCCCGTTCAACTTAACACTCTTCACACATTCAAGATGGCCGTCCTCGTTGAAACCTGCACAATGACGATCGTCTTGTAATTTTTCGGGCCTATATGTCACGAAATTTTAATGTAAGTGAAATCACCATTTTTTGGGGCGCCTAGATAGTTAAACATGTAAGGAACGTATCTAGTCTGTCAAAATGGTTGCAAATATTGTCAATTTCAGCGCCTGGAATTTAGAAAAAAAACGCCGTTACCCGAAGTACGCCCAACGTGTGGCTAAGGATAGGCCAAGGGGGCGTGTCCGTGCCACACTGGTGGGGCAACACAAAGTCTAACTTGTGTTATGCACGTTATGGTTTTCGCAGACGACAAAATGGCCAACATTAACACTAACACTACAGTGCATAAGTTACATTGCTCAATATGTCATTCCCCAACAAGTATTATTTCCAAACCCAACAAGTGTACATTTTCCTCACCTTTAGTTAGTCTTTCATATTTTGTGGGAACTTTGTGATCATACTAATGTGTAATTGTGGTCTGCGGAGGTTTTATACGTATAACATTTGTATGATTAGGTATAGACTTAGTCAGAGTTAGTCAGTAGCCCCATGCTATTGCTAGGGCTAATAAACTGGACTCCCTAGAACCTTAAAGCAATTTGTTAAATTGTGAGATTCACCTTTCCAGGTCCACTAATTGTTTGCAAAACTTTTTATTCAGCCATACAATGTAAAGAAACAATGTAGGATGCCAATATTTGGTATCACATGAGCAAAAGTTATGCACAAGTTACAAGATTTTTTTGTCTATTTCAGTGAAATGAATTGTGATATTTTGTAATGGTTATGTGTCTTCTGTTCTCCTGCAGTCTCTGTTTCGTTCTAATCGAGGAACAGTTAGCGGTTACTTTTTGGCTGGACGTTATATGATTTGGCTGCCGGTAAGTGTGAAGTTGAGTCTGTGAAAGTAGCGTGGGTAATTAAGCTGGATGTGGGGCCTGTGTATGGATCCTGGTGTGGTTTGTTGGCCCTAGCAGTGTGGGAACCAGTCAATTTAAAGGGACTCTATCATCACGATCAGAGCAAACATTCAACAGGGCATGGAACCGGGTAATGATAGTTTTGGTTGGGTACCCGGATACCCGGCGCAGCCTTAAACTGAACTTGACATTGGTTGCCCTTGTAATCACGCAAATAAAGTGAGTGTTGTGTGATTCTCTACTGTTGCCCAGTTGCATAGAATGCAAAGTATATAGGTCATTCCATGAACGTGGGACACTTGTGTTTTCCATGTATTTCAGATATTGGGGCCTGTGTTATTCCTTACATTGTACGAGCTGATGATTATAACTTTCACCTATTGTTGCATCTCATACAGACCTACTATGACAACAACAAAAAATTTCTTGGGTCTCCCCTATTTTGGTCCATTAACTTTAGTCAGTATATTACACAATGTAACAAGACACGGTGTCCCCTTGTAATTTTGTTACATCGTTAACCTCATATCAGGTGAAGCAGGAAGTAAATACATGACACCAGTTTTAATGTTTGTATCTATTATTTTAAAAGATGACAACCTACAAAACTAAGATAAATAAGGTAACAAAACTGATTTTTGTTTTCCCTTTATTTAATGAACTTGAAATTTTTGACCTCTGTGTCACACTTTGGGTCCCACGTTCATGGAATGACCCATATGTACACATAGTTTGCATCCAGTTAAAGGGACAATATCGTCACGATCAGAGCAGACAATCAACAGGGCATGGAATCGGTGCCCTAGTTTAAGATGAACACAGTGACTGAAAATTACTGGCTCATTTTATGCAGCAGGAATAGTAATAATTTATGACATCATGTGGGATATTATTTTCAGTCACTTAAACTAGCACTCTGATTCCATGCCCTGTTGATCGTGGTGATATTGTTCCTTTAATAGTATTGATTGATAATAACCAAATGATTGAACTGTAGTGTAAAAACTTACTTGGTACAAAGCTGAATCCTAGTGTTTGCCAGAGGGGTGTCTGGTGTCTTTTTGGACACCCTGTTTCAATTTTGGACATCCTATTTCATCTGTCATTCACATGTAAAAGTATTGTAAGTGAACAATTTGGACACCCTGTTTTGAAATTTCCAGCAATACCTTGAGCTGAATGGTATACATGTAGTATCAATCTTCCCTAGAAAGTGATAACATTGCAAAGTGAAACTACATGTGTACATGTACATGAACCCAACATGACCATGACATGTACAAAAATATACATTGTATAAAATAAAAAGATCATAAAAATTAACTAGCCCTCCTAGAGTCCTACTATTGAAACCAGTCAACTGCCTGTTTTGACTGTTGACCCAAATGTGCACACTGGGGCATTTTTGACTGGTTTTTACTGTCATTTTGACCACCCTGAACAATACCAGACAATGCTTTTACCAGTCAAAAACAGTCGACTCATTTTGACCTGTAAATGTACATGTAAGTATGTACTTACTACACGTAAGGTTCGACAGTGTTTGACTTTTAAGTGCAGTAGATATGACATAAAACACAATAAAGGGGGCCACTTTCCTACTGTCACGTTAGCAGTTTTTCTTATGGTTGTAATTTTTTTTTTGATATCTGAAACCACCCAAAAAGAATTTCAACATTTGAATAGACATGCATGCTTATCCTAAAGATAATTTGAGTTGATTATTACTATTATTTTTTTAATTACCCGAAAATTTCCATCAACAAATGGACGGAAAAGTGAGGTAAATTTTTCCGTCCAATTTTTATGGAAATTTGAGGGTAAAAAAATAAATTTAAAAAATTTAAAAATAAAATAAATCAACTCAAATTAGTTCTAGTATAAGCCTGCATGTCTATTCACATGTTGAAACACTTTTTGGTCGGTTTCAGGTACTTAAAAATAAATAACAACTATTGGAAAAACTGCTAACGTGACGGATGCAAAGTGGCCCCCTTTATTGTGTTTTATGTCATATACCTTGGGAAGTACATGTATATCAAAATTTTGACTGATTTTGACCCTTGTAATAGTAGGAGGGGCTAGTGGGTTATCACTAGTGTTTCTGTTGAAGATGTTTTTGTAGTATGTTGTTATTTAGCATCGATTTTATTACTTTTAACCCTAACCCCTTGGGTATTTTTACTAGAAAGTATCCTGAATCCACCAAAATCTACCATTTTTGTCACACACAAAATGCTGGTGTCATGAATCCATCAGAATCCGCCAGTGTAGATATTGGACATATCCTGAATCCGCCAAAATCCACCACTAAATTTCTGGCGGATTCAGGATACCATGCTCACATGAAAATTTGTATAGTAATTAGTATGTTGCTGCATAGAATCCATCAAAATCTAACACATACATGTACAAGTGTTGGCTGTACATGTACAGTATGTAACTATAATCCAAAATACATGTACATCAACCAACATGACCAAGCAGTTAAAAACTATTGAAATCCTGAATCCATCAAAGTCCGCCATATGCTCAATGTGGAGATATCCTGAATCCGCCGAAATCCTCCAAAACAGGGGGATGGATTTTGATGGATTCAGGGTGGTTAGGGTTAAGGAAACAACAATTCAATGAAATGTACATTTTTTTTTGGCAGACATACATGTATCTTCTGATACAATTGAATACCGAGCTTTGTGATCGCTCGTTCCTATTTGGTGATATTCGGCCCTGTAATGGTCGATTGTAGTTTTAACTATGGACACAATGTCCTTAGAATCTGACCAAATCAACTTAATTAAGTAGGGATACAATGATCACATCAATAGAAGCTGTGATGTGTAATTTACATGTTACTTTTGACCATGTCAGACAGATTTTTTTCGAAACTCACCAACATAATTTTGTATTGCCAGGCTTGTTTTGTTTCAATGTCAAATTAGTAAGGACACACGAACTACTTAAAAGTGACATCATAAAAACTAGGATTCAGTGATTTATTATTATTATTTTTGGGTCAACATTATGATTCCATCCGACATGGTGTCAATTCTACTGTGCATATTTAATTAGCAAACTATATAATTGTGATGTTTACTGAAGAATGGTTGTTACTCTTACTAATAATGTTACCCAAGTAACGAAAAATCCTTCAAGTTTTGATAAAATTTCAATTTGTTCTTCAAATTCTTGGAAGACCCATTTCTATCGATTCCATCCGACATGTTGACATTTTCTCCATTTAAAAGAAAACAAAAACTGTTAAGTAAACAAAAAATGTTTTATGTCATTGACAGTCTGTGTTATAGCATAAATACTAAATTTGGTAAAAAAAAAATCCTCAACTAAAAGTTGTAGTTTTTCTATCAAATTCCGTCCGACGTGATTTTGAGACTTTTGAAACAAAGCCCATTTGTGAAAATGCAAATTACTAATTTTGCCTCTGGCCAATTAGTGTAATTACAAAACTAATGAGTTTTAGACCCTGTAACTTTGTGGGATTGTAGATTTCAATGAAGTGATTCAGAATGTCGAAAAATCAAACTTTGTTTTTCCTCAACTAGCCCTTTGTGAAAACGGTGACGATCGATATGGACCTAAGATTATGTACTACTACTAGTCTCTAATTAAAATTTTCACCCGTTTCAGAATTATGGGCTTGCGGACGAATTGGTTTTTGAATAAGGAGCATTTTTTAATGGAATATACTATGAGTTGGGTCGAATTATCTAACTAAAACAGAATCATCCATCATTTTGTAAATTTCGAACCACACATGTATGCAGATGGCCTGACATGTAGCGAGGTGTCAGCTAACCCGTGCTGGATATTCTGTTTGTTTTCCGGGGTGCCATGGTCGAGCGGTTTAGTGCATCGGATTTGTGTTCTGATGGCTGAGTCGTAAGAATGTGGGTTCGAATCCCAACCCGACCATGGTGCTTGTGTCCTTGAGCAAGACACTTTACCATAATTGCTTCTCTCCACCCAGGTGTAAATGGGTACCTGTGAGGGCAGAGTTGGATGTTGTGTTTGATTAGCCCTATATGCGCTGTAATGGCAGCAATTGAGCTGTATACTCCTCAGGGAGCTGAGATGGTTTCAGGAATGATTTATGAGCCTGATGAGCAGGGGTAATAATATAATGCGCCTTGAGCACCATATAAGTCCACATTATTGTTATTATTATTATTATTGTCAGTGTAACCGGGGAATATACAACCCTGTCGGTTACATTATGGACGCAACATTAAAAGGAATTTTTTTTACTGTAGTTCTACGTTTTGTATCTTGTTTGCTTAATATTAGTTATGTAGTGTTATTATTGCCTTCTCGTGTTACATTTAGGAATGTTCAGTTCGAGTTATAAAACGTGGTAAAGCTAGGGGGTCTTGCCACCAATGAGGGCTATAACACCTACGTCCTTGTCTAGCCCCGTGGCAATTTTTTGGGGTGATTTCGAGCCTGGCTGGCACTTGCCAACGTGCTGCCGGTTGTGAAGGCGAACGTCTGTCCAGTGAGCCTTAATTGTAGTTTCGTCTTTGTGTCGGGATGTTCTTCGAATATTACAGTACATGTCTGATACAGGTAAATGATACATTTTTACTTATTGTAGCCTGTAATGCTACAGATCGTCAGGGTTATATTTTCTTTGTCAAGGCTCAGCAATGAGACACACCATTCTATGATTGTAAACTTTTATTTAATGTTCTACTTCTTCAAGCAAAATTAAATGCAGTACTGTCCAAACATAAATTTGTATTGACGGAAGTTGACGGTAAATTGGTTTTGTTGACGAGGTGACGAAGTAAATATTAGTTGACGATAAGTGACGAAAGTTGACGATAGGTGGCAAAGAATGAAAACAGATGACTATAATACTGGATGACTATTGGGTAATATTGGTGGATATTGGTGATACTGGTGGTTCGACTAGAAAATAAGAAAGGAAAATAAAGAATGCTAAATATATTGAAGTACCTACATGGCCTATATCCCAAATCTAAATAAAATAATAATCTAAAGTTTGTACTAGAAAGGGCTTGAGCACTGACACCTAGCAGCGTGGATCTATGTATTAACAACATCATGTGGCATAACAAATGTATCAGGTGGCCTACACAACGTTAAACTTTCACTCAGCAAAAAAACCAAATATAGGAAATAAACTACTACAAATTATCACTCACTTTGCTGAGCTGACCTGGGTTGTCGAAATTAAATTGTTCAGTAGAGAGCGATTTTTATCTTCTAAATTTAGCAACGTGGTTTGTCAAACTAACTTGTTGTAAAAAAGGTAACCGACTGAAGTGCGCCCTCAATTGATCAAGAAAAAAGGCGAGTCGCTGCACTCGCGGAAAATATTTATCAAACTAAAAGGATATTCTGGCGGCAACATTCCGGCCCCTAATGACTGTCCTGGTAGGCAGCATTACTCAAATAAATGAAGACAGAATATCAAATTGGGTAAGCAATGTCCAAATGTTCTCTGAAAATCAGTCCGAATACTGCTGTCTATGCAGTCTGCATCTCCTGTCCCTCAAGGAGGCACAGCTTGTGAATTGGTCAGTTGTACACTCCTGCTTGCGTTTTCACCTGTACGGATCTGACCTTGCCATCCTTGCCTTGGTAAGTCTCTGTCACCAGTCCCAGTGGCCATTGGTATCGAGGGGTGTTCTCATGCATTACAAGCACAAGATCTCCGGCGTGAGCGTTGCGTTGAGGGTTGTGCCACTTCTGTCTCTGCTGAAGCAGCGGGAGGTACTCCTTGAGCCATCGCTGCCAAAATAAGTCCGACATGTATTGAATCTGGCGCCACCGTCTCCTGTAGATGTCTCTTGCTTCACAAAGTTCCCTGGGGGTAGCTGAGGACCTGAACGAAGAAGTAGCAAGTGATTTGGGGTAAGTGGCATAGGATCACGTGAGTCATCTGACAGCTTGGTGATGGGTCGACTGTTTACTATGCCCTCTACGATGCACATGAGTGTCAGGAGCCCTTCATCATCAAGTGTCTGCTGACTAAGCAAACTGCTGAGAACTGCCCGTACAGTTCTTATTTGTCGCTCCCACACTCCTCCAAAGTGGCTTGCTGCAGGCGGATTGAAGATCCATTGAATCTCCTTCTGGCACAAAAATTTGTCAATCTTATCTCGATTCCACTCCTGGACAGCCTGGCGTAGTTCACGCATCCCTCCAACAAAGTTTGTGCCGTTGTCTGATCGAATCTCTTTGGGCTTTCCCCGGCGACTGATGAAATGCTGTAATGCATTGATGAAAGAGTCGGTGTCCAAGCTGTGACAGACTTCCAAGTGTATTGCTCTGGTGGCAAGGCAAGTAAAGATACATCCGTATCTCTTCTGCATACTTCTTGCTCGCTTGACCATAAAGGGTCCAAAGAAATCAGTGCCCACCATGCTGAAGGGTGGCAGGTTGGGAGTCACACGATCGCTTGGCAGGTCTGCCATTCGTTGAGTCATCATAGGTGCCCTCTGCTTACGACATGGGATGCATGAGTGGATGACACTCTTCACAGCTGTCCGTCCTTTAATGATCCAGAATTTCTGGCGGATTTCGGCAAGAGTGCGCTCACTTCCAGAGTGACATGTAGTTGCGTGGTAGTGCCTTATTATCAGGGTTGTCACTGGATGTCTTGTCGGCAATATCCAGGGGTGTTTGATGTCGTCTGCAAGGGAAGCATTGGCAAGACGTCCACCAACCTGAATGATGCCATCAGGCGACTTAATAGGGGCGAGCTTGCGATAGCCACCGGACTTCAGAGAGTCACCAAAGTTAGTCTTCTGAACATGTCTGGTAATCTCTTTCTCAGCAGCTTGTATCTCCTTGACAGTGAGCAGCTGAGATGGCTCAAAGTCTATGTCGGTTTTCTTAACTCTGGCAAGCAGGATGGCTTTAGCTCGGAGAATCCATGCTACTGCTCTTTTCAGACAGTACTAAGAAGAGAATTTCTGCACTAGGATGTTCACAACATCAGGATCATCCTTGGTAGTCTCAACTTTGTAGACCTGTGCAACTGTCTTGAGCTCCATGTCCCTAGGCTGGGTCATCTTGTCAAATTCAGGCTGAGGAGACCAAGCATCTTCCTTTTGCTGAAGAAATTGTGGTCCATAAAGCCAGCGGTCATTTTCAATGAGCTGCTGTGCTGAAAATCCTCGAGAGGCGTCATCTGCTGGATTAGAGCTTGTGTCAACATGTCTCCACTGCTGTGGTGTAGAATGGTCGAGTATCTTTGTGATACGGTTGGCAACAAACGTTTGGAACCTCTTGTCCTCATTTCTCAGATACTGCAGAACAATCATGCTGTCGGTCCAGTACACTGTCTCCTGCAGTGTCATATGACGACGCATCATTTTATCAAGCTTAACTGAGATAACTGCAGCGGAAAGCTCCAGACGGGGAATGGTGGTTGTCTTCAGGGGAGCAAGCTTTGCTTTGGCCATCAGTAACAGACAATACACCAGACCACTACGATCTTGAAGTCGCAGGTAGGTAACTGCTCCATATCACCTCTCAGAAGCATCAGAAAAATGGTGTAACTGTGCAAAGGCGATGGTGTCATAACTTGGTGGTTTGACGCAACGGGGTACTGACATCTTCTGAAGGAGAGGCAGATCACCTATCCAACGGATCCATTGCTCTTTGATGCAGTTGGGAATTAGATCATCCCAACCAATCTTCATCCTGCACAGTTGCTGGAAAAGTATCTTTGCAGTGAGCACAAATGGACTGGCGAATCCTAGGGGGTCGTACACGGAACTCACAGTGCTCAGCAGTCCACGGCGTGTCAATGGTTTCTCTGTCACGTTTACATTGAAAGTAAAGGCGTCCGACTCGATGTCCCATAGCACCCCCAAGGCACGTTCAACAGGAAGCGTCACATCCAGATCTAAAGATGGTACTCCCTTTGCTCGTTCGGCTTCAGGAACTGACCGTAGAACTTCACGCGAGTTACTGATCCACTTCGTAAGACGAAAGCCACCAGATGCTAACACCTCACGAAGCTGTCTGACAAGTTTGATGGCTTCTTGCTCAGTAGCCACCGACTTCAGACAATCATCGACATAGAAGTTTTTGTCAATGGTCTCGATGGTCTCGGCATCAAAACTCTCCATATTATCTTGCGCTGTGTGCTTTAGGGCAAAGTTTGCACAGCTTGGTGACCAAACACCTCCAAACAAGTGTGATGTCATTCGGAACTCTTTCGGAACTCCAGTTATGTCATTGTCATCCCACCACAGGAAACGCAGGACGTCGCGATCGGGCTCATTTACATAGACCTGGTGGAACATTCCTTCTATATCCGCCATAAGAGCAATGGTCTCTTGTCGGAAGCGAATCAAAACTCCAACTAGCTTATTGGTTAATTCGGGGCCTTGATGTACTTTGTCGTTGAGTGATACACCCTGGAAACGTGAAGCGCAGTCAAAAACTATGCGCACCTTTCCTGGCTTATGTGGATGAACCACTGGATGGTGTGGCAAATACCACACTGCTCCATCTGCTCTATTCAGCTTATGTTGGGGCACTTCCTCAGCACATCCTTTTTGTCATCAAGTCTAAGATGCCTGCTGTACACTTTTCCTTCATGTCGGAGTTTCGGGCTAGTCGCCTTCCCAGCAGACGAAGCCTGTGCTCGACAACTGCTTTGTTGTCAGGTACGTGGGGTGGTCGAATCTTAAAGGGAATGTCCATGCTGTAGTGTGCTCCATCTCGTTGCAGCGACTGCTCCCAGGAAGAGATCACTTTCTTGTCGCTTACTGACATACTTATCTCATCACCTGCAATGTCGTCCAGTTTCCAGAACCTTTCCACCTGTTGCTGTAGACTAGTGTCGGTGTCAATGAAGAAAGAAGCTGAGCGGCTTAAGGGCCCTGTTTCAACTGGTCCATTTAGGGTCCATCCCAAAATGGTTCGTATGGCGTAGGGTGCTCCTGTGCCCCCATCTCGGACTTCCTTTGGAATCATGGGAGAGGGGTTATCTTGGCCGATGAGAAGTTGCACATCTTTAACATCTACATCCTGCAAGATGATGTCGCTTAAATGGGGCCATTTGTCAATATCCTTTTCTACCAAAATTTTAGCTCCCATCTGAAGCTTAGGCCTTGTCAGAACGTGCTTCATGATGAGCAGGTTTTCATCATACATGTCGGTAACTTCGAGATCTACAATACGAGTGTCGGTAAGAATATCGTGACTATCTAGCGTTGTCAGCCTCATGGTGTCAGATTTTCCATGCAATCCGAGCATGTTCATCAAATCTTCAGAGCAGAAAGTCTGCGTAGAACCACTGTCAAGAAGAGCATATGTTGTCAGGAAGGGGGAAGCACTTCCATGCCCTCTAACTTTCACTGGAATGATGGGTAGGGCTACCTTTCCAACTCCGGCCCCAGTGGTGTTGCAGGATGCACTGGCTATGGTGCCCATCGTTGGCGCAAGGGGGTTGACTATGACGGGGGCAGAGTTGTTCGTCATCTGATCTGCTTGCGATGCATGGGTAACACCCATTGGTGTTGAAGGGTTACCACTGCGGGTTAGATGCAAGAACTTGGTGTGTTTTAACCCACATCCAGGAACAGTGCACACTGTGTTCCTGGTACAGTCTTTGGCTTGATGTCCTGGCCGAAGACAATTGACACACAGTCGCTTGCTTTGCACAAATTTCAGCCTATCAGTAACTTTCAACGCTTTCCAGTTGTTGCAGCCAAAGAGGTTATGTCCTTGTCTGCAATACTCGCACGGACGTGGAGGCTTGTCGTATCTGGAACTTGCTCCACTTGACGCTGTTGCTGGCTTAACTGCATTCTGGTGTGTCCCTACAGTAGGTTGAGGAGAGGCAGTTGCATCTACTTGTGTCACAAAATTTGAGCGCTGCTTTGACCTTTGGGTGTCATTGCGCTTGACATCTCTGGGGAATTTGTCGGTACGTTCTCTACTCACAAGCTTGCTGAAGACAGGGTCATTTGCTTGTTCTGCTGAAATTGTTACAAATTTTACGATGTCATCGATAGTGGGAGACCTGTATTCAACAGTTTTAATGTGATAAACTCTTCAGTCATGTTTTGCGAAAATCCCATGGCAACCTCTCCACTATCTGAGACAAGCTCTTACTGCTGCTCAATTCACTCAGCTTGCCCATAGCGTCTAGTGTCTCTCTGCAATTTCTCAAGTCATCGGAGAAATCTAAAAGTGCCTTGTTGTCCCGAATGTCAGGGTGGTTGACAATCTTGTTGATCCATGCTTCGGCTATGTCATATTCATTTCCGAACCTGTCCTTCAGAAGTTTTCTTGCAAGTGCATATCCCTCATGTGGTGTTTTGACTGCACAGCACTGTATCAGTTTCTTAGCAGCACCGGTACAATATTGTTGAAGACGAGCCAACTTTGCAGCATCGCTGACTGTATCCTTTTCAACGGCATTCTCAAAGGCACGGACGAATATCCAGTATTTCGCTGGATCACCATCGAATGTCATCAGCTCGGTCTTTGGCAACTGAAGGGTGTCTACAAGGGACTGCTGTTGTACTTGCATCGTCTTCACGATGTTGGTCAAGACATTAGATGCGTCTCCATCAGGGGGGTAGCATGGCGCCATGATGGATGAATGAGTAGGACTTGGGGAATGACAGCCCTTGTTTACCGTAACATCTTGGCTAGGTGCAATGAGGGGGGTGTCTACTGAATGCACCAATGGTGTTGAAAATGTTACTCCATTCTCAGCCTCGGTGTGTTTTCTCTATTGCAGCCACTCTTGCTAATTTAGTCTCAAACTCTATTTGCCTCTGTCGCTGCTGAAGTTTCAGCTCTTCTTCCTCTAATGCCTGTCTTTTCTTTTCTGCTGCAAATTCTACTTCCAGTGCAGCTCTCTCTGCAGCAGCTCGGAGCCTAGCACTTGATACTGATGATGCACCTGATGAAATGCTAGATGCAACTCCATTTCTGCTTCCAACTTCGCTGATCGAATCCATGTATTCTATTGTCGTCTCCATCTGGCCCAGTTCAGGGGTAGTTGGAGGTTTACCGTCTGTACTCATAGTAATTGACGAAGGATGATGTCATCAATGAATTTGGAAAGTGTCCTCAAGCTCAAATCGAACTAATGTAGCCTGTAATGCTACAGATCGTCAGGGTTATATTTTCTTTGTCAAGGCTCAGCAATGAGACGCACCATTCTATGATTGTAAACTTTTATTTTAATGTTTTTCTCCTTCAAGCAAAATTAAATGCAGTACTGTCCAAACATAAATTTGTATTGACGGAAGTTGACGGTAAATTGGTTTTGTTGACGAGGTGACGAAGTAAATATTAGTTGACGATAAGTGACGAAAGTTGACGATAGGTGGCAAAGAATGAAAACAGATGACTATAATACTGGATGACTATTGGGTAATATTGGTGGATATTGGTGATACTGGTGGTTCGACTAGAAAATAAGAAAGGAAAATAAAGAATGCTAAATATATTGAAGTACCTACATGTACATGGCCTATATCCCAAATCTAAATAAAATAATAATCTAAAGTTTGTACTAGAAAGGGCTTGAGCACTGACACCTAGCAGCGCGGATCTATGTATAACAACATCATGTGGCATAACAAATGTATCAGGTGGCCTACACAACGTTAAACTTTTACTCAGCAAAAAACCCAAATATAGGCAATAAACCACTACAAATCTTCTAGAAACTGCCATTTAAATAAACCAATTGTCTAATACCCCGCAACTCACACAGTCCTTTTGTAGCCACGGCTACTGCTACAAATACTACGTCACGCTTGATCGGCTTTGTGTACTGTACTGCTGCGCTACTTGTTGTTCACAGCCAGCCTCTCGAACGATGAACGACCCATAGGCGTTGTGTATTCATCCACGTCACACTTCGAGGTCGTGTAAGAACATTGGGGTCCGTTCAGTGCGTTGATTTTTTTCACTGCTAAACCATAGAAAACTACAAGGCCTGTTTTGCCACGGATTCGACAGGGGACCATGGCCGGGGCGAGATCACGCTGGCTATGGAGTCAACAGTTAAGGGATAGAGAATTCTTCCTATCCCTTTACTGTTTACTCCATGGCCAGCGTGTGGTACGGGGAAAAAAAGTCGCGGTCAGGTATTACCCACGGTTACAAATAGAGCATGACGCAACCAAGCCGGAGGTCAATGTCACTGAACATGCGCAGTGACTGTTTTTTGGGACTTCGCAAAAAAATTTTTGGGGGGACTTAGCAATTTATTGATTTGAGAGCCACAAATTTATTCACTCGAGAGCCACAAATCAGAAAAAGAACAGGTCATACTATCTATTTCAATATTGTAGGAGTCAATTTATCATAATACAAAATAATTTGTTCTTTTTGGGGATGAAAAGACCAATTCTAAAACCATGCCGTCCAACTCATAACCTAACTATTACTAAGCGGATTCGTTTCCTCTCGACCATTAGGACGTGGTCGAACACTATAGATCACACTATAGATCACATCATATCATATCATGTCATGAAAATTCTTGTGAAATCAAATGTTTTATGAAAGCTCCTGGTTATTTGAATATGATGAAAATTTTCAATAAAGTGATGCTCCTGACTATTTAAATACTACTTTATAATTTGAGGCAAAGTTACATTGTCTTAATTTATTTACGTAATAACAGCTGAAAAAAACAAACATCAAAGTGTTTAGGAAAACAACCAAAATGGTTTACTTATTTGAACATTTTGTAAAAATCACATCAACATGACATGTGAAATGACATCATCAATTTAGGTTGCGTATACATTTAGTAAGGTTGTGCCATGACTACATGTACATGTAAGTAAAATTTTGAGGACCATATATTTTATGGCTCTATCAATTCCGTGTATAATAACCTACTTGCTATTTGGAACACTTCCTAAAGAAGTACATCTGAGCATTCCCCACCTATACAAGTTAACATTACAAACACCTTTTTATGTACAAACCGCAATACTTCAACAAAGAAAACACCAAGTGATGTGCTACAAAGACGCACTAGCTCAGGGGAACATGAGTGATTTACCCCACGGGGTACATTACCTTGATCGTGCTCACCGTAAGTCGTTCATAATACATATTGCTTCGTTCTCATAAGTCATGAAACATATTGCTTCGTTCTCATAAGTCATCATACATATTACTTCGTTATCATAATACATATTGCTTCGTTCTCATAAGTCATGATACATATTGCTTCGTTCATATAAGTCATGAAACATATTGCTTCGTTCTCATAAGTCATGAAACATATTGCTTTGTTCGCATAAGTCATCATACATATTGCTTCGTTCTCATAAGTCATAATACATATTGCTTCGTTCTCATAAGTCATGAAACATATTGCTTCGTTCTCATAAGTCATGATATTTAATTAATTGCATATTTTTAACATGCTACTAAGTAATGTCATACATTTACTTTACATAATTCATGAATTACATTCTTCCCACTCTTTACATATTTTAGAACATGCGACTTTCCTATTCAAATCCCACATTTAATTAAGTCCGTCGGGAAATTATCTGACTTCTCCATGTTCTTCTAATCTCAGCCCTCGTAAGTTATACAAATAACATTCTACAAACCGAATATCATTATGTTGTTATTTCATACACCATCCATTGTTACAATGCAACGCAACCATTAAATTAATATTGTTTTATGTTTATTAAAATGCTGTAATAAATTGCTTTCTTTACAACATAATTACATCCTCTTCTAAAACTGTCAATTTCTTTGTTTAAAATTACTTCATGTCGTCATGGCCCATAAAAACTTATAAATTATTATTACAACCTCCCATTCCTTTACAAGCAAACTGCTTCTACACACGTTTCAAATGGGCATATCACTGTACCACAGACACTTTGGACTTGCACTATTATTCCAATCCTCCCATTGCTTTTGCACGCAAGCCTGCTTTTACACGTGTTTCATATTTAACAGTCGCTGTAGCCAAAGTAGCCGCGTAGCCACTTTACTACAGACACTTTGGACTTAGACCATTTTCCAATCCTCCCATTGCTTTTCAAGCAACACTGCTTTTACACGTGTTTCATATAGAACAATCAGTGTAGCCAAGTAGCCGCGTAGCCACTGTACCACAGACACTTTGGACTTAGACCATTTTCCAATCCTCCCTTTGCTTTTACACGCAAGACTGCTTTTACACGTGTTTCATATAGAACAGTTAATGTAGCCAAAGTAGCCGCGTAGCCACTAGACTATTTTTCAATCCTCCCATTGCTTTTGCACGCAAGACTGCTTTTACACGTGTTTCATATAGAACAATCAGTGTAGCCAAAGTAGCCGCGTAGCCACTTTACTACAGACACTTTGGACTTGGACTATTTTCCAATCCTCCCATTGCTTTTACACGCAAGACTGCTTTTACACATTATCATAATGGATCAATGACAGTAGCCAAAGTAGCCGCGTAGCCACTGTACCACAGACACTTTGGACTTGGACTATTTTCCAATCCCCCATACTTTTGAACGCAACAACGAATGTTCTTGCTGCCCTCAAGCGACACATAACAACCACTTCACCGACCATCCCCTCTGCAGGATGGCTGATAGACTGGTCCCCTACATTAAACCGCACCATGAATTATCACATCAGTTCAAACAGACCGACCGACTGATTGCGTTCCGCAAACTCCGTGTAGCCAGGTAATTTTTGGGGTCACTCCGAAAACGCGGGGCATTCTACAATTACTCCAAATAAACCTTAACAAATTATCACTCACTTTGCTGAGCTGACCTGGGTTGTCGAAATTAAATTGTTCAGTAGAGAGCGATTTTTATCTTCTAAATTTAGCAACGTGGTTTGTCAAACTAACTTGTTGTAAAAAAGGTAACCGACTGAAGTGCGCCCTCAATTGATCAAGAAAAAAGGCGAGTCGCTGCACTCGCGGAAAATATTTATCAAACTAAAAGGATATTCTGGCGGCAACACTTATTTTTTATTTTATTTTCACTGGAAATTGTCTTTGTAATTTTTTGAGTTTAAGTAGGGGAAAGAGAAGTTTAAGTAAAGAAACATTTTCTTTTTGGTGTCGAGACAAATTCTATAAGTGTTCGGTGAGCTTTGGGTATCGACGTCAAGTCGACCACAGTACCGGCTACTGCGGCTAGTTCATTAATTTAGCGGTGGGAAAAGTTACGATAACTTGGTATACGTCTCGGTGACGTGGTTGCGAAGATTAATGGAGAAAATAACTTCCATTCAGAGTGAGGCATAACTCGAAATAATTTCGTAAGAGGCTAGCTTTGTTTGGGATTATTGGTTATCTGACAGGCGTATTGGAGTGAATCCTTTACAGGAGGCCGTCAGTATTTTGTCACTTTGTAGAGTGATGGCAGACTTTTATAATTTGTCGCCATTGATGTCAATAAGTAAATTGTTGGGATGTTGGGAGAATTTAAACAAATAATATTTTCGGAAGACGGGAGAGGCATATGGATTAATAGAGTATGTGTTTTTATGTATTTTTTAAGATAGTTAAAGAAGTGCGATGAAGTTGGCTTAGGTTGGAGAGTGATAGATATTTCTTTTCGGCTGTAATTCGAAGTCAATTCGTACAGTCCGATTTGAGTAATCTGGTCCTCCTATGGGGATTGTAGTTAACGAATGTGTTGTTTTTATAGTTATGAACGATGGACGTTCTCCCGTTTTGTAGAGGCATTGCATGCGAGTCCATCATGGACATCGGCATATTTTTTGTCATTACATGCACAAAGATAGTGACCGCAGAACTCGTGTAAAAGATTGCATGGTTTTTGGTTATGTTTTAGCATTGTAATTCACTTCATTTTAGACCATCGTCTACCTGCTGATGACAGCTGAAGGTTGTTTTAGCCAGGGACCGGACTTGATCATGGTGCCGAAATGGTGGGTCCGTGATCTGTAGACCCAGTGTTGCTGGTTGGGGTATGTTTATGGTCCATAAGTTATTCTGTTGATTGTTTTATGGGTTCTTGCAAAGGGATAGGGGATCAAGAAGTGCTATTAACGTAAACGGCTGTTGGGTCTGGTATGTTTTCGTAGGAAAGCGTTATTATTGTTTGACATAATTTTTGTTAATTGCGCCTTAGTTCTTCCATTTCATTTTTATTATGTATACTATTTTGTATTAAAGAAACTTGTGGTTAACTGAATAATTCAATTAGATTGATATAGAACATGAGGTGAACCGTATTTTGTGCTGATTTAAAGTTGTTATTTTTCTGTTTGGTTGTTTGGTTTTGGGTTTACGTTTCATTTTGGTTGTAGTTCCCCTCGATTTGTGATTTCATTAAAGTTCATTGGTCCACGGTATCTTTACTTGCATTCTGTGTATTATTCCTGGGTGTGCAAAAGCTCCGGTTACATCAGAAACATTTCTAAAAGTCTTGTCAATTTTTCGGATTGTTTGTCCAAGTCAGACATTAATCATCCGTCCAGTTGCAGTTTGAATGCGAACTAGGCCTAGATGCTTTTTATTTTTAAATACAAGAATGGATGTGCACTTTTTTATTTCATGCGAAAATAATTCAATGGTATAGGCCTAGGTTATTTTTTAGTCTGCCATGTGAAACGTATTGAAATACAATGTACATGTACAATACATTACGAAAATGTAGGTCGTGGTCGGATGATTTGCAAAGAAGTACAGCTTTCAAACTGCAACTGGGTTTAACTTTGAATATGTCTGGTTTTTCATAGAATATGCACAGTAGGTGGCTTTTCATCCCATGAAAAGCACATATAAAGTAATGTTTATAAAGTATTGTACTTGTAGCGTGGGTAGCTGCTTGGAATTCTTTTTGCCACGTTGAAAGAAAATGGTGAATTTGCAACGGCAACACAGACTAAGCCTACCCATTGAATTATAATAATAATAATAATAATACGCATTTATATAGCGCCCAATCCATGAAGACATGCTCCAAGGCGCTTAACAAGGTAAATGTAAGGTGTAAAATTATAAAAAGTTTCGAATACATACAAAAGTGTAAAAATTTACAATTTCCAAAAGGCTAAAATGACAAAAATGTTACAAGGACGATAATGTTAAAATAACCAAAATAGATTCAACTCACACAAAGGACGATACATGACTTAAAGTGCGAAAAGGACACAAAAATTACATTGAGATGATAAAAACTTATTTGCAATAAGCCTCACGAAAATAAAATGTTTTCAGCATAGATTTAAAACTATCAACAGACTCTGCCTCTCTAAGGCGCATATCAAGTTTGTTCCATATACCAGGAGCAATAGCAGAGAAAGCTTTGTCACCAGCAGTACACAATTTAGTATTAATATACTGCAACCTAGTTCTATCAGAGGATGAACGGGTGTTTCTAAGTGAAACTGATGATGTAGTATGCAGTAGTTCACTCAAATAATGTGGTGCTAAACCATTTATACATTTAAAAACTAACAAGCACAATTTATACATTATTCTATACTTAATTGGAAGCCAATGCAGCTTCATAAGCACAGGGGTGATATGGTCATACTTTTTTGTACATATGAGAACTCTAGCTGCACAGTTTTGCACTCGCTGTAACGGAGCTAGTGTAGATTTGGGCAGACCTGCAAGCAACGCATTGCAATAATCAACCCTTGACATAACCAGCATTGTGATAACTTGTTCTGTCACAGAATAATTCAGATACTGCTTAATCTTACTAATATTGTGTAAATGATAAAAAGCATTGCGAGATATCTCACGAATATGAGCCTGCATGTTCATGTTACAGTCAAAAATTACTCCAAGGTTTTTCAACTGTTTTGCAGGTGTGATACAATGATCGTTAATTGTGATATTAAAATCAGACATTTTCTTTAAGTTTATTGGCGTGCCCATGAAAAGCAGCTTTGTTTTGTCCGAATTAAGTTTCATATAGTTCAAGACATCCACCTTTTAATGTCAGTGCAGCACTTCTCAATCGCAACAGCTTTACTCGCTGCATCGTCTGATGTTGGTGATGCTGAGACATACAACATAGTATCATCCGCATAGAAATGACAAGTCATGCCATGATCGCGAATCACTTGACCTATGGGCAGCATATAAATATTAAAAGGAGGGGTCCTAAAATAGATCCTTGGGGAACACCGTATTGAGCGGGTAAGTCGAAAATCCAGTTTTATTATTGATGCAAACTTTTACAGTCTGCGATCGATCAGAAAGATATGACGTAAACCAGCATATGGTATCCGGCGACACACCTATGTGTGACTGCAGCCTCTGAAGCAGGATTTGATGGTCAAGCGCGTCGACGCTGCACTGAGGTCCAACAAAACTAGGATAGCAACTCTGCCGCGGTCAACGCTTAACAAAATGTCATTCTGGATGCGGGTGAGAGCAGTTTCCGTTCCGTGGAATTTCCGGTAAGCAGACTGAAAGGGCTCATTCATTTGATGTTGAGTCATGTGTTGTGTAAGTTGCTGGGCAACAACTTTCTCGAGGATTTTCGAACAGAATGGTAGATTTGTAACAGGTCTGTAATTTCTAAGATCCTCCACATCTTCGCTTGTCATCTTACGTTGTTTTGCTATCGGTGTGACAATTGCTGATTTCAGTATTTTAGGTACAACACCGTGACCGATCGATGAGTTCACCAAAGATGTGATGACTGGAGCAATAGCCGGCAAACATGATTTCAGAAACTTTGTCGGGATGGGATCAAGATCGCTCGATTTTGCTACTGATTGGCGTATAATCTTTTCAACTTGCAAATATGAAACAGTTGTAAGTGAAAATTCACTATCTGGGATTTGAGTAGGAGATTATGTTGGCATGAAATAAAAAAAAATGCATTCTAGTATTTTTAGTCATGTGAAACGTATTGAAATGAGTTAAATTAGGGTTGTGCTCTGATGATTTGCAAAAAGCATACTGATGTACAGTAGTTCGCTTTCAAACTTCATCTGGACGGATGATTAATGACGTCTGGGGATTAACTTTGAATATGTCTGTTTTTAATAGAATATTCACAGTAGATGGCTGTGAACACTCATCCCATGATAGATATATTCTGGATAGCAATACAAATTCTTAATATGATTTATTTTTAATAAGGCACTAATATTACATCTCAAATCTACATCTCAAATTACATCTAAATATTAAATAAATTCTTGATATTTATGATGTGGAAGTACAAAATCTACAAACTCTGCATCTAATGAATGTTCATACTTTTGCCAAGCGGGATCTCGGGTATTCTATAAAGGTCACGCAACATGTACATGTAAACGAATCACCCGGTCTAATCAAACATAGAAATAATAAAATCATGGTGAATGTTTAAGTCATTTTTATAACTTCCGTCGCTTAAACCTCTGCTTCATTATATATAATTATGTTGGCTTATGTCAAAGTTCATCATGTAATTAAAAATGTAATTAATTGTTGAATGTAAAATCGGGCATGAACACGGAAAATCTCGCTTTATGCAGTTACTACTTTTTTGTTTTGTTTTGAAAACCCTGGCTATATTTACCGTATTGACAAAATACAAATACAAATATATGAAGAAACGTAAAATGAGCTATAACTTTGCATTCAGATATTAGTATTTTGATCATGTAATATACATGTAGAAAAGGAATAAGACGGAAAAAAATTTATGTAAATGTGGCGAGTTTAGAAGAAGAAATATATCACTTTTAAGGATTGCTGACTATTCCGACAGCCCATAATTCCGACTGCCAACTCCGACAGAATTTAAATTCGTCAGATAGCCTTTAGCCAAATTCATCAGCCTAGGCCTACTAGTATAAAACTGCCCGACCAGCCAGTAATGTAGCTCATGGGGGGAGAGGTTGGTTGGCCCCTTTGCCGCTCCTTTCCCGCCCCTTTCCCGCCCCTTTCCCGACCTTTTGACATAAATTTCGGAAATAAAGAATTGTTTCGTGTACTGAAAAATAATACTGCTTAAACAGCACTAATATTCTGACTGTCCAGTACAAATTTTCCATCTTACATGTATGTTGACGTCATTACATGATGTCATCTTACGTTTACGTCATTCTGAGATAAATTATCTCGGGATCCTCAACAAGTCGAATGGCACTTCCTGAACTCCGTAGTTTTGCACAGAATATTTCGCCTTACATGTAAGTGTTTCAAGATGTGTTGTTTGGTATTGATTCAGTACAAACTATAAAAATTAGAAGGGCTGAACATTAATCATAATCATTTATTTACACTTGTACTGGATTTGTGCAATGTAACATTAAATCCCCTCGAAAAGCACCGATAAAGTATGTTTATAAAGGGTTGTAGCTTGTAGTGGGCAGCTGAGCTGCACTGACTTCTTTTTGCCACATTCAAAGAAAACGGTGAACTCGCGAAAAATAGGATTCAGAAAAAGGGTTCTGTAGGATGGGTTGAAAAGGATAAATACCAACCAGAGTTGGGCTATAAGCAACTTGGGTTGAGTGTCACCACTCTGAACTTTATAGTAAATGTGTTGGGATATGAGTGATAACAATAAATAAAAGGAAGACGAACACCAGATATACATATTTCTTGAAAACGCAATTATATTTAAATTACTCATTATTTACATTATGTACAATATTATGAAATAATTATTTTGCTAAACCAAGCTGGACATTATTAAGATAAATTTTACTTTGAAATTTCCTAGGAAAACCAGGTGCTTAAACGGATATAACGAAATTCACTTCACACGACTAAGTAATAATAATAATGTGTGGACTTATATAGCGCACGTATCCACCAACTAAGTGGTGCTCAAGGCGCATTCTTTTACGTGCATTACACAACACACGGGACCTATGGCTTTACGTCCCATCCGAAGGACGAAGCAATTATGGTTAAGTACCTTGCTCAAGGACACAAGTGTCACGACCGGGCTCGAACCCACACCCTGCTGCTGGCAACACCAGAACTTGAGTTCGATGCGCTGACCGCTTCGGCCACGACACTCCAAGTATATCAACACTCACACAAACAAACAAAAAAAGAACTTTAAATTAATATGTTTACATTTATGACCTAGTCTTTATAGTCTTCTTTGAGGTTAATTAAATATAGTAGGTTATGCCTATAACCTGTCCTCATATAATTATTTAAAAGTGTTCAGAAGTTATCTCTCGGATATACAACATGTATCTCTTGGTTGGATCTCTTGAGTCCACCTTCTCTCGTAAGTTCTTCTTCCGATGACTCTCGACTCTCGATTCTCTATACTTGCCTCTGCGGGCTTCTATCCAAACATATCGGCGATCTAGGATAACATAGATGTATAATACCGAATACAGTTTTACTAATAAATCTATTTTCCAAACATTTCCATAAATTGAAATACCATTCACTTCAAAACAACTCATGTTTTAGTTTCAACGTTTATATAATAGTTTTTGTTTCTCTTCAACGACTACTTCATTATTTCATTTCCAAATGACTGGTTTGTTTTACACTATTCTTATACACGGAGATTTCTTTATAATAAAGTTAATGTTACACATAATCATTCAAACTTACGGTTATTGTATTGTTGCTGATCTTTAACGGCGAGGAAGAGTGCTTCTATGTATGATGTGGACCGGCAAGGCGATGTTTTTGCCTACCAATGTTATGGTGATAAGTTTGGCCTGTTTGCCAAATCTTACTGTTTAAATATTAGCTTGATCTACAGATACTTAGATCACTGAATTTGCTGATATACAGTTATACCGGTCCTAAAAGATAAGCTTACTCTTGTTTTCGATGTTCTCTCTCTTAGATCATTTTGTGTTCTACACACTCTCACTTTATCCACACACACACAAAATATTGCTTTGTTACCAAGACGTAATAGGCCTCACATGACAGAGTAAAACGTTAATCGAACAATAACCATGGCTACCAAAATAAAGCAAGCATTGTTATAATATTGATCATCGTCGTTGAAAAAGACGCACTAACGCTAAGTGGCTAAAACGGGAAGTCCGCGGGAACTATAAACATCACTGATTGGACTAAAACTTTTGGACTAGACGATTATCTTAATAGGGCTCTGTAAGTGCGAAAAAGCGAACTCGCGGAAAGGTAAGTGCGGACAATAGCTACACGTACGAACGGGACGATACAACAAAACCGGGACGACAAACAATTAATTAGGAACGCTGTGACAATTCACCCCCCCATTTAATGAGAAAATGGCCACATTTTCTTCGAGGGTACTTTAAATTTTCATACTTAATTATGGTATTCTTACTTGACGGGAAGTGGAATACCTTTCAAACTTAGCTTACACGCTTTCGACTTAAATAGTCTGCTCCGACATTGTCTATACCCTTAATGGCGACTATGGTCATCCGTGCGGCTGAAGGGCAAGGCCCAGCGATAATTCTGAAATTTGCGACTTTGGCTTTCTGGATGTACGCGAGGGGTTGATGGTCTGTTTCAAGTATGAAGTGCTTGCCATATAGATAACTCTGGAATTTTTGAATACCCCAAACGAGAGCTAGACACTCTTTTTCGATCGACGAGTAAGCACGTTCGCGACTCAGTAATTTCCTACTCGCGAAAGCTACTGGGAATGGAAGTTCATCATGTTCTTGTAAAAGGATTGCGCCAATACCGAGGTCAGATGCATCAGTCCGTATGATAAACTGTTTCTCAAAATCAGGGAGCATGAGAATCGGAGCTCTTGATAGACATTGTTTGAGTTTAGTGAAGGCTAGCTGTTGACTTTCACCCCATGTAATTCTGTTTGGCTCTTTAGCTTTTGTCTTATCGGTTAAAGGTGAGGCTATGGCGGCGTAGTTAGGAATAAATTTTCGGTAATAGCCTGATAAACCTAAGAATGATCTGAGCTGTTTCTTCGTGACTGGTGGTGATGCGTTTTGAATTTTTTCAATCTTATTAAGTTGTGGAGTTAACTTGTTCTGACCAACATTGTGTCCGAGATATGGAACAGTGTTCATGGCTATCGAACACTTACTAGGTCGAGCAGTTAGACCTGATTTCTTAAGTCTATGTAGTAATTCGTTGAGTGTTTGGATATGAATTTCCCAAGACTGGGTATGTATCAGTATATCATCTATATAGTTGCTGATGTTGTTCATGTCTTTGAGTAAAGCGCGCATAATTCTACTAAACGTTGCTGGTGCGTTTATGAGACCAAAATGCATTACGGTAAATTGGTATAGGGCTCTGTTTTTTTTAACATATACCAAAAAGCTTAATGGCACTTTGAGAGTCTCAAATTTTGTAAAGATACAGAACTGGAAACCAGTTTTCATATTTTTTTGAAGCATGGACCTAGATTGATCTCCCATAGCTTAATGAAAATTCTACAAGTTTGGTTTATGTGTGTGAGCTATCGCTGAACAGCCAAATGTTAATGGAATTTTGTCAACCAAAAAAAGAGACCAGATTGTTTTGGCTGAAACACAAAAATGCCAGAAACAATATTATTCTTTCCTATTTACACAGAATGAGTATGAGTGGAACTTTAACAAAGTGCACAGTAACCCCAAGTATTTGGAGTGCTTTGATGGAGCGGCTCAATTGAAAATAGTGTTTCGGACGTTACATTTTCCGTTAACAATCTTACCCTTATTTGACTCACTAGGACTACAATTTATTTATATGATATCAGTATTAAAATCCACTTTCTGGGTACCCCATTCCAATGCTTAAAAAGAAAGTAACATTCTGTTATTGCAGTGACGTTGTTTAAAATTTGTTCATCAAATAAAAAAGTTACCTCATTTTCCGTAAACAATTTGGTAACGTCCGAAACAATATTAATTTTGAAGTATCAAAAAATACAGGAATTGTAAAACCTATTTATTATTTCATTTTGAAAGAACCTCAAGGCAGCTTCCCATCACAGCATAAATTAATGCTGTATCTAATTGCATTATCATTATATCAGCAAAACAAATTTTCCGTTAACAGTTGTAACATCCGAAACGACTGTAACGTCCGAAACCAAAAATACCATTTCTCAGCTAATAACTCAAAGTTGATGGTACCCAAAGTGATTTAATCATCATAAAATAAAACACTGTTATTACTAAAACAAATCTAGACATGAATTAGATCATTCTTGTCCAACAAATTTCTCATGACACAAAATATTTGTTTCGGACGTTACACAATTTGGTTGTTAACACAAAATTGAAAATTTTTAATGCTGTTTTTATTCTATCAACATTTTATGACTCTCCAATTTCTTTTTACATGTCAAGAAAAATATTTCATTCATTTCATTCAGTTTTAACATTAAATACAACATGCATTTGATGCCAAAATAAAATTTACTATCAAATTTAAAGCTTTTTACAATACCAATTGGCAACAATGAAATTTTTAAAGACACTGTATGTGATGCATGACATTGCTAGATTGTTTTGAAATAACCTCACTTTTAATTAAACCAAATCAATTTCAACTAGAACTGCTCATCAGAATTCTGGAGCAATATAAATAATACTTTCTGGGGTATTGTAAACATGTTTCGGACGTTACGGCATAGTGTTAACACACATTTCTGCATGCATGCTGATCCCCCTATGAACGAAATAGATGACTTCAGTTCCACAGTAATTATTGTGGGATATAATACAGTACATTTGTATTACATTTGTATAAATTATATGCAAATAAGCAAGTCTTTGGCCATGACCTTGAGAAGCCTGCCTGCTACATGTAGCTGCAGTGTTTAACCCTAACCACCCTATATCCTCAAGTCCTCCAAGGGCACTTTTTGGAAAAATTCAGCACTGTTGGAAACTGGTACTTTCACCTCTTCAAATGGAGTGTCGTGGCGAGCGGTCTAGCTTACGGACTCAAGTTCTGGTGTTAGCAGCAGAATGTGGGTTCGAATCGGCCGTGACACTTGTGTCCTTGAGCAAGACACTTAACCATGATTGCTTCTCTCCACCCAGGGGTTAAATGGGTACCTGTGAGGGCAGAGTTGGTTGATTAGCCCTATATGCGCTGTAATGGCAGCAATTGAGCTGTATACTCCCCAGGGAGCTGAGATGGTTTCAGGAATGATTTATGAGCCTGATGAGCCTTATGCGCAGGGGTAATGATATAATGCGCCTTGAGCACCACTCAGTTGGTGGATACGTGCGCTATATAACAGTCCATACATTATTATTATTATTATTATTATTATTATTATTATTATTATAAATGGGGCAAAATTACTACCTGGCAAGAAGTACAGGCCGTAAGTATTGAATATGAAAGATAAACGAAAATGCATGGTGCATTTTGAAGATAAGGGCATGTTTCCAAAAGTGCACTGATGGATTTTGGAGGATTCAGGAAGGTTCCTAGTCAGAATACCTAGGGGGTTAGGGTTAATAAACAGTGAAGTTGGGTCATTACATGTACAGCACAACTTTTCTGTAAACTAAATATGTATAGAAATAAGCAAACTTCTTAGGAGACACCTGCTGCAAGTAAAATCAATGTTTCCTTTAGCCAAACATTTTCTTTGGAGACTTTTTGATCAATAAAGTCCATTTAACAGGAGGTCCAAAACATGCAAAAGCAATTTTATGAAATTCATACCTGTATAAACTAACGACCTTATAGTTTTGAGCCAACGATACGTTTGTTGTATTCAAAGATCTTGAACCATATCATTTTAATGTTAATATTGTTGTATTTCTGCAAGTTTTATTCTTAAATTGTGTTAAATGCACTTTTCAATTATAACATGATATACTACAACTTTACTCATCTGGATTTGTAAAAATAATAAAGCAAACAGATTAACCAGTTCGCGTCGGAGGCCGTGTATACACGCAATTTTTTTTTGGACAGCGGATCGGAGAGCGTCTAAACACGCCACAGGATTCTCGGGAATATTTGTATAGATTCCCGGGCGACGTGGCAATGAGTCATATAAGCATACAGTGGAAGACGCGGTCTCCCCGGTCACGCTCTGGTGAGCACCATTGGTCGTGTTTGTGCGGTAAAAATAAACCCGCCACGGGGTTCGGAAAAACTTTTTTATTCCCGGTGCGAACTGGTTAAACATTAGCAAAGTTTGTTATCTGATTGAGATGTTAACATCATGTAACGTCCGAAACAAAAACAGGCCATTGTCTTTGGTACCATACAAAGCCTACATGTAGTATGCAGTTCAGTGTATTTCAGGTTTTCTAAATGATTACCACCTCAATCAAGTTCATATTTCATGCAATTTTACATTACATGAACAGCATTTGGAAGTATGTAGATCTAAATTAGATGGATTAACTTTACAAGAAGTATTGTAGTTGAGAGGATACACTGGTTAGCAATTTGTGTGGTCATTTGAATACAGACTTTGCATTTAAATATTAATATGTTAGTATATTTCCTTCCTGCAAATAAGCTGACAGACCACTGAAACCAAAGCAAAGCCATAAAAATGAGAAAAGCTGAGATGTTAACATAGTGTAACGTCCGAAACATAGTTAGGGTTAAATCTAAAAATTTTCAGCCAATGTACTTTTTCAATTTTTTTTCCATATAATTATTTTGCATCATCCATTGTTTACATGCAATAAGTTTGACCCCCAAAAAGCCAGTCCTACAATGCCAGACAAAAACTTTAAATAGTGAAACCCAGTATTTTCGGCTATTTTTGATTTTAAAGCAATGTAAAAATGCAATTGGTTGTGATAGAAACTCAAAAATTTGCATAAATAATCTCTGAACCATGCTCTTAACATTAACATTCATTGCTAAAGTAGGCAATAAAGCACGAGTTGAATTTCACAATTTTGAGATATACAACAGTTTGTAGTAAAACATAAGAGTGTTGTTAATGTTCAAGTATGTTTCACAAGTTTAGAGATAGATTTAAGCTCAGGCTTTTGAATTTTTCAGAAATATAAATTGTTTGGATGAGAAAAATACATGTTTGAAGTGTGTTGACTTATTTTCATTTTTGACCCTCTTGGTTGACCCAAATGGTATATGTTAAAAAAACCAGAGCCATAAGCCATTTGGAGCGAGGAATGCTGTTTTGTGCTTTTGATTGGATTTCATTGGAACCTGCCAGTAACCTTTGGTTAAGTCGATTTTGGTGAAATAGTGACATCTTGCTAATTTAGAAAATATTTGGTCTTGGTTTGGAATAGGCTCTGCATCAAATTGTGTTACTTTATTCAACTTGCGAAAATCTATACAGAATCGATTCGCGCCATCTGGTTTCTTTACAATAACTATTGGCGATGCATATGGCGAATCTGATAATTCGATTATTCCCAATTTTAGCATATTGTCAATTTCGGTGTTTACAGTATCAAATAAGGCGTGTGGAATCGGATATGGTTTACTGCGGATAGGTTCATTTGATTCAACTTTTATGTCATGATACCCGAGATTAGTTTTGCCTGGAAGATCAGTAAAAACTTCACGAATGTTGTTCAGTATACGTTTTATTTCCTTGATTTGTTCTGATGATAGATCTTCGTTAATTTCTATGTCATCGATAGTTTCTTTCGCTTGCATATTTGGTAATTCGAGCACGTCATCATTGTCGATTCTACAATCTTCGAGTGATTCACCTTCGTGGAGGTCTGATTCGCATTCTATGACTGAGACACATACATGTTCGAACAGGTTGTCTGGCTTTTTGGCAGTTATGACAGAAGAGGAACCTTCACTGCGAGAAATATATTTCTTCAGCAAGTTTGCGTGGAATACTTTAGATTTTCCAGCGAGGTCGATGCGGTAATCTACCGTGCTTATTTTATCGATTACTCGGAATGGCCCTTTCCATTGTAAGAGCAGTTTGTTGCGATTGGTTGGAAGTAGTAATAGAACAAAGTCATTTGGTTTGAAGCTGCGGCTTTGTTTCTGGTCATAGTATCGCTTGCTTCTTTCGGTCGACTTCGTAATGCTTCTTGTGCCATTCTACACGTGTCATCGAGGCGTTCACGTAAGTCCACGACATATTGGTAGGTGGTTGAATCTCTTCGTTTTCGGTACTACCATTACCTGTCCATAGCTCTTTTAATATCGACATTGGCCCTCTTACTGTGCGTCCATACAGTAATTCAAGGGAGAAAAGCCTGTACTTTCCTGTGGGGTGTCACGATATGCGAAGAGTAGGGGCTAGATATCTATCCCAATCACGGGGTTTCTCTGCGCATAGGCGTTTTAGCATCTGTTTCATCACACCGCTAAAAGCGTTCAACAAGTCCATTGCCTGACGGATGATAAGGGGTTGTTGTTAACTAACGAATTGATAGTAAGTGACTTATTTCATGCATTAATCCTGATGTGAATTGGCTACCTTGGTCTGTGAGTATTTCACTTGGGATGCCTACTCGCGTGAATACTTCGACCATAGCTTCAGCTACCGTTATCGTTTCGATATTATGCAATGGAATGGCCTCAGGGTATCGCGTAGCATAGTCAACTAATGTGAGTTTATATCGATTTCCACGCTCTGATATCGGACATATGGGGCCAACGATGTCTATAGCTACGCGTTGAAAAGGTGTATCGATCACGGGCATTTTACCCAAGGGGACTTTCACGACTCTACCTTTCTGTACTGTTATTTGACAAATATCACATGATCTGCAATATCGAGTCACATCGGCTTGAACGCCTGGCCAAAAGAAATTGCTAAGGACTCGATCGCCTGTTTTCTTCGCTCCTTGGTGTCCACCCAGGATAGTTTCGTGAGCGATTTTCATTACGTGGCTACGGAATTCTGTGGGGACGATTAATTGATTACACGGTTGATCAAATTCGTAACTTGGGGATCGATACTCGATATAACAATCTGTCTTTCCACATGAATGTAGTTCTCGAACCGTTTCTAGTTAATTTTTCGTCTTTGCTTTCGGCAAGTTCTCTGATTCGGTTTAATGAAGGATCATTTTCTTGCGCTTGTTTTATTTGACTTCGATCAATTTCTGGAAGTTGTTCGACGACTTTAAGTTTCTTCATAGGTTTTTCTTGTCTTAGTTTTTGTGAACGAGTTTCTACAGCACTTATGAATTCACCTGATATATTTTCGTTCTGTATTTCTGGTTTTGACCAATTTGGATCTGGTTCTTGTGGGTGTCTTGCATTAGAGATGTTTCCTATGATTATATCATACACTGGATTGGGCATACACTGTACATAATGCTTCACATGAGCCGATAAAATAGGGTGTATCTATTTGTACTATAGCTATCGGTGCTTTTCGGATGGTACCGTCGACTAGAATGCACGTTCTTTCTTGGCCTGTCATTTGCTCAGGGGAGACTAAGTCTTGTCTAATAGCCACAGTGCTACAACCGGTGTCGCGTAAGATGCTTACGTTCCTACTGTTCATGACGCATTCAACGACGGGCATAGAGATAGGATTTTTATCACGACAAGCGGCACTCATGAGTGGCAATTCATGTCCACATTTTAGCTGAAGATGTCCATCTTGGATACAACATTTACTTAAAGTTGGAGATGCTAGCATGCATGCAATAGTTTCTGACTGTTCTGGTTGTTTTTCTCCAGTTAGATTTTTTGATGAGTCTGGACTCATTACGCTATAGTGCAGAAGCAATGATATTTGCAACTTTAGTGAAATCTTTCGGTCTATTTCTGCAGTCGTGGGCGATGTGGCCTTTCTTATGGCATATGTAACACGTTCGGCTCTCGTATTTATTTTCCGAGTTTGATTTGCATGTGTTTTGTGGCCTAGCCTGAGGTGGTGATCTAAACTGTTGAGTCTGAGGTTCAGGTTTTCTCATTATAGTATTATAACTAGTTTTCCTAGTATTTTCACGTACTCCAAACGAACCATGGGCATCGGAATATTGCTCTGCAAGGCGGGACATATCCTTCACATTACGTGGTTTTCTTTCTTCTAAGAAGAGCCTTAGTTCGGTGGTGCATTTGTTTAAGAAGTGCTCGCGTAGGACAAGGTCTTTAATGCCGTCGTAGGTCTTTTCCGTTTTGTCCATTTCAATCCAACGGGTGAATATGTTATCTAGACGCGCAATGAATTGTGGGGCTGTTTCCCCGGTTTCTGGTTTGGTTTCTCTAAATTTCTGTCGAAACCCAACAGCTGTCAAATGGAAACGTTTTAGGAGTGCTTCTTTAAGTATCTCATAATCGTTAGCTTGGTCAACCGCTAACCGAGAATATACATCTAATGCTTTCCCTTTTAGAAGTGCGCTCAAGCTAATAGCTCATTCTTCACGATCCCATTCTTGTGTTACAGCATAGCGTCAAAGCGTTGAATATACACATCTAAATCATCTCGCGATTCGTCAAGCGGGGTAACTTAGGAGCTTTTGCTCGGTAGCGACTGGTAGGTCTACTTGATAATGAAGTATTTGCGGCTGACTCGGCAGGATGGATTGGTTCATGTTTGAGTGTTTCTAATCGCAATTGCAATTCTAGCATTTCGCGATCTTGCGGCGTACCTCTAACTGATAAGCTCTAACCCGCGATCACTTTGGTCCTTTTCTTTGCGCTCTTCGCGGCAGAAATCAATCAAATCTTTTCCGCTTAAATTGCAAGCCTCGGCAATGGTACGTAATTTCTGAACATCCACATCCATTGTTACACTGACCAGTATCAACTTACCACCAAATTCAGTCTTTTGAAAACTTAGTTTAGCCACAGGATTAGGGACAAAGGGGCAGCAGCACTCTACCTGTACCTGTATTGAGAGGATCAATATGACTATACACAACAAGATTAGTCGTATCATCCTACAATATGTTTAAATATAAATTATATGCACATCTTTTGATGTTGGTGCTCAGTTTCTTTTCAATATATAAGTATCGTAGTTCATTTCCCAACTTCTCGTTTTATTTTCAACACCAATTCCGTTGAAAAATTTCTCGGACAAGCCCCCAAATTGTCACCACTCTGAACTTTATAGTAAATGTGTTGGGATATGAGTGATAACAATAAATGAAAGGAAGACGAACACCAGATATACATATTTCTTGAAAACGCAATTATATTTAAATTACTCATTATTTACATTATGTACAATATTGTGAAATAATTATTTTGCTAAACCAAGCTGGACATTATTAAGATAAATTTTACTTTGAAATTTCCTAGGAAAACCAGGTGCTTAAACGGATATAACGAAATTCACTTCACACGACTAAGTAATAATAATAATAATGTGTGGACTTATATAGCACACGTATCCAACAACTAAGTGGTGCTCAAGGCGCATTCTTTTACGTGCATTACACAACACACGGGACCTATGGCTTTACGTCCCATCCGAAGGACGAAGCACTTATGGTTAAGTACCTTGCTCAAGGACACAAGTGTCACGACCGGGGCTCGAACCCACACCCTGCTGCTGGCAACACCAGAACTTGAGTTCGGTGCGCTAGACCGCTCGGCCACGACACTCCAAGTACATGTATATCAACACTCACACAAACAAACAAAAAAAGAACTTTAAATTAATATGTTTACATTTATGACCTAGTCTTTATAGTCTTCTTTGAGGTTAATTAAATATAGTAGGTTATGCCTATAACCTGTCCTCATATAATTATTTTAAAGTGTTCAGAAGTTATCTCTCGGATATACAACATGTATCTCTTGGTTGGATCTCTTGAGTCCACCTTCTCTCGTAAGTTCTTCTTCCGATGACTCTCGACTCTCGATTCTCTATACTTGCCTCTGCGGGCTTCTATCCAAACATATCGGCCATCTAGGATAACATAGATGTATAATACCGAATACAGTTTTACTAATAAATCTATTTTCCAAACATTTCCATAAATTGAAATACCATTCACTTCAAAACAACTCATGTTTTAGTTTCAACATTTTCTCTTCAACGACTACTTCATTATTTCATTTCCAAATGACTGGTTTGTTTTACACTATTCTTATACACGGAGATTTCTTTATAATAAAGTTAATGTTACACATAATCATTCAAACTTACGGTTATTGTATTCTTGCTGATCTTTAATGGCGAGGAAGAGTGCTTCTATGTATGATGTGGACCGGCAAGGCGATGTTTTTGCCTACCAATGTTATGGTGATAAGTTTGGCCTGTTTGCCAAATCTTACTGTTTAAATATTTGCTTGATCTACAGATACTTAGATCACTGAATTTGCTGATATACAGTTATACCGGTCCTAAAAGATAAGCTTACTCTTGTTTTCGATGTTCTCTCTCTTAGATCATTTTGTGTTCTACACACTCTCACTTTACCCACACACACACAAAATATTGCTTTGTTACCAAGACGTAATAGGCCTCACATGACAGAGTAAAACGTTAATCGAACAATAACCATGGCTACCAAAATAAAGCAAGCATTGTTATAATATTGATCATCGTCGTTGAAAAAGACGCACTAATGCTAAGTGGCTAAAATGGGAAGTCCGCGGGAACTATAAACATCACTGATTGGACTAAAACTTTTGGACTAGACGATTATCTTAACAGGTAAGTGCGAAAAAGCGAACTCGCGGAAAGGTAAGTGCGGACAATAGCTACACGTACGAATGGGACGATACAACAAAACCGGGACGACAAACAATTAATTAGGAACGCTGTGACGGATGATTAATGACGTCTGGGGATTAACTTTGAATATGTCTGTTTTTAATAGAATATTCACAGTAGATGGCTGTGAACACTCATCCCATGATAGATATATTCTGGATAGCAATATAAATTCTTAATATGATTTATTTTTAATAAGGCACTAATATTACATCTCAAATCTACATCTCAAATTACATCTAAATATTAAATAAATTCTTGATATTTATGATGTGGAAGTACAAAATCTACAAACTCTGCATCTAATGAATGTTCATACTTTTGCCAAGCGGGATCTCGGGTATTCTATAAAGGTCACGCAACATGTACATGTACATGTAAACGAATCACCCGGTCTAAACAAACATAGAAATAATAAAATCATGGTGAATGTTTAAGTCATTTTTATAACTTCCGTCGCTTAAACCTCTGCTTCATTATATATAATTATGTTGGCTTATGTCAAAGTTCATCATATAATTAAAAATGTAATTAATTGTTGAATGTAAAATCGGGCATGAACACGGAAAATCTCGCTTTATGCAGTTACTACTTTTTTTTTTTTTTTTGAAAACCCTGGCTATATTTACCGTATTGACAAAATACAAATACAAATATATGAAGAAACGTAAAATGAGCTATAACTTTGCATTCAGATATTAGTATTTTGATCATGTAATATACATGTAGAAAAGGAATAAGACGGAAAAAAATTTATGTAAATTTATGTGGCGAGTTTAGAAGAAGAAATATATCACTTTTAAGGATTGCTGACTATTCCGACAGCCCATAATTCCGACTGCCAACTCCGACAGAATTTAAATTCGTCAGATAGCCTTTAGCCAAATTCATCAGCCTAGGCCTACTAGTATAAAACTGCCCGACCAGCCAGTAATGTAGCTCATGGGGGGAGAGGTTGGTTGGCCCCTTTGCCGCTCCTTTCCCGCCCCTTTCCCGACCTTTTGACATAAATTTCGGAAATAAAGAATTGTTTCGTGTACTGAAAAATAATACTGCTTAAACAGCACTAATATTCTGACTGTCCAGTACAAATTTTCCATCTTACATGTATGTTGACGTCATTACATGATGTCATCTTACGTTTACGTCATTCTGAGATAAATTATCTCGGGATCCTCAACAAGTCGAATGGCACTTCCTGAACTCCGTAGTTTTGCACAGAATATTTCGCCTTACATGTAAGTGTTTCAAGATGTGTTGTTTGGTATTGATTCAGTACAAACTATAAAAATTAGAAGGGCTGAACATTAATCATAATCATTTATTTGTAACTTGTACTGGGTTTGTGCAATGTAACATTAAATCCCCTCGAAAAGCACCGATAAAGTATGTTTATAAAGGGTTGTAGCTTGTAGTGGGCAGCTGAGCTGCACTGACTTCTTTTTGCCACATTCAAAGAAAACGGTGAACTCGCGAAAAATAGGATTCAGAAAAAGGGTTCTGTAGGATGGGTTGAAAAGGATAAATACCAACCAGAGTTTGGCTATAAGCAACTTGGGTTGAGTGTCACCACTCTGAACTTCATAGTAAATGTGTTGGGATATGAGTGATAACAATAAATAAAAGGAAGACGAACACCAGATATACATATTTCTTGAAAACGCAATTATATTTAAATTACTCATTATTTACATTATGTACAATATTATGAAATAATTATTTTGCTAAACCAAGCTGGACATTATTAAGATAAATTTTACTTTGAAATTTCCTAGGAAAACCAGGTGCTTAAACGGATATAACGAAATTCACTTCACACGACTAAGTAATAATAATAATAATGTGTGGACTTATATAGCGCACGTATCCACCAACTAAGTGGTGCTCAAGGCGCATTCTTTTACGTGCATTACACAACACACGGGACCTATGGCTTTACGTCCCATCCGAAGGACGAAGCAATTATGGTTAAGTACCTTGCTCAAGGACACAAGTGTCACGACCGGGGCTCGAACCCACACCCTGCTGCTGGCAACACCAGAACTTGAGTTCGGTGCGCTAGACCGCTCGGCCACGACACTCCAAGTATATCAACACTCACACAAACAAACAAAAAAAGAACTTTAAATTAATATGTTTACATTTATGACCTAGTCTTTATAGTCTTCTTTGAGGTTAATTAAATATAGTAGGTTATGCCTATAACCTGTCCTCATATAATTATTTTAAAGTGTTCAGAAGTTATCTCTCGGATATATCTCTTGGTTGGATCTCTTGAGTCCACCTTCTCTCGTAAGTTCTTCTTCCGATGACTCTCGACTCTCGATTCTCTATACTTGCCTCATGGTATTCTATCCAAACATATCGGCCATCTAGGATAACATAGATGTATAATACCGAATACAGTTTTACTAATAAATCTATTTTCCAAACATTTCCATAAATTGAAATACCATTCACTTCAAAACAACTCATGTTTTAGTTTCAACGTTTATATAATAGTTTTTGTTTCTCTTCAACGACTACTTCATTATTTCATTTCCAAATGACTGGTTTGTTTTACACTATTCTTATACACGGAGATTTCTTTATAATAAAGTTAATGTTACACATAATCATTCAAACTTACGGTTATTGTATTGTTGCTGATCTTTAGCTTGAGGAAGAGTGCTTCTATGTATGATGTGGACCGGCAAGGCGATGTTTTTGCCTACCAATGTTATGGTGATAAGTTTGGCCTGTTTGCCAAATCTTACTGTTTAAATATTAGCTTGATCTACAGATACTTAGATCACTGAATTTGCTGATATACAGTTATACCGGTCCTAAAAGATAAGCTTACTCTTGTTTTCGATGTTCTCTCTCTTAGATCATTTTGTGTTCTACACACACACAAAATATTGCTTTGTTACCAAGACGTAATAGGCCTCACATGACAGAGTAAAACGTTAATCGAACAATAACCATGGCTACCAAAATAAAGCAAGCATTGTTATAATATTGATCATCGTCGTTGAAAAAGACGCACTAACGCTTAAGTGGCTAAAAGCGGAAGTCCGGGAACTATAAACATCACTGATTGGACTAAAACTTTTGGACTAGACGATTATCTTAACAGGTAAGTGCGAAAAGCGAACTCGCGGAAAGGTAAGTGCGGACAATAGCTACACGTACGAACGGGACGATACAACAAAACCGGGACGACAAACAATTAATTAGGAACGCTGTGACAATTCACCCCCCCATTTAATGAGAAAATGGCCACATTTTCTTCGAGGGTACTTTAAATTTTCATACTTAATTATGGTATTCTTACTTCGACGGGAAGTGGAATACCTTTCAAACTTAGCTTACACGCTACGACTTAAATAGTCTGCTCCGACATTGTCTATACCCTTAATGGCGACTATGGTCATCCGGTACGGCTGAAGGGCAAGGGCCCAACGCATAATTCTGAAATTTGCGACTTTGGCTTTCTGGATGTACGCGAGGGGTTGATGGTCTGTTTCAAGTATGAAGTGCTTGCCATATAGATAACTCTGGAATTTTTGAATACCCCAAACGAGAGCTAGACACTCTTTTTCGATCGACGAGTAAGCACGTTCGCGACTCAGTAATTTCCTACTCGCGAAAGCTACTGGGAATGGAAGTTCATCATGTTCTTGTAAAAGGATTGCGCCAATACCGAGGTCAGATGCATCAGTCCGTATGATAAACTGTTTCTCAAAATCAGGGAGCATGAGAATCGGAGCTCTTGATAGACATTGTTTGAGTTTAGTGAAGGCTAGCTGTTGACTTTCACCCCATGTAATTCTGTTTGGCTCTTTAGCTTTTGTCTTATCGGTTAAAGGTGAGGCTATGGCGTAGTTAGGAATAAATTTTCGGTAATAGCCTGATAAACCTAAGAATGATCTGAGCTGTTTCTTCGTGACTGGTGGTGATGCGTTTTGAATTTTTTCAATCTTATTAAGTTGTGGAGTTAACTTGTTCTGACCAACATTGTGTCCGAGATATGGAACAGTGTTCATGGCTATCGAACACTTACTAGGTCGAGCAGTTAGACCTGATTTCTTAAGTCTATGTAGTGATTCGTTGAGTGTTTGGATATGAATTTCCCAAGACTGGGTATGTATCAGTATATCATCTATATAGTTGCTGATGTTGTTCATGTCTTTGAGTAAAGCGCGCATAATTCTACTAAACGTTGCTGGTGCGTTTATGAGACCAAAATGCATTACGGTAAATTGGTATAGGGCTCTGTTTTTTTTAACATATACCAAAAAGCTTAATGGCACTTTGAGAGTCTCAAATTTTGTAAAGATACAGAACTGGAAACCAGTTTTCATATTTTTTTGAAGCATGGACCTAGATTGATCTCCCATAGCTTAATGAAAATTCTACAAGTTTGGTTTATGTGTGTGAGCTATCGCTGAACAGCCAAATGTTAATGGAATTTTGTCAACCAAAAAAAGAGACCAGATTGTTTTGGCTGAAACACAAAAATGCCAGAAACAATATTATTCTTTCCTATTTACACAGAATGAGTATGAGTGGAACTTTAAGAAAGTGCACAGTAACCCCAAGTATTTGGACTGCTTTGATGGAGCGGCTCAATTGAAAATAGTGTTTCGGACGTTACATTTTCCGTTAACAATCTTACCCTTATTTGACTCACTAGGACTACAATTTATTTATATGATATCAGTATTAAAATCCACTTTCTGGGTACCCCATTCCAATGCTTAAAAAGAAAGTAACATTCTGTTATTGCAGTGACGTTGTTTAAAATTTGTTCATCAAATAAAAAAGTTACCTCATTTTCCGTAAACAATTTGGTAACGTCCGAAACAATATTAATTTTGAAGTATAAAAAAATACAGGAATTGTAAAACCTATTTATTATTTCATTTTGAAAGAACCTCAAGGCAGCTTCCCATCACAGCATAAATTAATGCTGTATCTAATTGCATTATCATTATATCAGCAAAACAAATTTTCCGTTAACAGTTGTAACATCCGAAACGACTGTAACGTCCGAAACCAAAAATACCATTTCTCAGCTAATAACTCAAAGTTGATGGTACCCAAAGTGATTTAATCATCATAAAATAAAACACTGTTATTACTAAAACAAATCTAGACATGAATTAGATCATTCTTGTCCAACAAATTTCTCATGACACAAAATATTTGTTTCGGACGTTACACAATTTGGTTGTTAACACAAAATTGAAAATTTTTAATGCTGTTTTTATTCTATCAACATTTTATGACTCTCAATTTCTTTTACATGTCAAGAAAATATTTCATTCATTTCATTCAGTTTTAACATTAAATACAACATGCATTTGATGCCAAAATAAAATTTTACTATCAAATTTAAAGCTTTTTACAATACCAATTGGCAACAATGAAATTTTTAAAGACACTGTATGTGATGCATGACATTGCTAGATTGTTTTGAAATAACCTCACTTTTAATTAAACCAAATCAATTTCAACTAGAACTGCTCATCAGAATTCTGGAGCAATATAAATAATACTTTCTGGGGTATTGTAAACATGTTTCGGACGTTACGGCATAGTGTTAACACACATTTCTGCATGCATGCTGATCCCCCTATGAACGAAATAGATGACTTCAGTTCCACAGTAATTATTGTGGGATATAATACAGTACATTTGTATTACATTTGTATAAATTATATGCAAATAAGCAAGTCTTTGGCCATGACCTTGAGAAGCCTGCCTGCTACATGTAGCTGCAGTGTTTAACCCTAACCACCCTATATCCTCAAGTCCTCCAAGGGGCACTTTTTTGGAAAAAATTCAGCACTGTTGGAAACTGGTACTTTCACCTCTTCAAATGGAGTGTCGTGGCCGAGCGGTCTAGCTTACCGGACTCAAGTTCTGGTGTTAGCAGCAGAATGTGGGTTCGAATCCCGGCCGTGACACTTGTGTCCTTGAGCAAGACACTTAACCATGATTGCTTCTCTCCACCCAGGGGTTAAATGGGTACCTGTGAGGGCAGAGTTGGTTGATTAGCCCTATATGCGCTGTAATGGCAGCAATTGAGCTGTATACTCCCCAGGGAGCTGAGATGGTTTCAGGAATGATTTATGAGCCTGATGAGCCTTATGCGCAGGGGTAATGATATAATGCGCCTTGAGCACCACTCAGTTGGTGGATACGTGCGCTATATAACAGTCCATACATTATTATTATTATTATTATTATTATTATTATTATTATAAATATTATTATAAATGGGGCAAAATTACTACCTGGCAAGAAGTACAGGCCGTAAGTATTGAATATGAAAGATAAACGAAAATGCATGGTGCATTTTGAAGATAAGGGCATGTTTCCAAAAGTGCACTGATGGATTTTGGAGGATTCAGGAAGGTTCCTAGTCAGAATACCTAGGGGGTTAGGGTTAATAAACAGTGAAGTTGGGTCATTACATGTACAGCACAACTTTTCTGTAAACTAAATATGTATAGAAATAAGCAAACTTCTTAGGAGACACCTGCTGCAAGTAAAATCAATGTTTCCTTTAGCCAAACATTTTCTTTGGAGACTTTTTGATCAATAAAGTCCATTTAACAGGAGGTCCAAAACATGCAAAAGCAATTTTATGAAATTCATACCTGTATAAACTAACGACCTTATAGTTTTGAGCCAACGATACGTTTGTTGTATTCAAAGATCTTGAACCATATCATTTTAATGTTAATATTGTTGTATTTCTGCAAGTTTTATTCTTAAATTGTGTTAAATGCACTTTTTCAATTATAACATGATATACTACAACTTTACTCATCTGGATTTGTAAAAAATAATAAAGCAAACAGATTAACCAGTTCGCGTCGGAGGCCGTGTATACACGCAATTTTTTTTTGGACAGCGGATCGGAGAGCGTCTAAACACGCCACAGGATTCTCGGGAATATTTGTATAGATTCCCGGTCGACGTGGCAATGAGCCATAAGCATACAGTGGAAGATGCGGTCTCCCCGGTCACGCTCTGGTGAGCACCATTGGTCGTGTTTGTGCGGTAAAAATAAACCCATACGGGTTCGGAAAACTTTTTATTCCCGGTGCGAACTGGTTAAACATTAGCAAAGTTTGTTATCTGATTGAGATGTTAACATCATGTAACGTCCGAAACAAAAACAGGCCATTGTCTTTGGTACCATACAAAGCCTACATGTAGTATGCAGTTCAGTGTATTTCAGGTTTTCTAAATGATTACCACCTCAATCAAGTTCATATTTCATGCAATTTTACATTACATGAACAGCATTTGGAAGTATGTAGATCTAAATTAGATGGATTAACTTTACAAGAAGTATTGTAGTTGAGAGGATACACTGGTTAGCAATTTGTGTGGTCATTTGAATACAGACTTTGCATTTAAATATTAATATGTTAGTATATTTCCTTCCTGCAAATAAGCTGACAGACCACTGAAACCAAAGCAAAGCCATAAAAATGAGAAAAGCTGAGATGTTAACATAGTGTAACGTCCGAAACATAGTTAGGGTTAAATCTAAAAATTTTCAGCCAATGTACTTTTTCAATTTTTTTTTCATATAATTATTTTGCATCATCCATTGTTTACATGCAATAAGTTTGACCCCCAAAAAGCCAGTCCTACAATGCCAGACAAAAACTTTAAATAGTGAAACCCAGTATTTTCGGCTATTTTTGATTTTAAAGCAATGTAAAAATGCAATTGGTTGTGATAGAAACTCAAAAATTTGCATAAATAATCTCTGAACCATGCTCTTAACATTAACATTCATTGCTAAAGTAGGCAATAAAGCACGAGTTGAATTTCACAATTTTGAGATATACAACAGTTTGTAGTAAAACATAAGAGTGTTGTTAATGTTCAAGTATGTTGCACAAGTTTAGAGATAGATTTAAGCTCAGGCTTTTGAATTTTTCAGAAATATAAATTGTTTGGATGAGAGAAATACATGTTTGAAGTGTGTTGACTTATTTTCATTTTTGACCCTCTTGGTTGACCCAAATGGTATATGTTAAAAAAACCAGAGCCATAAGCCACTTGGAGCGAGGAATGCTGTTTTGTGCTTTTGATTGGATTTCATTGGAACCTGCCAGTAACCTTTGGTTAAGTCGATTTTGGTGAAATAGTGACATCTTGCTAATTTAGAAAATATTTGGTCTTGGTTTGGAATAGGCTCTGCATCAAATTGTGTTACTTTATTCAACTTGCGAAAATCTATACAGAATCGATTCGCGCCATCTGGTTTCTTTACAATAACTATTGGCGATGCATATGGTGAATCTGATTATTCCCAATTTGAGCATATTGTCAATTTCGGTGTTTACAGTATCAAATAAGGCGTGTGGAATCGGATATGGTTTACTGCGGATAGGGTCATTTGATTCAACTTTTATGTCATGATACCCGAGATTAGTTTTGCCTGGAAGATCAGTAAAAACTTCACGAATGTTGTTCAGTATACGTTTTATTTCCTTGATTTGTTCTGATGATAGATCTTCGTTAATTTCTATGTCATCGATAGTTTCTTTCGCTTGCATATTTGGTAATTCGAGCACGTCATCATTGTCGATTCTACAATCTTCGAGTGATTCACCTTCGTGGAGGTCTGATTCGCATTCTATGACTGAGACACATACATGTTCGAACAGGTTGTCTGGCTTTTTGGCAGTTATGACAGAAGAGGAACCTTCACTGAGAGAAATATATTTCTTCAGCAAGTTTGCGTGGAATACTTTAGATTTTCCAGCGAGGTCGATGCGGTAATCTACCGTGCTTATTTTATCGATTACTCGGAATGGCCCTTTCCATTGTAAGAGCAGTTTGTTGCGATTGGTTGGAAGTAGTAATAGAACAAAGTCATTTGGTTTGAAGCTGCGCGGCTTTGTTTTACGGTCATAGTATCGCTTGCTTCTTTCGGTCGACTTTCGTAATGCTTCTTGTGCCATTCTACACGTGTCATCGAGATGTTCACGTAAGTCCACGACATATTGGTAGGTGGTTCGAATCTCTTCGTTTTCGGTACTACCATTACCTGTCCATAGCTCTTTTAATATCGACATTGGCCCTCTTACTGTACGTCCATACAGTAATTCGAAGGGAGAAAAGCCTGTACTTTCCTGTGGGGTGTCACGATATGCGAAGAGTAGGGGGGCTAGATATCTATCCCAATCACGGGGTTTCTCTGCGCATAGGCGTTTTAGCATCTGTTTCATCACACCGTTAAAACGTTCAACAAGTCCATTGCACGACGGATGATAAGGGGTTGTTGTTAACTAACGAATTGATAGTAAGTGACTTATTTCATGCATTAATCCTGATGTGAATTGGCTACCTTGGTCTGTGAGTATTTCACTTGGGATGCCTACTCGCGTGAATACTTCGACCATAGCTTCAGCTACCGTTATCGTTTCGATATTATGCAATGGAATGGCCTCGGGGTATCGCGTAGCATAGTCAACTAATGTGAGTATATATCGATTTCCACGCTCTGATATCGGACATATGGGAATAACGATGTCTATAGCTACAGCGTTGAAAAGGTGTATCGATCACGGGCATTTTACCCAAGGGACTTTCACGACTCTACCTTTCTGTACTGTTCTTTGACAAATATCACATGATCTGCAATATCGAGTCACATCGGCTTGAACGCCTGGCCAAAAGAAATTGCTAAGGACTCGATCACCTGTTTTCTTCGCTCCTTGGTGTCCACCCAGGATAGTTTCGTGAGCGATTTTCATTACGTGGCTACGGAATTCTGTGGGGACGATTAATTGATTACACGGTTGATCAAATTCGTAACTTGGGGATCGATACTCTCGATATAACAATCTGTCTTTCCACATGAATGTAGTTCTCGAACCGTTTCTAGTTAATTTTTCGTCTTTGCTGTCGGCAAGTTCTCTGATTCGGTTTAATGAAGGATCATTTTCTTGCGCTTGTTTTATTTGACTTCGATCAATTTCTGGAAGTTGTTCGACGACTTTAAGTTTCTTCATAGGTTTTTCTTGTCTTAGTTTTTGTGAACGAGTTTCTACAGCACTTATGAATTCACCTGATATATTTTCGTTCTGTATTTCTGGTTTTGACCAATTTGGATCTGGTTCTTGTGGGTGTCTTGCATTAGAGATGTTTCCTATGATTATATCATACACTGGATTGGGCATACACTGTACATAATGCTTCACATGAGCCGATAAAATAGGGTGTATCTATTTGTACTATAGCTATCGGTGCTTTTCGGATGGTACCGTCGACTAGAATGCACGTTCTTTCTTGGCCTGTCATTTGCTCAGGGGAGACTAAGTCTTGTCTAATAGCCACAGTGCTACAACCGGTGTCGCGTAAGATGCTTACGTTCCTACTGTTCATGACGCATTCAACGACGGGCATAGAGATAGGATTTTTATCACGACAAGCGGCACTCATGAGTGGCAATTCATGTCCACATTTTAGCTGAAGATGTCCATCTTGGATACAGCATTTACTTAAAGTTGGAGATGCTAGCATGCATGCAATAGTTTCTGACTGTTCTGGTTGTTTTTCTCCAGTTAGATTTTTTGATGAGTCTGGACTCATTACGCTACTTAGTGCAGAAGCAATGATATTTGCAACTTTAGTGAAATCTTTCGGTCTATTTCTGCAGTCGTGGGCGATGTGGCCTTTCTTATGGCATATGTAACACGTTCGGCTCTCGTATTTATTTTCCGAGTTTGATTTGCATGTGTTTTGTGGCCTAGCCTGAGGTGGTGATCTAAACTGTTGAGTCTGAGGTTCAGGTTTTCTCATTATAGTATTATAACTAGTTTTCCTAGTATTTTCACGTACTCCAAACGAACCATGGGCATCTGAATATTGCTCTGCAAGGCGGGACATATCCTTCACATTACGTGGTTTTCTTTCTTCTAAGAAGAGCCTTAGTTCGGTGGTGCATTTGTTTAAGAACTGCTCGCGTAGGACAAGGTCTTTAATGCCGTCGTAGGTCTTTTCCGTTTTGTCCATTTCAATCCAACGGGTGAATATGTTATCTAGACGCGCAATGAATTGTGGGGCTGTTTCCCCGGTTTCTGGTTTGGTTTCTCTAAATTTCTGTCGAAACCCAACAGCTGTCAAATGGAAACGTTTTAGGAGTGCTTCTTTAAGTATCTCATAATCGTTAGCTTGGTCAACCGCTAACCGAGAATATACATCTAATGCTTTCCTTTTAGAAGTGCGCTCAAGCTAATAGCTCATTCTTCACGATCCCATTCTTGTGTTACAGCATAGCGTTCAAACGTTGAATATACACATCTAAATCATCTCGCGATTCGTCAAGCGGGGTAACTTAGGAGCTTTGCTCGGTAACGACTGGTAGGTCTACTTGATAATGAAGTATTTGCGGCTGACTCGGCAGGATGGATTGGTTCATGTTTGAGTGTTTCTAATCGCAATTGCAATTCTAGCATTTCGCGATCTTGCCGGCGTACCTCTAACTGATAAGCTCTAACTTCGCGATCACTTTGGTCCTTTTCTTTGCGCTCTTCGCGGCAGAAATCAATCAAATCTTTTCCGCTTAAATTGCAAGCCTCGGCAATGGTACGTAATTTCTGAACATCCACATCCATTGTTACACTGACCAGTATCAACTTACCACCAAATTCAGTCTTTTGAAAACTTAGTTTAGCCACAGGATTAGGGACAAAGGGGCAGCAGCACTCTACCTGTACCTGTATTGAGAGGATCAATATGACTATACACAACAAGATTAGTCGTATCATCCTACAATATGTTTAAATATAAATTATATGCACATCTTTTGATGTTGGTGCTCAGTTTCTTTTCAATATATAAGTATCGTAGTTCATTTCCCAACTTCTCGTTTTATTTTCAACACCAATTCTGTTGAAAAATTTCTCGGACAAGCCCCCAAATTGTCACCACTCTGAACTTTATAGTAAATGTGTTGGGATATGAGTGATAACAATAAATAAAAGGAAGACGAACACCAGATATACATATTTCTTGAAAACGCAATTATATTTAAATTACTCATTATTTACATTATGTACAATATTATGAAATAATTATTTTGCTAAACCAAGCTGGACATTATTAAGATAAATTTTACTTTGAAATTTCCTAGGAAAACCAGGTGCTTAAACGGATATAACGAAATTCACTTCACACGACTAAGTAATAATAATAATAATGTGTGGACTTATATAGCGCACGTATCCACCAACTAAGTGGTGCTCAAGGCGCATTCTTTTACGTGCATTACACAACACACGGGACCTACGGCTTTACGTCCCATCCGAAGGACGAAGCAATTATGGTTAAGTACCGAGCTCAAGGACACAACAGTCACGACCGGCGCTCGAACCCACACCCTGCTGCTGGCAACACCAGAACTTGAGTTCGGTGCGCTAGACCGCTCGGCCACGACACTCCAAGTATATCAACACTCACACAAACAAACAAAAAAAGAACTTTAAATTAATATGTTTACATTTATGACCTAGTCTTTATAGTCTTCTTTGAGGTTAATTAAATATAGTATGCCTATAACCTGTCCTCATATAATTATTTTAAAGTGTTCAGAAGTTATCTCTCGGATATACAACATGTATCTCTTGGTTGGATCTCTTGAGTCCACCTTCTCTCGTAAGTTCTTCTTCCGATGACTCTCGACTCTCGATTCTCTATACTTGCCTCTGCGGGCTTCTATCCAAACATATCGGCGATCTAGGATAACATACATGTAGATGTATAATACCGAATACAGTTTTACTAATAAATCTATTTTCCAAACATTTCCATAAATTGAAATACCATTCACTTCAAAACAACTCATGTTTTAGTTTCAACGTTTATATAATAGTTTTTGTTTCTCTTCAACGACTACTTCATTATTTCATTTCCAAATGACTGGTTTGTTTTACACTATTCTTATACACGGAGATTTCTTTATAATAAAGTTAATGTTACACATAATCATTCAAACTTACGGTTATTGTATTCTTGCTGATCTTTAATGGCGAGGAAGAGTGAGACTTCTATGTATGATGTGGACAGGCAAGGCGATGTTTTTGCCTACCAATGTTATGGTGATAAGTTTGGCCTGTTTGCCAAATCTTACTGTTTAAATATTAGCTTGATCTACAGATACTTAGATCACTGAATTTGCTGATATACAGTTATACCGGTCCTAAAAGATAAGCTTACTCTTGTTTTCGATGTTCTCTCTCTTAGATCATTTTGTGTTCTACACACACTCACTTTACCCACACACACACAAAATATTGCTTTGTTACCAAGACGTAATAGGCCTCACATGACAGAGTAAAACGTTAATCGAACAATAACCATGGCTACCAAAATAAAGCAAGCATTGTTATAATATTGATCATCGTCGTTGAAAAAGACGCACTAATGCTAAGTGGCTAAAACGGGAAGTCCGCGGGAACTATAAACATCACTGATTGGACTAAAACTTTTGGACTAGACGATTATCTTAACAGGTAAGTGCGAAAAAGCGAACTCGCGGAAAGGTAAGTGCGGACAATAGCTACACGTACGAATGGGACGATACAACAAAACCGGGACGACAAACAATTAATTAGGAACGCTGTGACGGATGATTAATGACGTCTGGGGATTAACTTTGAATATGTCTGTTTTTAATAGAATATTCACAGTAGATGGCTGTGAACACTCATCCCATGATAGATATATTCTGGATAGCAATACAAATTCTTAATATGATTTATTTTTAATAAGGCACTAATATTACATCTCAAATCTACATCTCAAATTACATCTAAATATAAAATAAATTCTTGATATTTATGATGTGGAAGTACAAAATCTACAAACTCTGCATCTAATGAATGTTCATACTTTTGCCAAGCGGGATCTCGGGTATTCTATAAAGGTCACGCAACATGTACATGTAAACGAATCACCCGGTCTAAACAAACATAGAAATAATAAAATCATGGTGAATGTTTAAGTCATTTTTATAACTTCCGTCGCTTAAACCTCTGCTTCATTATATATAATTATGTTGGCTTATGTCAAAGTTCATCATATAATTAAAAATGTAATTAATTGTTGAATGTAAAATCGGGCATGAACACGGAAAATCTCGCTTTATGCAGTTACTACTTTTTTTGTTGTTGTTGAAAACCCTGGCTATATTTACCGTATTGACAAAATACAAATACAAATATATGAAGAAACGTAAAATGAGCTATAACTTTGCATTCAGATATTAGTATTTTGATCATGTAATATACATGTAGAAAAGGAATAAGACGGAAAAAAATTTATGTAAATGTGGCGAGTTTAGAAGAAGAAATATATCACTTTTAAGGATTGCTGACTATTCCGACAGCCCATAATTCCGACTGCCAACTCCGACAGAATTTAAATTCGTCAGATAGCCTTTAGCCAAATTCATCAGCCTAGGCCTACTAGTATAAAACTGCCCGACCAGCCAGTAATGTAGCTCATGGGGGGAGAGGTTGGTTGGCCCCTTTGCCGCTCCTTTCCCGCCCCTTTCCCGACCTTTTGACATAAATTTCGGAAATAAAGAATTGTTTCGTGCACTGAAAAATAATACTGCTTAAACAGCACTAATATTCTGACTGTCCAGTACAAATTTTCCATCTTACATGTATGTTGACGTCATTACATGATGTCATCTTACGTTTACGTCATTCTGAGATAAATTATCTCGGGATCCTCAACAAGTCGAATGGCACTTCCTGAACTCCGTAGTTTTGCACAGAATATTTCGCCTTACATGTAAGTGTTTCAAGATGTGTTGTTTGGTATTGATTCAGTACAAACTATAAAAATTAGAAGGGCTGAACATTAATCACAATCATTTATTTGTAACTTGTACTGGGTTTGTGCAATGTAACATTAAATCCCCTCGAAAAGCACCGATAAAGTATGTTTATAAAGGGTTGTAGCTTGTAGTGGGCAGCTGAGCTGCACTGACTTCTTTTTGCCACATTCAAAGAAAACGGTGAACTCGCGAAAAATAGGATTCAGAAAAAGGGTTCTGTAGGATGGGTTGAAAAGGATAAATACCAACCAGAGTTGGGCTATAAGCAACTTGGGTTGAGCTCTAATGGGGGAAAACCCGTAATGAAATAAAACAATTCTTACTTTATATTTAGCCCAGTGAAGTTTTTCCATGACAAAAATCAACAAATGACATCTATTCTGTGGGAAAACCCATGAAGCCTGTCAACATTCAGAAGGACTCCCCAAATTTCCTCAATTGATTATCACAATGAAAGATCAAGTAGCACCAGTTGGATAAATTAATTGGGGAACTATAATATTGTTTATTGAAATAAAATATCGGGAATACGGAGAGTTGTTCTGACTAACGGTGTGTTGCAAAACGGATTTTATCGTTGGAATTTTTTAAGATGGCACTCAGGCATTTTTTGTCAGGGAAAACTTCACTGACTTATGGTCTAAATGTCACGTACATGTATGAAGTGCTTATGCTTTTAAAAACAAAATTTGGTTTGGATAATATTCATTACCTTTTTCTTTATTTTGATGAAATTTTGTGGGAACCCAAAACAGTTTTTGTATTGTGATGCGTATCGTGGCAATCAATGCAATCGGTGAATTGTTACACCCCTAATAATGGACCTTTTCCCATTGTTAGAAAGGTACAAAAGTACACTGTTGTAGCAATCATTTAGGTACTGTTACACTTCACTGAAGTTAGCCGTTGCAATATGACATTGACAGTAGAACAGCGAGAATGATACTTAGAGTAAATGCATTTTGTAATGTACATGTACAATGTAGAACCTAACCCTTGTAGTCCAGGATTCTGTGTTCAATAACAAAACCAGTCAACAATTGATGAAATGTTACACCTGGCTTCATGCAGAAGTAATGTTTTGGCTGAGTAATTTTACCACAAAGGTTTGGTGCTGAATCCATCATGCCACATCCATTCAAAACACGTAATTGGATTGTGACAGTGAGGGTGTGCTTGTTATACAAAAATATTACAACAAGAAATCATGCATTTTGTCTGTTATGCGTGTGACAATGTACATGGTTTGCCATGGCCGAGTGGTTTAGTGCATCAGCCAATACATGTGTATGTTCTGATGGCCAAGTCATCAGTATATACATGTACATGTATATGTGCATTCCTGTCTCTGTCATAAGTGAAAGGTTTAAAGCATTAAATGTTTCATTTTTTTTCTGTGACGTAGATGTATTGGTAATACTGCCAAGTTCCAAAATGTATTTAAATCCTGTCAAACTGTAATTGACACTTCATATGTTGTCAACTGTATTGATATGATCTTAATATTCATAATTAACCCTAACCACCCCAAATCCATCAAAATCCTCCAAGGGGCACTTTTTGCAAAAAACATTCAGCACTGTTGGAAACTGGTACTTTCACCTCTTCAAATGGGAAAAATTACTACATGTACATGTACCTGGCAAGAAGTACAGGCCATGAGTGCTGAATATGAAAGATCAACGAAAATGCATGGTGCATTTTGAAGATAAGGGCATGTTTCCAAAAGTGCACTGATAGATTTTGGAGGATTCAGTAAGGTTCCTAGCCAGAATACCAAGGGGGTTAGGGTTAAAGAAGGTTCCTAGCCAGAATACCTATGGGGGTTAGGGTTCAGGAAGGTTCCTAGCCAGAATACCTAGGGGGTTAGGGTTAATGTACTCTTAACCTATTGTACTTAAAGTGGCAGTATCGTCACGATCAGAGCAGACTTTCAACAGGGCATGGAATTGCTGTCCTAGTTTAAGATGAACACAGTGACTGCAAATGACTGGCTTATTTATGCAGCAGCATTGATAATACATGTATGACCTTATCACGTGGGAAATTATTTTCAGTCACTGAGTTTATCTAAAACAAGCACTCTCGCTAATAATAATAATAATGCGTGGACTTATATAGCGCACGTATCCACCAACTAAGTGGTGCTCAAGGCGCATTATATTATTACCCCGGCTCATAAGGCTCATAAATCATTCCTGAAACCATCTCAGCTCCCTGGGAGTATACAGCTCAATTGCTGCCATTACAGCGCATATTATAGGGCTAATCAACCAACTCTGCCCTCACAGGTACCCATTTAATCCCTGGGTGGAGAGAAGCAATTATGGTTAAGGGTCTTGCTCAAGGACACAAGTGTCACGGCCGGGATTCGAACCCACATTCTGCTGCTAACACCAGAACTTGAGTCCGGTAAGCTAGACCGCTCAGCCACGACACTCCACGACTGTCCATCATAACAATACTGTCCCTTTAACCCTACTACACATGGAGGCCACTAGCTCTGATCCACTAAATTTTCAATATGTTTTTCACCAACCTTCAGTACATACATGTACAAGCCTGCTGTCCTTTCCAATTAATCTTACAAAATCAACTGTGTGCCACCCAAGGCCACTGTGATAAATGTTTGAATGTATGGCCTGCAATGTATCAATGGGAGACCTGGCCACAACCGAGATGTTTGAGCATACATGTACACGTGTACACCCATAATCTAGGAACATCTAAATTAAATTAAAAAAAAAAAAAACGGACATTAAATTCAAATGAAACTCACAACATTGGCCTTTGATCTATGAGATGCGCGTAAAACAGTGGTGTTTCCCTGGATAAAAATATATGTGAGCCTGTAGGGTTTATTGGAAAGTAAACCACAAAGATGCGTATGTCCTAACGTGCTTGTAATTGCACATACAGTGGATCACAGTATTAGCCAGGATTTGGAGATACAGCGTCCAAATTTGTTATTCTTTGAAAAAACAGGGTGTCCAATACATGTACATTAACTTACAATACTTCTGTAAATATACAAATAAAACAGGGCGTCTATTAAGCTTGGGCAATATCAATTTTTTTTCATCCACGATATATCGGCAAACATATATCGCGATTTTTGATAGTATCGTGTTTTTTTTTTCATTCATGCATGATTGCTTTAGAGCCGATAACCACAGGTATTTATCCCTCTACAAGCATCACAAAAAAATCGCAAATTCGTTTGCATAGCGTGTATGTACTTCTGAAGTAGTTAACTTTGTTTCTCACTTTCAAAAGCTGAAAAGACTGTCATAATAATTTTGTTTCTATGGAATTTCTGACTTGACTCACAATGGCGATTTTTGTTAATCACGATATATTTTTTAATCGCGATTTGCCGATATCTCGATAACTTAAGAAGCTTCTCGATATCGTAATCGAATAAATAAAAAAAGGTATCGCGATTGTCATGATCAAGCCTATCATCCCATGCGCGATAATTATGCTATTATAAGCGTAGCCTTAGCGTGCGCGCATTGCAAAGTGCAGCGTGTTGAAACTGACGCAATGCTGCGTGATGAGAATGTTTTTGATATTGTTTTGATATGGAAAATAAAGATAAATTGTTCATTCTTCGGTTGGGGTCTGACTAAGAAGGAGACACCACATATTTATGCTTTAATGCTTTTATGAATCAATAAATGTTGAATCTATTTGATAAATAATCAATTGGAAGTTTCTTGAAGTGAATACTTCTTGTGAATGTTCGTATCCTCTCCGGACGGCATCACGACGAATCCGTTTACTTGCAACTTGCAAGACAAAGTGAAGCAAGTGAACAAGTCAAACATTATTTCCACGTCTCCGCAAGCTTACCTCTCAGAAACCCTGACTAAAGGAACACAACAGCGATATTCGATATTATCGTGTTATAGCCCAAGCTTAGCATCTATTTGGCAAACAAGGTGTCCCAAAAACACCCAAAGGTAATGCTAGCCAATACTGTGACGCGGCAGGATATGCTTTAGCGCCCCCGCTTGTTTGGCTAGCGAGAGCTGCGGATGCACTGCGTACAGCAGCGATGCCCCGCCCAGCGTGCTTTGATTGGTTAGAGCAGGTCACACGCTGCATGACAAAAGCTATAAAAGCCGCGCGTTTATCCGCTTGCGGGCAGCTTGAGCGTTAGTTCGAGCCGACTGGTAAGTTACCTATTGTAGCGTGACTAAGGCCGTGAGCAGTGTTGCTCGTTGGGGGACCGTGACGGTGGTGCGGTAAAAGTTCCTTTTGAGGGACTTTGCGATCGATAGAGGATTTGTGTGCCGTGACTCTTGCAGTTTTGCGGGAGGGCGACTTCCTCGTAAACTCGGCCCTCATTCGAGTACCACATACTCATAAGCCTGACTGGCTGTGTGCTTGGTATACGCTGGTTGTGTATCGTGGGGTACACTGTGTATAACCGGGTAGTGTCACATAGCCTGTATGAATAAGACAATTACAACACGCCCTCTATTGACAATCAGGAAGGAAGAGTAAATAAACCGGTGTGTCTTAAGATCTGTATTGTAACTCTGGTGTCCACCTTGCCCTCCTTTTGGAGTCCGAGTCTTAGAGGTTGATGACCCCCTTAGTTAGGAGAGGTTGACAACTACATCTACCGATACCGGGACGGTATATTTCTATCACAACGGACTCGTCCCCAGCCGCTCGGGGACTTTCAGGTCAGCCGTCCGCGCCGCACCCTGTGGAGGAGTTGTACTCGTTGCAAAGCGCTTCCGCGCCGGGGGTGCGACGTCACAATACTATGGAATGGATTGAGTACAAGTATGTAAAAGTATGTATTAACATTTTGGCAACAAACCAAAATTAAAAATGCTGGTGGGATGGGATCATTGGTTATGAGTTTGTGGCTTTCAGTGGAATTACAATTTACATGGTTGACAGGATATGAATATTGATTGTGGATATGTATGTATGTACATGTAAGTATACCGACAGACAGAGGAGCATGAAACACATTCTGGTGTTCATGGTGTTGTCAGAATGTGGGTTCCAATCCCGGTCTGACCGGTCACGGCGCTTGTGTCCTTGAGCAAGACACTTAACGATAATTGCTTCGTCCTTCGGATGGGACGTTAAACCGTAGGTTATGTGTACTGGATTATTAAAGTACTGCACGTAAAAGAACCCAAAACACTTATCGTTGAAGAGTAGGGGTTTACCCCGGTGTTTCTGGTTCGCATAGCAAGCGCCCTTGTTTACAGGTTTCCTCAGGCTTCCGAGCTACAGTGCTTAAGTGTGCTTTTGAGGCATCCTTGGTTTCATTAAATGTATTAATGATAATGGATGTAATTCAAGTTTTTAAAGATTCTTTTGGATGGTGAATGCACACAAAAAAAGAGGCTGAATGTGCATATATTATACAAATGACACCATTGATACAAATGTATCAATTTATTAATTTTTTAAGGCCAAAAAAAAAAAGTCTCAGGTTTCTGGTCTCCGCGCCTGTCACCTCAGACATCTGCATTTTTAATTTTCTTTTTTTGTGTGCTATGAAACAATGTCCAATTGCAGCCAAAATTGCTGGATCGATTGGAATTCTGCTGTGCTGTGTTTTAAACGACTTTTTCACATAGGGGTATGAGCGCTTGCCCGATTTATGAGGCCTCTCTTAGCCATCATACTTTGTACGTATGGGAAATTTGGTCTCTGCGTTATACGTGTATCACATATTTCTCTGTTGGCAAAAAAAGATAAAAGATTATCAAAAAAAAAAAGAAACGCATCACCACACCGGTTTTTAAGCCGACCGATGACCAGAAACCAGAGACTTTTTTTTGGACTAATGGAATAAACCATGTTATGGTACCTGTATATTCTGGAGAGTCTGCTTAATTATCACTGTCTTCTCTCAGGGCTCATGAAACTTTGAGTTGGAAGAAGACAAAGAAATTTCAGTTTTAGAAGTCGGAGGAAACACCCTAGAGAATTATTCTGGGATAAAATCCACAGAAACAAAAATAGGACCTGAAAAAAAAAAAAAAAAAAAAAAATCAACATATCAATAGCTCACCAAAGGTTTCCTTGATCCTGGAAAATTCTTGAGTTTCAGGACAGATTTAGATTTGTATTTGAATACCTGTCTTCTTAAATGCATTTCACATTTCTTCTTGTTCTTTTCCTTTTGTTAAGGTTGGGGCTTCCTTATTTGCTAGTAATATTGGCAGCGAGCATTTTGTTGGTCTAGCTGGTTCAGGAGCTGCAAGCGGTATTGGAGTTGGAGCCTTTGAATTCAACGTAAGTCTTCAAAACTTGTGTAATTCATCACATTATTGCTGACAATACAATGTAGAAGTCTATATACACTTTCTTTTACACATGGAGGCCACTCCGAGCCACTAAATTCTGCTCTTCAGCAACCTTCAGTACATACATGAACAAGCCTGCTGTCCTTTCCAAGTGATCTTACAAAATCAACTGTGTAACACCCAAGGCCACTGTAAATGTTTGAACATATTAGTATGGCCTACAATGTATCAATGGGAGACCACTTTACCCTGCAATCTCAGTGGTGTGACAGTGCACAGAAGGGTAACCATAGGAGGCCACTGGCAACATCTAATGGCTTGGAGTGGCCTGAATGGGTTGTTTCAAAAATTGCACTGATTGTAGGAGGGTTCTAACAGTGTACCAGTCGTTCAATCATTAGTTCACTGCAGTTTACTCCAAGAACAATGGATTTAGGCCATTCATGACATTGTAGCGACCACTACTACAGACTGAAGGATCTTCTATATCCAAAGTCCATAACCCACCCCAGACTGAGGGATCTCCTATATCCTAAGTCAACCATCCCCTGTGCTTGTCAACAACTGATTCAGTTCAGTGAGCACACGCTCCTTACCCCCAACCCCTAGGATCCTAGTCTCAACAGTTCCCGCCTGCGCGCCTCAATGAACTAATCCTCCAGCATCCATTGGCGACCACTACTACAGACTGAAGGATCTTCTATATCCAAAGGCCATAACCCACCTCAGACTGAGGGATCTCCTATATCCTAAGTCAACCACCCTCCATCCCCCTGTGCTTGTCAACAACTGATTCAGTTCAGTGAGCACACACTCCTCTCCCCCAACCCATAGGATCCTAGTCTCAACAGTTCCCGCCTGCGCGCCTCAACGAACTAATCCTCCAGCATCCATTCATGGGATGATCCTCCAGCAGTCTACTTAAGCAGCAGCATTTTCCAGAGTCCGGCATTCTCCTGAGGACGATCAGAGCATACTGATCGAAACGTCGAGTTGTACCACCAGTTCTTTTCAGAACTAATTACTACTCAATTGAGATTCCACATGGTGTCACCGCAATTAGTCTTACTTATCTTAAAAGAAGCAGTGCGCTTTATTGATTTGCAACATGCACAAGAACTGAACTAAGGCTGTGTGTTTTCGGTTATTTCGGGAACCGGATACCCGAAATTGGAAATCTTCAGATACCCGGTTACCCGTAAACAATTTTGTAAAAACACATTTTTAAATACTCCCGAATGTATGCAATATGAACACAAGTTTCTCTTGTTTTAGTAGAGTCATAATAAACTTGTGGACTCATTGTAAAAATTTCCCGCTTCTTTATTAAAAACGACTCGTAGAATCCCCATTCCCCACACACATTTGTGATGCGATCTGGGAAAACCCGTCGGATGTCGGCGAACTTGTTTTGAAGATAATGGCAAAATAGTCCCCCAATTTTTTGTTTGACAATTTGAGTTTTTGTTACCATTGTAATTGTTGTTATATCTAAATGATCATTCTTGAAAATTTTAAATAAAAATTCCATCGTTTTATGTAAAAACATAGTAAAAAGCTGTCTTTTGTTTTTCGTTTCCGCCATTGTTTTTTAAGGACAGCGGCGGCTATAACTTTCCGAAAGCATAACTCAAGTTATAGACAACCTAGAATCATGAATAAAACAGTTTTGAAAACGGAGCACAGTGTCCTCGTTAATTTGATGTATATAACACAAAAATGACAAATTTCACGGGTTTTCCCAGATCACATCACAAAACTTATAACATCACATTTTGTTAACAAAACAAATTTGATACTTCCATTTGTGTGGCATCAGTCAGAATTTTAAGAAGTCATTTATGGGTAATTGGAACTGAAAAATGGAACCGGGTAATGATAGTTTTGGTTGGGTACCCGGATACCCGGCGCAGCCTTAAACTGAACTTGACATGGGTTGCCCTTGTAATCACGCAAATAAAGTGAGTGTTGTGTGATTCTCTACTGTTGCCCAGTTGCATGTAATGCAAAGTACATGTACACGTAGTTTGCATCCAGGCAAAGGGACAATATCGTCACGATAAGAGCAGACATTCAACAGGGCATGGAATCGGTGTCCTAGTTTAAGATGAACACAGTGACTGAAAATTACTTGCTCATTTTATGCAGCAGCAATGGTAATATGACCATCGTGTAGGGTATCATCTTCAGTCACTGATTTAATCTAAAACTAACACTTCGATTCCATGCCCTGTTAATATTGTCGCTTTAAGTTCCTTTAACTAGCAAGCTGCGTCTTGATCTTCTCCAATGATTCTCTCCAGCCAAACTTGTATCCAGACATACGCTTGCGTGCACACATTTGGAATTAGAATGGCTGAATGATACAGTATACACGTAGCATGCTGGCACACTGTGTACAGTACAAAGACTTCTGCTGTTACTTGTGTGTGTGTATGAATAATAATTGTATACCTCTCACTACAGGTAGAAGGTACACTGTCGCTCAAACGAGATGTGAATGACAGAATGAAAACAAGTAATTTTACAATAACATACATTGTACCTCGATCCCCTCACCTTCTTGAGTGATGTGATCCCTGTTCCCCCTCCCTTCCCCCTCCCTTCCCCCTCACCAAAAAGTACGTACATCCCACAAAGCACCTGGTCATGCTTTAGGCCAAAAAAAGTCTGCTTTCTGGTCATCTTTTTTTTTTTTTTGGCCAACCAGTGAAATACATGATACCTATCAGACCAAATTTCCTATGCACAAAGTATGGTGGCTGAGAGAGGCCAAACAAATTGGGCAAATGTTCATGAATACTTGTACACCTATGTATGTGAAAAAGTCATTTAAAACACAGTGCGGCAGAATTCCAATCGAAGATGATGTGAGACGTCCCCTTCTTTCCCCCTCCATGTCCCATTCCCAAACCCCACTCCCAAACTAGTGTACCCTTCCTGCAGCTACCCAACTGAGCCAAAACTTTTGTGAGAAAATAGATAGTTGCGGATTTTGGAATAAATATTATCAGTATACTGATATAGTTACTCTTGCAAAACATAAATAATCGCACCTATTTACAGACATGTATAACTTGGTGTAAAGTTGATGAAACCTCCCTTGAGATAATTTATGCCTGATGAGGTGCTATTGTATTAAAATTAGTGATACAATTTCGAAAATGAATTCCTGTCATCTACAGACAGAAATTCCACATTTGTGTCTCTTAGACACAATGAAATAAGCTGAAACTTTCCGTTTAGTATACATATCTCTTGATTCTTATAATAGGCAATTCCATAGTTACTCATGTTACATTTTAGACGTTTTGGGCCCACTCTTCAATGGCTTTATCCACCTTTTTTTTTCATAGTAGTTGCATTATACCCAGACTTTAATCAGCACAAATAATAATGTCAGAAATTTGTTATATATGTAACGCTATGTAAGAGAAAACGCAATGGGTTATGCACGTTTGAAAAATGTAACGTGAGTAACCAGCATTTTTCTCTTATACAGCGTTACGTGTAACAAATTTCTGAAATTTTTTTTTGTGCTGAGTAAGGTCTGGGTATAATGCAACTACTGTGAAAAACTGATGAGTGAAATATAAGGAAATTATGGCATTAAGAGTGGGCCCAATACCTAAAAAGTATGGAATGTGAGTTAGGGCTGTGCGTTTTCGGTTAATTTTGGAACTGGATACCCGAAATTTGAAATCTTCGGATATCCGGGTACCCGTAAAAACTTTTCTAAAAATACATAAATACTCCTGAATGTATAAAAAAAATTTTTTTTTTTTTTTAAATACGAACACAATTTATTTTCAAACAATGTGAGAGGTTGTCAGCAACTTCTAATTTCTAAAGCCTTCATCCAAGTTTTCTTCATTTTGTAAGCAAAAAATCGGAGACTTCCATTATTTTGTGTGGCTTAAAATGTTGGAATTTGAAAAAGTCGTTAACGGGTAATTGGAACCGAAAATGGAACCAGGTAAATGATATTTTCGGTTGGGTATCTGCGTACCCGGATAACCCACACAGCCTTAAGTAACCATGATATTGCCCTAAAGTATGTACATGTATACTGCCATTAAATAAAGTAATTTTTATAATAACTCAGTTTTGTTCTGTGATCTATCTGACAGGCATGTTTGCTTGTTCAACTTCTTGGATGGGTGTTTTTACCAGTCTTCATTGCAAGTGGGGTAAGTTGTATTAATTTATCAATTAATTAATTTAACCAAGTATTTTTTTTCCAAGTCAAGTCACAAGTCATTTCTCTGCAAGTCAAGGAACATAACAAGCAATAACTTGTTTCCAAGTTAAGTCAAGTCACAAGGGATTTCTTTGCATGTATCAAGTCACTAGTCATTTCCTTGTATTTCAAATCAAATCACAAATCATTTCCTTGCATGTGCAGTCACATTGCTGTTTTTATGTTGTCCGTTCTTCATACAAAATGCAGTGTACATCAAGCCTCAAAATTTAATTTATTTGTCACTTATCAAGCACTTATCCACCCTTTACCCACCCTTGTATTTTCACTTATCCATTTCCAAAAGTCACTTACCCGATTTCAGTGTCTGGCCATGTTGTTATGGGATATAACGTAAAAACATGGATAGATCCACTTACCCAGCAACTGACCCACTTTTTAAAATCACTTTTTAAAATCACTTGCCTCCGGTAAGTGGGAAGTTTGAGGCTTGATGTACATCCTTATCTCCACTTTATTATCTGGAAATGACAAAAGAAAACATTTTTGTCTGAATGAAGTCAACAAATAATTTTTTTCCAAGTCAAGTCAAGTTGCAAAATATTACTTTTATAATTAATGTACTCCAAAGCATTAAACCCTAACCATCCTAAATCCTTCAAAATCAACCGGAGGATTTGAATGTTTTTGTAGGATTGAGGTAGGATTTGAAATTTTATTGACTTAGCCTACCAAAAATCTATGATGTATCAGTTGATTTTAAAGGATAGAGGTAGCAGGGATCCTCCATAAACTCATATCGGTTGATTTTGAAGGATCAAGGTACATTAGCAGGGATCCTCCATAAACTCATATCGGTTGATTTTGAAGGATCAAGGTACATTAGCAGGGATCCTCCATAAACTCATATCGGTTGATTTTGAAGGATCAAGGCAGCAGGGATCCTCCATAAACTCATATCGGTTGATTTTGAAGGATCGAGGTAGCATATCGTTTGATTTTGAAGGATCGAGGTAGTAGGGATCCGGTTGATTTTGAAGGATCAAGGTACATTAGCAGGGATCCTCCATAAACTCATATCGGTTGATTTTGAAGGATCAAGGTAGTAGGGATCCTCCATAAACTCATATCGGTTGATTTTGAAGGATCGAGGTAGCATATCGTTTGATTTTGAAGGATCGAGGTAGTAGGGATCCGGTTGATTTTGAAGGATCAAGGTACATTAGCAGGGATCCTCCATAAACTCATATCGGTTGATTTTGAAGGATCAAGGTAGTAGGGATCCTCCATAAACTCATATCGGTTGATTTTGAAGGATCGAGGTACTAGCATATCATTTGATTTTGAAGGATCGAGGTAGCAGGGATCCTCCATAAATTCATATCGATTGATTTTGAAGGATCGAGGTAGCAGGGATCTTCTATAAACTCATATCGGTTGATTTTGAAGGATCGAGTTAGCAGGGATCCTCCATAAACTCATATCGATTGATTTTGAAGGATTGAGGTAGCAGGGATCCTCCATAAATTCATATCGATTGATTTTGAAGGATTGAGGTAGCAGGGATCCTCCATAAACTCATATCGATTGATTTTGAAGGATTGAGGTAGCAGGGATCTTCTATAAACTCATATCGATTGATTTTGAAGGATCGAGTTAGCAGGGATCCTCCATAAATTCATATCGATTGATTTTGAAGGATCGAGTTAGCAGGGATCCTCCATAAATTCATATCGATTGATTTTGAAGGATTGAGGTAGCAGGGATCCTCCATAAACTCATATGGGTTGATTTTGAAGGATTGAGTTAGCAGGGATCTTCTATAAACTCATATCGGTTGATTTTGAAGGATCGAGGTAGCAGGGATCCTCCATAAACTCATATGGGTTGATTTTGAAGGATTGAGGTAGCAGGGATCCTACATAAACTCATATTGGTTGATTTTGAAGGATCGAGGTAGCAGGGATCCTCCATAAACTCATATCGATTGATTTTGAAGGATCGAGGTACAGTGTAGCAGGGATCCTCCATAAACTCATATCATTTGATTTTGAAGGATCGAGTTAGTAGGGATCCTCCATAAACTCATATCGATTGATTTTGAAGGATCGAGTTAGCAGGGATCCTCCATAAATTCATATCGATTGATTTTGAAGGATTGAGGTAGTAGGGATCCTCCATAAACTCATATCGATTGATTTTGAAGGATCGAGGTAGCAGGGATCCTCCATAAACTCATATCGATTGATTTTGAAGGATCGAGGTACAGTGTAGCAGGGATCCTCCATAAATTCATATCGATTGATTTTGAAGGATCGAGGCAGCAGGGATCCTCCATAAACTCATATCGGTTGATTTTGAAGGATCAAGGCAGCAGGGATCCTCCATAAACTCATATCGATTGATTTTGAAGGATCGAGTTAGCAGGGATCCTCCATAAACTCATATCGATTGATTTTGAAGGATCGAGGTAGCAGGGATCCTCCATAAACTCATATCGATTGATTTTGAAGGATCGAGTTAGCAGGGATCCTCCATAAACTCATATCGATTGATTTTGAAGGATCGAGGTAGCAGGGATCCTCCATAAACTCATATCGTTTGATTTTGAAGGATCGAGTTAGCAGGGATCCTCCATAAACTCATATCGATTGATTTTGAAGGATTGACATCGTTACCAGAGATGAATATCATCAAGGGGATTAGGGTTGATGAGACCAGTAAGTAGCTGTTGTTGTCATTTTTATGGTCATCCAGGTATCAGGCACCCTTGTATAATTTCCCTTTTTGTCATAAATTTGTTCATAAAATATCCAAATCGTTCTTAAATGATTGCAGGTTTACACACTTCCGGAGTACATGAAGAAACGCTTCGGGGGGAATAGGATCCGTGTCTATCTGGCCATGCTGTCACTTATCTTGTACATTTTCACAAAGATCTCTGTAAGTGTATCAGAATAAATTATTTGTATAATAACAGAAATTACATAGGATTTGACACTTTGCTCATTTGAAATTAAGTAGGATTTGATGCTTTGCTCAGTTGAAATTAAGTAGGATTTGACACTTGACTCATTTGAAATTAAGTAGGATTTGACACCTTGCTCATTTGAAATTACATGTAAGTAGGATTTGACACTTGACTCATTTGAAATTAAGTAGGATTTGACACTTGACTCATTTGAAATTAAGTAGGATTTGAGACTTTCCTCATTTGAAATTAAGTAGGATTTGACACTTGACTCATTTGAAATTAAGTAGGATTTGACACTTGACTCATTTGAAATTAAGTAGGATTTGACACTTGACTCATTTGAAATTAAGTAGGATTTGAGACTTTCCTCGTTTGAAATTACATGTAAAAATGATTTGACACTTTGCTCATTTGAAATTAAGTAGGATTTGACACTTTGCTCATTTGAAATTAAGGAAGATTTGACACTTTGCTCCTTTGAAATTAGCCATGTACATAGCTCTTGTCAACTCTCTGAGGAATAACACATACTGTTGGTTTTTCATTCAGGTGAATCTATATTCTGGTGCCCTGTTCCTTCAGCAAGCACTCAACTGGAATCTCTATCTAGCTGTGATACTTCTGCTCGTGCTGACTGGTTTCTGTACGATTACCGGTGGCCTGGCGGCCGTCATCTATACAGATACTCTTCAGTTCTTCATCATGTTGATTGGGTCATTCATTCTCATGATCATGAGTAAGTCAGTTTGTCCACTGGGGTGATTCAAATAGCGCCCTCAGGGGTCGAAATTAACTTCATATTTATGGTAGCCCACAGGACTACCGTAATTTCCTGCGTATAAGACGCGGCTTATCTGACTTTCAAAGGTACGAAAACGTCACTGCGTCTTATCTAACGGTGCGCCTTATCTGGTGTCGCTTGAGATCAAAGTGATGATTACCGCTTGTGTAACTTTCGGTGGACCTCAACCTAACAAAGCGGCCGTGTTTTCCAATGAAGGTCGTTAGCGCAAGATTTTCATGCATTCATTCACCTTTACGGCCGTGCTGTGGTTTCCGACAATGCCCATAACAACCTTTGTTGGCGCACATGTATCATGCATTCAATTCACCTTATTCACCAAAAAAGCACAAGCGATATCTAAACAAAAACTTTTTAAACCGGGAATGAAAATAAATTGATTTTAATATATGGGGAAAAGGAAGAAGCCATGTTTTATTCATTTTCAAACAACAGCAAAATAGTTGAAAAACAATTTAATACCCAAACCGTGAATACAAATTCACGATGTCTTTGAGATCTGTTCAGTGTGTTTTAATTCGGAAAGTGCCATCACATCGGGCAGCAGGACGCAATTTATTTTTTCGTACCACACGCTGGCTATGGAGTCAACAGTTAAGGGATAGAGAGTTCTTCCTATCCCTTTACTGTTGACCCATAGCCAGCGTGTGGTACGGAAAAATAAGCCATCGGGCAGTGTGTGGCCAGTCTTTCCGGCACCTGATTGGACCGCACTGGAATTATGATGTCATCATCGTCCACGTGTCCCTGCAGGTCATGACCAAGCTCGTCCCCATGGGTCTTGAATCCACATTCGAGACCTTCAGGTAAACGTTGGGAACAAGGTTTGTTGGGAAAGTTGCATATTAAGGGGAAATCCCGGGCTGAGCAATGGAGAGAAGCACGTGCACGTACGTATTGCATGCTTATTGGACAATTTATGGTTGCCACTTTTTATGAATGAAAATGGCTTGTTTATGCTTGTTTATGCAAGCATGGAGGTAAGCAAATAATTTAACGTGTATACCAATAACATCGTTTCCGATGCATTGCACATGACACGATAATTATACGAATTTGTGTTTGTTGATGGCTATAGTTCATTTGAAACAAACTATATTGAGAATTATACTTCTGAAACCAATCCGATCTCTAGCCCCACGCACGTTAGCTAACCGATTAAAAAATCAATACAATTGGATCGACAGGGCTACATTTTTCTGGGAACATTTTCTGCTAAACACTAAACTCGGCATTCGTCCAATTGAATAGTTTTTATTGTGGCACACAGACCATCAGTTCAGGGAGTGGCGCAACACAATGACCCCTTTGTGGCGATGTACCGACAATGAGTGGCACCCAGCTGGCCTCTGTGTCAGCGGTCATGGTGCGCCTTATACGGCGGTGCGCCTTGTACGTTGACGCTTTAATCACATTCCCCCGATTCTGGGGTAATGCGCCTTATACACCGAGCGTCTTATACGCAGGAAATTACGGTAGTTAATGTCAAAATTTTACTAGTCCTCCTAGTCGTCCTGAAAACATGGAGTCTGTATTTTGTACATGCATATTTTCACTAGACCATCGGACTACCCAAACCACAGCAGCTAGTTGTGCCACTGCTAAGACCACTAGCCTTGGAATAGCGCACTAGTGTTAATTTCGACCCCTGGCCGTACACGAACCACAGCGCCAATATTCCCGTTTTTTTTCTCCAATACCAGAGTGATTTACATTGTAGTCCACTACATGCATGACTTTATAAGGCCAAAAAAAATCTCCAGATTCTGGTCTCTGCATGCATCGCCTCCGACCCGCACGTTGGAATTTAAAATTATTATTTTTTATATGAAACAATGTCCAAATGCACCCGAAATTGCTGGGTCGATTAGATTTCTGCCGTGCTGTGTTTTAAACAATCTTTTTACATTGGGGTATGAACATTTGCCTGATATGTTGAGGTCTCTCTTAGCCACCATACTTTGTGTATGGGAAATTTGTTCCCCGCGTATACATGTATCATGTATTTCCCTGTTGGCAAAAAAAAAGGATTACCCAAAAAAAAAAAAAAAAACGCATCACCACACAGATTTTGAAGCCGACCGATGACCAGAAACCGGAGACTTTTTTTTTGGCCTAAGGGCGACATTGTAGTGACCTGCTTCGTGTTCAGGTTAATTGAGGATGACCCAGATAAGCCCTGGCAATGACGTCAGACCTACTTGAATGCACCAGAGTCAGACCCGGGTTTGACCCGGGGAAGCTACTCGAACGCACCCATAGGTTGATGAATCCTACGAATAAAAACTTACTTTGTGTGATAACTTTCAACATGATTCCTCCAGGTTTTGTGAAGGTCGGTGGCTATAGAGAGCTTAAGGTGAAATACATGGAGGCAATCCCAAATGAAACATTATACTCCAATTCGACCTGCGGAATCCCACGGAGTGATTCTTGGCAGATGCTACGCGACCCGCTCAACTCTGACCTCCCGTGGGCAGGCTTCATATTCGGCCAGACACCAGCGTCCATTTGGTACTGGTGCGCTGACCAGGTAAATGCTTTGAATATCATTTGTGAACTTCTAACATTTAACTAAACAACTATGGTGGATGAGTACTAGTATGTACATGTGTGTTAAGATGAACTAGTTGACTTGTACTAGTGAGCTTAGCTCTATTTTCCTTGCTTTCCACTTCTGTGGACACGGGTTCGAATCCCATTCAGACCACAGACCACATCCGACATTGGAGTTTTCAGACCCTACTATGTTGATTATCCTCCCACTTCTAAAACTGAAATATCTTCCTTGTCTTAGCAGAGAATTTTGCTAAGCGAATATTTTTCCTAACTAATATAAAACAGACTACCAGCCAAAATGCATACATTTTGTATGAAAGTTTGCCTGGTAATCAAAGAAATTTCACTTCTAAAACTGAAATATCTTCCTTGTCTTAGCAAAGAATTTTGCAAAACGAATATTTTTCCTAACTAATATACTACTCAAAACAATTTAGGGAACACCAGATTTTTAACATCAAATAGGTTTGAAATGTTCCATGAACCGGGATTTTCATTTGCAACCCCCTCTCTCTCTTTCAGTAGTCACGTCATGAAATGTGTAATCACTACATGCATCCTTTATCATCTGTTTCATTGTGCAGTTGTTTCTCATCAATTCTGTAAAACATTGTGTTTATCTGAAATAAATGATCTTGCTTTAACTGAGATTATTCCGGTGTTCCCTAAATTGTTTTGAGTAGTATATAAAACAGACTACCAGCCAAAATGCATACATTTTGTATGAAAGTTTGGCTGGTAATCAAAGAAATTTGTTATTAAGCAAATTTTTTTTGGTAAGCAATTTTTTTTCTGCTGAGCAGCTCTGTGTCTGGAATTACACACATAGGCCCTGGTCTTTGCCTTGGTGTCCCTGGTCTTAGCCTTGGTGTCCCTGGTCTTAGCCTTGGTGTCCCTGGTCTTAGCCTTGGTGTCCCTGGTCTTAGCCTTGGTGTCCCTGGTCTTAGCCTTGGTGTCCCTGGTCTTAGCCTTGGTGTCCCTGGTCTTTGCCTTGGTGTCCCTGGTCTTTGCCTTGGTGTCCCTGGTCTTTGCCTTGGTGTCCCTTGCCAAAACAGTAAGAAAACACGGTACATGTAGTTGTCTTCCAGAATATTCTTAGTCCAATAAGGCCCTTAAAAAAGTCTTTGGTTTCTGGTCATCAGTCGGCTTCAAAATCGGAGATATGATTTTTTTTTAAATATTAAACTTTGACTTCCGGTTTGGACAGGAAGTAAGAATTTTTGTAAATATTTTTCGACAATTAACGATCTGTACAATGGTACAAAAATTGTGAATTTACCTCTTGTGGTTGTTGAGATATGATTTTTTTTAAATGTTAAACTTTGACTTCCGGTTTGGACAGGAAGTAAGGTCAAATTGGGGTCACCTTTTTGTAAATATTTTTTGACAATTAACGATCTGTACAATGGTACAAAAATTGTGAATTTACCTCTTGTGGTTGTTGAGATATGATTTTTTAAATGTTAAACTTTGACTTCCGGTTTGGACAGGAAGTAAGGTCAAATTGGGGTCATGTTTTTGTAAATATTTTTCGACAATTAACAATCTATACAATAGTGCAAAAAATGTCCATTTACCTGTTGTGGTTGTTGAGATATGATTTTTTTATTTTATATTAAACTTTGACTTCCGGTTTGGACAGGAAGTAAGGTCAAATCGGGGTCACTCACAACTGGAGTTTCATTTACTTGTTAAGTTCTAAGTACATGCCAAGTTTCAAGTTCATGTGAAGTTTGCAAGTATGTTTTTGTTTGCGGACAAGATGGGGGAGAAGCAGAAGAAGTAAAAAAAAAAAAAAAACGAACAAAAACAAGGTGTTTCGGGCATATACCCGAACACCTAAATAGGTTCCAACAAACCTTTATTTTCATGGAAACAAAATAAAAACCTGTGTCTACATCACTCTACTTACCTGGAGGGCCATCTACCGATGCATATTTCCCTAATATAGCAGAACAATACGCTAAGACTTTTCACACACAATAGCGCCCTCTACTACCCATGCTGCCCTGCGGCATCACGCCATGTTTATCTTCCTCTTTTCTCTAGCGCAACAGGACTGGTTGGTCACGTTCTGTTTTGCTCCGGCAACAGACAGTTTTTCCTTCCAGTTTTCTTGGCTTTACGTTAAGACAATTTATCTACTAACATAACTGTGCTAGCACCGATAGTGTGCTTTAGAGAATTTAATAAAAACTATAACAAAAAAAGAATTTCTTCAGTGTAGAGTTTTCATTGTGTTTCGTCTTTTTCAAAATGGCTAAACGTTTGGTGAGGGCCGAGTCCGTCAGCACCGGGGAGAATTTCCTCTCCCCGGGACGGGCCGTGTCCTCGGGTGATTGCTCCGGTGGCTCTATCCCGCCACCGCCGCAGTCGTCTGCCCAGCCCCTCGTGCCGATGGAGGCACGTAGTTCTAACCCGTTCGCCCGGTAGGGCGGGACGAGATCTTGTCCCCGTACCGGCCATTTCAGGCGGTACTGGCAAAGCGTGCTGGTAGCTCCCCTGGCAAGGTTTCATCCAAAACATCCTCCTCTGCCAGGGTGACCTACAAGAAAAAGGCCCACGGAAGGGTAAGGTCGACTCCGGGCCCCACTGCCCATTCCGTGCCCGCTGACGCACCCGAAAGTGTTTCCCGGTCCAGTGGCAGTCGCCACGGTGCTGGGGTGTTTGCTCGTCCAGCGACCGGTGCTTCGCTGGCCCATTCTCCCGGGCTGTTACGCCGCACGCTGGCAGTCACCGCCCGGCCTGGTTTCTTGCCTCGCCGTCCCACCGGGTCCGATTTCCTCGGCCGTCGGGCGTGCCGATGCCTCCGGGTCGAATTATCCTCAGAATCGACCCGGAGCCGCTCGTGTGAGAGGGAAGAAGCGTGACGTTCTAGCCATCGATCCTCGCCCAGTTCTCGTCTGCCCGGTCTCACACCGGTAAGAAACGACGAGCCATGGCCCGTGTCTCGGCCGAGTTTTTCACGCTGCAGTCCATCACGGCCTCGTGTCAGCCATGTCTGCTTATCACCCAGGCGGTTTGCCGGGCCAACTCGGCCCCGTCCCCCACTTCGGTCTCTATCCTGACCCGGCTGGGCGACTCAGTCTTATGTGGGCCCGCCTCACACGGGTTCGTCAGGCGCCCGCCTCTCCCCTGCGTTGAGTCTCCATCCATCCTCGGAGTTCTCGGTGGAGGTGGTGGGTCCCGCCGTTTCATCCGTGGCCTCTTCGGCCCCGGGCGCGGCTCCAGTGGTCCAGCCGGGGACTCGCCCAGTCGCCCGGTCAACTCGTCCCTCCCAGTCGGGCTCTGAGGACGAGGACGAGTCTGTCCACATGCAGCGCCTATCGGTCATGGAGACGAACTGCGCTGGTACAGCGACATGGTGCAGTTTTGCAGCTTCCTCCCTGGAGGAGACAGCTGGCTCCAGCCCAGTCGCTCAACACATGACCAGTTCGGCCAGTAGTACACCAGTTTTTCCAGTACTGCCGCCGACTTGGTGTGTTGAGCGTGATGAATTCCATTGCCGAGACGGCAAAGTGGTCTCCATATAAGCGGGAGTTGAGTTACCACCGCTTCCCGACGGCCGATTTTACTCAGTTTTCACGGCCGGTGGTACCGGACTCTGCGAAGGACAAGTTGGGCGTTGATGGGGGTTCTTCCTCAGCGAAGAGTCTTTTCTGACCGCCGAGGGGGAAGCTTGAGGATACCCTCAAGAAGGTGGACACAGCCTCACGCCTGGGGCTGCGTGCGCCGTCATTCCTCCTGCTCCTCACGGAGTACTTGGCCTTGGGCGAGGGAGGATTGCCCGTCCAGCGGACCTCTTCACGGCGGCCCTCCATTGCCTTGACCATGGATTGCGACTTCCCTGGACCAGTTCTCACGAATCTCTACCTTGGCGGTTACTGCACAGGGGCCAACCTGTTGACCCACTATTCCTCCGTCGGAGGGTGCGCGCATGCTACAGGCACCCCCTCCCGGCCCTGACCTCTCGCAGGTAAATTTCAGGAGTCGATGGAGGCGGAGGCGAAACGCCTCGAGGCCACTGAGAAGATTAATTTAAACAAACCTCTCAGCCCGCCAAATCGGGCGCTGTAGGCCGACAAAGCGACCTTCAAGATTCCACGCCGAAACCGCTCAAGGCAGCTCGTGGTACTGGGGTCGCCCGGTGATAGAGGGCACGAGCGCTGTGGCCAATCTTACACCGGGGTCAGCAGCCCAGCCCGCCGTGGCTCACACGCACCGGGCCCCGCTATTCGGGGCTGGCGCAATGACGCTCGGCTTGTGGCGCCTCCCATCGACGGGACCCGTGGGGCCGCCCCGCCACTTCAGCGGCTCGATTCCACGTCCGATCGGTGGGTGCTCGAAACCGCCAGCCGCGTTACGCTGAATTCTGAGCACCCCGCCGGACATGTTCGCCGGTCCGACTCCCATCCCGTCCGGACGATCGAACGCCACACTCAGGGGAGCTAAGGTCTCTCCTCCTCAAACACGCCTGCGCCCGTCCCAGTCGGGCGGGCGGGCGGATTTAGGTCCACCTTTTTCTGGTTCCCAAAAGGGGTGGACGCGTGGCATGCCCATACTGGAATCTACGGCCCTCAACCGATACATCCGCCGCCGCCGCTTTCGGATGCAGACTTTAAAGGTAATTCTCGAACCATCTGCCCCCCGGCTTGGCGGCGAGTTTGACTTGCGGGATGCCTATCTCCATATCCCGATTCGTCCGAACACCGGGAGTTCCTCCGCTTCCAATGCGACAACGCCATGTACGAAGTTTGTCGCCTCCCTTCGGTCTTTCCACCTCCCCAGGGTGTTCACCCGGGTGGCGGGAGTGATCGGAAGGCACTGCGCGGCAACGGGGATCTCGTGTTCATGTACTTGGGCGATTGATTGTCGTGGGCCGCTCAGCTGGGCAACGGCCGTCATGCAGTGGCACAGACATGGCAGATGGCGGCCGATCTCGGCTTCATCGTCAATGCCGAGAAGTCGCACCTGGTCCCCTCGCGAGACTCCGCTCTTTCTTGGGGCCCAGCTCGACCTTCAGCGAGTCTCGCCCGCCAACTCCGGAGCGGGTGACAAATCTCATCCAATGCGTGTCGCTTTTTCTGCCGGGGTGGTGGCTCCGCCCGGCCTGGTTGAGGTTGTTGGGTCTCATGGCCAGCATGGCGATCTCATCGATTTTTTGCAGGCTACACATGCGCCCGATCCAACTCCATCTGTTGTCGGTGTTCCGCCCAGCCGCATTCCATCGACTACCCGGTTCCGACCGCCCTTTCCTGGTCCCGCATCTTCGCTGGTGGATGTCCTCCGACAACCTCACGGCGGGTCGGTCTTTTCGGCGCCCGCAACCGCCGGTGACCATCACGACGGATGCGCGCTGTCCGGATGGGGGGCCAGTCTGCCCCACTGCAGGCGGGTTGGGGTATGGTCGACCGATCAGCGGTCTCTCCATATCAATGTGTTGGAGATGTTAGCGGTGTCGCTGGCCCGCCGCTTTCTAGCCAGGTTACCGCAAGGCGGTCCGCGACACGGTGCGACAACACCACTGTCGTGGCCTATGTCAACCGGACAGGGGAACACGCCGGGCAACTGTGCGCCTTGATCGGGACCTTCTCCACTGGTGCATTCGCTACAACATCACCTTGTCAGCGATTCACATCTTCGGGCGTGGACAATTGGTTGGCACGACGCCTGTCTCGGGACGGGTTGCCCCCACAGAGTGGACCCTTCTCCCTCGGTGGTACAATTGATCTTCAACTTGATCGACCGTCCTCACGTGGACTTGTTTGCACCTCGCACAACAACCAGCTCCCGGTTTATTGCACGAGGCTTACGACCCCAATGCCTGGCGGACAGACGCTCTAGCGATCTCGTGGAGGGCCTTCTGGCTCACGCCTTTCCCCGCTCTCCCTGATCGCGAGGGTGTTGGCCAAGATAGAACAGGACGATTGCAAAGTTTTCCTCGTGGGTTCGCTTTGGCCCCGCCCAGGCGTGGTTTCCCAGACTTCCTCCGGGCCTCCTGGTCCACAGGCCGGTGGTTCTCCCCGCAGGTCGGACATTCTTTTCCAGCCCGGTCGAACTACCTGCACCCAGCTCCGGGAATCTTCACCTGACCTGCTGGGTATTGTCTCCCGATCCTTCGCGCAGCGGGCCTTCGTCCGGGCTGCGGAGTTGGCGGCAGGCGTCGTAGATCTTCCACCAGGAAGGTCTACAACAGCAGACTACGCTATTTCTTTAGATGGTGTAAACCCACTTCATCGTCCGCCGATTCTTCTGTAGGGGCGGTGGGTGAATTTATTCTATCTGTTTGATAACGGCTCGCTGTAACGACAGTTAAAATTATCGTTCGCGATTGCCGCAATCCATACTGGTTTCCGGATGGTTCGCCAGTGTCTGACAATAACACCTCCACCATCTTATTCGAGGTATGTTTGTAGAACGCCCCCGCACGTAAACTCGCACCGCCTTGGGACTTGTTTCAAACGCGTTGGATACACTTTCGAGGGCACCTTCGAGCCGATGGGTAGCGCCTCTTTGTTCCATCTGTCCATCAAGGTGGTTTTCCATGGCGGTCGCCACGCTCGCCGCCGTAGTGAACTACATTCCTGACGGTGGAGGACGGCCACATCCGGTGGGAACCGGTGGGGTCCGCTCTCATACCGCGAAAGCGGGTTTCTTGATTTGGTAAAATCAGTCCAGTGACTTCTCGCCGCCAGACGCTTTTGTTGCCGACTTAAAGTCCTTTTCAGCGGTGGACGAGATAGCTTTGGTGCCCAGTCAGGGCACTCAGTGGTACCGTCCACCGCACCAAACAGGTTCGCCGGCCGAACATAAACAATTGTTTATTAGCCGGTCCCCTTTCCGCCAGCTGCCTCGGGACACTATTACACGCTGGCTGATTACCGCTATCCGCCTCGGCCCTGAGTGAGTGGCCGGAGGCGGATAACATGCCCGTCTCGAGCCCATGACATCCGCTCAGCTACCGGCGTCATGGGCCTACTTTAAGCGTCCCTATGGCAGATATCGGCCCAGGCGGCTTGCTTGAAGTCGGCCACCACCTTTTCGGAGTGTTACCTCAAGGATGTCGTCCAGACCGAGGGTAGAGCTGGCAGGACAGTACTGCGGCGGCGGTGTTTCGTCCCCCACAAGCCTCCTGTGCAGCCGCCACTATGAAATGGTGAAAATACCCTTTCAATTGTTTTGTTTGATTTGTAATCCTTGTACACATCATGCATTGATTTGATAATTTGGGTGACGTTGACGTCCGCACGCCCTCCATTTATTCCTGGGATTTTGCCTCATGTTCATGCAATAGCATTCGCATTCCCCACCGCCATCTTCGGTGGTACCTATGCATCGGTAGATGGCCCTCCAGGTAAGTAGAGTGATGTAGACTCCCCCACAGAAGTGTGGGCTGAGTTCACGAGCTACTTACCTGGAGGGCGCCTCCTTCCCCACTATGCTCGATCGACCTCTCTGGGGTGTTCTATGAACGCTCGAGAAAAGAGGAAGATAAACATGGCGTGATGCCGCAGGGCAGCATGGGTAGTAGAGGGCGCTATTGTGTGTGAAAAGTCTTAGCGTATTGTTCTGCTATATTAGGGAAATATGCATCGGTAGATGGCCCTCCAGGTAAGTATTCGCTCGTAGACTCAGCCCACACTTCTGTGGGGGGGGATTTTATACTGTTCTACAATAAGAAAATGGACGGAAAACCTTGATACGTAATTTCTGCCAGGGCAGGAAAAGTGGCCTTGCCACTACAAGAATGAAATTCCAGGCCTGTCGCGCAGATCAGCAAGGATAAATAATAACGTACATATACATGTATTTTATGGGCAGACTATTGACCCTAGGGTCCGTGACCAGACGTAACCATTTGGTATTCTTGCACATGACCCATTACCAATACTCGCCTGTATATTCAGCTTGAACTTTGACCTCTAATATTTGACCTCTAATATTTGACCTCTAATATTTGACCTTGTGTGTATATGAGAGTGGTGGAGGGATACATGTAATCGTCAAACTTTACCTATTTGGTACTCAGGTGCATGCTGTCACTGTCCTGGATGGTTGATAGTCAAGGTATTGTAAACATACAAATATAATTAAACCCATGAAACAGTACCTGGAATACAACCATTGCATCACAGTTGACACATCAAGGTGGCTCTCGATCTTATTTTGTTTCTGTAATAATAATAATGTGTGGACTTATATAGCGTACGTATCCACCAACTGAGTGGTGCTCAAGGCGCATATTATTACCCCTGCTCATAAGGCTTATAAATCATTCCTGAAACCATCTCAGCTCCCTGGGGGAGTATACAGCTCAATTGCTGCCATTACAGCACATATAGGGCTAATCAACCAACTCTGCCCTCACAGGTACCCATTTAACCCCTGGGTGGAGAGAAGCAATTATGGTTAAGTGTCTTGCTCAAGGACACAAGTGTCACGGCCGGGATTCGAACTCACATTCTGCTGCTAACACCAGAACTTGAGTCCGGTAAGCTAGACCGCACGGCCACGACACTCCACTGTGAGGGCAGTGAGTGCAAAGAGCAAATTATCGTCAGGCCTGTGATTTCTCAGAATTTTTTACAAATCTCCATTTGCCTCAAAATGTTCTAGAAAGAAGAGAAGTAGCCACCAAGGAAAGAAAGAAGTAGCCTATATTGTGTTCAAGCCTCTAGTTTCTTGTTTGTGGGGATGTGGAGAGTCTGTAAATGTGCCACAATTAAACATCCAGGAGGTTCAGGGGGCTTTGTCCTCTAGACCAAATGGAGACCCAGTCCTGCTACCCACAGGAGGTTCAGGGGGCTTTGTCCTCTAGACCAAATGGAGACCCAGGCCTGCTACCCACAGGAGGTTCAGGGGGCTTTGTCCTCTAGACCAAATGGAGACCCAGGCCTGATTTTTCAGGATTTGTTAGTTTTGTTAAATGTAAATCACACCCCTGTATATCTTGGTATTTGGTTCCTCACACTGCACATGGGGCTACCTACATGTACATGAAGTCACATCAAAACTTCAAAAATGATTCAGACATTCAAAACATCTACATAAAAGCACATCTCATGATAGAAGCATGTTCAGTAACATCTTCCATTTTTCTGTAGTATTTATGCTGTGTATATGTTGAACGGTACCAGCAGCGAGTCCAGGGAGGAGGGCCAAAGTCATGGTACAGCCAAGCCTTTGAGGAGTCTAGTCAGGCCCAGACTTTGCCCAGGCCTGTGTGCCAATGTAATCCCCTAGCTGAGCACAAAAGACCCTTTACTAATGAATAGATCTCATAAAGCTCTTATTGTTGACACAGACTTGACTGGCATCTCAGCTGTGTTTTGTTCACAAGTCCAGCCATTATAATGAGCTGTACTAGTCTGTGCAAGGCCATCCAGAAGTCCATGTTATGTTGATTGGCAGGTACTGTATTGTGACAGGATTAGGACTCACAAAAGACAGATTAGTTGGCCAGGTAGCCTGGGCCTGGCCCTGGCCCTGGCCCTGGCCGGGCCAGGCTTCTCAAAGGCTTGGCTGTACCATGACTTTGGCCCTCCACCCTTACACTGATGGCTCTGGAGGCGGTTCAAGGTTGTTGCTTGTTGCAGTATTGCTCCTGAGAGTCTGTGGACTGCCTCCAGGGTGTCTGATGTGGAAGCTCAGTGCTGTACTCTTTTTCTGTATTTCTAATTGATTTGTTTTGCCAGTAATTAATTTCATTTATTATATAGTACTCAAAACAATTTAGGGAACACCGGATTTTTAACATCAAATAGGTTTGAAATGTTCCATGAACTGGGATTTTCATTTGCAACCCCCTCTCTCTTTCAGTAGTCATGTCATGAAATGTGTAATCACTACATGCATCCTTTATCATCTGTTTCATTGTGCAGTTGTTTCTCATCAATTCTGTGAAACATTGTGTTTATCTGAAATAAATGATCTTGCTTTAACTGAGATTATTCCGGTGTTCCCTGAATTGTTTTGAGTAGTATTGGTTGAGTTGTTTTGTTAATTCTATAATTTTGCTTTGTATTAACCTTGAGCACCTTGTTAGTGGATACATTGGCTTTAGAAATTCCCAATATTATTATCATTGTGACATATATGAATGGGAATAAATGTTTCACGCTTGGTCTTGACTGCAGATTAACCCTCCTACTACTACAAGGGTCAAAATGTTGATATACTTGCCCAAGGTATATCTAGTGCACTTAAAAGTCAAACACTGTGAAACCTTACGTGGATGGGGGGGGGGGGGTGGGGTCACTTGCCCCCTCTTGAGGTCCCAATGATCTGCCAGCGAAAGCTGATTTATATTCATGAATGCAAAGCAAACGGTGACGTCAAAAGTTCAAATTTGCTGTGAATATTCTCATGAATTTAACAAATCTTCCAGAATTTTGCAGCATTTTTGGGGCATTGGAATCGATGAAGGCTGGCTTAGACTCACGCCAACGACATTGCTCGCTTTGTCACACCAACCCACACTGCTAGATTAAACTTACCATCAAAACCTACACGTAATTAAACATTGCAAAAAATGCTTGACCGCGATAACTATTGCGTAATCCATGCTGTTTGATTGACGGGTACGATGTCAAATTATTGTCTGTTTTGCTTTGAACATTTCACAGATACTGCATATTTCAACATGAGTGAGTTTTCATATGATTATTTTGTCTTTTACATTCGGTTGATGTTTATATATACTACTCAAAACAATTTAGGGAACACCGGAATAATCTCAGTTAAAGCAAGATCATTTATTTCAGATAAACACATTTGGTTCACAGAATTTACTGAGTTAACAAAGAATTTAGACATGTGTGTCAGATTGAACATGGCCATTGTGTCAATATTGCTGGTACATGACATTATTGCACATGGCCCAAACCTATTTGATGTTAAAAATCCGGTGTTCCCTAAATTGTTTTGAGTAGTATAAAACAGGTCTTTTGTGATACATGACATGTGGTTATTGGAACCAGACAAAATTTCCCCATACACAAACTATGGTGGCTAAGAGAAGCCTCACAAATTGGGCAAACGTTCATACCCCTGATGTGATAAAAGTCATTTAAAACACAGCACGGTAGAATTCCAAGCAATCCAGCAATTTTGGCTGCAATTGGACATCGTTTCGTATAAAAATGTCCATGCACAGGTCTATGGCGACGTGCATGGAGACCTGAAACAGGGGACTATTTTTTTTTTACCTAAGGATGACCTGGGACCATTCCTCCAGATGTAGCTGATCGTAAACTGTGTTTTTATTTTTGTCTTGTGTTTCAAGGTCTTGCTGTATAGCAAGATACATGTGTAGTATTTTCTGTTGTTACATTTCTCTGTATTTTCATGTATTTTTGTTTCTGTTTCTGTGTCTGTTTTTGTTTATAAGGGAAGGTACAACATTGGTAATTACCATATAAATTTGGTCTGGTTCTAATAACCGCGTATACATGTATCATGTATTTCACTGGTTGGCAAAAAAATAAATAAAAAATTACACAAAAAAAAGAAGAAAAAAGGCACGTCACTGCACCGATTTTGAAGCCGACCTATGACCAGAAACTGGAGACTTTTTGGCCTAAACTTAAGAGGGTTGAAATGCATGTAGTCCTATGTTTTCTAAAACCAATATTGTATGTTCCCTTGAACTTCAGAAATCTACCTGTCCACTAACCTCTTACCCCAAGTGGCTTTTATCCTTGTCAGGGGAAAATTCACATGAAGCGTGAATTTCACTGTTACCATAGCATCATAGTGGCTGGTTTTTTACATGTTTACATGTATTTCACTGGTTGCCAAAAAAAGGGAAAAAAATATGACAAAAAAAGTACATCACCGCACTGAGATTGATGTCATTACTCCGGGTCTCTGTGGTCCAGAACCAGGAACCATATAAAGCTGCTTACATAGTAGAAAATATTGCTAAGCAAATCATTCTGCTTTGTAAAGTTTAGCTGAGAATCAGCCAGAAGCAATATACATGTACATAAAACCCTAACCCCCTAGGTATTCTGGCTAAGAACCTTCCTGAATCCTCCAAAATCCATCAGTGCACTTTTGGAAACATGCCCTTATCTTCAAAATGCACCATGCATTTACTTTGATCTTTCATATTCAGCACTTATGGCCAGTACTTCTTGCCAGGTAGTAATTTTGCCCCATTTGAAGAGGTGAAAGTACCAGTTTCCAACAGTGCTGAATTTTCCCCCAAAAGTGCCCCTTGTTGGATTTTGCAGGATTTGGGGTGGTTAGGGTTAAAGGGACAGTATCGTCACGATCAGAGCAAACTTTCAACAGGGCATGGAATCGGTGTCCTAGTTTAAGATGGACACAGTGACTGGGAATTACTGGCTCATTTATGCAGCAGCAACGATAATATGACCTAATCATGTGCGGGTTTATTTTTAGTGACTGAGTTAATCTAAAACTAGCAGTCTGATTCCATGCCCTGTTGATTTTAAGTGACAATTTGGATGGTAACCTATTTTTGCTAAGCACAAATTTTCTGTGCTCAGCAGCTCTATTCTAGCCCCAGGATAGAATGCCAGTGTCATACATACATGTACCCTTAGCCCCAGGATAGAATGCCAGTGTCATACATACATGTACCCTTAGCCCCAGGATAGAATGCCAGTGTCATACATACATGTACCCTTAGCCCCAGGATAGAATGCCAGTGTCATACATACATGTACCCTTAGCCCCAGGATAGAATGCCAGTGTCATACATACATGTACCCTAATGCCAGTGTCATACATACATGTACCCTTAGCCCCAGGATAGAATGCCAGTGTCATACATACATGTACCCTTAACCCCAGGATAGAATGCCAGTGTCATACATACATGTACCCTTAGCTCCAGGATAGAATGCCAGTGTCATACATACATGTACCCTTAGCCCCAGGATAGAATGCCAGTGTCATACATACATATACCCTTAGCCCCAGGATAGAATGCCAGTGTCATACACATGTACCCTTAGCCCCAGGATAGAATGCCAGTGTCATACATACATGTACATGTACCCTTAGCCCCAGGATAGAATGCCAATGTCATACATACATGTACCCTTAGCCCCAGGATAGAATGCCAGTGTCATACATACATGTACCCTTAGCCCCAGGATAGAATGCCAGTGTCATACATACATGTACCCTTAGTCCCAGGATAGAATGCCAGTGTCATACATACATGTACCCTTAGCTCCAGGATAGAATGCCAGTGTCATACATACATGTACAGTGTACCCTTAGCCCCAGGATAGAATGCCAGTGTCATACATACATGTACCCTTAGCCCCTGGATAGAATGCCAGTGTCATACATACATGTACCATTAGCTCCAGGATAGAATGCCAGTGTCATACATACATGTACCCTTAGCCCCAGGATAGAATGCCAGTGTCATACATACATGTACCCTTAGCCCCAGGATAGAATGCCAGTGTCATACATACATGTACCCTTAGCCCCAGGATAGAATGCCAGTGTCATACATACATGTACCCTTAGCCCCAGGATAGAATGCCAGTGTCATACATACATGTACCCTTAGCCCCAGGATAGAATGCCAATGTCATACATACATGCACCCTTAGCCCCAGGATAGAATGCCAATGTCATACATACATGTACCCTTCAATTGTAATGTCGTTGTTGTGTGCCTGAAAGAAGGTCGTAAGGCTCTACAACCTTTTTCCGGGCGCATAAAGTACAACTTTTTGTCCCAGGAGAAGGTCGTAAGCAATAAAATGGCTCCTTTGAAACAAAAAATAGGGCATAACTGTTATATATTTGTTGCTAGAATTACTCCCAAGACATGTTTTTCCATTCCCATGTGGAATTTATCTGTCCTACAATGACTTATAAATGGCAGAAAAACGACCAAACTTTCCCACTGTTGTACCTTCCCTTGGTAGGGAACGACACAACATCATAAGATTTCATGAGTTGGTTGTTGAAAGAATTGCCAATGTTGTACCTTCCCTTGGTAGGGAACGACACAACCTTGTAAGCTTTCATGAGTTGGTTGTTTAAAGAATTGCCAATGTTGTACCTTCCCTTGGTAGGGAACGACAACCTTGTAAGCTTTCATGAGTTGGTTGTTTAAAGAATTGCCAATGTTGTACCTTCCCTTGGTAGGGAACGACAACCTTGTAAGCTTTCATGAGTTGGTTGTTTAAAGAATTGCCAATGTTGTACCTTCCCTTGGTAGGGAACGATACAACCTTGTAAGCTTTCATGAGTTGGTTGTTTAAAGAATTGCCAATGTTGTACCTTCCCTTGGTAGGGAACGACACAACCTTGTAAGCTTTCATGAGTTGGTTGTTTAAAGAATTGCCAGTGTTGTACCTTCCCTTGGTAGGGAACGACACAACCTTGTAAGCTTTCATGAGTTGGTTGTTTAAAGAATTGCCAATGTTGTACCTTCCCTTGGGAGGGAACGATACAACCTTGTAAGCTTTCATGAGTTGGTTGTTTAAAGAATTGCCAATGTTGTACCTTCCCTTGGTAGGGAGCGATACAACCTTGTAAGCTTTCATGAGTTGGTTGTTTAAAGAATTGCCAATGTTGTACCTTCCCTTGGTAGGGAACGATACAACCTTGTAAGCTTTCATGAGTTGGTTGTTTAAAGAATTGCCAATGTTGTACCTTCCCTTGGTAGGGAACGACAACCTTGTAAGCTTTCATGAGTTGGTTGTTTAAAGAATTGCCAATGTTGTACCTTCCCTTGGGAGGGAACGATACAACCTTGTAAGCTTTCATGAGTTGGTTGTTTAAAGAATTGCCAATGTTGTACCTTCCCTTGGTAGGGAACGACAACCTTGTAAGTTTTCATGAGTTGGTTGTTTAAAGAATTGCCAATGTTGTACCTTCCCTTGGTAGGGAACGACAACCTTGTAAGCTTTCATGAGTTGGTTGTTTAAAGAATTGCCAATGTTGTACCTTCCCTTGGTAGGGAACGACACAACCTTGTAAGCTTTCATGAGTTGGTTGTTTAAAGAATTGCCAATGTTGTACCTTCCCTTGGTAGGGAACGATACAACCTTGTAAGCTTTCATGAGTTGGTTGTTTAAAGAATTGCCAATGTTGTACCTTCCCTTGGGAGGGAACGATACAACCTTGTAAGCTTTCATGAGTTGGTTGTTTAAAGAATTGCCAATGTTGTACCTTCCCTTGGGAGGGAACGATACAACCTTGTAAGCTTTCATGAGTTGGTTGTTTAAAGAATTGCCAATGTTGTACCTTCCCTTGGTAGGGAACGACACAACGTTATAAGATTTCATGAGTTGGTTGTTGAAAGAATTGCCAATGTTGTACCTTCCCTTGGTAGGGAACGACACAACCTTGTAAGCTTTCATGAGTTGGTTGTTTAAAGAATTGCCAATGTTGTACCTTCCCTTGGTAGGGAACAACACAATGTTATAAGATTTCATGAGTTGCCTATTTAAAGGACTGCCAATGTTGTACCTTCCCTTGGTAGGGAACGACACAACGTTATAAGATTTCATGAGTTGGTTATTTAATGCACTGTAAGGGTCTCGTATCTAGTATGCATGTTTCATTTTTATCCAGTATCAATGCCCCAGTTTTTCACCAGTGAGATTGTTATTGTTCTTTTAGATGATTGTTCAGAGGGCACTGTCGGCTAAGAGTCTATCCCATGCTCAAGGTGGCTGTCTGATGGCTGGCTACGCTAAGTTTCTTCCATTGTTCCTCATGGTTCTACCAGGGATGATCAGCCGTGTTCTGTTCACTGGTATGTAATGCACCTATCAATCAACGACACGCCCTCTTGGGAAAAACTTGGACAACTGACGGTTTTACAAATATACGGGTGTGTTGCATCTCGGTCTAGTTAGCAATCAACATTCATATTTCCCCATGCAATCATTTGTTTATGATGAAAACTAAGGCCAATAGTCGGCTTCAAAATCGGTGAGGTGATGCCTTTTTTTTCTTTTTTTTTCTAATCCTTTTTTTTTTTTGCTAACCCTTTTTGTTTTTGCTAAACCTTTTTTTTGTTTTGCTAACCCTTTTTTTCTTTTTTCTAACCCTTTTTTTTGTCACCTGGGAAATACGTGATACATGATACATACGTGATACATTTCCCATATATATTTCCTAGTATGGTGGCTAAAAAAGGCCTCACAAATCGGGAAAACGTTCATACCCCTATGTGAAAAAGTTGTTTAAAACACGGCACAGCAGAAATCCAATTGATCCAGCAATTTTGGTTGCAATTGGACATTGTTTCACAGCAACAACAAAAAGAAAATTAAAAATGCCAACGCGCAGATCTGAGGGGACATGCACGGAGACTGGAGACTTTTTTTTTTTTTACCTAAGAAGTCTACATGTTTGTCATAGCTTATTGTTAAACAGACTTGTATCATGCGTGTAAGTGGCCACACAATGAATCTGATTTGTCAAGACGAATTTGATTGAAAATTTTAAAATATCCAAATGTACTTACTCCCATTGATATGCACATTACGCCTTGTCTAACACTCAAGTTACAGGCCAGTGGTTTCTCCAGATTTTTCCTGATTTCAGTTTTTTTTATATAAATCTCCCTTGCTTCAAAATGTTCTTGAAAGAAGAGAAGTAGCCACTAAGGAAAGAAAGAAGTAGCCTGTATTGTGTCCAAACCTCTAGTTTATTGTTTATGGGGATGTGGAGAGTCGGTAAATTTGTATAAAAAAAATTAAAATCCAGATTGTCTTCTTTGAAGTAGAGCCAGGTCTGCTACCCATTTTTCAGGATTTTTTACTTTTGTTTATTAAAATCACACCCCTATATCTTGGCATTTGGTTCATCACACTGAACCTGGGGGCCACCTATTCACAAAACTTCTAAAATGATCCAGACATTCAAAACATGTCTAAAATCACCATTCATGACAGAACCTTTGAAGTACATATGTGACCTGTTACAACGAAATGAGCATAAAGTCGCACTATACCATTTCTCAGTAAAGTGGGAAAAGTGAAAAATCAGAGGGGAGGTCTAATTTTTTTGTTATTATATTTGCAATTTGTAAATCTCCTTATATCGAATTCCAAATTTTCAGTTCGATCAGACAATTAAAAATCTCAATTTCAGGCCAATTTCGTTGGTAGCTTTTATCGCGTTCTAACAAACAACTTGAAACAAAGACGGAAACAAAGCCGGAAACAAAGCAGCAAATCCCCCTCTGGTGGTCTGGGGGATCGCTGTAACCCCAAGTGTTATATATCATTGGAAAGCTCTTGTTCTACTGAATCCAGAAATATCAATAACTCAATTGTTTAAATTTCCGACTTTAAGCTCATTTTGTGGTGACAGGTCACATATAACATCTTTAGTCAAATCACACTCCTGAAGATTGTGATTCGAGTTAATACCGTATTGGCCTTTTCTGTAATTTGACTAACCTGATGTAGTCTTCTCCTGACGATGACTAGAACGACAGACTTGAAGCCTTAGTGATCAATGTTCCTCTGATCAGGCCTGTGATTTCTCAGGATTTTTTTAAAATCTCCTTTTGCCTCGGAATTTTCTTGAAAGAAGAGAAGTAGCCACCAAGGAAAGAAAATGTTGTGTCCAAACCTCTAGTTTCTTGTTTGTGGTGATGTGGAGAGTTTGTAAATCCTCCACATTTTATTTTATAATCAGAGTTCTGGAAAACGTTGAGGTAACACAATATTTCAATGACGTCTATGACATCATTCTAAATCTACCGTATATTAGTCTCAAGTTTCGTGTGCTCTTAAATACTTCAGCTCTAAAATACAAATAAACAATTTATTGTGCAATTCAACAACATTATGATAACACATTTAAATTTGGATTAATATCAAATTGCATTGGCTAAGCCAGAATATTCAGAGTAGTGTTGGCAAGAGCCAACTACATGAACTTTGGGGTGGTTATAGGGTGAAAATGTTCCTATTAACCTTCCAAAATCCTCCAAAATCCTCTTTGCCAAAGTGAAGGATTTTGAAGGATTTTGAAGGATTGAGGTTACATGCTCTTTGCTGAAGTGAAGGATTTTGGAGAATTGAGGTTATTAGGCATACTTGCCTTTCCATGGTACATGTACATCCATGTTTGTTGTGATTGCAAGGTCAGTGCTTGGGTCAGTGGACACTGTTTATTGCTCCATGCATGCAGGGAGGGTCGCTGGCCACGTACATGTATCACAGATTAGAAACACATGTGTGCATACATGTCATGTGCTTGCTTTACTACTGAAGGATTTTGGAGGATTCAGGTTATGTGTAAGCACCACTGTAGATCAAGAGCTTAGTCAACAAAACACTTGTACGCCGGGCTTACAACATCTGTGACGAGGAACATCTCACCAGAGAACTTCATCACATCACCACTGCACTCCAGCGTAACGGATACAAGCGTAGCCAAGTCAAGACACAAGACCCAAGATCCCCCCCCTGACCGAAGGGCCTCCTATACCCAAAGTCAATCTAATAAGGCCATTAGTTCCATCACCCTCCCCTACATTGGCAAAACCTCCCATCTCATCCAGCGTATCCTTTCTTCACACATCAAAGTCTACCACTCGGCACCCAACAAGATCCAAAACATACTCACATCACACAAGAACAAACAAGACACCAGCTCAAGACCAGGCGTCTACAGGATCCCCTGTCAATGCGGCAAGGTGTACATCGGGGAGACTGGCAGAGACTTCACTATTAGACTCAAAGAACACAGAGCGCATGGCAGGAGAGGAGAACTTGACAAATCTTCCATCATCAAACATTCACACTCTACAGACCACATCATCCAATGGGAAGAAGCGTCGCTGATTACCAGCATCGAACACTGGCACCCCCGGTGCGTAAGAGAAGCCATAGAGATCCTGCGACATGATACTGTACCACAAGACATCAGCATGTTCATCAGTGACATCTGGCGTCCAAACCTACTCAAGACAAACAAGACAAGCCAAGACACAAGTCCCTCCCCGCTCCAGCACCCAAGCCAGTCTGACACACCTGAGTGAGCAGTCACACCTCCCCCCCCCCCCACGCACAGGATCTACCACTCTACACACGCCCAGTTTCCCGCCTTCACAGCCCAACGCATCCAACGCATACAGCTCACTGCACTCTCCTACATAAATGTACTTTAAGCACAGGCCCAGTTGGAATCCAGCATTCTCCTGACGACAGACAGAGCATACTGTCCGAAACGTTGAGTCAACCGGTTCCTTCGGAACCACACACATACTCAAAAGAGAGATTTACTCATCACATGGTGTCACCGCAAACCTTTCAGTTTGAAAAACCAGCTGAACTCGTTTTGAGAAATCAAGCTTGACAAAGTTTATGTGAGTGAAGTTTGATTGTAAAATAATGGTTATTGGCCTTATGTTTTGAACTTTCGAAGCAATGAGTCAGACGGAGGAATAAAACTAAACAGAAAGATAGACTAACAAGCAAAACAAATATAAAATAAATGTAAATATGTCTGTGGAGAAAGAAACGGGAGAAAAAATGAAAAAATTGTCATTTCCTTCTTGTATTGTTGAGACCATGGGGGTGAATGGTGTGGACATGCCTGATCCACATCTTTTCTCTGCTGAGACGGACCAATTCGCTGCGGTTAGCAAGCGCCCTGCAAGATCATGTCAGAAATGGAATGATAGGGCCAAAGCCAACATGCGTGGAGCTCGAATAATGTTTTGTCTGTTGTCTTAAAAATCCGTTCAGGGTGCTTTGTTCTCTAGCCCAAAGGTGGACGCAGGCCCGCTATCCATTTTTCAGGATTTTATACTTTTGTCAAATCACACCCCTGTCTGATATTTTGCCGTCTTTATTTGTCTTGATCTAGATGAAATTGCTTGTGCATCAGAGGAGACCTGTATGGCTGCCTGTGGGAGTGCAACTGGATGCTCCAATATTGCTTACCCCAAGTTGGTGATGGGTGTTATGCCTGTAGGTAATGAACTGTCTTTTTTCAAGTTGAAGACGGTGGTAAAATGATGATAAGAATCAAGAGATATGTACAGAAACCAACCAATGTCTGTAAATGCATCCGTACTTAATAAGAATCAAGAGATATGTATAGAAACCAACCGATGTCTGTAAATGCATCCGTACTTGATAAGAATCACGAGATATGTACAGAAACCAACCGATGTCTGTAAATGCATCCGTACTTTATAAGAATCACGAGATATGTACAGAAACCAACCGATGTCTGTAAATGCATCCGTACTTTATAAGACTCACGAGATATGTACAGAAACCAACCGATGTATGTAAATGCATCCGTACTTTATAAGAATCAAGAGATATGTACAGAAATCAACCGATGTCTGTAAATGCATCCGTACTTTATAAGAATCAAGAGATATGTAGAGAAACCAACCGATGTCTGTAAATGCATCCGTACTTGATAAGAATCACGAGATATGTACAGAAACCAACCGATGTCTGTAAATGCATCCGTACTTGATAAGAATCAAGAGATATGTACAGAAACCAACCAATGTCTGTAAATGCATTCCGTACTTTATAAGAATCAAGAGATATGTACAGAAACCAACCGATGTATGTAAATGCATCCCGTACTTTATAAGAATCAAGAGATATGTATAGAAACCAACCGATGTCTGTAAATGCATCCATACTTGATAAGAATCACGAGATATGTACAGAAACCAACCAATGTCTGTAAATGCATCCATACTTAATAAGAATCAAGAGATATGTACAGAAACCAACCGATGTCTGTAAATGCATCCATACTTGATAAGAATCAAGAGATATGTATAGAAACCAACCAATTTCTGTAAATGCATCCATACATTATAAGAATCAAGAGAGATGTACAGAAACCAACCAATGTTTGTAAATGCTGACATACTGGTTTTAAAGGTGAATGTTCCGTTCAGATACTGATGTTTCCATAACTTACCCACTTTGTATATCCTCCACCCCTAGGTCTTCGTGGAGTCATGCTTGCCGTTATGCTTGCAGCTCTAATGAGTGACCTGACTTCTATTTTCAACAGCACTAGTACGCTGTTTACCATCGACGTCTGGAAGTATTTTCGCATAACAATTAACAAGAAAACACCCAGTGTGCGGGAGCTTATGATTGTCGGCAGGTAACAAGTAGACATTTTTAATTCTTTAAAGCCGGGCGATCTTTCTTTAAAGGGGCAGTGTCGTCACGATCAGAGCGGTCTTTCAACAGGGCATGGAATCGGTGAGATGAACACTGACAAAATTACTGGCTCATTCATGCAGCATCAACGGTAATATGACCTTATCATGTGGGGTATTATGGCAGTCACTCAGTTAATCCAAAAATACTCCGATTCCATGCCCTGTTGATTGTGACGATACTGCCCCTTTAAGGTGCTATCATAGTACCAAAAAAAGTTTGAAATATTTTCCAAAATGAGTCATCCGAAAACAGAAATTCCACAGTTCAACAAATATGAACAATCTGCATTAATTTTTAGTGTACATGTACATGTATACTGGCTTTAAACTATCCCGTTTGTAACTCAAGCATTGTTAGTAGTCTTGTTGAGACCTTGTGCATCAGTTTGTGGAACAAAACATCACGAATGGGCCAAATCCATTGTTCTTGGAGTACTATGCCGTGGACTAGGTTAGTACACGAGTGACACACTTCATGTAGGTAACAGACTTCTGGTACCTATGCCATGGACTAGGTTAGTACACGAGCGGCACACTTCATGTAGGTAACAGACTTCTGGTACCTATGCCATGGACTAGGTTAGTACACGAGTGGCACACTTCATGTAGGTAACAGACTTATGGTACCTATGCCATGGACTAGGTTAGTACACGAGCGGCACACTTCATGTAGGTAACAGACTTCTGGTACTGTGCCGTGGACTAGGTTAGTACACGAGCGGCACACTTCATGTAGGTAACAGACTTCTGGTACTGTGCCGTGGACTAGGTTAGTACACGAGCGGCACACTTCATGTAGGTAACAGACTTCTGGTACTGTGCCGTGGACTAGGTTAGTACACGAGCGGCACACTTCATGTAGGTAACAGACTTCTGGTACCTATGCCATGGACTAGGTTAGTACACGAGTGACACGCTTCATGTAGGTAACAGACTTCTGGTACTGTGCCGTGGACTAGGTTAGTACACGAGTGACACACTTCATGTAGGTAACAGACTTCTGGTACTGTGCCGTGGACTAGGTTAGTACACGAGTGGCACACTTCATGTAGGTAACAGACTTCTGGTACTGTGCCGTGGACTAGGTTAGTACACGAGTGGCACACTTCATGTAGGTAACAGACTTCTGGTACTGTGCCGTGGACTAGGTTAGTACACGAGTGGCACACTCAATGTAGGTAATAGACTTCTGGTACTGTGCCGTGGACTAGGTTAGTACACGAGTGGCGCACTTCATGTAGGTAACAGACTTCTGGTACTGTGCCGTGGACTAGGTTAGTACACGAGCGGCACACTTCATGTAGGTAACAGACTTCTGGTACCTATGCCATGGACTAGGTTAGTACACGAGTGACACGCTTCATGTAGGTAACAGACTTCTGGTACTGTGCCGTGGACTAGGTTAGTACACGAGTGACACGCTTCATGTAGGTAATAGACTTCTGGTACTGTGCCGTGGACTAGGTTAGTACACGAGTGGCACACTTCATGTAGGTAATAGACTTCTGGTACTGTGCCGTGGACTAGGTTAGTACACGAGTGACACGCTTCATGTAGGTAATAGACTTCTGGTGATATGCCGTGGACTAGGTTAGTACACGAGCGGCACACTTCATGTAGGTAAGAGACTTCTGGTGCTATGCCGTGGACTAGGTTAGTACACGAGTGGCACACTTCATGTAGGTAAGAGACTTCTGGTACTATGCCGTGGACTAGGTTAGTACACGAGTGACACGCTTCATGTAGGTAATAGACTTCTGGTGATATGCCTTGGACTAGGTTAGTACACGAGTGGCACACTTCATGTAGGTAATAGACTTCTGGTGATATGCCTTGGACTAGGTTAGTACACGAGTGACACGCTTCATGTAGGTAATAGACTTCTGGTACTGTGCCGTGGACTAGGTTAGTACACGAGTGGCACACTTCATGTAGGTAATAGACTTCTGGTACTGTGCCGTGGACTAGGTTAGTACACGAGTGGCACACTTCATGTAGGTAATAGACTTCTGGTACTGTGCCGTGGACTAGGTTAGTACACCAGTGGCACACTTCATGTAGGTAATAGACTTCTGGTACTGTGCCGTGGACTAGGTTAGTACACGAGTGGCACACTTCATGTAGGTAATAGACTTCTGGTACTGTGCCGTGGACTAGGTTAGTACACGAGTGACACGCTTCATGTAGGTAATAGACTTCTGGTGATATGCCGTGGACTAGGTTAGTACACGAGTGACACGCTTCATGTAGGTAATAGACTTCTGGTGATATGCCTTGGACTAGGTTAGTACACGAGTGGCACACTTCATGTAGGTAATAGACTTCTGGTGATATGCCGTGGACTAGGTTAGTACACGAGTGCCACACTTCATGTAGGTAACAGACTTCTGGTACTGTGCCGTGGACTAGGTTAGTACACGAGTGACACGCTTCATGTAGGTAATAGACTTCTGGTGATATGCCGTGGACTAGGTTAGTACACGAGTGGCACACTCCATGTAGGTAATAGACTTCTGGTACTGTGCCGTGGACTAGGTTAGTACACGAGTGGCACACTCCATGTAGGTAATAGACTTCTGGTGATATGCCGTGGACTAGGTTAGTACACGAGTGACACGCTTCATGTAGGTAATAGACTTCTGGTGATATGCCGTGGACTAGGTTAGTACACGAGTGGCACACTTCATGTAGGTAATAGACTTCTGGTGCTATGCCGTGGACTAGGTTAGTACACGAGTGACACGCTTCATGTAGGTAATAGACTTCTGGTGATATGCCGTGGACTAGGTTAGTACACGAGTGACACACTTCATGTAGGTAATAGACTTCTGGTGATATGCCGTGGACTAGGTTAGTACACGAGTTGCGCACATGTAGGTAATAGACTTCTCACTATGAACAACTTCACCCTGAAAATCCGTTTTGCCGTGAAATAACAGTTCATTGTAATTTCACGGCAATTTAATGGTATCTCTTCCTCTCAGATATTGGCAATAATGTTCATGGTGATTTCACAGCAAATTCACAGCACTCTCGAGAATTACTGAGCTGCCCCAAAACTGCCACAAGAAGTTTATGGCGTTTTCACAGTGAAGGAATCCCAAGAGTATTTCATGCTGTTTTCACGGTGTTGTGTCATCGTGAAATTGCTGTGAACTATTTATTTCATGGTAAAAACTGATTTTCAGGGTTAAGTTATTCATAGTGTCTGGTACTATGCCGTGGACTAGCTTAGTACACGAGTGGCACGTCGTGGACTAGGTTAGTACACGAGCGGCACACTTCATGTAGGTAGCAGACTTCTGGTGCTGTGCCGTGGATTAGGTTAGTACACGAGCGGCACACTTCATGTAGGTAATAGACATCTGGTGCTGTGCCGTGGACTAGGTTAGTACACGAGTGGCACACTTCATGTAGGTAACGGACTTCTGGTGCTGTGCCGTGGACTAGGTTAGTACACGAGTGGCACACTTCATGTAGATAAGACTTCTGATAGCACTTTATATATTATGTTTGAACCAAATTTTTTGGGTCTACCATTGTTTTGAAATATCACTTGCTCCAGGCTTGTCATCATGACAGTACAGGCTTGTCATCAAGAATATATTTTGTCTCAGTGACTTGTATCATGAGATTACAGGCTGTTCGTCGTCATCATGATCACCATGATCACTATAATCATAATCATAATCACTTAATCAGTATCTCGGGATATAGTGTCAGATTACTTTTCATATATCCTGACGTTACAGGCTGGTTATCATCACCATGATCACTATGATCACTCTGATCATAATCACTTAATCATTATCTAGGGATGTTACTTTTCATATATCCGGACATTGCAGGCTGGTTGTCATCATGGTCATCATGGTCATCATGGTCATCATGATCACCATGATCACCATGATCACAATCACTTAATCAGTATCTCGGGATAAAACGACCGATTACTTTTCTTATATCCTGACGTTACAGGTTGGTTGTTGTCGTCATGATCATCATCAGCATCTTGTGGATACCAGTCGTCCAAGCAATGCAAGGAGGACAACTCTTCATCTACATCCAAGAGATCTCCGCCTTCCTGGCTCCACCCATTGCTGCTGTCTACCTGTTGGCTATCCTCTGGCCAAGAGGAAATGAGAAGGTGATTACAGGAACGGTTTGGGGATACCGATTATTGGGCAATTATTATACTATAAAATAGTGATCAGGCCTGTGATTTTTAAGGATTTTTCCTGATTTCAGGATTTTTTACAAATCTCCCTTTGCCTAAACATTTTCTTGAAAGAAGAGAAGTAGCCACCAAGGAAAGAAAGAAGTAGATTGTATTGTGTCCAAACCTCTAGTTTCTTGTTTGTGGGGATGTGGAGAGTCTGTAAATCCTCCAAAATTAAAGGTTCAGGGGGCTTTGTCCTCTAGACCAAAGGGAGACCCAGACCCGCTACCCATTTTTCAGGATTTTTTGCTTTCGTCAAATCACACCCAGGGTCTCATTTAGCTACCCGTCCATCTGTCTCCCAAGACAGGTAAAAATCAGTTTGGACAGGTTGGGATTATTTAGACCCTACCTGTCCAGGACAGTCCAGTGTCCATTGTCTAGTCTGTCCTATTAACATGTTTATGTAAGCCTACCTGTCCAGGACAGTCCAGTGTGCCATTATCTAGTCTGTCCTATTAACATGTTCACGTAAGCCTACCTGTCCAGGACAGTCCATTGTTCCATTATCTAGTCTTGTCCTATTAACATGTTCACGTAAGCCTACCTGTCCAGGACAGTCCAGTGTCCATTATCTAGTCTGTCCTATTAACATGTTTATGTAAGCCTACCTGTCCAGGACAGTCCAGTGTCCATTATCTAGCCTGTCCTATTAACATGTTTATGTAAGCCTACCTGTCCAGGACAGTCCAGTGTCCATGATCTAGTCTGTCCTATTGACATGTTCATGTAAGCCTACCTGTCCAGGACAGTCCAGTGTCCATGATCTAGTCTGTCCTATTAACATGTTCATGTAAGCCTGTTCTTAAGAGTCTAATTGAAGCCAAACCTATTTGTGGCAAGTCCTTAACAATTTTGAAGCTAGAAAAGCCTCAGAATGCACCACGGAGAATCTAATCCAAATTTTTCCAGGGTCCTAAAACGGGACCCCAATATCTCCCACATTGTAATGGCTTGCACGCTCACAATTGGGTGCTTCACGCTTAAAATTTTCACCAGCTAGTTTAAAGGGACAGTATCGTCAGGATCAACAGGGCATGGAATCGGAGTGCTGTTTTAGATTAACTCAGTGACAGAAAATAATTCCCCCACATGATAATGTTATATTACCGTTGCTGCTGTATAAATGGGTCAGTATTTTTCAGTTACTGCGTTCATCTTAACCAGTTCGCACCGGGAATAAAAACGTTTTTCCGAACCCCGTGGCGGGATTATTTTTACCGCACAAACACGACCAATGGTGCTCACCAGAGCGTGACCGGGGAGACCGCGTCTTCCACCGTATGCTTATGGCTCGTTGCCACGTCGACCGGGAATCTATACAAATATTCCCGAGAATCCTGTGGCGTGTTTAGACGCTCTCCGATCCGCTGTCCCAAAAAAAATTGCGTGTATACACGGCCTCCGACGCGAACTGGTTAAACTAGGACACCGATTCCATGCCCTGTCGAAAGTCTGCTCTGATTGTGATGATACAGCCTCCTTTATTTGGACAGGCAGTTTCAAAACCTTGTTCATTTTGCACAGGCAGTTTTCAAATCCTAAATCGAACCCTGCGAACAGCAAACCTTTTGAAATGCAAGATGTTTGACATTAACAATGCCATTTCTCTCTAAGACAAAACACTCCAAATGTAATGATTCCTTGGGATCATACTTGTATCAACTTAATACCAAGTAAGTCATGTCAAACTGTGGTCATTTATGTCTTTAATGTTAACCACTAATTAATAGCTTTGCATGGTGAACAGGATAAGTAAAGACTGTTTGCGGTGACCATGTGGAGTTCTCTATTGAGTAGTAATTAGTTCTGAAAAGAACTGGTGGTTACAACGCGATGTTTCGATCAGTATGCTCTGATTGAAATGTCGACTTGTAACTACCATATAAATATTGTGGAACCCGCTGCTATATAGGATTTTAGCCAGCCAATCGTCATCGGGCAAGCTTGGTGGACGAGAGGTTAAGACGTCTGCACTAGTAAGCAGGAGGTCATGGGTTCGAATCCCACCTGAGTATCCTCGGAAAGCACTGCTGTACATTAATTAGTACTCATTGAGAATTTCACATGGTGTCACTGCAAACAGTCTTTACTTTAATATTTGTGACTGGATCTGGCAAAACCCTAAACTTGGACCCAATTTTCAAAAGTGAGATTTTGGTATAGTTTGATTCTCTAGATTTTCCTCTTTGATTTGATACCAGATTTGTAGAAATCAGAAGAAAAAAAAATTCTGAAATTGTTTTTCTTCTGATTTCTACATTCTAGATTCTAGAGAATCAAACTATACCAAAACCTCACTTTTGAAAATTGGGTCCAAGTTTAGGGTTTTGCCAGAGCCAGTCACATTTACTTAATGTTAACTAATGTTGTATCAATCTTCCCTTTTAATCTTTTGATTTCAGGGATGTTTCAGCGGTCTTGTGGTCGGATTCATCATTGGTATTACCCGTATGATCTTAGACTTTACCCATCGAGCTCCACCCTGCTGGGGTGAGGACACAAGACCAGCCATTACAGCACGAGTACACTACATGTACTTTGCCATGATCTTGTTTTGGATCACGGTCATCGTTGATGTAGTAGTCAGTCTCTTGACTAAACCAGTTCCAGACGAAAGGGTAACTATCATGTCTATAGACCTGTTTTCTCCCATTACTGTGTGGATAGGCCAAAAACAAAAGTCTCCAGTTTCTGGTCATCGGTTGGCTTCAAAAGCGATGCGGTGATGCTTTTTTTTTTTTTTTTTTAATAATCTTTTTCTTTTTTACATTTTACATTGTATACGTGGGGACCAAATTTCCCACATACAAAGTATGGTGGCTAAGATAGGCCTCACAAATCGGGCAAATGTTCATACCCCTATGTGAAAAAGTCATTTTAAACACAGCACGGCAGAATTCCAATCAATCCTGCAATTTTGGCTGCAATTGGACATCGTTTCATAGCAACAAAAAAAGAAAATTAAAAATGCCGACGCACAGCTCTGAGGCGATATTTGCGGAGATCAGAAACTGGTGACTTTATTTTTTGCCTAAAGCGATAATTAAGATAAACACATGGTGTTATTTACCGCAAATATACTTTTTACAAAAATATATTTCTAGTGCAATATTAACCCTAACCACCTGAGCATTTTGGCTAGAAACCATCCCAAATCTACCATATTTCAGGATTTGTTACTTTGGTCAAAATCACACTCCTGCTATGGTGTTATCTAAAAGCCTTGTTTCCTTGTTCACTTGATTTTTATATTTGGAAAAGATTACAATAACTGGATAACAATTCCCTTTAATATCATAACAGTAATGAGTCGGCCATGAATTAAATAAATAACAATAACATCTGGTAAAACCTGTAGCTTTGCACGGTGAAGAGGATAAGTAAGACTAATTGCGGTGACACCATGTGAAATTCTCTATTGAGTAGTATGTGGAGTGCTATGGTCGAGTGGTTTTAGTGCATCGGATTTGTGTTCTGATGGCTGAGTCATCAGAATGTGGGTTCGAATCCCAACCGCGACCATGGTGCTTGTGTCCTTGAGCAAGACACTTTACCATAATTGCTTCTCTCCACCCAGGGGTAAATGGGTACCTGTGAGGGCAGAGTTGGTTATTGTGCTTGATTAGCTCTATATGCGCTGTAATGGCAGCAATTGAGCTGTATACTCCTCGGGGAGCTGAGATGGTTTCAGGAATGATTTATGAGCCTGATGAGCAGGGGTAATAATATAATGCGCCTTGAGCACCAGTTTGGTGGATACATGCGCTATATAAGTCCACATTATTATTATTATTATTATTAGTAATTAGTTCTGAAAAGAACTGGAGGTTACAACTCGACGTTTCGATCAGTATGCTTGATCAGTATGCTCTGTTTCTCCTGAACTAATTACAACTCAATTGAGAATTTCACATGGTGTCACCGCAATTAGTCTTACCGTAATTTCCGGAATATAAGCCGCGGCTTATACGTTGATTTTGACACGGTAAAAGTTGCCTGCGGCTTATCCGGTGCGCTTATCGAGGTATGAATCTTGAAGAACAAAACACAATGCAAAAATCGTTGGTAAACAGACAGAAACAGAAACCTAAAAACCTTTATTGTTCGTAGCGAAAATGGTCTGGTCATTGTCAGTTTTCGTGAGCGGACCTCGATACACACAGATTTATTCAAAACTTCTGAAAAAACCGTTTAACGCTTAGCGCCAGCGACATCAGAATCCACTCGAGATCGTAGCCATGCGTGTACCAGAGAGCCAATGGGAAAATTTGTTATATCGTAGTCTATGGAAGGAGCCAATAGGAAAATTCGTTACGCGTGGCAGGCGATGAGTCATCGTTTCGTTGGTTGCCGTTGTAGTGATTACATGTACGTTGTGCAGAAAGCAGGCAACCAGCGGGACTCGTCGACATTCGAATGCGATATGCCGTAAATAGTGATACGGGAACGGAACAGCAAAATAAAAATGGTGCAGAAATTTCGAGATAAATACTCAGAAAGCTACCCAGTTATTGCTGCCACCAAACTTGGGGAACTTCACACGCATTTTGTAAAATATGCAGCATGGATGTCTGCATTAGCCATGGTGGCCTTAACGATGTCAAGAAACACGTGGAGTCGAAGAAATATCGATCCCACAAGCAGTGCCGTTGATTCCTGTACATGCACATGTATTTCGGACATGCGTAAAATGTGCCAAACTTTACTATTAGTATTACGAATTTTCACTTGTCAAGGTTGGCAGGTATGCTATTGTGTCTCTTTCAATACATTTTGACTCGAACGCAACACAATGACCCCCTTTATGACCCCCCTTGTGGCACCGACAGTGAGTGGCGTCGGGGCCTCCGTGTGTGCGGCTTATATGCGGTGCGGCTTATATGTTGACGCATGAATCTTGTTTTGGTGATTTTGGGGTAGTGCGGCTTATACACCGCGCGGCTTATATTCCGGAAATTACGGTACTTAACAATAACATCAAACACACAGTTAACATTTTTCACTATTTTTCTAATTTGCTTTAAAAATATTTCTCAAAATAATCATGAGAAGCATGAATTTACAATAACTATGTCCACAAATATATTTTAAAGGGGCACCACAGTAAAGACTAGGGCAATAGGTTGTGGTCTCTGTGAAATTCCCGGCCTGTCGAATCATGTGTTTTTGTAGGGTGCCATGGTCTAGCGGTTAAGTGCATTGGACTTGTGTTCTGATGGCTGTGTCTGCAGAATGTGGGTTCAAATCCTGGCTGCGACCATGGCGCTTGTGTCCTTGAGCAAGGCACTTTACTGTAATTGCTTCTCATCACCTGGGAGTATAAATGGGTACCTGTGAGGGTAGAGATGGTTATTGTGTTCGAATCCTGGCTGCGACCATGGCGCTTGTGTCCTTGAGCAAGGCACTTTACTGTAATTGCTTCTCATCACCTGGGAGTATAAATGGGTACCTGTGAGGGTAGAGATGGTTATTGTGTTCGAATCCTGCCCGCGACCTTGGTACTTGTGTCCTTGAGCAAGGCACTTTACTGTAATTGCTTCTCATCACCTGGGAGTATAAATGGGTACCTGTGAGGGTAGAGATGGTTATTGTGTTCGAATCCTGCCTGCGACATTGGTACTTGTGTCCTTGAGCAAGGCACTTTACTGTAATTGCTTCTCATCACCTGGGAGTATAAATGGGTACCTGTGAGGGTAGAGATGGTTATTGTGTTCGAATCCTGGCCGCGACCGTGGTGCTTGTGTCCCTGAGCAAGACACTTTACTGTAATTGCTTCTCTTCACCCAGGAGTATAAATGGGTACCTGTGAGGGTAGAGATGGTTATTGTGTTTGATTAGAGCCCTGTAGCGCCAAAAGGTTGCACATAATGGGCTGTATACTCCCCAGGGAGCTGAGAAAGATTACAGGAATGATATTGGTCCAGTGACCAGGGGGAAATAATGTAAAGCGCATTGGGACATTATGTGAAATGCGCTATATAAGAATGGAATATTATTATTATTTGTTTGTTTTATGATTGATTCGTACCACATAGTGGAGTCATTTCAATCAAGACTCGTAGCAATAATTGTGTTCATAAATATATTTTAAAGAGGCATCACGGTGAAGACTAGTGCAACAGGTTGTGGCCTCTGTGATCATGTGTGTTTGTTTGATTTATGATAGTTAATTCGTACCACTTGGTGGAGCCGTTTTAATCAAGCCTCCCGTAGCGATGACTTTGAGGATGATAAAGAGGAGGTGGATTTAAAGGATGATGTCACGATTGTCTCTCCAGGAGAAGGTAATATTAACCAGGCCTGTGATTTCTCAGGATCTTTCCTGATTTTAGGATTTTTTACAAATCTCCCTTTGCCGCAAAATGTTCTTGAAAGAAGAGAAGTAGCCACCAAGGAAAGAAAGAAGTAGCCTGTATTTTGTCCAAACCTCTTGTTTCTTGTTTGTGGGGATGTGGAGAGTCTGTAAATCCTCCAAAATTAAACATCCAGGCGATTCAGGGGACTTTGTCTTCTAGACCAAAGGGAGACCCAGGCCAGCTACCCATTTTTCAGGATTTTTTACTTTTGTCATATTACATCCCTGTGTAACGAGATGAGTTATCATCGGTTTGCAGTCCTATTCGCTACATACACAACCTGTTCTTTGGGTGCCCAGGTCAACAGTCTGGAACCAATATTACAGACTGTATCTAAAATTTGTCAAATATACAAACAAAATTAGGCAGTAAATATTGGGTTTGGTAATTTTTGATACATTCAAATGTGACTGGCTCTGGCAAAGCCCTATTAGGGTTAGGACAATGTCCCTAAACTTGGACCCAATTTTCAAAAGTGAGATTTTGGTATAGTTTGGAGAAAAAATAAATTCTGATTTCTACAAATCTGGTATCAAATGAAAGAGGAAAATCTAGAGAATCAAACTATACCAAAATCTCACTTTTGAAAATTGGGTCCAAGTTGAGGGTTTTGCCAGAGCCACTCACAAATGGTAGTGGAAGTATCTAAGTGAATTCTGTTGTGAGTAAAGGCACCTAATATTTCCCTTAATATTAAGTGCCTTATAAATGCATGTATTGATTTTGTTTTAAAAATGTAAAAAAATTGTAATTTTTGTTGAATAAAGCCAAATAGAAATGGGCAAATTCACGTTTTGGGGACACACGAAACACTTCCAAAGTACATGAGTCAGGCACATGATGCGAAACAATCTTCATCACTCTGATTGCTTCAAATCCGCATCGCGCATTGCAAAAAAATAGCTGGTGCTGCTCTGATTTTGATAAGCGTGATTACGTTTTGTCTAAACTGTCTTGGGCAGTTATGAGTAGTGTTTAAGGATATATTGCAAAGGAGCTAAATTTCCCCCGAGTGGTTCCCAAACTTTTGCTGTCTGTAAATCTTACTATTAGTTCTAATACGAACCAATGGCAAGACCTTAGAGATACAATAACTACAGCTATAGACTAATCCGTCGACCAGTTCACTGGGCACTGCCATAACTGTGGTGATACCTACATTCTGCGTAGGGCGTTTGTTTTCTATGTAGACCAGTGCTTCTTTGACCAATCTGTGCACTCTATTTGACGAAACGCTAGCGTACCGAGTATTTAAGAATGCGTGTGACGCGCGTGCAGAGTGTGGTACAACCGCAGTAATGGTGGAAAAACAGTGGTCACCGGATTACTCTATACAAGCTATAGTGTTGTATGCACTTTTGTGAAATCGTTGATTTCATTACCAGATAGATAAATATATGTCAATATTAATAATGGATCTCTGCCGTGTGCCGTTATTTCTGTAGAGCAACCAGATGCTCATCACACTAGGTCTATCGTGCGACGTGGCTATGACTGGTTCTGCGGCTATGACGATACGTTCGCCGGCAAGGCTAAGGCACGCCAGCACCAGGCACACTTGAAGGAAGTAACATCCCTGAAGCAAGATCCGAGAGCCAAGATCTTCCTGAATGCCAACTTGGTTTTCATCCTTCTCATTGCTGTGACGTTGTACACCATTTTCACAATTCCTGATTTAATTTAGAGGTAATAATCTTAAACTCTGCTAAAAATTTCAGTTAGTAGAGCACATTTGAATTTTGAATTTATTTTATTTTATTTTATTCGACCCTGTTACTGGTTTTAAGCACCTTTGCACTATTGGTAATCTCATATAACTTACTCGATGTCAAGTTTACCCTCCTACTATAGCTGCACTTTAGTTGGAAGTACATGTATCTATAGAGGTCAAAATCAGTCAACTGCCAGTTTTGACTGTTGACCCAAATGTGCACACAGGGGCATTTTTGACTATTTTTACTATCATTTTGACTGACCACCCTGAACAATACAAGACAATGCTTTTACCAGACAAAAGCAGTCCACTCATTTTAACCTGTAAATGCCCTTACTACACGTAAGGTTTGACAGTGTTTGACTTTTAAGTGCACTAGATATACCTTGGCAAGTATATCAACATTTTGACTGATTTTGACCCTTGTAGTAGTAAGAGGGTTAATAATGGAATCAAAGATTCCTTGAAATATTTCTGTCTGAGGTGCTATAATTTTAAAAATTAATCAAATTAATTTGTAAAATGATTTTTTTTTTGTCCTCCAGAGAAGTAAATTCCATGTTGGAATGAAGACACTATTTTCCCGTTAACAATTCAATGAAATAAGGTGTAAAACCTTAACAGGTTGGTTTCTGTACATATGACATAAAACACAATAAAGGGGGCCACTTTGCATCCGTCATGTTAGCAGTTTTTCCAATGGTTGGTATTTATTTTTAACTACCTGAAACCGACCAAAAAATGTTTCAACATGTGAATGGACATGCAGGCTTATACTAGAACAAATTTGAGTTGATTTATTTTTTTATTTTTTTATTTTTTTATTTTTTAATATTTTTTTTACCCTCAAATTTCCATAAAAATTGGACGGAAAAAGTTACCTCACTTTTCCGTCCATTTGTTGATGGAAATTTTAGGGTAATTAAAAAAATAATAGTAATAATCAACTCAAATTATCTTTAGGATAAGCATGCATGTCTATTCAAATGTTGAAATTCTTTTTTGGGTGGTTTCAGCTATTAACCCTAACTCCCTAGACAACAAAGGCAGTTGGAGGATTTTGAAGGATTTTTATTGTTCATTAACAATGCTTAGGGAGTTAGGGTTAAAAAAAAATTACAACCATTAGAAAAACTGCTAACGTGACGGTAGGAAAGTGGCCCCCTTTATTGTGTTTTATGTCGTATACATGTAAATTGTATCTCTTGATTCTTATAAAGTATGGATGCATTCACAGACATTTTACAGAAGATTTTAAATTTTTGGTTTTGTCTTCTTCATTAATTTTTTTCTTCACTTATTTTTTCTTCACACATTTTCATTTCTAATACGGGAATAACTGGCATGATATTCTTCCTACTTTTGTAGGAAATCCTACCTTTTCATTTTGAAAATCCTGCCATGAAACTGGGTTCCGACTAACTTCAGACCATGGAAAATTTCCTTGTGTATCATTTTATTGTAAATACCGAGATCAAAAAACAGTTTCCTTGCTATACATGGCTATAGAGGTAAACCGCTATAGGCTAGTATGTGCATGATGATAATGGCAAACAATTTTCCTACCTTTTCATTTTCTCACAATATTATCCATGGAATAAAAGCTTGACGCCATAGTCTTTACTGCAGGGTAAAGGATGTTGTGGTGACAAGGGGTGAAAGGACCGAACCGAAGGCCATGACTCCAGAGGTCTTTATCCTGTGGTAAAGTTTTATGATATAGTTCTTGAAAACTAGAGGGTTGCAAATGTCAATGTTGTACCTTCCAAAATGCTTCGTTTTACTTCAAATTAAACAAAGCACAAGGGGTAAGCCTTGCAATTTACTCCAAATAAGACAAGAAACTGACGTTTACCGATCCTTTAACTAATGGGTTTATGAGTGCAGACTTAAAAATGTTGTTTTGTACAAACGAAGTAATATGATTGATAGTTCCTTTTTTTTTTACCCTGAAATAATTATTTTTCCATCATTTTGAGAAGGGGAAAAAATAAGTATTTTGGATCTGAATGTGGTCTCATCAGGTCTCATCCTGTGCCATAAAGGACTTTGAATAATTGTTGAAATAAAACATGACATGATTCTGTATTTTTACCACTGATCTGTCAGATTTTGGTTGATAGCTATTTTTGCATGATATGATGTTATCATAAGTAATAAACAGACTTATAGCTGAGTACTTATCATGAATACATGTACAGAGTAATGTACATGAGTACTCCAACTCTATAGTTGTAATTGAGTATTTATAGTTGTAAGTTGAGTATGAGTGTACGAGTACTCCAACTCAATAGATGTAATGTAGTCAAGAACTTTTTCATGAGTACAAGTATAGAAAATTGTATACAAGTATTAGGCCCAAAAAAAAAGTCTCGTTTCTGGTCTCCACGCGTCGGCATTTTGAATTTTCTTGAAGAACAAATTTTGAATTTCTTTTAACATTTGTTTCAGGATACAAGCGAAATCATTCACCACACACATATCTCCCTGCTCCCACACAGATTGAAGCAGTTGATTTTAGTATGTAAATTGGCAATAAATTAGTGCACACTATGGACATTTTGACATGACATTTCCTAAGGCCCAAAAAAGTCCCTGGTTTGTGGTCTCTGTGTGCATCGCCTCAGACCTGCGCGTCAGCAGTTATAATTTTCTTTTTATGTGCTATAAAACGAAGTCCAATTGCAGCCAAAATTGCTGGATCCATTGGAATTCTGCCGTGTTGTTTTAAACGGCTTTTTCACATAGGGGTATGAACGCTTGCCCAATTTGTGAGGCCTCTCTTAGCCACTATACTTTGCATTAGGGAAATTTGGTCGCCATGTATACGTACATCACGTATTTCCCTGTTGGCAAAAAAAAAAAAAAAGCATGTCACCACACCGATTTTGAAGCCGACCGATGACCGGAAACTGGACTTTTTTATTTGACCGGAGTAATACAACTCTTAGAATATACTATGTCAGTTAAATAATATGTAGCATTTGAGATACATGTAGGTGAATAGAGAAGCGATAACTATATTATTTGTAATGTTGGGTTTTTTGGTAAATTCGTTAACAATTCTCTGCAATAATTTCTTTTCTGATAATATTATTCTTATCTTGTATAAATCTTAAAATCTACCTCCAAAGTAGTGTGAGGGCAAAAACATTTCCTGCTTCATGTATGCATTGTTTCTATCATAACATAAGGTATTGTGAATAAGATTTCAGATGTAGTGTCTTACATGAAAATACCACCAAAAATGTTTCTGTAGACATCTCTTCAAAAAAGATTGATAGTGTCTGATATAGACGGTGTGACTAATGACGTCACATGTTTACAAAAGAGCCCCAAAGGTCAAACTGCCTTGGCCACAAAATGTACACTGGTCTATGACCAAAAAAAACATCAAATCTTATATTTTGAGATATCAGTAGAAAGTCTTAATTCTTGATTTATTCTTAATAAGACACTTAACATTACATCTCAAATCATATTCATTTGAAAATTTAAAAAAATTCTTGATGCTATGTGGAGAAGTACAAAATGTACAAATTCTGCATACAAATACACACACTTTTGCCCGGCAGGAAATTACCATGGTACTCTAAAGGTCACGCAAAGTGTAAACAAGTCACATGGTGGAGTGTCGTGGCCGAGCGGACTAGCTTACCGGACTCAAGTTCTGGTGTTAGCAGCAGAATGTGGGTTCGAAACCCGGCCGTGACACTTGTGTCCTTGAGCAAGACACTTAACCATAATTGCTTCTCTCCACCCAGGGGTTAAATGGGTACCTGTGAGGGCAGAGTTGGTTGATTAGCCCTATATGCGCTGTAATGGCAGCAATTGAGCTGTATACTCCCCAGGGAGCTGAGATGGTTTCAGGAATGATTTATGAGCCTCATGAGCAGGGATAATAATATAATGCGCCTTGAGCACCACTCAGTTGGTGGATACGTGCGCTATATAAGTCCACACATTATTATTATTATTATTATTATAGTCTAGTGCAACTGTACAGCTTTTGCATGCCTTGCTTTAACCTTTGAATTCTTGTAAACAAGCGATGTTGTGTTATCTACATGGATTTTGTACATAAGTTACCAATATATTATTTCTTTTTTATTTGTTCCTTATCTGAAATACTCTACAGTTAAAGTTGGTTTGTGGTTATATCATGTGAAAGTAATAGCTCTTTTAGTCTTTAATTAACCCTAACCACCCCAAATCCTGTAAAATCCACCACTGTTGGAAACTGGTACTTTCACCTCTTCAAATGGGGCAAAATTACTATCTGGCAAGAAGTACAGGCCATAAGTGCAGAATATGAAAGATCAACGAAAATGCATAGTGCATTTTGAAGAAATAGGGCGTTTTCAAAAGTGCACTGATGGATTTTGGAGGATACCTAGGGGGTTAGGGTTAAAGTTATGGTTCTAAAGTTTAAGTTGAAGATATGTTATACACTTATATCAGTGCTATTTTCTTTTGATTTCTATTAAAATACTTTTAAATTCACAAGGGGTAGCCTTGCATTTTACTCCAAATTTGAAAAAATACCCTTCTCAAATCTGTCAAATCACAAGGGGGTAAACTTTTCATTTTATCTAAATTTTACAAAATGCTGCATTTTACTTCAGATTAAACAAATCACAAGGGGTAAGCCTTGCGTTTTAGTTCAAATATGACAAGAAACTGATCTTTTCCAATCTCATCTAAATTTTACAAAATGCTGCATTTTACTTCAGATTTAACAAATCACAAGGGGTAAGCCTTGCGTTTTAGTTCAAATATGACAAGAAACTGATCTTTTCCAATCTCATCTAAATTTTACAAAATGCTGCATTTTACTTCAGATTAAACAAATCACATGGGGTAAGCCTTGCGTTTTACTCCAAATATGACAAGAAACTGATCTTTTCCAATCTCATCTAAATTTTACAAAATGCTGCATTTTACTTCAGATTAAACAAATCACATGGGGTAAGCCTTGCGTTTTAGTTCAAATATGACAAGAAACTGATCTTTTCCAATCTCATCTAAATTTTACAAAATGCTGCATTTTACTTCAGATTAAACAAATCACATGGGGTAAGCCTTGCGTTTTACTCCAAATATGACAAGAAACTGATCTTTTCCAATCTCATCTAAATTTTACAAAATGCTGCATTTTACTTCAGATTAAACAAATCACATGGGGTAAGCCTTGCGTTTTAGTTCAAATATGACAAACTGATCTTTTCCAATCTCATCTAAATTTTACAAAATGCTGCATTTTACTTCAGATTAAACAAATCACATGGGGTAAGCCTTGCGTTTTACTCCAAATATGACAAGAAACTGATCTTTTCCAATCTCATCTAAATATTACAAAATGCTGCATTTTACTTCAGATTAAACAAATCACATGGGGTAAGCCTTGCGATTTTGTTCATTTATTACACACTGCTCTTTTACATTCTCATCTAAATTTTACAAAATGCTGCATTTTACTTCAGATTAAACAAATCACATGGGGTAAGCCTATGCTTACTCCAAATATGACAAGAAACTGATCTTTCCAATCTCATCTAAATTTTACAAAATGCTGCATTTTACTTCAGATTAAACAAATCACATGGGGTAAGCCTTGCGTTTTAGTTCAAATATGACAAACTGATCTTTTCCAATCTCATCTAAATTTTACAAAATGCTGCATTTTACTTCAGATTAAACAAATCACATGGGGTAAGCCTTGCGTTTTACTCCAAATATGACAAGAAACTGATCTTTTCCAATCTCATCTAAATTTTACAAATGCTGCATTTTACTTCAGATTAAACAAATCACATGGGGTAAGCCTTGCATTTTACTCCAAATATGACAAGAAACTGATCTTTTCCAATCTCATCTAAATTTTACAAAATGCTGCATTTTACTTCAGATTAAACAAATCACATGGGGTAAGCCTTGCATTTTACTCCAAATATGACAAGAAACTGATCTTTTCCAATCTCATCTAAATTTTACAAAATGCTGCATTTTACTTCAGATTAAACAAATCACATGGGGTAAGCCTTGCGTTTTACTCCAAATATGACAAGAAACTGATCTTTTCCAATCTCATCTAAATTTTACAAAATGCTGCATTTTACTTCAGATTAAACAAATCACAAGGGGTAAGCCTTGCGTTTTAGTTCAAATAAATTTAACAAGGCATCATATTGGTTGTTGTTTTTTATTTTTAAAAAAAAACGCAAGGAGTGCAACCTTTTACTCAAAATTTAAAAATCTCTTTGTACAATCAAACCCTTACCATTCTGTCAAATACAAGAGCGGTAAGCTGTGATGTTTGTTCCTGTGGTGAGTTTTTGACGTGTCATGCAGAAAAAGAATTTGGGGAAAAATGATAAAATTAATCAACAAATCCTCAAACATACAAAAATAAAATAATGAAAACAGTTAGAGTAGTTTCAGAATTTTTTTTTATTACATTCTCTTTAAAATTTGAATTTAAAATGAGTCTGTAATAGGCCCTAATCCCCTTCCAACAACTAAAATGTTAGGTTTCATGGATTCATTAAGCCTAGAAACCCTGGCTAGAAATCCTGCTCAATGCAATAAAATCAGCAAGAACAAAGAATCTATTTCTTGGCTCATTTCAACAAGATCCAACAGATTTTTGCATTCTGCTGCATTCAGCATTTAGAGTTGGGATGCAGGGTTAGTGTGCAGTGTGAGCCATTTGTTGTCTCCTCGGACAAATTCCAAGAGGACATGCTGGTCTCGACCTTAAGAATTGAGAGGTCATGGCCAGCCTTGGCTGCATCAAAATTTCAAGGCCAACTAAAGGGGCATTATGGCCAACTTGGAGGGGCACCACAGCAGTGGCCGCGGTTAAGATAGAGCCCTGCACATATACATGGATATTAAACTACCCCCAAACCCATCACTCCCCTACAACTGGTTATGTTGGGTATGTTGGAGTCGGCACTGTGTACCAAAGTGTACAGTGCAAACCATTTGTTGGATACAATGATACATTCTAGTACTGGGAGTTACCGGTTAGTTTCCTAACCAGTTAAGTATCTTTCATGGTTGGTAACTGGTTATGGGAAGCTGTCAAAAGTATTTTTTTCAGTTATGAAATTGCATTATTTACCAAAGAAAGTAAGATTTTATGTGAAATTATAATGCCACTCTAAAAGTTTTTGTAGATGAAAATTTGTCGATGAAATTTCAGTTAGAAACTTTTACAGAACATTTTAAACATAATAAATTTCCAAAAATCTCAAAATCGCAAAAAATCACCCCCAAGGCATTTTGCAGTTGTTCCTCCGTTCGTAGCTCTGCCCAATTCCGCCTGGTTTTGACATACCGTGTCACATATATAAGTGGCTTTATGTTTTAACCCTAGCAGGGTTTTTCTAACGGCTTAAACATACTCTTGCTCTTCTATGTACCGTATCTGTTTTTAATCATTTTGTATTTGACAAAAATCCTTCTAAATAATAACAATTGACCTTATGCACATGACAACATTTGAGTAGGGCGCCCTCGGCTAGAGGTCAAAAGAAGGTTGCTAATTGGCCCAATCTGAGTGCCGCGCGTGTATAGATGTGCGTTTTCCATTGTTTCATCATCGTTTTACCTCTAAGATGGCGGCGTGATGACGTCAACGCATAAGGTCTATGGACACTTATATTGCACCGGTATCTGCCAAGTTTGACGCTCATGGCGCATTAACATTATTTACCCCTGTCATCGGGCCAGTTATATCATTCCTAGAACCATCTCAACTCCCTGGGGAGTATGCTAGGGTCAAAACTTTAAGCCACTAACTTACTATTGTAGGAATCTACAATACCGTTTATATTTTGATTTATTTACACAGCAAAATCCACATGCAGGCTATCTGCATCTCACAAGGAAGGATATGATGTTCAGACATGCAACTTTGTAATTGCAAAAAAAGAGGAAATGGCTGAGCACACAAAACTTTGTACAGTGTTTTTTTCAGTTTTCTATAGCACTATTATTAACCAGTTCACGTTGGGAATATATATTTTTTTCCGGTCCCCCGTGCGGGTTTATTTTCAGTGTACAATTTAAAAAAAATTCTAGCCATTAAAGGGGGACTGACATCCTTTATTGTGTGTGTACTTAAGGCGTTTTGTAATAAAATATTGTTTTTGAGACCCACCTGTGTCTATTTAATCATTGATTTCTGAGTACAAGTATTTTAAAACAATGTTTGAAGTGTTTGGGGGAGGCAACCCCGCCCCATGGTGGAAGCTTCATTTGCATAAGATATGTGACGCAGGTCGGAAGATCCGATGTGTACATGATGTACATGTACATACAAACGTTTCACACACGTAGCGTCGATTTCATTTCTTCCGTGATTTTTGTTTCCGGAACTAATAAAATGCCGGGAAGATGTGTTTCTGCAGGATGCAACAACACCACCAAAGACGGTGTTAGCCTTCATCTGTTCCCAAGTGACCCAAAAATCGCCGTATTTGGACGAGCAAAGTTCGACTGACAAGAGTAAAGTGGTCAGGTCCATCGGCTCACATAGTTTTGTGCAGCGATCATTTTGAGCCGAGTTTTGAGCCGAATTTCTCTTCCCGACATGACGTCACGAACAGCTCCTCCGTGCAGGGCGTAAAAGTGGGGGGCATTTTTACAATGGTAAAATAACACTCAAAAACAATAAAAACACAAAACAAAAATGTTATTGATCTTTTACTGATATAAAAGACTAAAACTATCACATATTTAACTGTTTGATTTAAATCCATGTCAGTCCCCCTTTAATATTTGTTTTTGTCAATGAAACTAAGTCCGGACAACCAAACAAACACCTTTACTCATTGACATTTCGAGAATTAAATGGCTAGTTTTTTAATTACGGTTGTGTTTGTTCAGCACAATTGGACCGTTGGCAAGCTCCGATGCAACGGCCTATTAGTGATCAGCGCCCGGTCGAACAGACAGCATACCTGGAGAGAGAGGAAAGGCCTCATAAACAATGGATATAAATCCATCTTTACAAATTCTTGGCTGGTACGTCAAAGGAACAGGTCTTAGATAAAAGGATTACGCAAAAATCAACAAAAAGAGTGAACTCGTTCATTGTTTGTAGTGCCTTTTGTCCGGGGCCACCGAACCGTGACCCCATGGACTCCGAGAAACGATTGCGTGTATACAAGTCAGCCGCCACGACGGCACGCCACATGTGGCGTGTTGACAAGTCTCCCGGTAACACACACAAAAATCGGAATGCGTGTTTAGATGCTCTCCGATCCCCGGTTAAAAAAAAAAAGCGTGTATACACGGCCTCCGACGCGAACTGGTTAAAAGAAAAAAGAGAAAAGTTGCATGCCTGCTGTTTCAACGTGGCATAACAAAATGGAGGTCTTCAATTGCCATTACAAACACTTTTGTAAAAACAGAAAAGTTTACTTGCTGATTCGGAATATGTTTTATTTCTGACTTTGTTACTTTCTTATTTTTTTCATTTACATTTTGTGGCTCAATACAAGAAGGTCCTCAGTGCCACTGTGATCAGTCCATACTGACAAAATAGCTTTGAATAACAAACTCAACATAAAAAATAAAAAAATCTTAATATATAAGACCAGAACTGGCACTTTGGAATTCAAATATAATGACATATCGTCGTGTGCCCGGAAATAGGTCGTAAGACTCTACGATCTCCTTCCGGGCACACAAAGTACAAGTTTTTGTCCCAGCAGAAGGTCGTAAGCAATAAAATGGCTCCTTTGAAAAAAAGTTATATATTTGTTGCTAGAATTACTCCCAAGACATGTTTTTCCATTCCCATGCGGAATTTTACTTTCCTACAATGACTTATAAATGGCAGAAAAGCGACCAAACTTTCACACTCAGTTTTCTTGAAACACAATTTTGCACATTAATTGCTTACGACCTTTTGCCGGTCACACTTTCGTTACGTCCTTCTTCCGGGCACACGATGATATTTTCCAGAAAGCACAACCTTTGGAAAATGAAGTAAACAATTTGTTTGAATACTCTAAGGACCTTTGTGTACTAAGCCGACCATTTTGTCATTTGAAGAACAAACATTCAAAAGCTGACTCTTAATTCTGCTTGTGATAACTATTAAAGATTTTATTTTTACATGTTAAATTTTTAATTAATTTATAATTTTGTTTCAAACAATTCCTTACTGCAATGTTGTCATCAGTTTTATTATGACGTTGAAGTGGCTTTCTGTTTCTGTTGTTCGTGGAATCGCTGCATTCGGCTTTCAAGCTCCGGGCGGAAATGACGAATCAAACCCTGTAACAAGTACAGCAAGATTGAATTTATTTGGTTAAATAATTGGATTTCACTGCTTTCACTGAAATAACCAATCCACAGAGGCTTCAAAACCACTATACACAAATAGTTTTACCAATGTTACTGATGGTTTAACCCTAACCACCCCAAATCCATCAAAATCCTCCAAGTGGCACTTTTTGGGAAAAATTCAGCACTGTTGGAAACTGGTACTTTCACCTCTTCAAATGGGACAAAATTACTACCTGGCAAGAAGTACAGGCCATAAGTGCTGAATATGAAAAATCAATGAAAATGCATGGTGCATTTTGAAGATAAGGGCATGTTTCCAAAAGTGCACTGATGGATTTTGGAGGATTCAGGAAGGTTCCTCGCCTGAATACCTAGGGGGTTAGGGTTAATGGTTTAAAATGAATCAACTTTATTTCACTTATCCAGCAAGTTAATGCTTGTTCATACATCACATGTAGGTAACAACGAAGCAAGTTACTGTGCTGTTGACAACAAAATCACACTTTTTTACCATAGTTAATGTCATGACAATTTGCTTTATTTTGCTTTCCTGTGAGTATAAACTGAGTAGAGTCATAAAGTTAATCCATGATTACTGTCTGTCTGCCCACTGTTTGTACATCTACATATTATGTACGTCTGTGGGTTACGCACCCACCGTACACAGTTTACTCGCACACCGCGCACAGGTTACTCACACACTTCCCAATGGGTTACTCACACAGGTTACGCACACTGGTTATGCATCGACCCCACACGGGTTGCGCACACAGAATATGCATCGACCGCACACGGGTTACGCACACAGGCTACGCACACAGGTTACGCATCAACCGCACACGGATTGCGCACACAGGTTATGCATCAACCGCACACGGATTGCGCACACAGGTTATGCATCAACCGCACACGGGTTGCGCACACAGGTTATGCATCAACCGCACACGGGTTGCGTACACAGGCTACGCACACAGGTTACGCATCAACCGCACACAGGTTACGCATCAACCGCACACGGGTTACGCACACAGGTTACGCACCAACCACACACACACATCATTTGGACTTACCTGTACAGGCCACGCTGCTCCATCACCGAGTGCACAGATTGTATGCCCTTCTATCTGTTTGCTAAGCTCATATAGCATGTCAATCTCATCAGGTTTGGCGTTACCAGTTACTGCAAACAAATCAAAATCAATATCAGTAGACCTTTTTTTACTGTCATTTTGACCACCCTGAACAATACCAGACAATACTTTTACCAGTCAAAAACGATCGACTCATTTTGACCTGTAAATGTACTTACTACACGTAAGGTTTGACAGTGTTTGACTTTTAAGTGCACTAGATGTACCTTGGCAAGTATATCTAAACCCCTCAAAAAAAGTTCTGCAATTCAAGTTTGAGGGATGATATCTTTCTTGTTACTGATGTATGAAAAAAGAAACTGGTGTCATTGAAAAGCTTGATTATTCCTCTTTACAATGATGTGCCATCTGCCGTGATTATGTAATCATGGAATGTGCAGTACTCCTGAATATAGGGCAAAGTCTGAAGTGAAATGTTGCAAAAAGCATTGTTTTCAACACCGAAGTCTCCATTTCTTGTGAAGATGCAATGTGTTTTGAATAGTGCCCAGATGACAGTGCATGTCTTGCATGAATGTCAATGGTGCCTTCAATAATGTTTGTGTGAGGTAGAGCTGCAGTTTACTGAGTGGTCGTTTGTAAGATGTTTAAAGATGCCACGCTTATCGAATCTCCTAAAGGCCCAAGCAATTGGACAACTCCGGCTGATCCTTGTTGAAGAGTGGAACGCCATCCCACAGCTTCATGTGACGAGGCTGGTGAACAGCATGAGGAGGAGGTGTCAGGCTGTGGTTGCTGTGTTCGGGTCATCTACCCGCTACTGACTTACTGACATGTAACCATTTCTCAATAAAAGAAGGAGAGGAGAGAGTGAGAGAAAAAAATTGTCTGTGTCATCATTGTTTTGTCATTAAAGTTTGGATGAATTAACTATTGAAAACAACGAATTTTGCAACATTTCATTTTTGACCTTGCTGCATATTCAGAAGGACTGCGCATTCCATGATTGCATAAGCATCACAAATGACACATCATTGTAAAGAGGAATAATCAAGCTTTCTGATGATACCACATTCACGTATGATGATGAAGCAACAAGAGATATATTACCCATCAAATTTGAATTGCAGAACTTTTTTGAGGGGTTTACATTTTGGGTGATTTTTTATGGAAGAGTTAATCTTACCGAATCTATCCATGATCTTTTCCATCCAGCCAGTACCCTCCCTGCATGGTGTACACTATAAGGATAACAGATGATAGTTAATGTAGGATTTGAGGTTTTGCATGGTGGAGATAGATATTATTGAGTTCTGTCGGGTGACACCATATAATGATCTCATCTTGGAAGAAGTGATGGCTCTGAGAAGAGCCGGTTGGTTTGTTCTCAACGTTTCGACTAGTCTGCTCTAGCCGTCATCAAGAGATCATTACATGCTGTCACCCAGAAGAACTCAAGTAGATGACAGTTAGTTGATCAAAGTACCTATAAGACTGACGGAAATTTTGATGTACAGTCATTGTATGTGGAGTGAGAATTGTCAAAGTTTCATCTCCAGAGCTTGGATTACTGAATTTATTATTTCCTTAAAGGGACAGTATCGTCACGATCAAAGCAGATTTTCGACAGGGCATAGAATCGGTGTCCTAGATTAAGATAAACACAATGACTGAAAATTACTGGCTCATTTATGCAGCAGCAACGGTTATATGACATTATCATGTGGGGTATTATTTTCAGTCACCGAGTTAATCTAAAACTAGCACTTCGATTCCATGCCCTGTTGATCGTGATGATACTGTCCCTTTAATTATTCATTCTTCATTCTTTCCTTCAAAACAATAAAAATAATAGTAACACTTTCATTTTATAGAGCTTTTTTCTAAAGGTTTCAAAGCTCTTTGGCGCGTACTGCTGCCATTCCTGAAACACCGGGGCAAGCCCATTCTCTTTCACAATGAGCGTGCTTGGTTCTTTTATGTGCATTACTCAACACAACAGGACCTCCACCTTAACCCTCCTATTATCAGTGTTGTTCTTTACAAAGTCGACCCATACTTCAAAATGTCACAACCGTGACATTTTGAGGTACACACTTTCTTATCTGAAGATTAATGGCATACCCCAAGGCTCTTCAGAGAGATGAGGTAAACTGAAGCAGCCACCTGCTTTGTTTCATTGCAAGGTTAACTTGAAATAAACCAGTGCAGTACACTGTACATATAGCAGGAGTTATCCACAAAATACCATGTGGCACACTGGGGCACACTCGGTTTGTGTGAAGGTCAGAACACTTTGTTTTTGTCCCAGGGGCATTCTGGGGTATCCATGTACCACTCTTATATTATAAGGCATGCATAGAAAAAGCATTGTGTACTTAGCAGACACAAGTTTTTGTGGCATTTTGGAGACTGCATGTATACAAGGGTTAATGTCCCATCTGAAGGACACAGACCCTTACCACACTCTAGACTAGCCACGCAACCGTGAACAATTCATGGAATGATCTCTCATCATAGTACTGACCGCGGTCAAAATTACTTAACTTTGGCAATTATGCCTCTCGCTCTTCCACACTGAGCAAAATTTCTGGGACAAATGAGATTGAGAAGTAAAACTGTGCCGGGTATCCGGATAGCAGACCGAAACTATCATTACCCGATTCCAATTATCAGTAAACGCCACTTTTGAAAAACTTAACATTTAAGCCACACAAAGTCTCAAATTTTTTGTTAACAAAATATCTGCGAGGAATGGGGATGCTATGATTCGTTTTTAATATAGAGGCGGGAAATTATTACAGTAAGTCCACATTTATTATGACTGTAATAAAACAAGAGAAACTTGTGTTCATATTGGTTATTTTATACATTCGGGAGTATTTGTGTTTTTACAAAATTGTTTATGGGTAACCGGGTATCTGAAGATTTCCAATTTCGGGTTTCCGGTTCCCGAAATAACCGAAAACGCAGAGCCTTATGGCCTTATGGGCTCACTGGTTGATCCCTTACCTGTCCACAGCTTTCATGCTTGTAGAATGTAATTAATCTAGCGATACAGTGGACCACATCAGCACTTTTATCCATGACGATGATCGCTGCCGTGCCCAGACCGGTCTGGACAGACACCAGGGCATCAAAGTCCATCATGACATCATCGCAGACGCTGAAACCAGAGCGGTCAAGAGGGTACGAGTTTTGGTCAGAATGCCTTCTTTTGTTTTTAGATATGATGCACTCTTCTGATATAATACTCTTTTGAACAAGTTTATCTCAAATAGCTCTTATTGTTAATGCAGACTTGACCGACGCCTCAACTGTCTTTTGTTCACAACTGCAGCCATTGTAATGAGCTCTACTTGGCTGGGCTATGCCTTCCAGAAGCCCAGGTTATGTTGATTGGCAGGTACTATATAGTTACAGGATTAGGACTCACAACAGACAGATTAAGAGGCCAGGTAGCCTAGGCCTGGCCGGGCTTCTCAAAGGCTTGGCCGTACCATGACTTTGGCCCTGCTCCCTTATTCCATTTTGTCGTAACCGAGAAAATGCATTCAAATATTTCTGCACGCATTCTAATAAAGGGAATGGATCATAGCTGTGATTCATTTTCAAATATTTTATACTTTTCAGGGCAAAATCGAGTCAATTATACTTTTCATTTTTTCTCGAAAATGACTGCAGGTCAGACAGAACCATTTATCAGCATGTTTGGTACCATCACCAACTTCATTACCAAGTAAGTTTTAAGGTTATAATCCAGTCATTTTGTAATTGGGTAAAGCATTTTGTTTGAATACCTACACATGTGCTGGGATGGTTCACCGGTTAACTGACTGAAGCAGCACTAACCATTTATAAATTTGCCAACTGGCTAACCGAAACCAATCATTTAAAAAAAGAATAACACCAATTTTGCGAAAAAAAATTGCCCATTCTGTTGCTCTAGTTTTTTTTTTTTTTGCCGCATTGTTTATTAAACAATCATTGCGGGAATTTTATTGATGCTTTTTGCTGTTCCATTTTCCGACTTTATCTAGTTTGTGTGGCCGTCAAGTGCCGACTTTCGGTTAACTAACCGTGAAAGATTCGGTTAAACGGCTAGCGAACTAACCGTTAACTCCAAGCACTAGTCTAAAAACAACCCATGTTTGTTCCTACCTTTTTGGAATCAGAGGAGTGGATGACCCCCCTGGAATAACAGCCAGCAGGTTGTCCCATCCACCGGTCACACCCCCTGCGTGACGTTCAATCAATTCCCTCAGAGGAATTGACATCTCATCTTCAACGGTACACGGGTTGACAACGTTCCCTGAGATGTTGAAGAGTTTGGTGCCTGAGTTTCGCTCTCGGCCAAAGGAGGCAAACCACGAAGCTCCGCGACGACAGATACTCTGAACATGAAGAGGCATAAATCAAATCAATTATATGATTGATTCATGGTTTATTGAAACAATCTGAACTTGTAGCCAAAGGCTAAATTGAGTCAAATTTCATCCCTAATTTGCCATAGTGACCAATCCGACTTTTTTCAATTTTAAGTTTTCCCGCCCATTACTACATTTAGGAAGAGACCTACCATTGTATCTAATCCACATACATGTATTCCTTATAGTTTTGGAGATAGAGCATGCATTCAAAAGATGAATGCTCTAACTGGCTATTTTTGTAATTTGGCAAAGTGACCAATACCACATTGGTCACTGTGCCAACTTAATTCGGGATTGGTCACTATGGCAAATTAGGGACGAATTAACATAAAATATCCAAAATAAAAACATTACACTTTCAATATAAAAATAGGTACGTTCAGTTTAGTTATAAAATTCAGTTATGTAAAAATAAACTATTGGTATTAAATAAATAAGGCTTTAGTTTATCTATTAAAATGAAATGAAGAACGGACAGGAAACAGACAACCAGATATACAGTTGGACACAAAGTCATCACAGATTCACATTCAAAGACACCATCGATAAAAACAAACCAATACTGACAGTATTTTAACAAGTAAACAAACAGTACACTGTACATTAAAGAGGGGGTCTAATGTCAAATTCATTTTTGTGCTGCACTCATTTTCCAATAGATAGAGTCCTGATGAAAGTGGACAAATATCACAAAGTCGCTAACCTCATGTTAAAATGGTGTTAAAATGTCATTTTATTTGATACCCTTTCAGTGCGAAATTTGAAACATGACGTCATTGGATGTCAACAATAAATGGGTCTGTACATTCCATACAGGAATTTTTCGTTCGTCAAAACGTCAAATTCAATGCCGTTTTGATTGAATATCATGGAGATTCAGGAATGAACTAAAAATTCCCCGTACAAAAATGTACAGACCCATATATTTGAAATGTGACGTCATTGGATGTTTTTGGATGTTAACAAATTTCGCACTGGAAGGCTATCAAATACAATTTACACCGTTTTAATGTGAGGTAAGAGACTTGTGATATTTGTCCACTTTCATAAGAACTCTATCTATTGGAAGATGAGTGCAGCACAAAACTGAATTTGACCTTAGAGCCCCTCTTTAACAAACAGATACCAGTTTTAATTTATTTATTTCTTATTTATTTTAGTTAATCTAATCAGTGATTATCACTGTTCTTCCTCAGGGCCAAGGAATGAAATGGAAGACAACACCAAAAGAGAAAAAAAAATTTTTTATGGAGACGTATAAATTAGTTTGACAGGCTTGAAACCTTGCAGTGATTAAACACTGTTCTTTGTCAGGCCACCGTGTTGAACAAAATTGAGAAAACTAAGGTCTTAGAATTATACAGTTCAGTTGGTAAAAGCATGGCTACGGTAATCTTGGAGGTCGCACATTGAAGTAAAAGCATGGCTACGGTAATCTTGGAGGTTGCACGTTTAATTAAAAGCACGGCTACGGTAATCTTGGAGGTCGCATGTTTAAGTAAAATCACAACTACTGTAATCTTGGAGGTTGCACGTTTAAGTAAAAGCACAGCTACGGTAATCTTGGAGGTCGCACATTTAAGTAAAAGCACGGCTACGGTAATCTTGGAGGTTGCACGTTTAATTAAAAGCACGGCTACGGTAATCTTGGAGGTCGCATGTTTAAGTAAAATCACAACTACTGTAATCTTGGAGGTTGCACGTTTAAGTAAAAGCACAGCTACGGTAATCTTGGAGGTCGCATGTTTAAGTAAAAGCGCAGCTACGGTAATCTTGGAGGTCGCACATTTAAGTAAAATCACAACTACTGTAATCTTGGAGGTTGCACGTTTAAGTAAAAGCACAGCTACGGTAATCTTGGAGGTCGCACATTTAAGTAAAAGCACGGCTACGGTAATCTTGGAGGTTGCACGTTTAATTAAAAGCACGGCTACGGTAATCTTGGAGGTCGCATGTTTAAGTAAAATCACAACTACTGTAATCTTGGAGGTTGCACGTTTAAGTAAAAGCACAGCTACGGTAATCTTGGAGGTCGCATGTTTAAGTAAAAGCACAGCTACGGTAATCTTGGAGGTCGCACATTTAAGTAAAATCACAACTACGGTAATCTTGGAGGTCGCACGTTTAAGTAAAAGCACAGCTACTGTAATCTTGGAGGTCGCACGTTTAAGTAAAAGCACAGCTACGGTAATCTTGGAGGTCGCATGTTTAAGTAAAAGCACAGCTACGGTAATCTTGGAGGTCGCACATTTAAGTAAAATCACAACTACGGTAATCTTGGAGGTCGCACATTTAAGTAAAAGCACGGCTACGGTAATCTTGGAGGTTGCACGTTTAATTAAAAGCACGGCTACGGTAATCTTGGAGGTCGCATGTTTAAGTAAAATCACAACTACTGTAATCTTGGAGGTTGCACGTTTAAGTAAAAGCACAGCTACGGTAATCTTGGAGGTCGCATGTTTAAGTAAAAGCACAGCTACGGTAATCTTGGAGGTCGCACATTTAAGTAAAATCACAACTACGGTAATCTTGGAGGTCGACGCTTAAGTTAAAAGCACAGCTACTGTAATCTTGGAGGTCGACGTTTAAGTAAAAGCACACCTACTGTAATCTTGGAGGTCGCACGTTTAAGTAAAAGCACAGCTACGGTAATCTTGGAGGTCGCATGTTTAAGTAAAAGCACAGCTACGGTAATCTTGGAGGTCGCACATTTAAGTAAAATCACAACTACGGCAATCTTGGAGGTCGCACATTTAAGTAAAAGCACGGCTACGGTAATCTTGGAGGTTGCACGTTTAATTAAAAGCACGACTACTGTAATCTTGGAGGTTGCACGTTTAAGTAAAAGCACAGCTACGGTAATCTTGGAGGTCGCACGTTTAAGTAAAAGCACAGCTACGGTAATCTTGGAGGTCGCACGTTTAAGTAAAAGCACAGCTACGGTAATCTTGGAGGTCGCACGTTTAAGTATTAAGCACAGCTACTGTAATCTTGGAGGTCGCACGTTTAAGTATTAAGCACAGCTACTGTAATCTTGGAGGTCGCACGTTTAAGTAAAAGCACAGCTACGGTAATCTTGGAGGTCGCACGTTTAAGTAAAAGCACAGCTACGGTAATCTTGGAGGTCGCATGTTTAAGTGATACTGTAGTACATAATTATTCTTTGTTAAGATTATATTTTTTAAAAGCTGACAAATAATTGTAATAAATTGTAGATAAAAACCAGACTAGCAACCACTATTTAAATACTGAAATAAAACAGACCAGGTGTGTGATTTGACAAAAGTAAAAAATCCTGAAAAGTGGACCTGGGTCTCCCTTTGGTCTAGAGGACAAAGCCCCCTGAATGTCCTGGATGTTTAATTTTGGAGCATTTACAGACTCTCAACATCCCCACAAACAAGAAACAAGAAACAAGAGGTTTGGACAAAATACAGGCTACTTCTTTCTTTCCTTGGTGGCTACTTCTCTTCTTTCAAGAATATTTTGAAGCAAGGGAGGATTTGTAAATAAATCTTTAAATAAATATTTAACCCTCCTATTTAAAGTCCATTTTGCCAGCGGGTTGACAGACCCACCAAAACCCTTCGTCTGTCAGTTTCTGAAAGGTGGAATAACTGTAGAACATAAACCATGTACAGTACAGGTTACAACTCAACATTTCGATCAGTATGCTCTGATCGTCCTCAGGAGAAACTCAGGACGATCAGAGCATACTGATCGAAACGTCGAGTTGTACTTCCAGTTCTTTTCAGAACTAATTACTACTCAATTGAGCATTTCACATGGTGTCACCGCAATTACTCTTACTTATCCTCCTCACCATGCAAAGCTACAAGTTCTACGAAATGAATAAATTGATCCAGTAATGAGAACATTTAAGATGATGGACACAGGGTCGTGTTATTGACGTACTATAGTAATAATAGGTTATTTCTGAAATTAAACAAAAAATAATGGTAGAAAAAACAAGGAGAAAGGAGATCAAGTTGAAATCTTACTGGAGCAACAGCAACTGTTTCCACATTAGCGACTGTCGTAGGGCAGCCAAAGACACCTACGTCCGCTGGGAAGGGGGGCTTCAGACGAGGTTTGCCCTGCTTGCCTTCTAGGCTCTCAATCAATGCCTGAAAGATATAAGAAGACGTGTTACCAGACCTATAGCATGGGGCCTGCCATCTTGGTTTCTTATGCACAAGTATATGGGAATGAAAGTGAGGCTCATGTCAAAAATAGACTGGTGCCTTTCAAGCTTATTTTTGTTTATTGTGTTGGTTAGTCAGGGAACCAGACAAAATGAATGCAATGTGATAAAGGTCTACATATCAGAGAAAATGTTAACTGGTCAAAATGGATATTTGCCACTGTAGACAGACAGGCTTAACATTAAATATCTTCAATCAGTTTAACAAATTTGTTGAAGACTTTAGAGTACAATTTTTTAAATTTTGGAAGAACTTAATATGGACTTTTTACCCCTAAAATATTTTGGTAAAATACAAAGTAATAAACACAAATTCTGTACTGACTTAAGTTATTAAAATATTGCTTAAATCAGCAAAAATTAAAACTGGGCACAGTAGTCAGATAACTATTACATTAAGGACATCAATCTTTGAAATAAATTGTGTGAAAACCTTTAAATGGATATTCTGTTTCCATTTTGTGACAACCTTCAAATTAACTTACTTTTCACCTCAAAATAAAAATGTGACAAAATACATAGCGAACAAAAGGCCAAAAAAAAACCAAAGTCTCTGGTTTCTGGTCTCTGTGCACGTTGCCTTAGACCCGCACGTCAACATATTTCATTTAATTTTTTTTTTGGCTATGAAACGATGTCCAATTGCAGCCAAAATTGTTGGATCGGTTGGAATTCTGCCATGCTGTGTTTTAAACGACTTTCTCACATAGGGGTATGAACGTTTGCCCGATTTGTGAGGCCTCTCTTAGCCACCATACTTTGTACGTATGGGAAATTTGGTCCCTGCGTATACATGTATCACGTATTTTTCTGTTGGCAAAAAAAAAAATTTGTATAAATTAAAAATTACCCAAAAAAAGTGCGTCACCGCACCAATTTTGAAGCCAACCGATGACCAAAAACCAGACACTTTTTTTTTGCCAAATATATTTCTGTATTTACCGTTTCCTCTCCACAGATATAAGCCCCAGCACCTCGGTGCATAAAGATATCAAAATCATATCCAGAGCCGCAAGCATTCTTGCCTATAAGTCCAGCCTCATAAGCCTGTAGACACACAGACAAAAATCACATCAATATCAGCTCATATCAATATTTCAATATTCAAGGTATAGAATTGGTAATTCAAAACTTATTTTTATTTTTATTCAGTTTTATTTTTAAGAAATAATTTTCCAGTTTGATTTTTAGGAAACAGGAATCCTTCCTAAATGCCATTTTAGAATGAATACGACCAATCTTCATTTTCATTATTTTCTTGTGAACGACACAATGTAATACACTGAAATTTCACTTGATATCTTGATATCAAGAGAGTAAGCATACTCATAGAAGCAGTTTAGCCAACATTACCAATGTTGTACCTTCCCTTCAATGTATATCTCGATTCAAAGAGAGTAAGCATACTCACAGATGCAGTTTTGCCAACGTTACCAATGTTGTACCTTCCCTTCAATGTATATGACATAAAACACAATAAAGGGGGCCACTTTGCATCCGTCACGTTAGCAGTTTTTTCAATGGTTGTTATTTATTTTTAAGTACCTGAAACGGACCAAAAAGTGTTTCAACATGTGAATGAACATGCAGGCTTATACTAGAACTAATGTTGATTTGAGTTGATTTATTTAATTTTTTTATTTATTTTTTTACCCTCAAATTTCCATAAAAATTGGACGGAAAAAGTTACCTCACTTTTCCGTCCATTTGTTGATGGAAATTTTAGGGTAATTAAAAAAATAATAGTAATAATCAACTCAAATTATCTTTAGGATAAGCATGCCTGTCTATTCAAATGTTGAAATTCTTTTTGGGTGGTTTCAGATATTTAAAAAAAATTACAACCATTAGAAAACCTGCTAACATGACGGTAGGAAAGTGGCCCCCTTTATTGTGTTTTATGTCATATCATGATTCAAAGGGAGTAAGCATACTCATAGATGCAGTTTTGCCAACATTACCAATGTTGTACCTTCCCTTTAATGTATATCTTGATTCAAAGAGAGTAAGCATACTCATAGAAGCAGTTTGGCCAACATTATCAATGTTGTACCTTCCCTTCAATGTATATCTTGATTCAAAGAGAGTAAGCATACTCACAGATGCAGTTTGGCCAACATTACTAATGTTGTACCTTCCCTTCAATGTATATCATGATTCAAAGGGAGTAAGCATACTCATAGATGCAGTTTTGCCAACATTACCAATGTTGTACCTTCCCTTCAATGTATATCTTGATTCAAAGAGAGTAAGCATACTCATAGATGCAGTTTTGCCAACGTTACCAATGTTGTACCTTCCCTTTAATGTATATCTCGATTCAAAGAGAGTAAGCATACTCATAGAAGCAGTTTTGCCAACGTTACCAATGTTGTACCTTCCCTTCAATGTATATCATGATTCAAAGAGAGTAAGCATACTCATAGATGCAGTTTTGCCAACATTACCAATGTTGTACCTTCCCTTCAATGTATATCTCGATTCAAAGAGAGTAAGCATACTCATAGAAGCAGTTTTGCCAACGTTACCAATGTTGTACCTTCCCTTCAATGTATATCATGATTCAAAGAGAGTAAGCATACTCACAGAAGCAGTTTTGCCAACGTTACCAATGTTGTATCTTCCCTTCAATGTATATCTTGATTCAAAGAGAGTAAGCATACTCACAGATGCAGTTTTGCCAACGTTACCAATGTTGTACCTTCCCTTCAATGTATATCATGATTCAAAGAGAGTAAGCATACTCACAGAAGCAGTTTTGCCAACATTACCAATGTTGTACCTTCCCTTCAATGTATATCTTGATTCAAAGAGAGTAAGCATACTCACAGAAGCAGTTTTGCCAACATTACCAATGTTGTACCTTCCCTTCAATGTATATCTTGATTCAAAGAGAGTAAGCATACTCACAGAAGCAGTTTTGCCAACATTACCAATGTTGTACCTTCCCTTCAATGTATATCTTGATTCAAAGAGAGTAAGCATACTCACAGAAGCAGTTTTGCCAACATTACCAATGTTGTACATTCCCTTCAATGTATATCTTGATTCAAAGAGAGTAAGCATACTCACAGAAGCAGTTTTGCCAACATTACCAATGTTGTACCTTCCCTTCAATGTATATCTTGATTCAAAGAGAGTAAGCATACTCATAGAAGCAGTTTTGCCAACATTACCAATGTTGTACCTTCCCTTCAATGTATATCTTGATTCAAAGAGAGTAAGTATACTCATAGAAGCAGTTTTGCCAACATTACCAATGTTGTACCTTCCCTTTAATGTATATCTTGATTCAAAGAGAGTAAGCATACTCATGGAAGCAGTTTTGCCAACATGACCAATCCTGGAGACGACCAGAGCATACTGATCAAAACGTAACCACCAGTTATTTTCAGAACTAATTACTACTCAAAAGAGAATTTTTTCACATAGTGTCACCGCAAACATTTTTTACTTAACATTACTAATGATGTAACCTTTAACCCTCCTATGACTGCAAGGGTCAAGGGTCAAGATCAGTCAAAATGTTTATATACTTGCCAAAGTATATCTTGTGCAATTAAAAGTTGAACACTGTCAAACTTTACGTATTACATTTACAGATCAAAATGAGTCGACCGTTTTTGACTGGTAAAAGCATTGTCTGGTATTGTTCAGGGTGGTCAAAATGACAGTCAAAACCAGTCAAAAATGCCCCTGTGTGCACATTTGGGTCAACAGTCAAAACAGTCAGTTGACTGGTTTTGACCACTATAGCTACTTGCCACTAAAGTTCAGCTGGCGGTCGGATACAACATTCTTTCCTCAAAATCACCCAATATGTTGATATACTTGCCAAAGTATATCTAGTGCACTTAAAAGTCGAACACTGTTTCTGTTAAACGTTACGTGTAGCAAGTACACTTACAGGTCAAAATGAGTCGACCGTTTTTGACTAGTAAAAATATTGTCTTTTATTGTTCAGGGTGGTCAAAATGACAGTAAAAACCAGTCAAAAATGCCCCTGTGTGCACATTTGGGTCAACAGTCAAAAACAGGCAGTTGACTGGTTTGATCACTGCAGCTACTTGCCACTAAAGTGCAGCTAAAGTAGGACGGTTAATAATGAGAAAACAGTGAAAATATATTCAGATTTATGTTTGGCAAACACAGACATTAATTCAGCACTCCAGTATTAACATGTATGATTATTGTAATCATCCAAAATAGAACGACTTCAAAAAATAAAAGAATTCAAAATTTTCACTTCACAGGGGAATCAACAGTACTAACCTCTTTGATGGCAATTTGCATATTGGAGGCCTCTGTATAAAATTCACCACGGATGTAGATGTATGCTGAAAGGCATAAGAAAGAATAAATAATAGTTTCAGGCTTTTCCTAACCCTGACTGCAAGTAGGCCTGTGCTGGGTACCTGGGATCCCTGTGGCCGAACGTTGAGTTCAATACCAGGTTCCTTTTTACTGGTTCCTTTCTACTGGTTCGGGTACCCTTGCCTACCCGCTACAGGGGTGTAATTTGACAAAAGCAAAAAATCTTGAAAAATGGGTAGTGGGCCTGGGTCTCCCTTTGGTGAAGAGAATAAAGCCCCCTGAACCTCCTGGATGTTTTAATTTTGGAGGATTTACATCCATACAAACAAGAACCTAGAGGGTTTGACACAACACAGGCTACTTCTTTTTTTTCCTTGGTGGCTACCTCTCTTCTTTCAAGGAAATTTTGCGGAAATTTTTTCAAGGACAAAATTCTGAAATCAGGAAAAAATCCTGAGAAATCACAGTCCTACCCCTAACCCTCCCCCTCTCCTGATTCTGAGGACTACACACGTCTTCAAGTTAACTTACCTGCCCGAACTCCCATAGATTTGCCGGCCACCAGACATCCTTCCACCAGTTTGTGGGGGTCATGTCTCATGATTTCACGGTCCTTACAAGTCCCTGGCTACCTTGCCACCCCTACCCCACAGCTACCCCCTCCTCTGCTTCTGTGGACTACATATCTCAAGTTAACTTACCGGCCCGAGCTCCCATAGATTTGCCGGCCACCAGACATCCTTCCACCAATTTGTGGGGGTCATGTCTCATGATTTCACGGTCCTTACAAGTCCCTGGCTACCTTGCCTACCCCTACCCCACAGCTACCCCCTCCTCTGCTTCTGTGGACTACATATCTCAAGTTAACTTACCGGCCCGAGCTCCCATAGATTTGCCGGCCACCAGACATCCTTCCACCAGTTTGTGGGGGTCATGTCTCAAGATTTCACGGTCCTTACACGTCCCTGGTTCACCCTCATCAGCATTGACTACTAAGTATTTGGGCCTGTCATAAGACATCACACATTTTAATTTCAATATTTCATGAAATAATCCATAAGAAAAAACTGCAAGGGGTGTGATTTGACAAAAGTAACAAATCCTAATAATGGGTAGCAGGCCTGGGTCTCCCTTTGGTCTAGAGGACAAAGCCCCCTGAACCGCCTGGATGTTTAATTTTGGAGGATTTACAAACTCTCCACATCCCCACAAACAAGAAACTAAAGGTTTGGACACAATACAGGCTACTTCTTTCTTTCCTTGGAAATTTTTGAGGCAAAGGGAGATTTATAAAAATCCTGAGAAATCACAGGCCTGAAACTGACAAGGTACATTTATAAATCGAGAAATTAGCTGATTGCAAACTGCTTACCAACCGAAAGGACCTGCAGTATAAAGGCAAAATAATAGTTATTGGCCTTACGTTTCGAACCTCGCAGGTTCTTTATCAAATGCAAAATGGACGATACACAGGCACGAGCACAAACTTAACGTAGGAGTGGACAGAAGTTTGTCAGTTGGGATAGGAACACAAAAGAAGAGGGCACAAGAAGCAGAGTCAGGTGTACTGGCCCAGGTGTACTGGCCCAGGTGTACTGGCCCAGGTGTACTGGCCCAGGTGTACTGGCCCAGGTGTACTGGCCCAGGTGTACTGGCCCCAAAGGAGGGAATAGATGAAGGTACGCAATACAACTCATCAAGAGATATCACATGGTGCTACTACAAACGTCCTCTTACTGTTAACAATACTTATTGTTGTTTGTTAACACCAGAAGCATCATCCAAACACAGGGCTTTTAGTTTTCGCAAACGGTAAATTTTCAAATAACAGTGGTATAAGTTTCTGAAAGCTTGAAAAGAATGGCCTAATTTTGTTCCATGGAATTTCTGAAGACTCACAATCGCGATTTTATTTTAATCGCGATTTGCCGATATCACGATTTGAAAAGTTTCTCGATATCGTAATCGAACAAAAAAGGTATTGTGACATTCGATATTATCGTGTTATCACCCAAGCTTTCTGATGTTCCTTTAGGTTTCTCACCTGCCGTCAGACGGCTTGTTCATGAACCACCAATTCGATATCACCCAAGCTTACTGATGTTTCATTAGGTTTCTCACCTGCCGTCAGACGGCTTGTTCATGTACCACCAATTCGATATCACCCAAGCTTACTGATGTTCCTTTAGGTTTCTCACTTGCCGTCAGACGGCTTGTTTATGAACCACCAATTCGATATCACCCAAGCTTACTGATGTTTCATTAGGTTTCTCACCTGCCGTCAGACGGCTTGTTCATGAAGCCCCAATTCGATATCACTCAAGCTTACCGATGTTTCATTAGGTTTCTCACCTGCCGTCGGACGGCTTGTTCATGAAGCCCCACTTCATCCCAGTCGGGAAACCAGCACCTCCACGTCCCCTCAATCCAGAGTCTCGAATCTCTTTCAGAATCCAATCATGTCCCTTGAGTAAGATCTCTTTAGTCTTGTACCAGTCACCCTGTGAGAGAACGAAACATCAGGTCAACTCATTCTTGGATTTGAAAAGAAACAATTTAGCATCTTAACCCTAACCATGCTCAATGCAACACGATGCAGATGCAACAAATGTAAAAAGTTCTTGCATCTTCTTACCCAAAAGTCTAGCAGTTCAAAAGGCAATACGGCCCATCCAAACTTCCTTTAGAGTATACATCTCTCTGATTACATGAGATAAAGATCAAAGGTAGCGGCTTACAAGATATCTTGCAGGGACACCCCTTTAAGAGAGGCCAAACAAGTACCAAAGCAGGAAAAGCTCTGAAAGGATACCTTCACAGCACTATCATTCCCTAGTCCCTTTGTGTTGGGAGAACGTAAAGGGACTAAGTCATTGATTTCCTGATTGGTATTCCTTGGAAAACGGGGTGTCCAATAACCCTAACCACGCTCAATGCAACAAAATGCAACGAGATGCAACTAATGTACAAAGTTGTCGCATTTTGTTGCCCTGAGCAGAGAAGAAAAGAACCATTGTTCTAGCTGGTGGATCTTGCTGCATTGAGCAGCCCTGCACACTTTCTTTTCTGCTGTTGCAGTGAAATGACTGTAGTGTGTTTGGGTTAAAGGTTACGTCCAACATTGGTGCACTAATTCCTTTCTCTAACACCTTCGTCTTAAATCATCCCAGAAAAATGCACAAGCCCTTTGAGCAGGCAGTTTGTAAATCTGGTTGCCTGAATGCATCTTTGGTTGCTCTACATGTACGAGAAATTTATTTTCCAACTTCCAATTCCAAAGTCATTTTATGTCAATAAAAGATGGCCACAGTGTACCATTTACCCTCCTACTACTACAAGGGTCAAAATCAGTCAAAATGTTGATATACTTCCCAAGGTATATCTAGTGCACTTAAAAGTCAAACACTGTCAAACCTTACGTGTATTAAGTACATTTACAGGTCAAAATGAGTCAACCGTTTTTGACTGGTAAAAGTATTGTCTGGTATTGTTCAGGTTCAGGGTGGTCAAAATGACAGCAAAAAACAGTCAAAATGCCCCTGTGTACACATTTGGGTCAACAGTCAAAACAGGCAGTTGACTGGTTTTGACCTCTGTAGCTACTTGCCACTAAAGTGCAGCTATAGTAGGAGGGTTAATTAATCCTAACCTTCCCAAATCCTCCAAAATCCTCTTTGCTAAAGTGAAGGATTTTGAAGGATTGAGGTGACATGCTACATGCTCTTTGCTAAAGTGAAGGATTTTGGAGGATTGAGGTTATTAGGCATACTTGCCTTTCCTGGTACATATACATCCATGTTTATTGTAGTGATTGCAAGGTCAGTGCATGGGTCAGTGGACACTGTTTATTGCTCCATGCATGCAGGGAGGGTCCCTGGCCATGTACATGTATCACAGATAAGAAACACATGTGTGCATACATGTCATGTGCTTGATTTACTACTGAAGGATTTTGGAGGATTCAGGTTATGTGTAAGCAAATGGGCCTAGGGAGTTAGGAAGGATTCAGGTTATGTGTAAGCAAATGGGCCTAGGGAGTTAGGAAGGATTCAGGTTATGTGTAAGCAAATGGGCCTAGGGAGTTAGGAAGGATTCAGGTTATGTGTAAGCAAATGGGCCTAGGGAGTTAGGATGGTTTCAGGTTATGTGTAAGCAATGGGCCTAGGGAGTTAGGAAGGATTCAGGTTATGTGTAAGCAAATGGGCCTAGGGAGTTAGGAAGGATTCAGGTTATGTGTAAGCAAATGGGCCTAGGGAGTTAGGAAGGATTCAGGTTATGTGTAAGCAAATGGGCCTAGGGAGTTAGGAAGGATTCAGGTTATGTGTAAGCAAATGGGCCTAGGGAGTTAGGAAGGATTCAGGTTATGTGTAAGCAAATGGGCCTAGGGAGTTAGGAAGGATTCAGGTTATGTGTAAGCAAATGGGCCTAGGGAGTTAGGAAGGATTCAGGTTATGTGTAAGCAAATGGGCCTAGGGAGTTAGGAAGGATTCAGGTTATGTGTAAGCAAATGGGCCTAGGGAGTTAGGAAGGATTCAGGTTATGTGTAAGCAAATGGGCCTAGGGAGTTAGGAAGGATTCAGGTTATGTGTAAGCAAATGGGCCTAGGGAGTTAGGAAGGATTCAGGTTATGTGTAAGCAAATGGGCCTAGGGAGTTAGGAAGGATTCAGGTTATGTGTAAGCAAATGGGCCTAGGGAGTTAGGAAGGATTCAGGTTATGTGTAAGCAAATGGGCCTAGGGAGTTAGGAAGGATTCAGGTTATGTGTAAGCAAATGGGCCTAGGGAGTAGGGAAGGATTCAGGTTATGTGTAAGCAAATGGGCCTAGGGAGTTAGGAAGGATTCAGGTTATGTGTAAGCAAATGGGCCTAGGGAGTTAGGAAGGATTCAGGTTATGTGTAAGCAAATGGGCCTAGGGAGTTAGGAAGGATTCAGGTTATGTGTAAGCAAATGGGCCTAGGGAGTTAGGAAGGATTCAGGTTATGTGTAAGCAAATGGGCCTAGGGAGTTAGGAAGGATTCAGGTTATGTGTAAGCAAGTGGGCCTAGGGAGTTAGGAAGGATTCAGGTTATGTGTAAGCAAATGGGCCTAGGGAGTTAGGAAGGATTCAGGTTATGTGTAAGCAAGTGGGCCTAGGGAGTTAGGAAGGATTCAGGTTATGTGTAAGCAAATGGGCCTAGGGAGTTAGGAAGGATTCAGGTTATGTGTAAGCAAATGGGCCTAGGGAGTTAGGAAGGATTCAGGTTATGTGTAAGCAAATGGGCCTAGGGAGTTAGGAAGGATTCAGGTTATGTGTAAGCAAATGGGCCTAGGGAGTTAGGAAGGATTCAGGTTATGTGTAAGCAAATGGGCCTAGGGAGTTAGGAAGGATTCAGGTTATGTGTAAGCAAATGGGCCTAGGGAGTTAGGAAGGATTCAGGTTATGTGTAAGCAAATGGGCCTAGGGAGTTAGGAAGGATTCAGGTTATGTGTAAGCAAATGGGCCTCGGGAGTTAGGAAGGATTCAGGTTATGTGTAAGCAAATGGGCCTAGGGAGTTAGGAAGGATTCAGGTTATGTGTAAGCAAATGGGCCTAGGGAGTTAGGAAGGATTCAGGTTATGTGTAAGCAAATGGGCCTAGGGAGTTAGGAAGGATTCAGGTTATGTGTAAGCAAATGGGCCTAGGGAGTTAGGGAAGGATTCAGGTTATGTGTAAGCAAATGGGCCTAGGGAGTTAGGAAGGATTCAGGTTATGTGTAAGCAAATGGGCCTAGGGAGTTAGGAAGGATTCAGGTTATGTGTAAGCAAATGGGCCTAGGGAGTTAGGAAGGATTCAGGTTATGTGTAAGCAAATGGGCCTAGGGAGTTAGGAAGGATTCAGGTTATGTGTAAGCAAATGGGCCTAGGGAGTTAGGAAGGATTCAGGTTATGTGTAAGCAAATGGGCCTAGGGAGTTAGGAAGGATTCAGGTAAGCAAATGGGCCTAGGGTGTTACATGTAGGAAGGATTCAGGTTATGTGTAAGCAAATGGGCCTAGGGAGTTAGGAAGGATTCAGGTTATGTGTAAGCAAATGGGCCTAGGGAGTTAGGAAGGATTCAGGTTATGTGTAAGCAAATGGGCCTAGGGAGTTAGGAAGGATTCAGGTTATGTGTAAGCAAATGGGCCTAGGGAGTTAGGAAGGATTCAGGTTATGTGTAAGCAAATGGGCCTAGGGAGTTAGGAAGGATTCAGGTTATGTGTAAGCAAATGGGCCTAGGGAGTTACATGTAGGAAGGATTCAGGTTATGTGTAAGCAAATGGGCCTAGGGAGTTAGGAAGGATTCAGGTTATGTCTAAGCAAATGGGCCTAGGGAGTTAGGAAGGATTCAGGTTATGTGTAAGCAAATGGGCCTAGGGAGTTAGGAAGGATTCAGGTTATGTGTAAGCAAATGGGCCTAGGGAGTTAGGAAGGATTCAGGTTATGTGTAAGCAAATGGGCCTAGGGAGTTAGGAAGGATTCAGGTTATGTGTAAGCAAATGGGCCTAGGGAGTTAGGAAGGATTCAGGTTATGTGTAAGCAAATGGGCCTAGGGAGTTAGGAAGGATTCAGGTTATGTGTAAGCAAATGGGCCTAGGGAGTTAGGAAGGATTCAGGTTATGTGTAAGCAAGTGGGCCTAGGGAGTTAGGGTTAATGTTCATCAGCTTCAAAATGGTGGTGTCCCTAACGCAAGTAACTGATGATTGTTGGACAAGATTATTTTTTTATAGTCCCAGGACATTGGGCAACCAATTTTGTGAGCTCCTGCATCTTAAGTACATTGTATTTAGCATTTAGTCACAGAATGGAATGGAAGATTCCCTTGCGGCATCACCACCCGCATGCACGGTCTGTGTTTTGTGCATTGTGTTCCGGGTTGCCAAGTGGGCCTAGACGAAAGGCTACTTAAATATGAGAAGAAAAGCGTCTCACCCTTGCCATGGCACCCTTGAGTTTCCAATCATGCCGTCCAAACAGGTTGGTGAAGATGCGATCCTGGTCTTTCAGTGGACCGTACTTCTATAAAAGCAAAGATTTAAAGAAAAATTTAATAAGGAAGGAAAGGGCAACATAGCAAGGAAAGAATAAAGAAGGAAAGAATAAAGAAAGAGAGAAAATTGATTGATATGAAAACTAGAAATTATTTGGTACAGTTGTATAAAGGCAGAAATGAGATATGACATAAAATTCACATAAATACAGCAATCACATATGTGACCCGCTCTGCGAAAAAGGGTATTAAGGGACGCTATGCTATTACCCGTAAAGGGCTGTTCTATGTGGAGAGGGTGAAAAAAAAATTCACAACGTGATTTTTTGTTGTTGGTTTATTGGCTTCTATTATATAAATACTTTCATAATTTATTTACAGAAATATTATTATTGATGAGTAAAGATGAAAAACAAAAGTTTAAATTTTACACATTATGCAAATTAGCAAATATATTTGAAAAAATACTTCAAGATGCTTGATAATTCAAATTTATATTGCACAAGCATTCCTAAAGGAGCTCAAAAGGAACATAACTGTTGCTATGGGCATTCAAGAGAGTTTCTTCTTAGCTCATTTCTTTTTCCACTTGCTGTGTTTAAAGGGCTGTATCTCTGAAGGCACTTCCGTTAATTTGTACAATATGAATATGCAAAAATCAGTATATCTCCAGAATGCAAAATGCCACAGGGTTCAAACCTACACCAAATTAAAGCTTATAATGTAACCAATTCAGCTATGTATGTAACTCAATTTTTTAATTTTGTCCCATAATACCCATTTTTGTGGAGCCGGTCACATATATAGGTTTTAATTTTAAGAATTAATTTTTAGGTTTTAATTTTCTGTCTACTAAGGCACCCTCTCAAAACTATTCCCGAATAACTTGTGCAGAGATTTAAACGCAGTTTATTTTTCAATGCTCAAAATATCCCCAAGCAGTCCAAATATATTGCGAATATGTTTGCGGAGAAGTATTGAAACTAGAAAGGCAATTTGTTTACATGAAGACTAAACCGCAGACATTGAGATCGTTATCTACTGGAAGCCAGCGGGTGGTCCTTGCTGGGTGGATTTGCGGTTTGGTCACTGGCCCAGTGAGCAACAGTGAACACGAGCATGCACTGATTTACCTATGTGCGTCCTTGTTCTATGGTACATGCAACTATATTTCCCAGCAATCCGTAAGGATTTTATCCGCAATGCCTTAAATTCTATGTGCATGCAATATTTTTCTGCTGATGAATTAACTACAGGCGAAATTTCTGAAATGAAAAACGCGCAACAATCGCCCAGTTTGTTTTAGCTTCGCACGTGTTTATTTTTTTTCTTCTCCCGAGTTTGGGGGTTGGAACATTGAGCAATTGAGCCACCCCCTATACACAATAGTACCGTGTTCAGTTCACACGTGCGCTTTCATACGATCACTACGGCCGTATTCAAAGGAACTCTAGAAACGTTTATTACTAACTTCGTTTTATAATAAGTTTTTGAAAATTAACAAAATGAGCCTTCATTTGTATGTAGTGGTGAGATTTAGAATAATTTTGGCACACAATATGATTGCACTTTCAACCATGGTGAGCTACTCATTTTCATGACGAATTTTTAATAATCAAAATCAAGCTTGATCATACCGTAGAGATCATACCACAAAGTAACGTAACACTCGGCGAAATTCACTTAGAAAAGCACCCGAAAATTGCCTGTTTTAACTTTCATGAATGACTACAATTTGGCAAAAATAATGAAGAAATTTGGCCTAGAAGAAAGAAACACATGAATTTTATTACCACCTTGAGGTAGTTTCTGGACACTCAAAATTACTATTTCTGGTAAAAATTTTGACATTCATATTATTATTATTCCCTTGTCCCCTTAGTTGAAAACGAGGTTTAAATACAATTACAGTTAAATCTCACTGACCATTGTGCTGTTACTATATATAGCCAAAGAACATTTTATGCTTAAAATCTTCATGGTATTGAATAATTTCGGATCTGAATAACTTTTTATTTAAAAGTAAACCTATGTGTTCTGTTGCTAAAGATCGGGCTCTTTCAATGACATCAAGTAAGCCTAGATTGTCCTTGATCAATACTCTCACAAAATAAATCACGCAGGTCACATTTCGTAAACATTGCGTGGATTCTCCAAAACGCAAAGGGCCATGAGATCTTATCAGTTGGCCAAACCGCAGACTGCTCGGTGAAGAGACTATAAACATTATAGAGGATAAATGTGTGCTTTGTATAAAGGAAAAATCTATCTAGCAAAAGAATCTGACCTCAACGTTTTCGCAATTATATACCCTTTGCGGAGAAACTTTTCTGCAACTTATTCGGGAATAGTTTTGAGAAGGTGCCTAAGAAAACGATTGTTAGAGAGTCTACTTAATAGCGTTCTCATGTGTTTCTAAGAAATTCAAGACCTCATTTTTTAGTGTGTCGCAGCTGCAGGGCATGGTCCGAGAGCGAGACGAAAAAAGATGTCCTGTCAGGTAACAAAGAAGAAGCAGGAAGGTGGTAATGATTAACCCTAACCTTCCCAAATCCTCCCAAATCCTCTTTGCCAAAGTGAACGATTTTGAAGGATTGAGGTTATTTGGAAATTGCAGTGGTGAAGGATTTTGAAGGATTGAGGGCAGATGTGATTATTTGTTTGGTGGATTATGGAGGATTGAGGTTATCAGGCTATATTTGACACTGGATGAAAATGGAGGATTGAGGTTACATGGTACATGTCGGTCTGTCCAAAAATGATTTTGGAGGATTGAGGTTATTAGGCATACTTGCCTTCCTTCCTCCATGGTACATGTACATCCATGTTTGTTGTAGTGATTGCAAGGTCAGTGCTTGGGTCAGTGGACACTGTTTATTGCTCCATGCATGCAGGGAGGGTCCCTGGCCATGTACATGTATCACAGATTAGAAACACATGTGTGCATACATGTCGTGTGCATACATGTCAACTGCATACAATGAGTAGTATGTTAGATGGGGCTTGTAGGCCACTTCCCTCCCCAGGCGTGTTTTTGTGAAAAAATTATATTTAAAAAAAAATACTTTTTTTAGAAAATGCATTTAAAAAAAAAAATACTTTGTTTTTAAAAACAAAGATGTATTTTTTATGGGGGAAAAAAATGTATGAGAAAAATATAATTTTTAAAGATCTTTGAGCACAACGAGAGCATGGAAGAAAGTTGCCTAGAAGCCCCATCTTACATACTACTGTATTAAAAGAGTTTTATGTAAAATTGTGCGTGGTTGATAAAAAGTAATTTTAAAAAAAAGAAGAAAAAAGGTAAGTTTAAAAAATGAGAAATCGAAACGAGAAAAACAAAAAAAATATTATCTAGATTTATAGTAAAGAGAGAATGGAATCAAGAAGATATTTATCGAGATGGACATTGCCAGAATTGAAAATATTTGCGCAAGAGCATAAACCTATAATTCTTGTACAAAACAGCAAGGGTAAAGTAGATAAACGTTCTTATTACAACGCGACGAAAAAATATTTAAAACGACAAAAACAAAAGCCATTGTATAAATTAAGTTTAACCGAATTGAGAGAGCGTATAGCGGTTGAAAATATTGAGCTACCTCATCGCGGCGCTGGTAAAAGAGCACAGTTGTTAAAAAAGGACTACATCGCCGCTATTAAAAGGTTTCACGGAAGAGAAACCGAGTTGAGATTTAAACCTTTGATCGACGGCGGAAGATGGTTAAGCGAACGAAGAATGGTCGTTCTGCTGAATCACAGCAAAGAAAAAGATTTAAATATTTTTTGGGAAGCGGTAAAACCAAAGATAATCGCTAAGTTGGGTATAGACTTGAAAGAATTTACCGCATACAAGTTTATGATATTTACACGCGTTAGATTACGTAAAGAAAACCTAGGCGGTACGATCGATTTTGCCGAATCAAGATTTCATAATAATAGGCAAATTGTTTTATTGAATTTAGATAGTATCGAAAATATACTCGTTACCGTTTTTTCACAAATTCAAGAGGCTTTAGAAAAATGGACGTCTAACGGTTCTGGATGGGAGGTAGATCGTATCGTAGATATGAATATCGCTATCGCGAGATATCAACCTTTGAGAGGCGGTTCTTATATCGAGCTATGTGACTACATAAAAAATAAAAAGGCGTGCATCAACGTAAAAAACAAAGACGATGATTGTTTGCGATGGGCTTTGTGCGCTCATCGTTTTCCCGTAAAAATTCATCCAGAAAGAACGTCCAAATACCTAATAGAGGACGGTTTTAATTTTGATGATGTAGACGCTCCTACACCGATTAATCAAATTAAGCGAGTAGAGAAACAAAACAATATCGCGATAAACGTTTTTGGTTGCGAATCAAAATCGATACTAGTTTACAAACTCAGCGATCAACCCGCAAAACTAGATCGTATTAATTTATTATTAATTAACAAAGAAGAAGAAAAAGGAACTAGATCTCACTACGTTTGGATAAAAGATGTGAATAAATTACTTTACGATCAAACGAAACATAAAGAACGTCAACATTTTTGTTTGAGATGTTTACAGGGTTTTTGACGGAAGCGTATCTCGAAAATCACGTAAAAATGTGCAAGGGAATAAACGACAGACCGACGACGGTCGTGATGCCGGAAAAGGGTAAAAACGATACAGTTAAATTTATAAATTTTCATAAAAAGATGTAAGTTCCTTTCGTAATATACGCCGACTTTACAAGTATTATTAAAAAGATTGACGATGTAAATGCGACTAATACTAAAAAACTACAAGAACACGTCGTTTGCGGTTATTCGTACGTCGTAGTTCGTTGCGACGGTGAAACTAGTTCTCCCGTTACGTATAGGGGAGAAGATGCCGCTAAACATTTTTTAAATGTATTAGAAAAAGAAGAAGAAAACATCAACGAGATATTTAAAAATCCTCAAAAATTAAACATGACTAAAGAAGATGTAGAAGATTACAACTCTGCTAGCGAGTGTTGGATATGTGAAAAGACATTTTTTAAAGACGACGACGCCAAGTTTGCAAAAGTACGCGATCATTGTCACATTACCGGTAAATATCGAGGCGCGGCGCACAATTGTTGTAATTTAAAACTAAGTTTAAAACCAGAGAAAACTTTTATTCCGGTTGTATTTCATAATTTGCGAGGCTACGACTCTCATCTCATTATGCAGGCTGCGAGTCAAACGACGGGAAATCTAACGTGTATTCCAAACAATATCGAAAAATATATTTCTTTTTCAATCGGGCAACTACGATTTATAGACAGCGTTCAATTTTTATTAGTGTCGTTGGACAAACTCGCAAAATCAAACAATTCTTTTCCAATTACTAACAAGTTTGAATCAGATTTAGAAAAATTTAATCTCTTAAAAAGCAAGGGTATTTATCCTTACGAGTACATGGATAGTTTTTCAAGATTCAAAGAAACGCGCCTTCCTCCGATAGAATCTTTTTATAGTAGTTTAAACAACCAACACATTACTAAAGAACAATACGAGCACGCTAAAAACGTTTTCAACAAGTTTGATTGTAAAAATTTAGGAGATTATCACGATTTATACGTGCGTACCGATACTTGTTTATTGGCGGATGTATTTGAAAATGTTCGCGCTACTTGCGCGAAACAATACGGATTAGATCCAGCCAATTATTATACGAGTCCGGGTCTAAGTTGGGACGCTTTATTAAAACATTCGAAACAAACTTTAGAATTGTTTACGGACGTTGACATGCATTTATTTATAGAAAAAGGTACACGTGGAGGAACGTGTATGGTAAGTAAACGATACGCTAAAGCAAACAATAAATACTTGTCCGATTACGATAAATCGAAACCATCGAGTTACATTACGTACTTGGACGCGAATAATTTATACGGATACGCGATGAGTCAACCTTTACCAACGGGTAATTTTAAATGGATGACTAGTAAACGAATTAACAAACTCGAGAGCGAGGGATTAACGCGTAACAAAGGATGTATTTTAGAAGTTGATTTGGAATATCCTAAAGAATTACACGATTCTCACAACGCATTTCCACTCGCGCCAGAGTCGTTGACGGTACCGAAAGAATGGATGAGTGACTATCAACGAACGTTATTAAATGACAAGCCAGCTCCAAACGTCGTAAAATTAGTTCCAAATTTATACGATAAACGCAATTACGTGCTTCATTATCGTAATTTACAATTGTATTTACAACTCGGTATGAAGATAACTAAAATTCATTGTGTTTTAGAATTTGATGAATCATGTTGGATGAAATCATACATGTACATCGATTTAAACACTCGATTAAGAAAAGACGCGACGAGTGATTTTGAAAAAGATTTATACAAACTGATGAACAATTCAGTTTTTGGAAAAACGATGGAAAATGTACGAAAACGCGTTAATGTAAATTTGAAGCGGTTAAACGATGAAAAAGCGGAAAATCAAATTCGTTCACTCATCGCAAAACCAAATTTTGCAGAGGCGAGGATTTTTGATAATAAACTAGTAGCGATTCACATGCACAAAACAAAACTCGCTCTCAACCGCCCAGTTTACATAGGAATGAGCATACTGGATTTATCTAAAGCTTACATGTACGATTTTTATTACAATCATTTAAAAAATAAATACGGCGACGAGTGTGAGTTGATTTACACGGATACGGATAGCTTGTTACTCGAGATTCGAGCGAAAGATGTATATAAAGATATGAAAAAAGACAAGCATTTATACGATTTTAGTAATTTTAAACGAGATCATTTTCTATTTTCTGAAGAAAATGTAAAGGTGATCGGTAAAATGAAAGACGAGACTGCGGGAACTCTAATCTCTGAAATTGTATGTTTAAGACCAAAAATGTACTCGTTGTTTTTATCTCAAGGCGAAAATATAAAAAAAGCTAAAGGTGTTAAAAAACAAGTTTTAAAAGAAAATGTTAAACACGAAAACTATAAACAAGTTTTATCTCGAAATGTTACGCTACATCACCCTATGAATTTTATTAGGCACGAAAAACATAGATTATATACAACGCGAGTAAATAAAATATCGCTATCTCCTTTAGACACAAAGAAATATATTTTACAAGATGGAATACATACTCGAGCTTACGGTCACTACAGTATTAGCGTTTAATCGGTGGATTTTCCGTATCTCGAGGAATAATTTGTAATTCTTCTCTTACAAAACTACGAGCGGGACCCGCGTCTAAATAATACAAGATGGGTTGACTCGCAGCTTTCATCGTTTTAGCTAATCTATAAATTTTTATACTCCATATAGGATCGGTCGCGCGGCGCCTCGTATATTTTTCAGCTTCACCGGGTGCGTATAAATACCGAACTAAACTGTTGTTTGGGATTCTTTTTTCATTCTTTTTAGCAATCGCTGGTGAGGCTGGATTTTGCTCAACAACTCGCAACTTGATCGCGTCTTTAGGTTTTAAATTAATGAGTCTCGTCATCTCATTGTTTAATGCTTTTACGACCGCTGGTAATCTTTTAACCCATTCTCTATTTCTCATATCCGTCGCTATTTCTTGCGCGTATTGATGCGAAAATAATCTTTCGCTCAAAGTTCTATTAAATCTCTCTACTATACCCTGTGCTCTATGATTACCGGCTTCGCTTCTTTGTATTACAACATTATGTTTACTCATTGTTACGTTTACGCTACTCATAAATTCTTTTCCAGGATCAACTTTTATAATTTTTGGCCAAGTTAACAACGAACGTTTATAAATTTTTTCAAACGCGTTACCGACTTGAACGGCGGTTTTATCGGTTAATGGTTCAGCTTCTTTATATCTACTGGCTTCGTCCATGACGGTCAACGCGTACTTGTACATAATTCTACTCGTTCTTTTACTCGCTCCGCTGCCGATCGTATCGTGCGGAAGAAACAATAAATCCGCTTGATGAACCTCATTTGGTTTTTCCAACGTACTATTTGAACTAGTCGGTCTTGGAATGTATTTAGGATAGGGTAAATAAATTTGCCACAGCGCTTGCTTTTTTAGCCACTGTCAAACTAATTTTACATTTACTTTGGTTTCTTGAGCTAATTTATTAATCGCGTCAAGACCTTTGTAGTATCCTTTCGGACTATAATAAGCGTTTTGTAATTTTAAACGAGTTCGCTCATCCATTTTTAATATTTATAAATATATTTATTCCGTAGGATTTTTAGGCATAAGCGAGGATGGTAAAATTCCTTGTTGTACTAACCACATTTGCGTCATCGAAGATAATCCAAGCGTCGCGGTTAGTTTTAGCGAGTCTTTTATATTTAATTTATTTAAATTGGCTGGTTCTACGCTTAATACTTTTTTACCGAGTATGCTGTATAAAACGACGAAAAGAGTCAAAATGGCACTGTGATAGGCTGAATCGGCGATTGTTTTCATATCCATCATATTTTATACTCGTCAATATAAAAAAAATTAAAAAATCTTTTATTCCATTTCAAAAACAGCGAGTTCTTTTGTTGACTGTGGGGTGGGTGGTGTGGGTTTAGGTAAAGGTGGTGGTGTGATTATTGGTTTTACCGGTTCATTTAACACCGCTGGCTCTTTTTCACTAAAAAGGAAATAAACGAGACCTATACCGGCTAAACCAATTGCGATATAATAGCAGTAGCTCGATGAGTTTTCTTCTTTTTGAACGTAACTCGTTGACTCTTGCGCCGTCGTGTAACGAGTTTTACTCACGTCTTTAGCGAATTGTAGTTTTTTCTTTCTATTAAGTTCGGCGAGTCATTTCCCAGCCGCGACTCTCTTTTTTTTTTCTTTGGTTTCGTTACAGTCGACGGCGTTTTTACAGCTTGCGGTTGCTCCGGTTGCGTATTCTCCAACTCGTTCGTTTCCATCGCTTTTATTATCTATACAAGATTCTTCTTTTCTTTTTGAATGTTTTGCAGTAATTAGCGACGCACTGAGCGGTGCAATCAACATTCCGTACTTGTAGTATATTTCACACGCTACGGTAGAAAGCATGCTAGAAATGAATGGATCTTTTTCTAAATCTGAAATTAATTTACCTTCATCGTCAATTTGAAATTGATGGCCGTATAAATCGATACGATTTAAACTAAATCCTAACAGTTTAGCGTATAGCGTTAGAATGGCGCTACCTAAAGACTGCGTTATATCACGACCTAATTTAGTTTCGTATTGCGTGAGTAGTACATCTCGCTCTTCCGTGCTCAGTGCTTCAATATCGTTGACGGAATATTCTTTACCAAAAAATCTTTTTGAATCTCCTCCCGATACAACGGATAAAAGTCGTTTATCTCGTAGTTTTTGCTTTAATAGTAGCGCATCGTCATTTATATCAATATTAGTAGACGGCGAGCTTGACGCGATGAGTGGATTTTCTGTCAATAGTTTAGCAACTTCTTCCATTTATTATTAAACAGCTTTTATTATATTTTTTAATTTTTCAAAAAAAGCTAACAACTTGTACATTTTATTATCATTTAAAAATAAAACGAGTTCTTCTATAACTCGTTTTATTTTAACATCGTTTGAAAATAAAACGAGTTCTTTTATAAATTGTTTATTATCGATAAAAAACAAAAGATAAACCAGTACAAATTTTCCTTTTTCAGTAGTTAAAAGTTGCGTAAGATTATATACTAAATTGTTAATTTTTTCAGTATTCATATTTATATATATCCTATGATATTTAAAAAATAAAAAAACACTAACCTACGAGTAACCTATAGGTAATTGCTAAGTAACCTACGAGTAACCTATAGGTAATTGCTAAGTAACCTACGAGTAACCTATAGGTAATTGCTAAGTAACCTACGAGTAACCTACGGGTAATTGCTAAGTAACCTACGAGTAACCTATAGGTAATTGCTAAGTAACCTACGAGTAACCTATACATGTAGGTAATTGCTAAGTAACCTACGAGTAACCTATAGGTAATTACTAAGTAACCTACGAGTAACCTATAGGTAATTGCTAAGTAACCTACGAGTAACCTATAGGTAATTACTAAGTAACCTACGAGTAATTACTAAGTAACCTACAGGTAATTGCTAAGTAACCTACGAGTAACCTATAGGTAATTGCTAAGTAACCTACGAGTAACCTATAGGTAATTACTAAGTAACCTACGAGTAATTACTAAGTAACCTACGGGTAATTGCTAAGTAACCTACGAGTAACCTATAGGTAATTACTAAGTAACCTACGAGTAACCTATAGGTAATTGCTAAGTAACCTACGAGTAACCTATAGGTAATTACTAAGTAACCTACGAGTAATTACTAAGTAACCTACGGGTAATTGCTAAGTAACCTACGAGTAACCTATAGGTAATTGCTAAGTAACCTACGAGTAACCCATAGGTAATTACTAAGCAACCCACTTAGTAATTACTAAGTAACCTCCGGGTAATTGCTAAGTAACCTACGAGTAACCTATAGGTAATTACTAAGTAACCTACGAGTAATTACTAAGTAACCTACGGTAATTGCTAAGGCAACTCACGAGCAACCCATAGGTACTGCTAAGTAACCCACGAGTAACCCACGGTAATTGCTAAGTAACCCACGAGTAACCCATAGGTAATTGCTAAGTAACCCACGAGTAACCCATACATGTAGGTAATTGCTGGCAATCCACGAGTAACCCATAGGTAATTACTACAACCCACGAAAGTAACCCATAGGTAATTGCTAAGCAACCCACGAGCAACCCATAGGTAATTACTACAACCCACCAGTAATTACTAAGTAACCTACAGGTAATTGCTAAGTAACCTACGAGTAACCTATAGGTAATTGCTAAGTAACCTACGAGTAACCTATAGGTAATTACTAAGTAACCTACGAGTAATTACTAAGTAACCTACGGTAATTGCTAGCAACCCACGAGTAACCCATAGGTAATTACTGGCAACCCACGAGCAACCCATAGGTAATTGCTAAGCAACCTACTTAGTAACCCATAGGTAATTACTGGCAACCCACGAGTAATTACTTGCAACCCACGGGTAATTGCTAAGTAACCCACGAGCAACCCATAGGTAATTGCTAAGCAACCCACGAGTAACCCATAGGTAATTACTAAGCAACCCACTTGTAATTACTAAGTAACCCACGGTAATTGCTAAGCAACCCACTAGGCAACCCATAGGTAATTACTAAGTAACCTACGAGTAATTACTAAGTAACCTACGGGTAATTGCTAAGTAACCTACGAGTAACCTATAGGTAATTACTAAGTAACCTACGAGTAACCTATAGGTAATTGCTAAGTAACCTACGAGTAACCTATAGGTAATTACTAAGTAACCTACGAGTAATTACTAAGTAACCTACGGGTAATTGCTAAGTAACCTACGAGTAACCTATAGGTAATTGCTAAGTAACCTACGAGTAACCTATAGGTAATTACTAAGTAACCTACGAGTAATTACTAAGTAACCTACGGGTAATTACTAACGACCTACATGTATGGGTAATTACTAACGACCTATAGGTAATTGCTAAGTAACCTACAAGTAACCTACAACTAACCTATGAGTAATTACTAACGACCTATAGGTAATTACTAACGACCTATAGGTAATTGCTAAGTAACCTATAAGTAATTACTAAGTAACCTATGGGTAATTACTAACGACCTATGGGTAATTACTAACGACAACTTAGTCGTGTATCTCATAACCGGTAGGTTGATCCGTTTTTAAAATTAATTTGCGATGTAAAACTCGTTTTAATTTTTCGCGCGTTTGCTCTCGTAGCTCGGCCGTCGGAATAACATCATTTTCTCGAAGACAATTCTCGCATTTAGTCTCTATCTTTACAATAAAATAAACACACCCATTTGAGTTGCTCTCTAAAATCTTTTAATACGCTATTATATTTTTGAGAAAGAATCCAACAGCTATGTTTAACGTGCCTGCCGCTAAAAGCCAATTGGGTAATCATACATTTATTATTCTCGTCGTATTTTTTATAATGCAACTGTTTATTCGCGCTACAATCGTCGATAATAAACAACGTTTCAACTCCTTTGAAAGCATCGCTATAAATTTGTATAGCTCGGTTTAACGAGATATCATTAACGTGTACATTACCATCGTTTTGAATCCATTTTCTATTTTTATACGTATCGTTGTCAAAGATGGTGGGGCATAATATAACGATATTTTTAAAATGTTTAAAATATTCTTTTTCTAATAAATTTAAAACAAATTCAGTTTTTCCGCATCCGGTTTGACCGCAAATTAACGCGGCGTGTGGATATTTAGGTAACATTCCTTTTTAATATTAGTATTAATAATCGACGGATTCAAAATGCCTGTTTCTTATATTTAGTTGCGCGTCCATGATAATAAAAGTATACATGTTTAGTTCACCCGCAGCTTCCGCTTCTTTTTCAATTTGAATAGTAATTCCTTCGCTTAAGTTTTGTACTCGTCTTCCGCTTCCGTGTAATTTATTGTCGGTGCTAGTTCTTAAATCTAAAAATAAACCGTATCGATTTAGTAAATAATTTGCTGGTTTAACGTGAGATAAATTTAGAGCTTGTACGACTTGTATAGCGTGTTGTTGTTTCGAATCGCCGAAATTTTTTGAAATCTCTTCCCAATGTTGATACATTTTCATTCCGTGCGCGTAGAGTTGATTGGGAACGCCTTTGATGGTAATTGAAACTTTGTCAATTTTCGGATTATAAAATTTATTGCTTTCTTTCGCGGTAGGTTCTCTGAATAAAAACAATATTCCTTTCATACTTTTTGCTGGGGTATTTAAATTTATATTCCACATCGTGTCGCGTTTGTTTAACGGAGTCATGCTCTGTCTTAGTACGCGATCAAACAATATACTCAACCGGTTACTGTATTGATTTTTAATCGTTCGCGCGAGTTCCGGCATATGAACGACCTCAAATTCCAAAGAAATTCCGCTTATGATATATTTCGCATTATCGTCGGTGCTTTTAATCACGCTAGAAAATTTATTAAACACGAGTTCGTAAGTTAATCGATCTCCGATGCCCGATTGGTAGTAGGGTTGATGATCGGTCAACAATTCAAAATCCAGCGGAATGTAATATCTATTTTTATACGTATCCGCGATAGCTTTATCTTTTCCTCCGTTACCCGCAATATCCTTATCGCTAGCATCTATTCTTAATTTAGTTATGTTAAAACTTTCGATTCCTTGATACGCTAAATTTTCGCGTTAATCTTTGGTCAACCATTCGTCTTTATAACAATTGAACACATCCGCATCGTCTAATGAAAATATTTCATTTCCTTCCATTTTAATAATTATGTTTTACGATGGCTCTGCCAATGTTTTGTACCAACGTTCTATTTTCATCATCCGCGCTAACGAGTTCTATATTGAAAGCTAATTTAACCGTATTCGGAACGATGATGTCGTTCATTCCTAAATTTGGAAAACGAACCGTCAACAATTGGTTTTCGGTAATGGTACTCGGATTGTTTGTAATGACGACTTTTTGACGTAATCCTTTTATACCTCGAGGTTCTCTCAATCTTCTGTATGGATCGAGCGCATCTCCGTACGTATTATTAGCCATAGTTTACATTTACAAACTATAAAATATTTTTATCTTTTTTAAAAATAAAATGGTGTCTATAGCGATGATGATTGGAGGCGCGGTAGTCAACGCGTTGGCATTTACCGGATCAAATTTTTTATTTAGTAATTTACGAGGCAACGACGCTCAACGAGAACGAGCAAGGCACGATTTAGCGATAGAACAACTTTCTAAAGCCAGAGACGACTTTAGTAAAAAACGTTTAAAATATCTAGATTATTTAAACGAGAAAATACAAAAAGAATCGAGCGCAGTAAGAACGTTCAACAACATTGACGAAGCGATTAACGAATATTCACGAGTTACGGGCGAACGAATAAATTTACCCAAAGATTTATACGACGAACCAAAACTTGAGGATTTTTACGTTCCGAGCAAAGATAAAAAAACGTGAGAAATTTTCTTTAACGTACTAGGAATGAGCATCGTAGGTTACGCGAGTTATAAATTGTTAAAAAAAGATAAAAAGTAATTATAAATGGCGGAAGGAGGACGCGAAGATATACCGATGGATGATGTAAACGTAGATGATATGTTTGATGATGAGGAGGACGAACTTGATGATATTAACAGACAAATAGAAGATGCCAAAAGATTAACAAGATTACGAGAAGGCCTGTCATTTAAATCACCTACGTTAGAAATTCAGTACATTGAAAACTTTTATGAAACTGTAAATAAACAAGGTTGGGATTATAAACCACTCCAATACGAAAAATTTCACGTACTTGACGATGGTTTTTATTTCATAGACGATGAAAAAACAGTCAGATTGACGCAAGAAAAAAATAAAAAAGCTTTTCTCACGTTAAATACAATAGCTAGTGGAGCGAGAAAAGCTGGCTATAGCCAGGTTAGATTCATGAGAGAACAATTAGGTATAATAGACTGGAACGCGAGCAAAAAAGTTAAGGTACAAGAAAAATTAGATGAAACTTTAAAAGAAATAGAATCCCGACCACCATCACCGGTAGTTGTTGTCGATAAAACGCCTCTTCGCAAAGAAGGAACGCGAAAGTTACCAACACCACCTTTACCCCAAGAAGAACAGTTTTATGGCGCCAATGGTGAGTTTGAAACGAGTGATTTAGGTGATATTGAAATGAGTGATCTAAAACAGTAAAAGAAAAAAGAAAATTAAACGCGATTGAAAAATTTATTGATTTTTACATGCGAGAAACTTCAACTCAAGATGAAAAAAATATACTCCGCGAATTGAATGGTTATGTTAATCTTATGAAAACAACGCAAGGACAAAAATTAAAATTTGAAGCTGAATTATACGCGCGTAACAAAGAATTAACCGAAATTAGAAATAGAATCGACAACGACGTAGGAGATGAAAATGCGGTAGATCAACTACGTCAACGAGAACAAGAATTATTAGACGAAATTGATACTATTAAAAAAGAAATCGCCAAGTACGATGAAAAGAATAGTAGTCAACTCAATAGAATAAGAGAAACATTATATAGAATAAAAAATATAGACGAGACGTTGGGTGAAAGAATTAGAACTTTATTTAGAGAACAAGGCGTAACGATAGTTAGTATATTGACAGCTTTTAGTATGACCATCGCTTTTATCGGTAATGTTATAAGTTCAGTTATACCAAAACCCGCACCCAAACCTATACCACCTAAACCCGCTCCACCCAAACCTACATGTAGGCTATACACCCAAACCTACATGTATACCCCCAAAACCCACACCCCCTACACCAAAACCAAAGCCAACACCCCCAGAACCGAGCGGTGGTGTGAAAGAGTGGATTCAAAAAATATTTAAAAATCTAGCGAGTGTATTGGCTAAACTAGGAGCGAAAGCTTTAGCCGCTTTACCGGCTATTATCGGATCGGTTATAAGTTGGTTATTTAAAACAGCTTCCGGTATCGTTACGTGGACGGCGGAACATTTGTGGTTAGCTTTAACGGGGGTTGGAGTTTTAATTTTAACGTACATGCAGAAAACGTTAAAATAACAATTCATAAATCATGATGCCGAGTCCGGTTAAAACAGCAAAGCCAATAATTAAAGATTTTTTTTCTTCTTTGTGACTATCATCGCTAGGAAGAACGTCCTCTAAAGAGTCTTGGGTTAGCGTAGAAAGAGTTTCTTGCGCAGCCTCAGCAAAGCTGTCTTCGTGTTTAGCAATCAATGGTGTTGTTGTTGATTGTAAAGGTAAAATAGGAGCAACAACGGGTTCTGAATTTGTATCTAAATTTGAACCCAACGATAAGCCACTCGTCGCGATTAATATATTATTGTTGTATCCCGCGTACGCTGTACGTGCCTATTCGTAAATTCATATCGCTAGGCATCATGTATAAATTTTCTCCGATACAAAAATTTAATTGCGAACGAGCGTTTTGTAAAACATCTTGATATCGTTGAATAGAAGATTGTAAATCGACCGGAGAATCAATCTCGGCATTTACTATATTTATAAATTCACGCTGCGCGTCTAAACCAACGCCACTCGCTAAAAATCCACTTTTAGCTTGCGCTTGAGCTCCTAAAATCGCGTAAACGTACGTTCTTATAGAGTCGTTTATGCGTTCTGTACCGATATCCGTAAAACCTCGAGCTAACCCCAAAGACAATATAAATTTAGTCCACGCTGTTTCAACGCGTTCAGATTGTAAAATGAAACCTACTCTAATGGTATGCTCTTTACGATTATGTACTCCATCGTCAAAATCCATTCTTTTTTCACCCGGTGCGATGGTGAGATTGTTGAGAGGAATAGGGTCAGTGTTGGGATTTAAAATAGAATTGTCGTATCTTTTACCAATGTTTCTCCAAAAATAAGCGATGCCTAATCCATCGCTGTACATATCAACGCGTTGTTTCCAATTATTTAATGTTGAGAGGTGAAAGTCTTTACATAGTCTTTTATATGCGCTTACGTCTATATTGTTTTCAAACGCGTTAAAATAATTTTGAAAAGATGTGGGACAGCTTATTTCTTTTAGTAATCGTCTAATTTGATAATATACGTGAAATCTAAAAAAACTATGAATCATCATACATGTATTCGAATGATTTAAATGTTGATAACCCACGCCGCATCTCGTTGTAGCACAATACGTTGTAAAATTTATTTGATTTTGATAAAATTTTAGCGAATTATGATGCCAATCATCGACTACTTTTTGACTATTAACTTTAGGTAACTTGTAGTTGCTAAAAACATTATCGAAATGTGTGGTAAAAAAATCGTTTTCGTTAACGTAAATATTTATACTCGTTAAATCGCTAGCGTTAAAATTTAGAGGCGCCTTAAAATTTCCAGATGTTGGATAAAAAAATGTAAAATTACTCTTGAATGCTAATGGAAACGTCATTTTACTATAATAAAATTATAAATTTTAAATAATAAAATGTATCATACCGTTGAAATTGAAATTGAAAAAAATGGTGGAGAGGTTTTATTAAACAACGTCATCGATAATCGACGGGGTAATCTCGCGATATTGTTACATAGCGGAAACATTTGGGTAGGATATTACAACGTGCGTAAAAAAGAAAGAATAATACATCGTACGACGGGTGAGCCGGATGTCATCAAGTTTGTTGAAGCGGGGCTTTACAACATTAACGAAATTATCGATATTATAACGAGAGACGCGCCTTGGATAACGTTCGCCATCGATAAAACAACGGGTGTATTCTTGCTAAGTTTGACGCAAGAAAACAAATCCGTTAAATTTACATCCGGGTTAGCTAATTTACTCGGGTTTCACAACGAATTTCTAACCGTGGGGAATATAGTAAAAGAATCGACGTACAACTTTTAAAAATTTTATACATTCATTGCGATCAAATTTCTACGACCGACAATTATTACAACGGTAAACCTTGTACCATTTTAAACGTTTTTCCCTTGCAAGGTAAATCATTTGGAGAGAGCATGTGGATGGAATATGAAAATCCTTTGTTGAAAAAATTAAAAGTCGGTACTTTTAACGAGCTGAGTTTTCAAATTAAAGATTCAAAAGGTAGAGATATACATAATCACGGTTTCCCCATTATTTTAAATCTAGAAATTATATAAATATGGCGAGTATTTACGGTCCTAGTCGAACGAGCGGTAGTGGTAACGTTGCTGCTAGCGGTAGAGACGAAATTGTAAAAACGTCGCTTAGCGAAATTTTCGAACATTTCGGATACATCAACAGAGATGAAATTTTACAAAGAATAACTCTAGTCGAAAAATACAACGTCGTACTCGGATGGTGGGCTACGAGTAAACTACCTTTTTTCATGTTTAACGTAGCGCCGTCGTATTGTAGTATTTTTGTACATTTTACAAAAGCTAATGTTTTTACTTCGTATTCAACGACGCGCGGTTTTGGGGCTGATATTTATTATATTCCTTCTCCGGGGTTAAATAATGTATTTTTTTTTATCGACGATGAAATGTCGCATTTAAGATACGAAATGTGTTTTAAAATACGAAACGTAAGAAAAGTTTTTGTAGATGCGACCTTTTTCGGCGCGTTAAATTCTAAAATCTGTTTCAATATAAAAATTAAAACTTTACCGTTAAATTAAAAAATTTATACTATAATAAATATGGCGAGTATTTACGGACCTAGTCGAAAAAGTGAGCGAGTTTCATCCATTACACCTAACAATCCATACATTTATTGAAAAAAGTGAACATATCGATAATGTTTTACAAATCGAAACATTGTATCAATATGAAGAAGATGTTTGGTTTACTTGGCAAGGTCGAAATGGCCCGAGTTTTAATGTATCTTCACCAATAACAGATTGCTCAACTTATCTTAAAATAACTACTAATAATAATTCACAATCACACGTCTCAAAACGAGAAATTGATCCATTTTATGGAGAAAGACCAAACTTTTTTATAGAAGATTATACTCTATTTAAATTTGATAATAAACCAAAGCTTTTAGAATGCGGTATTTGCTTCAAAATAGAAAACACTAACTTTAATAGAAAAGTTTTTGCTCAATTTGTTTTTTTCGGCTCTCTAGATACTGGAATCTGTTACAATATGAAAATTTGTAGTTAGCCGTTAAATTTAAAAAAAAATTAATCTTTTTCTATTAATAAAAACAATGAGCGTGCCTATAGAATCAACGAATGTACTTTATCCAAATTTACCGCCTATGACGGATTATGCTAAATCATTTCGATTGCAAAAAATCGATGACATTCGAAAAGAATTACAAATTGAAATAAACCAACGCGAGAAAACGTATAAAAAATATAATAAAATTATCAACGCTTGCGGCATTGTAGAAACTCTCGCAGAATTGAGCTGTATTGGAGCGGGGTCCGTCGGAATCGTTAGTTTCGCCACCGTTATAGCAGCGCCAGTAGGATTCGTTTTAGAAGGTTTAGCTTTGGGGTTGGGGGCGGTGCTGCGTTTGCTCTCAGATACGCGGAAAATAAATTATCTAAAAAAGCTAAAAAACACGATGAAATAAAAATTTAGCTTTATCTAAACTCAACACGATCGAAAACCACGTTTCAAAAGCCATTGAAGATGGCGTTATTACTCAAGAAGAATTTCATTTAATATGCGAAGAACGAGATAAATATTCTAAAATGAAAGAAAAAAATCCATAACAACTCGGTCAAAGCAGCGACTTTACCGGCTAAAACAGAGGTTAAACCCGTTGATGCAAATGTAGAAAAAAAAATTCTTATAGAAAAACTTTTAAATTTAAAGTAAACTATACCGTACAAAAATCTTATTATGCTCCGCGTCAGTGTAGTCCTTTGCGAGTAAAAACGACTTCTAGACCTCCACCGTACGCCCCAACAACACCGACGCTGTAATTTTAATTATACTATAAACGAGTTGTTGTCTTTATCAACTCTTTCATCACGCTATTAAACGAACGTATAGCTTTTCCTCTCGCTCGCTTGTAACTTGCTACATTTAATATCCTCGCGCATTTCGTACACAAAGATATCGCTGATTTTGAACCAACTTTACATCGGCGACACGCAACGGGTATACTTTTTCCACATTTAAGTTTCCATTTATGTAAGCTACAATATACTGTATTAGGTGAGCTAAGTATACAACACTTGTCCGTTTTGCCAACTAAAAGCCATTCGCAAGGAACTACTTTTTCTTTTCTTGATTCCATGCTATCTTTACTATTGAACGAGATAATATTTTTTTTGTTTTTCTCGTTTCGATTTCTCATTTTTTAAACTTACCTTTTTTTTCTTTTTTTTTTAAATTACTTTTTATCAACCACGCACAATTTTACATAAAACTCTTTTAATACAGTAGTATGTAAGATGGGGCTTCTAGGCAACTTTCCTCCATGCTCTCGTTGTGCTCAAAGATCTTTAAAAATTATATTTTTCTTATTTAAATTACATTTTCTTACAAAATCTATTATTTTTTATACATTTTTTTCCCCCATAAAAAATGCATCTTTGTTTTTAAAAACAAAGAAATACTTTTTTATAAAATACATCTTTGTTTTAAAAAAAATAAGTATTTTTTTATAAAAATACATTTTCTAAAAAAAGTATTTTTTTTTAAATATCATTTTTTCACAAAAACACGCCTGGGGAGGGAAGTGGCCTAGAAGCCCCATCTAACATACTACTCAATGGTAGTGTTCATTGTGCTTGCTTTACTACTGAAGGATTTTGGAGGATTCAGATCATGTGTGAGCATAGGGAGTTAGGGTTAATGGGATGTTGATGATATCTGTTACATTTTGGCGTCAATCTGAGAGAGAATGACCAGGGAATGAGAGAATAAAGGAATGAAGGGAGAGTCAAGCGTGGATCCAGCATGGACAAAACAGGGGGCACGTGTCCAAAATATTTATTATATAAGCATACAGTGATAAAAGGGGGGCAGTGTATCTCTTTGCCACCCGCTGGATCTGCTAATGGGTAGAGTGAATTTAAAGAGAGGGGAACATGTTACGAAGGAACAACAGGAAGGAAAAGGCGATAGTAAAAAAAATGATCACTGCTCACTTTGGGCGGAGCATCTGTTGAGTTCTGTCTTGTTGCAACAGTCAGACAGCTACTGGTTGGTGACTGAAGGCGACCTGCAAAAACTAAAGAAAGCACTAAATTATTTTGTGACGTGTTCCTCATGTTTTTTTCTTTATTCTGGGGTTAATTTTTTTACTAGAGCTACATAGTATGTATTAACCCTAACTCCCTAGCCTTAATTACCAGGTACCTTCCTCAATCCTTCATAATCCTCTATTAACCCTAACTCCCTAGCCTTAATTACCAGGTACCTTCCTCAATCCTTCATAATCCTCTATTAACCCTAACTCCCTAGCCTTAATTACCAGGTACCTTCCTCAATCCTTCATAATCCTCTATTAACCCTAACTCCCTAGCCTTAATTACCAGGTACCTTCCTCAATCCTTCATAATCCTCTATTAACCCTAACTCCCTAGCCTTAATTACCAGGTACCTTCCTCAATCCTTCATAATCCTCCGAAATGTGTTTGTGCATGAAACTCACTGCCTCAATCCTTCATAATCCTCCAACTTGAGTTTAATGCATGAAGCTCACTGCCTCAAGCCTTCATAATCCTCCACTATCAAATGCACGACCCTCCTCAATCCTCCATAATCCTCCAATTGGTGATTTTCGAACATGCCTCATTCCTCCAAAATCCTCCAAATCCTCCAGAGGATACAAGATTATGTTTCTGTCAATCCTTCACAATCATCCATAATCCTCCACATTCATCCAAAGTAAATTTCCATTATGCCCTAGGAGGGCTAGGGTTAAGCAGAATACCATTTGCTAAGCAGACATTCTTGATAAATTTCAACATGTTTTCACCCTAGGCCCAGGGACCATTTAACACATTAACCCTTCTATGACTGCAAGGGTCAAAATTGGGTAGAATGTCGTATCTGACCGCCACCATTTCTCATTCAATATAACCAATAATGTAATCTTACGTGCCCCATAAAGTGGAGAACATATGGATGATGATGGACATACATGTACATGTAGACTTCAAATTATTGGTATACAATGACTTCCTCAGTCATGTCAGTTTGATCTTGTCAATTCCCCCGTTAGTGACCAACACGGTCATTGTACTATGCGTAGTGGCAACTATAATAGGATCCTTCTAATTTCTGAAGGGGAGGATTTTTAGAAGGAAATTAAAGTCCGAAAACCATCATAAAAGTGGATTTTAAAGATAGTTTTCACTTTCTGTACCGCCAAAAATCGAGATCAGACTGACATAAATATCTTGGAATAATTTGAAGTATATGTCCATCATCATCCATATGTTCTCTACCTTACTAGGTAGGTAAGATTACAAAATATTAGTTATATTGAATGAGGAAAAGTGGCGGTCGGATACGACATTCTTCCCTTCACTGTATCTGTCACTAGTGTCAGTAAGTTTTTCATTGTTATGCTAGTATATATTGGTTCGATAATTTTACAGTATGGTCTTCAAATGACTGAATTTAAATTTTTATTGCACTTAACATTAGAAATTATTTATAGGACCCAAAAGATGCAGCCGTGCACACAGTTTATGGGAGACAATGTAGCGGTGTTTGAGGAGGTATGACAATAAACCCTTTCACGGTAATATGCGCCATGTTTTTGACGGGGCAAAATTGTTTATTTCGAACACTCGTTGCCGTCTGCGACCCAGTGCTCGAACTTCACGTACATTCCAAACGCGTGCGTGAAGTTCGAGCACTGGCTCGCAGACGGTAACAAATGTTCGAAATAAACAATTTTGCCCCGTCAAAAACATGGCGCATAATAATAAAGCCGGTTCAGTATATAACTTTATAAGTTATAGGCCTGCTACATGTCATGGAGCTAGCTACGCTTCCTCCAGGTATTTAGCCATATTTCACATGTTTTTTCAGCTATTTCTAATGTTACTCGCCTGCAGATGTAAACCTTGAAGCCTCTTAATAGTCTTAACGCCGATTAAAGTTAGTAGGCTATTAATAAAATAATAATATTACCCGGTTAAATCCCTTAACGTTAAGTACGTTTAATACGTTACGACATGTCCAAAAAAGGGAAGCAACGAAAGTTCTTGTAACTTACCGAAATTGCCCCTAAGCAACAACGAAAGTTTAGACGAAAGTGCCATTTCTTTATGTGTTTCTTCCGTTCAGTAAAATACAGCTGTATCTCCTCTTATTTTGGTTTTACATAACTTTCTCTGAGACAATTTCTACGTAAATAAACCCAACAGAGGTCAGAGGTGAGAAGGTTTAACTGGCCTCCGCTGCACTCACTATATATAAGACTGCGGGTACCAGTGAATGCAAAAAGTATTGTTTTTAAACTCTTGGGGGCGCTATTTAACTTCATCGTTATGAAAGAAATAGCCCCAGCCACAGACTGGTCTCTGGTAATACTGATCCAGTGCCCCCCACCCAGTCCGACCAACGTCAATGACGATGACGGATGCGCCTAAGTAAAACCAATAATAATTCAAACAATTCAAAAAGAAATTTGAAAATAGAGTTGTTTTAACAGCATAACTAATCAAAAAGCTATTAAAAACATTGAAAACAGAAGATGTTTCTATCAGGGGCGTAGCGAAGGCATTTTCTTTGGGGGGGTGGAGCCAATTTGCCGACTGACATCAGAGTTGGGGGGATATAACTCTAATATGACCAGCTTATAAACGACTTATAACAAACAAACAACTTCAATGCTTAGAAACACGATACATTTGCAGTCGGCAAACCCATAGCTCAAGGTTTGCCGACTGAAAACTCTTGTTCTAATACCTTTGATGCTTCATTTGCTGACTGAGGCTCTAAATGCCGACTGAGTTTCTATACCAGAATAATCTATCAAGCCTAGACTCACATGCATTTTTCAATTTGGGTCATTGAATAAAAATTACAAAATAGGCCCCTAATTGGAATTAAATATTTTACAACCATATAGAACAAAACATTTTGTTTTAAACACACAAAGCAAATAAAAGGACAACAAATATTCGCAAAGAGGCAAGGCTGATTTGACTGGGTGTCCAACAAACAACACAGGCAGCCCATATTATGTCCGGCCCCTGCATTATGTCCACATTTAACCCCAAATAGAGTTCCGGACCTTTTTGTCAATTTGAATCGTAGCTATTTAGTATTTGTTCACCATTTTTCTGATAATACTTGTGAGTGCCCAAACAATATTACAATAATTCAAATAGGGACGGATAGGAGAGCTTATGTGTAAAGTGGAACGAACGTGCGAGTTGGAAGAAAAGAACGAAGCTTGGACTTCACGCCCGTGTTACGAGAATCATAGAAACAACTTTGGAGATATTGAGGAAAATGTGTTCGTTCCAGGTATAAAGCTTATTCATCAATGATAACTCATAAACATTTTCTAGAGGGAACCTTTTGTATTGGAGTATCATTATTATTGATAGTAGTCAGTGGCTTAGCCAGGATGTTAGTAGTCTTGGTTCAAGACTGTGTTTGTATGTTTTGATACACGATCCGTCTCTGGCGGTTCGTGTTAGCGGTTCGTGTAGCGCCCTCGTGCGGCGTGCAGAGACGGATCGTGTATCAAAAACATACAAACACAGTCTTGAACCAAGACTAGGATGTTAGTAGAGGGGAAACATTATTTTTTGGGGGGAAATTTACCGACACAAAACTCAAATGAACCGACAAATTATGTCAATCAGAAATACAAGTTTGTGAATTTACCGACAGACACAATTTTGCCAACAACTGGGGCGGCCGTCACTGATGGTATAGCGTTGCCACGAGCTTTGTGTGACCTTCTGAAAAACATGTAGTGTATTGGACTTGAACAGTAATCGCCACACTGTAAAAACGGTGTTTAGAATTTCAACACATTTCTGAACACTTAGCTTGTACTCACTTTTTTCACATGTTTAGCCTAAAATATGTTTAGATTGTGCTTTTTCTGTGATGTGTGTTTGAATGCTAAATATCATATGAACAGGTGTCAAAAAGCTAAATACGTTTAGCTTTATTTATCGTGACATGTATTGAGGATGGCCGTTTAGCATTTAAACGCATTCCTAAAAGCGTTCCATATTTTGCGTGTGTTTAAACACAATTGTTTACAGTGTATGTTTAAATTTATCATTCATGGACATACATTATTTGCTCTAAACCATCATGACGAAGTCAGGCTAAGTTCCCTGTTGATGATGTCAAATAATGAAGATAAATCAGGATGAAAAAAATGTGGTGAGACGCGTCTGCAAATATAATAAAAGAGAACATGAAAGAACCTATAAAAAGAAGGGCCAAGTATAGACCCCTGTGGAACACCGCAGTGTATTTTATTTGAACAGGAATTATCCCGCAATGTTTAAATATATCGTGGGCATTGAGAGCATGATCTTAACTGTTATTATCATTTTATATGATCGTGTAAACAATACCAATAGATTATGACATTCAATAACAAGTGATATATAATATCATCATCAGTAAGATAATATGGCACAAGTTAATGAATTTCTGTTCAAAATTAGCCATTTGGGAACTATACATGTCAATTATAATTAATTTAGTTTATTGATGCATGTCTTGTCTGTGCACAAGAGAAAAAGATCTGCAGTGCCGTTCTGGTTACTAAAATCATTTTATTATTATAATTAGTACTCAGTAGTAGTAATAGTAGTATTATACACGAGACGATTATACACAAAAGCACATCGTCGATCTGTCCCATCTTCATGAAGGGTGAAATGATAAATGAACAGTCAAGCCTGGACAGACTGCTCGATCTGAAGATCACTGATCTCAAATGAAACTCTTACATCTCTGAGGTGGGGAAACAGGTCTCCAAGATGATAGGATCTTTCTATCGGTCAAGCAAAATGCTGACCCCTGAGGCCATCCTCCACTTCTACAAAAGTCAAGTCGGGCCCAAGATGGACTATTGTGCCCACATCTGGTCAGGTGCCTCCAAAGCATCACTATCTGTTATTGATAGACTGCAACACCGCATCAAGGGACTAGTGGGTGAAGAGCTTTTTTCCTCCCTTCAACCTCTCTTCACATCGTAGGACTGTAGCCAGCCATTCACTGTTCTACCGTTATTACTACGGGGATTGTTCTGCTGAGCTACATGAGCTAGTACCTAAGCGCAGGTGAACACCCTCACTATCTTCGACTCCCCAAAATTAAGAGTAAATTCCATTTGGATAGCTTCTTCCCTAGAACAGTATTACAATGGAACGGCCTTCAAGCCGATTGCTTTCCACCAACTTATGATCTACATATCATAATAACCCCTTACACTTTAGAGGCTATTGGCCTTGTTTAGGGTGACTGGCAGTATAAAATAATAAATTTAAAAAAATAAAATAAAAAAATAAAAAACAAGGGTGCTTGAACCAGAACAACAAGATAAAAAAAATTATACTCTACTCTTCCACGATAAAATGCTATAAAATAATATCACATAAAACGTAGGCTATTTTAAGTTGTCAAAATTCGAATGTATCACATGACAGGGATTCTCTCACAAAATGTCCATAATTAGCCGACGTTTATATGTTACCAAATTTAAAAACTACAATATTATCCACAATTATTTGTGACCCGCTCTGGCAAAACCCGAAACTTCTCGGCATTTAGTGCGTAACAGCCATGAAAGGGTCAAAAACTGACCCCCCAGGGACCAGTTTCATGTCACCATAGAGCATTTTCTCTAGATTTTGATGGAAAAAGAAAAATCCTGAAACGTTCTTGGGAACATTGTTAATTTTCACGATAAATTTGGGAGGTCACTTTTGTAAATTGGGTCTAAGTTTAGGGTTTTGCCAGAGCCAGTCACATTTTACATTAATAATTATGGTACTCGAATATTTTTGTAGCTCATGTAAAATGTTAGTTGATTGGGTTGTTTTGTTTTGAAAATAAAGACAAATTTCTAACAATATTGATATTTGTACCGATCCAATAATATTATGACCACTCATCATGCCCAAGGCCGTAGTAAAACAAACTAACTAATCATGAGAGCTTAAAGGGACATTATCGTCACGAACATCAGGACATGGAATCGGAGTGCTCGTTTTAGATTAACGCAGTGACTGAAAATAATACCCTACATGACATGGTCATATGACCGTTGCTGCTGCATGAACGACCCAGTAATTTTCAGTCACTGTGTCCATCTTAAACTTGGACACGGATTCCATGCCCTGTTGAAAGTCTGCTCTAATCGTGACGATACTGCCCCTTTAATATTGTCATTATTACCATGGTTGTGTAAACAATCTAAATTATGATATTCAATAACCCATTTGAAAGTCTATAATGTCATTTGCAAGATATATGGCAATTTAGTTAATGAATTTTTCTTTAAAATGCGCAACTGGAATACAACATGTGAATGAGTGGACCAGAAATAATCAAGATGGCAAACGCATTCAGTCAAACTATAAGCATTCAGTCTTATTGATTCTATGAACGTGCCAACTATAATGTATGAAGATTTTTGTATTATTAATGTTTTTCTTCTTTAGCGTCTAATAGAAACAAAAACTAGAATGCATATTACTACTAAATGATTATCGCAGAACTTGTGAGCTATATAATGTTATCTGCAAGAAGTGTGGCAATTAAGTGAGGCTCTGAATTAGAAATAACTAACCCCTTTATAGAGCAATGTGAGATAAAGATCAGTTTTGAATTATACATGTTTTAGTTTCACATAAAGAATTCATGAAGAAAATAATTATACCAACAGATACAAGGCTTTTAAGTTATTCACTTTTCTGTTTACCAACTAAGACTGCAGCTGTTAAAATATCGAAAAGGGGACCAAACAAACGATGACGTATATGGCATCACACGTGGTTTTCGCTAGCCTGAAGATCTGACGTCACGTTTCGAGGCTCGTGAATTACCGGCAGATACCGGCCTCGCGGCCGCCATGTTTCTTGGAGATTCAACTTTGACCTTGCACGTGATGATGGGCGTCCATGCCAGTGGCGCACCCAGGATTTGATTGGGGGGGGGGGGGCTCAAAATATTTTTATTTGAAATCCAATATGGGGGAGAGACATGGCTGACCCAAACCATAACCGCTGGCGCGGCTGCAGCCGTGTCCCTAGTCGTGCTCGTCAGTGAACCTACGGCACATGTTAAATGTTTCCTGGTGGTTTCTAGTCATAAAAAGAAGACATTATGGCATGATTCGGACTCGTAGGGTTTTACCTTCCATATAATTTCCTCCTCTTGATGTAAAGAACTTGAGCTTGTTTCGTCTGCAAGATTTCTATAGTTAAATACTTTCATTGCGTGGACGTAAAGTTTGTGATCATTCCGGCGGAGCTAAATTTTTCAAACACGAATTTGGCGGCAAAACCAAATCCCAATAGTATCCAATCGGTGTTTGCTAAAAGAGTGTCACATAATCTTTGTAAATTAAAACCCAATCCTGGGCCATTGTGTACAAACTGGAAAGGAGTTGATTATAATGCGGGCGTGTTTAAATTTTACGAGTAACCTCAACGACAGTCAACGACCTCAACAAGAGAAACGGACAACAGAAAATGAAAATAAAATTAAGTAAAGCTGCTCCCTGATCAGGGTGCACCATGGCAGGGGGGGGGGGAGAATGTGTAAAAATGCTTGTTATATATACTGGTGGCCCTTCAAGCTTACATGCACATGCATACGCAACGCCGTAAAATATAATAGTGAGTGGAATAAATGGAAAACTTTTGGAGGGGAGCTTGAGTCTCCTGAGTCCCCATCCCTTGTACCACTGCCCTATACTCCTTGCCGAACTCCTCTGTAGACAAGACTTGGGCTCAGATTTTGCTCTCTTTCCTGGCTCCTTCTTTAAAAAAAACAAAACATCAGCGGGCCCTTGGGGGGGGGGACTCGAGCCCCCCAAGCCCCCCCCCTTGGGTGCGCCACTGGTCCATGCGCAATATCTCCAGCGATATTTAAATGGCAGAAGTACGCGCGCGTGTAGTAGCGTTACATTCGCGCCTGAGCTGAAAGCATGACGGTACATCAACGTATCCAATGAAATCTCTTGAATGGTATGCCCGTAGCCTGTTTCTATCCTTGATAGGATAAAGACAGTGGACCAGTCTAAGTTTTCGCTGGCTAGGGTAACCCAGACGCGTAGCCAATGGGGGGGGGGGGGGGGGGGGGGGTGTGATTTGTACTATAAAGTGCGATTCCGCTTTAGTCTTGAAAGTAGTGATGGGTGCAGATGATATGACAGCCAGGGGGAGTTGTTCCACACCCAGGCTTCCGTCTGCCGATGCAGTCTGTCGCCCCAGGGAGTAGGGGTTCTTCGTGGCTCACGAAATAAAACAGTAGGAGATCCGGCCCTATGTCTTGGATTAAAATATCCGAACCATTGTTTTGTTAATATCAGCAACACTGCACCAAACCTTGACAAGTTTTAGTTCATCTTTCATAGAGGAAGGATATGAAGAGATTCACCTTATTTCAGACTCTCACAGCTTGACAACACATCAACACCATGAATCATAGCGCTCCCAATGAATGCAGCCATAACAAACAAACTGCTTGCTTTGGAAAGCTATGAGCCAGACAGACCCTGCCGTGGATGAGCAAAGATGTGTGTCCGTTGACAAGTCATTTATTTACAGAACCTCAATATGCCGCATGTATAGGCTACAGACAAGTGCGGCATTATATTAATTCGGTTGGGATATTTGGTCAACAAAATGATCAGTCTTGACCGATTGTGTGGTTCATTGTAACGTTGGCATTTATCAAATAAAAATGTGTACCATACTTGGGGGGCGGGGCTTCATGGTGAGGCAGCCAAGCATACGGCTGTTCAATACACAGACTCTTTACTTGATCCATACAGAAACTTTTGAGACACTAGAGGTAGCGATTTTTTCTGCATTCAGTTAAGCTTGGGCGATATCGATTTTTTTCATCCACGATATATCGGCAAACATATATCGCGATTTTCGATAATATCGCGATTATTATTTCATTCATGCATGATTGCTTTAGAGCCGATAACCACAGGTATGTACCCCTCTACAAGCATCACAATAAATCACAAATTCGTTTGCATAGCGTGTATGTACTTCTGAAGTAGTTCGCTTTTGTTTCTCACTTTCACACAAAAGCTCAAAAGACTGTTCTAATTTTGTTTCCATGGAATTTCTGACGTGACTCACAATGGCGATTTTTTGTTTAATCGCGATATATTTTTTTAATCGCGATTTGCTGATATCTCGATAACTTAAAAAGGTTCTCGATATTGTAATCGAATAAAAAAGGTATAGATATTCGATATTATCGTGTTATCGCCCAAGCTTACATATGCAGTACATTTCGTTAACTATTATTATGCATTTATTTGTATACTAAAAATGAATTTTTGAATTTATTGCCCTTAGGATTTGCTTCTAAATTAATTTTGTAGTTAAAAATATATTTAAAAATATATTTAAAAAATATTACGAAAATGTTGAAAAAACTAATATTGAACTCAGTACCTTCTATTTGCAGGGCAGGCATTCTAACCACTAGACTATCATGCCACTCGAGTTTGACGGTGAATTAAATATTGAAGAACCTTTTTAAAATTTGATTTCTATTCCAATTTCTAAGTCATTGACGAAGTATGCTGCAGAAAATGAAATAGCGAACCGGTAAGTCTGCTGCCACCAGCGTCTCAATAGTGCACAGTCTCATAAGAATGTTTAAATGTTTACCAAAAGTGCATAAGGCTTTAGCCGTCAAACCAGATGTTCACAAAGTGCTTTTATAATTAAGTTTAGACATTCCTGAGATGTTGTAAAGCTGGCCCAGATGTTTAACACTGCCCTTGCAAGGACCCAAGCCCGACATGGTGTTAACACAGGAATCAAGGGCTTAGCGGATTCACATAGGCCCCTCGCCGACTGTGTCCATTTAACGGTGATCTTTTCGTTTAAAGGGACTGCACACCGTTTGTAGAATGTTTGTAAATGCATCCATACTTTATAAAAAATGAAGATTATGTGCAGAAATCAATCTGTAAAAGTTTGAGCTTGTTCTGGTGTGTCGTTAAGGCAAATAAGTATCCGGTTTCGACGTCAAAAGTATCCGGTTTCGACGTTTTTTTGGTTATCGAGTAATCTTTTTTTTTGCCAACAGGGAAATACGTGATACATGTATACCCGGGAACCAAATTTCCCATATACAGAGTATAGTGGCTAAGAGAGGCTTCATAAATCGGGCAAACGTTCATACCCTTATCTGAAAAAGTCGTTTACAACACAGCACGGCAGAATTCCAAGTCGACCCAGCAATTTTGGTTGCAATTGATGTGAAGTTAGTCAAGGCATATGCTTACCAAACATCCCGAAAAGGTTTTAGAAAAACTCACAACATCATCTATTCTGACACTCCCAATGCGAATATCTTATGCATCTTACATGCACAGAGGGTTATCAATGCCACAAAGATGTCGCAAAACGTCACCTAAAATAGGTCTTATTTCAATTTATGAGACCGATTCTTTTTGCGACAAATATTTGCAAAGATTTGTGCGTGTGTTCTTTTTTCGCGACGTCACAAATATATGCGCAGATATTTGTGATTTTTTTGGCGATTTATTTCTCAAAATCACAAATATTTGCGAAGATATTTGTGGTATGTGACGCCCCTTCAGGGCCACAATAACATAATTCTTAAAAACAAAATACATTTTCTTGAATAATTTCGCCTGGAATTTTTGTTCACGTCTTGTAACTTCAGACGCCGAGCCGTCTGTATGGGGTTGTCAAGTCAACCTAGATCCATCCGTTGCATTTATAGAATGCTCTTTAACTGCTACTCAAGTGGGTGGTCAACCGGAGGGCACAAGTACAATTATAGCTAATATTATTGTATTTAAGCCAATAAAAACTTGACGTTGGGTTAGTACCCGTTTAATTACTTGACCTTGACATGACCGGAAAGCCTCGCAGTTGAAACCCGAGTCGATTGATTGCCAAGTCATTGCTGTGACATCGCCTGTTCAGTGTAACTGATGAATCTCCACTGCCTAGAATAGATCGCAGGAGATGACAATTATGGAACGCTACAGCTGCCTTCGGTGCCCATATCGCTTCATTCGGCTGATTCACCATTTCATTCGGCCGATTCACCATTTCATTCTGCTATATCACCATTTCATTCGGCTACTCATCATTTCATTTGCCCAATCATCATTTCATTCGCCCAATCATCATTTCATTCGGCTAGTCTTCATTTCGTTCGCCTTTTCGTCATTTCATTCGGCTAGTCGTCATTTCATTCGGCCATTCACCATTTCATTCGCCCAATCATCATTTCATTCGGCTAGTCTTCATTTCATTCGGCTATTCACCATTTCATTTGCCCAATCATCATTTCATTCGGCTAGTCTTCATTTCGTTCGGCTTTTCATCATTTCATTCGGCTAGTCATCATTTCATTCGGCTATTCACCATTTCATTTGCCACCAAGATCAAGCTAGCCGCGGATTCAACCGCGGATTCAGCTGCAGGTTTTCTCACGGATTTAACCGGATCGGGTCAGTTTAAAAACTGGATAGGTTGGTCCAGTGCGTGTGAATACTGCACTCAATACGAGTACGTTTCCACACGGCCGGGCGCAGGCGAAATGAAATGATGATTGCGCCAACCTCTGTCGTTAAAAGCGTAATCTTATAACGCCAAAACCACGATATGATATGTCATCTCCATAATTCGTTAAAAAAATTAACAAAAATTAACAAAGATTAACATTATAGGGGGCACAAATTGTTTTAACTTTTGATGAGTTGGTCACAAATACTCTGCATTGTGTAACTATACACGGCATATACCGGCGATAATGGTACATATTCTAGCGTCACTTTAATTATGACCAACTCGTCAAAAGTTAAAACAATTTGTGCCCCCTTTAATGTAAATTTTTGTTAATTTTTGTTAATGAATTATAAAGATGACATTTCAACTTAGGGCATATCGTGGTTTTGGCGTTATAAGATTACGCTTTTAACGACAGAGGCTGGGCGCAATCATCATTTCATTTCGCCTGCGCCCGGTTGTGTGGAAACGTACCGTATTGAGTGCAGTATTCACACGCACTGGACCAACCTATCCAGTTTTTAAACTGACCCGATCCGGTTAAATCCGTGAGAAAACCTGCAGCTGAATCCGCGGTTGAATCCGCGGTTGAATCCGCGGCTAGCTTGATCTTGGTGGCAAATGAAATGGTGAATAGCCGAATGAAATGATAACTAGCCGAATGAAATGATGAAAAGCCGAACGAAATGAAGACTAGCCGAATGAAATGATGATTGGGCAAATGAAATGGTGAATAGCCGAATGAAATGAAGACTAGCCGAATGAAATGATGATTGGGCGAATGAAATGGTGAATGGCCGAATGAAATGACGACTAGCCGAATGAAATGACGAAAAGGCGAACGAAATGAAGACTAGCCGAATGAAATGATGATTGGGCAAATGAAATGATGAGTAGCCGAATGAAATGGTGATATAGCAGAATGAAATGGTGAATCGGCCGAATGAAATGGTGAATCAGCCGAATGAAGCGATATGGGCACCGAAGGCAGCTGTAGCGTTCCATAGACAATGCCTAACCTCGTTAGAGCGGGCTTTCTAGTACTGTATTCTCTCCCTGGAATGGAAGGGGACGATTGAAAACAATATCCACAAATCTTGGACATTTAAAGTAGGTGCTTGTAGCCAGTGTGTTCTGGGTTCTTCTACCTCCATGCTTAAGGCCCAAAAAAGTATCCGGTTTCTGTTTTTTTTTGGTAATCTGTTTTTTCCAACAGGGAAATACGTGATACATGTGTACGCGGGGACGAAATTTCCCATATACACTAGTGGTGGCTAAGAGAGGCCTCACAAATCGGGCAAACGTTCATACCCCTATGTGAAAACGCCATAACACAGCACGACAGAATTCCAATCGATCCATCAATTTTGGCTGCAATTGGACATCGTTTCATAGTAAAAAAGCAAAGTTAAAAGCAATAGTTAAAAATGCCGACACGTGGGTCTGAGGCGACACGCAAGGAGACCAGAAACCGGAGATTGTCTGATACACAAATATCCAAAAAAAGCGCGTGATTCAGTACGGAGGCCCAATGCATCCAAATATTTATTTCGATAATTTCAGAATACTTACAATCAATAAAAACACAAAACATTTCATTTATTAAAATATATAATATAGGGCCTAGGTATCATAATATTATGAATTTAAAAAAAATAGTAAGATTTTGTTTCCTCGAAATAATATTAAAACTGGTTATTGCATATTATTTTGTAGAAACCAATCAACGTTGCGGAAATCAGGTTCTACTAGTGAGAACAAAGTTGGTTGCCAAGGAGGAAGGAATCGAGGACACATTCTCATCCCCCAATTATTTTGATTAAAGGTCACTGAGGTCAAAACATGTATATAAACCAACCCAGGTCACCTTAATAAAAGAGGTCGCATTTATTCCCATATGAAGACCTTATAAGGTCCTTTAAAAAAATATTATTCTAACTTCAACAGAAGAAGGAAGTACCAATGAAGTGCATTTTATGCCCAGAACTATTTTTGCTTTCCAAACGTCAAAGGCATGTATTGGAAGGTCAGATGCACTGTTTTTGCCACGCACATGTTTTCAGTTTGTTACCTTTGTTTCAACTCTGTGACATTTTCTGTAATGAGAAGTGACATGTCCAATCGAATCAAGCTCGGTTTCCACGGACAGGAGAGGGAACGGAGAAAAAAATTCAATCAGTACATGAGAGGACCTATGCATTGTGGCAAGGTTTCACCTAATAACAGGAAATAACAGAGGTGCATTCACCAGGTGCAGACCTGTGGTCTCGGAAAGGAGAAACCCGGAAGAAAAAACAGAAAAAAAGAAAGAAAAAAAACGGGAGGGCAGGGGGCATAGAAGTATCGTTTGGTGAAGTTTATATAGTTTGCATAAAGTTTGCAAAGTGATAACAAAAAGTGGGCACACTTTAACACCCCCCCCCCCCCACACACACACACACACAAATACAATTTTGATTTTGCCTACTATCGGGGACTTCCTTTGTCCCATTTCTTTGTACTGGCAAACGGGGACGTATTGGAGTGCCATGGTCGAGTGGTTTAGTGCATCGGACTTGTGTTCTGATGGCCGAGTCGTCAGAACGTGGGTTCGAATCCCGACCGCGACCAGGGTGCTTGTGTCCTTGAGCAAGACACTTTACCATAATTGCTTCTCTCCACCCAGGGGTAAATGGGTACCTGTGAGGGCAGAGTTGGTTGTTGTGTTTGATTAGCCCTATATGCGCTGTAATGGCAGCAATTGAGCTGTATACTCCCCAGGGAGCTGAGATGGTTTCAAGAATGATTTATGAGCCTGATGAGCAGGGGTAATAATATAATGCGCCTTGAGCACTAGTTTGGTGGATACGTGCGCTATATAAGTCCACATTATTATTATTATTATTATTATTATTATTATTATTATTATTATTATTATTATTATTATTATTATTATTATTATTATTATTATTATTATTATTATTATTATTATTATTATTATTATTATTATTATTATTATTATTATTATTATTATTATTAATAAATCATTATATTATTATTATTATTATTATTATTATTATTATTATTATTATTATTTCGCATTAGCACAGCATGAAAAGAAAGATCTTGTTTTCCTTTCTGCCGGTTACACCTCGAGTCAAGCTACGTCTCGTAGCCTTAGATCTCGAGTGTCTTTCGCAGAATCCTTGCTGTCCCTAAGAGTGCCGCCTTCTGTAGTAATTCTACTCTAACAGATGTTCCTATCTCCTTGAGATGTTTCTCCAACGCCTTCGGGATTGTACCCAGTGCTCCCACTATCACAGGAATAACCTTGACCTTGACTTGCCACAGCTTGCGGAGTTCTCTCGCTAAATCCTGGTATTTCTGTACCTTCTCCTTCTCCTTCGAAGCTACTCTACTATCACCCGGCACAGCTATATCAATAAGATGACACGTCTTTGCATGCTTATCCAAGACAACAACATCCGGCCGTCTATGTTCTATAACATGATCTGTCTGGATGTTGAAGTCCCAGAGAATCTTGACATGATCCGTTTCTTCAACCTTTTCCGGCACATGGTCGTACCACTTCGATTGCACCTTGACACCGTACTTCTTACAGATCCCAATGGATCACCTTGGCCAACTTGTCGTGTCTGCCTTTGTACTCTGTCTGAGCATGCACTCTGCATTCGCTGACAATGTGAAATACAGTCTCCTCCGCCGCATTGCACATTCTGCACATAGAAGAGACATCTGACTTCTCGATCCTTGCCTTCATCACATTCGTCGGCAGAGACTGGTCTTGCGCTGCAGTAATCAGACCCTCGGTTTCTTTCTTTAGTTCTCCTCTCCTCAACCATTCCCAAGTCTTGCTACTTGCCACTTCTTCAGTACATCTCAGGAATCGGCCGTGAAGTGGTTTTTCCTGCCAATCTCGTGTTCTTTGTTCTCTTCTTTGATTCTTATACTCCTTTGGACCTAATTCGTCTGCCTTCATGTATTTCTGCGCAACCTTCAACAACTTTTCCCGAGTACTTCTTACATGACACTGCAAGCTCCTTCTCTCGATGTTAACGCTGTCTGATACTAAGTAACCCTCTTCCGCCCTCTGACCTCGGTAGATAGAGTCTGCTGACATTCGACCGTGGATGTAACATACCGTATATCGTCATCACTTTCCTCGTTTTCCTGTCAGCAACATCTAGATCTGCCTTAGTCCACTCGACAATTCCCGCACTGTATCTCATTAGTGACACAGCCCAAGTGTTGATCGCCTTTATCATATTCCCTCCATTCAGCTTGGACTTCAAACACTTCTTCACTCGTCTTATATACTCTTTCTTAAGTCTCTCTTTTGATTCCTCGTGCAGTACATGATCTGCTTCAAGCACTCCAAGATACTTATAACTTTCTTCTTCACCCAACGCCCTCAATTGTGTGCCATCTGGTAAAGCAATTCCATCCGAATGTACCCTTTTACCCCTCTTCATGGTCATCGCAGCACATTTCTCCAGACCAAACTTCATGCCGATGTCATCGCTGAAGATCCGTACAGTCTGCACCAAGGAATCAATCTCTTTCTCGTTCTTCGCAAACAACTTCAGATCGTCCATGAAGAGCAGATGATTAATCCTGCATCCATCCTTCGTCATCTCGTATCCCGCACTAACCTTCCGCAAAATCATCGTCAAAGGGAACAGCGCCAAAACAAACAACAGTGGAGACAGAGAATCGCCCTGGAAAATACCTCGTCTGATATTTACCTTACCAAGACATTCATCACTGGCCATCAGATTTGTTCTCCATGTCTTCATGCTCTCACCCAGAAGACACTTCACCGCATCAGCTGCCCCTATCATATTCAAACATTCCATAATCCACGAGTGTGATACCATGTCGTATGCCTTCTTGTAATCTATCCACGCCATGGCCAGATTAGTTTTCCTGTTCCTACAGTCCTTTAGCACTGTCTTATCAATGATGAGTTGGTCTTTCGTTCCTCTTGACCGCTTCTTGCAACCTTTCTGCTCATCTGGAAATAACTGCTGATCTTCTATGTGGCTATACAGATCTTCTGCAATGATACCGGTCAGAAGTTTATACATCATGGGTAGACATGTAATAGGTCGATAGTTACTTGCAACGTTACCCTTCTTAATGTCCTTCATGATGAGAACCGTTCTTGCTTCAGTCATCCACGTCGGAACGTTGCCACGCACTAAGCATTGTTGCAGCTGTTGGGCTATTCTTTCATGAAGACTACTGAAGTTCTTTAGCCAGTATCCGTGCACTTGGTCTGGTCCCGGGGCTTTCCAATTCGGCACTTTCCTCAACTGTTTCTTCACCTTGCTCACATCAATCTGAAATCCCTCTTGTTGTTGTACATTCTTTAACTCGTCTTTCACGTCGGCTAACCATTCTGCTTGTCTGTTATGATCACCAGGCTGATCCCAAAGGCCACCCCAGAAATTCCTTGCCTCTGCTGGCTCTGGGCCCACTTGTGAGTTGTCACATTTCCCGTCCATTTCTTTGAATAATTGACGTTGATTTGTACTGAATAGGCGATTTTGATGAAACTGCCTGACTCTGTCATCGTACCTCTTTACTTTCGCAGCCTTCGCCTTAACTCTTTGCTTAGGGTGGGGGACTCGCAGGCTTCAGGCCAGCGGCGTAGCTGGGACTTTTTCAGTGGGGGCACGGGGGGGGGGGCACTGCTTTTCAGTGGGGGGACCAGGGGTATGGGTTTTTTCCCTTTTCTTTTTCTTTTCTTTTTTGGGGGCAGTATTGGGATTTTTCGTGGGGGAACCTGGGGGGGGGGGGGCACTGGAAATTTGTGGGAGGGGGAATGTGTCCCCCCCCCCGCCCAGGCCCCCCGTGGCTACGCCGCTGCTTCAGGCCAAACACACCCGCAACGACATTCCATCTTATTTGATTAAAAATTACAATATACATTGGCAACAAGTAATTAGTCTCCTGATCGCAGACTAGTCGAAACGTTGAGAGAACAAACCAACTGGCTCTTCTCAGAGCCATCACTTCTTCCATAGAGCTTCTTCAAAGAAGAGATGAATATATGGTGTATAAACCCCACAGAACCCAAACAACATCTATCTCCACCACGCAAAGCCTCAAATCCTACATAAATAAGTTGTACCTTTACCTGTAGTTTGTTACAAATTGTTTGTTCACTCCTGGGAGAGTGATAAATATGTCAGCTTCGCGTTTCACTTCCCTAAATGGTGCAAAGTCTGTATTATACCATCCTCGTCCTAATCTAAGAACCTCAAACAAACTGTTGTTAAGCGTTCCAAGAACACACTCTTCATCGGGTGATAGAAGTTTCATTTCTTATGCACCAAAATTATGGAATGACTCTATCATACAGAACTTCAAATGCTGACTTAATTAAGACACATCTCTTCAAATCTGCTTACAATTATAGTCCGTTGCACATCTCATCTCCTCATGAAATTCTGTGAATTCTCGTTTTTTATTTTTCTTCACTTCTCCAAGCGCCTCGGAATAGGCAGCTAGAATGACGGTGCTCTACAAATGCCTGATGATTGATTGATTGATTGAATTCTGTGAATTCTCGTTTTTTATTTTTCTTCACTTCTCCAAGCGCCTCGGAATAGGCAGCTAGAATGACGGTGCTCTACAAATGCCTGATGATTGATTGATTGATATCATCAGTCTTTATCATCATAATTTATCATCAGTGACATGTCACGATTAGACTGAAAGAGAGTCTCCCCCCCCCCCGGCAAAATTGTTCACCTTTCCCTCGCACCCTTACTTGAAGGAAGTGATGATGGATATATAACAGTGCCCTCAATATTTTATTTTTTGTCATGATGTGACCAAAAAATCTCAAAATGTTTTGTCAGGTTGATATACTTTTTCATTTCAATTGTTGTATCCATGTCCTTGTTTCTATTTCTGACTATACTATATACACATGATTACATTAGGGACCCTTTATACTCGACAAGCTTGCATTTTGAGGGTTCTCAACCACTTTATTATTCTCCTGACGAAGAGCAGGCAAATCGAAATGTAGACAATAACCCGTGAAGTCCCCATGGTTCTCCCTGAACCATCTTTCTCACTTAGCGACAGTAGAGAAAAAAAACGAGTTGCCCGACATTGGTTCTCCCTTGAACGTTTCTCACAGGTTGAGATACGAGTTGTGCGATAAGGTTCTTTTCAGAACCTGTACCTCAGCTTCGCGATAGTTGAGATAAACACAGTGTTACCGCAAACCGAAACGATATCGATATTCCACCATGCAAAGCCTCATGTTGCAGTGGCGCACCCAGGATTTGATTGGGGGTGGGCTCAACATATTTTTATTTGAAATCCAATATGGGGGAGAGACATGGCTGACCCAAACCATAACCGCTGGCGCGGCTGCAGCCATGTCCCTAGTCGTGCTCGTCAGTGAACCTACGGCACATGTTAAATGTTTCCTGGTGGTTTCTAGTCATAAAAAGAAGACATTATGGCATGATTCGGACTCGTAGGGTTTTACCTTCCATATAATTTCCTCCTCTTGATGTAAAGAACTTGAGCTTGTTTCGTCTGCAAGATTTCTATAGTTAAATACTTTCATTGCGTGGACGTAAAGTTTGTGATCATTCCGGGCGGAGCTAAATTTTTTCAAACACGAATTTGGCGGCAAAACCAAATCCCAATAGTATCCAATCGGTGTTTGCTAAAAGAGTGTCACATAATCTTTGTAAATTAAAACCCAATCCTGGGCCATTGTGTACAAACTGGAAAGGAGTTGATTATAATGCGGGCGTGTTTAAATTTACGAGTAACCTCAACGACAGTCAACGACCTCAACAAGAGAAACGGACAACAGAAAATGAAAATAAAATTAAGTAAAGCTGCTCCCTGATCAGGGTGCACCATGGCAGGGGGGGGGGGAATGTGTAAAAATGCTTGTTATATATACTGGTGGCCCTTCAAGCTTACATGCACATGCATACGCAACGCCGTAAAATATAATAGTGAGTGGAATAAATGGAAAACTTTTGGAGGGGAGCTTGAGTCTCCTGAGTCCCCATCCCTTGTACCACTGCCCTATACTCCTTGCCGAACTCCTCTGTAGACAAGACTTGGGCTCAGATTTTGCTCTCTTTCCTGGCTCCTTCTTTAAAAAAATAAATAAAACATCAGCGGGCCCTTGGGGGGGGGGGGGGCGCCACTGTCATGTTGAATGTCGCCCACACAGTCTAACTCGATTCCACCGCTATAGACAGTGGTGTCTGATTACCACGAGGTGTCATCATTTCAAAACAAATTGGCCAATTACCATGAGAACGGCCCTTTATTGAAACACCGAAGTCAGTCAAAGTCTATAATATCACGTACAAGGAACCCTGGATTGCAAGAGTAATATCTTGCACTCGCTGGATATTCCGGCAAGATAATTATAAGACCGTGGGCGGCTGAACACATCTCCTTGGAATGTTATTGCTCTTCGGTATACTCGCTTTGTTCACGCTTCGTACATGGTTTAGGTTGGAGAAAATATGCTTTGCCCTGATTTCAAAGGAAAGATACAGAATTGATGATACTGGCAAAACTGCTTCTATGAGTATGCTTACTCTCTTTGAATCAAGATATACATTGAAGGGAAGGTACAGCATTGGTAATGTTGGCCAAACTGCTTCTATGAGTATGCTTACTCTCTTTGAATCAAGATATACATTGAAAGGAAGGTACAACATTGGTAGTGTTGGCCAAACTGCTTCTATGAGTATGCTTACTCTCTTTGAATCAAGATATACATTGAAAGGAAGGTACAACATTGGTAGTGTTGGCCAAACTGCTTCTATGAGTATGCTTACTCTCTTTGAATCAAGATATACATTGAAAGGAAGGTACAACATTGGTAATGTTGGCCAAACTGCTTCTATGAGTATGCTTACTCTCTTTGAATCATTATATACATTGAAGGGAAGGTACAACATTGGTAATGTTGGCAAAACTGCTTCTACGAGTATGCTTACTCTCTTTGAATCAAGATATACATTGAAGGGAAGGTACAACATTGGTAGTGTTGGCAAAACTGCATCTATGAGTATGCTTACTCTCTTTGAATCAAGATATACATTGAAGGGAAGGTACAACATTGGTAATGTTGGCCAAACTGCTTCTATGAGTATGCTTACTCTCTTTGAATCAAGATATACATTGAAGGGAAGGCACAGCATTGGTAATGTTGGCAAAACTGCTTCTATGAGTATGCTTACTCTCTTTGAATCAAGATATACATTGAAGGGAAGGTACATCATTGGTAATGTTGGCAAACTGCTTCTACGAGTATGCTTACTCTCTTTGAATCAAGATATACATTGAAGGAAAGGTACAACATCGGTAATGTTGGCCAAACTGCTTCTATGAGTATGCTTACTCTCTTTGAATCAAGATATACATTGAAGGAAAGGTACAACATTGGTAATGTTGGCAAAACTGCTTCTATGAGTATGCTTACTCTCTTTGAATCAAGATATACATTGAAGGGAAGGTACATCATTGGTAATGTTGGCAAACTGCTTCTACGAGTATGCTTACTCTCTTTGAATCAAGATATACATTGAAGGGAAGGTACAACATTGGTAATGTTGGCCAAACTGCTTCTATGAGTATGCTTACTCTCTTTGAATCAAGATATACATTGAAGGGAAGGTACAACATTGGTAATGTTGGCCAAACTGCTTCTATGAGTATGCTTACTCTCTTTGAATCAAGATGTACAGTGAAGGGAAGGTACAGCATTGGTAATGTTGGCCAAACTGCTTCTATGAGTATGCTTGCTCTCTTTGAATCAAGATATACATTGAAGGGAAGGTACAGCATTGGTAATGTTGGCAAAACTGCTTCTACGAGTATGCTTACTCTCTTTGAATCAAGATATACATTGAAGGGAAGGTACAACATTGGTAATGTTGGCCAAACTGCTTCTATGAGTATGCTTACTCTCTTTGAATCAAGATATACATTGAAGGGAAGGTACATCATTGGTAATGTTGGCAAACTGCTTCTACGAGTATGCTTACTCTCTTTGAATCAAGATATACATTAATGGGAAGGTACAGCATTGGTAATGTTGGCCAAACTGCTTCTATGAGTATGCTTACTCTCTTTGAATCAAGATATACATTAATGGGAAGGTACAGCATTGGTAATGTTGGCAAAACTGCTTCTATGAGTATGCTTTCTTTGAATCAAGATATACATTAATGGGAAGGTACAGCATTGGTTATGTTGGCAAAACTGCTTCTATGAGTATGCTTACTCTCTTTGAATCAAGATATACATTAAAGGGAAGGCACAGCATTGGTAATGTTGGCAGAACTGCTTCTATGAGTATGCTTACTCTCTTTGAATCAAGATATACATTAATGGGAAGGTACAGCATTGGCAATGTTGGCAAAACTGCTTCTATGAGTATGCTTACTCTCTTTGAATCAACATTGGTAATTCTGGCCAAATTGCTTCCATGAGTATGCTTACTCTCTTTGAATCAAGATATACATTGAAGGGAAGGTACAACATTGGTAATGATGGCCAAACTGCTTTGGCTATGAGTACACTTACTCTCTTAAATATTCAGATTAAATCACGGTATAATCGATTGAATATAGTGACAGATCTTTCAAGGTTTGTCCCAAGTTTCAATCGGTTGGAGTGATTTTCAATCTAAAACGTTAACACCCGGCCTTTGCCAAATTTCGATGTGCATTTTACGAGGAAATAATTAAAATGCATAAAATTTTACTAATATGGAATTTATAAAAGAGCACTTTTTCCGATAAATATATTGACAATAATTTTTCTTAATATACAGCAACTCATATACAAATATTTGTAGCAAAAGTTCATACCCGTTATCAGCATACTCCAAGCAAGTTCATTCCACTTGTGACCATTTCGCTATTTACATTTCTACACCATTTTTACAGTGTTATACCTTAAAACATATATCCATTTAAGTGAATGTACAACATTAATACTAGGAAATGTGCGTTCATTTCAACTCTTTTATTTGTACATAACAATTCCTGCATGTTTTCTCTAGATTTGAAATCACGTGTTCGGGTTTCTTATTACACACACTCTTACAACTAAAGTGCTGAACCAACCATAAGAGTTCGGTGAGTGACAACACTTTTAAAAGTTAAATCCAACTTTAGAAAGAGTTGATACTGACGGAACTCTTTGAAATGTTGATTCAACACTTTAGTTTTAAGAGTTCTCATTCTGGGACATCTGGACTACTCTGGTAGTCGTAATGAGTAAGACCGGATGTAGCTTAATGTTATCAGATAAAAATCATAAATATCTATATACATAGAATATGATTCAACAAAGTTGTTTCTTGCCAACTGAAAACATCAGCTACCGCCGTCTTCATTTGTAAAAACAGGAAATTATTTAGCTCGCTGGCGCACTGAATCACAGATGGAAGAACAAACTAAGATCATATAGCATTAATACAAGTGGATCATGGAGGAAGGGTCATGTACGGTGGCCGGAAGCGTAATCCAGGACGAACGTGGGCAATTTCTTTGAAATTCCCATTTAAAAAAACTTGTTGTCTTTTAACAAAAAGGTTTTTAAAATGACATTTTTTACAAAAATTGCCCACGTTCGTCCTGGGAAAAAAATACGCTGGCCGGAACGCAAACTCATAAATTTTTCAAGGCAGGAAATTACGTTGGTAGGAAAGATGGGAAAGCGTTATAATCACACTGGTGCTGTGCAGTAGCGGAACAAGTTACCGCCGGGCCGGGGGGCAGAGCGCACGGTCGGGCCCCCTTCCCCTCCCCCAGGCATCATTCCCTAACCACACGTGATTTCCGAGAGACCCGTCATGATTACACTTCATGTTTTCAGGGGAGCTCAAAATAAAGAAAGGGCCCGGTTGATTTGTGTAAGTTCCAGCTCGGGCCCGGTCCCCCAACTACCCCCACCCCCCCACCCCCACCCCCCTCCACCAGAATGTTAAAAAAAAAAAAAAAAAAAAAAAAATTCTTTGGGGAGGGGTCCGGGCCCCCCCCCCCTCCGGGCCGGGGGACGGCTGCCCCCCCCCAGCCCCCCCTGACGGTCCGCCACTGGTGCTGTGGTATTGTATGCTGATATGCTGACACAAGAAATTCCAACTCGACATAATCACAATGTTACTTTCTTTACTGTTGTAGACTGTCCCCTTTAACCGGCACGCCACAATGACTACTCCTGCCGGATACGCTAGTGCTACGTCAACAGATTAATTTGACCTTTGTACCTCACCGTGCGCTGCGCTTGATGGTTGTTGTACACACTGTAGAGTGCTCTCCCAGAGCAGAAGTTGTTGAACCAACCATGAACCATGGAGGAAGAAAACAGAATGAACCAACTGAACTTCAGCCAGGAATATGATACTTGTTTTTCCCTGGATGGGTTTTGTGACTGAGATTCAAACTGTCCGGCAAGTCGTTCGACAATTTAATGTCATATTGTAATGTTTATGCCATGTCTCTGGGATTGTGTAATCCATGATCCACGTATGTAAATGGAAGTACGGCTAGGCATGGAGGCCTAGCCTAGGGCCTCGATCGACCTACTGACTACTGACGTGACGGTGACAACTGGTCAACAGCCTATAGCCGCGGCGTAACATTAACAAGCATAATGGTAAATACAAACGGACTACACACCATGCACAAGGTAAGCAAACCAACGGAAAACACATTAGAGAAACAGATCTAGTACAGAGTATAGAGACGTCCTGTGCAATATTATTAATACTTGCTGTATGGGCTACGATGATCGTATCTCAACTTTCTGTATCGTCTAATCCCTTAATACAGTTCTAATTGTACCATGGTAGTCTGTGGTACTATAAAACTGATTTAATACCGTCGATAATATTCCACCATGCATGGAGGAGCCATGGACCACTAATAAAAAAAAATGTACGATCATTGCAGCTATTGCTGTTTGGCTCATCTTTCATCCATACTTGGTTCACAGAGTGGGGAACTATTCAGGGGTCAAATTAACACTAATCCGATAGTCCAAGGCTAGTGGTTTTAGCAGCGGGACTAAAAGTACTAGCTGCTGGGGTTTGGGTAGTCCGATGGGCTAGTGAAAAAAAAATGAAATAAAAATACGCCAAAAACATTAAGTATGATCTCAGCAAGAACATGTTGCTCACCAGCTCACGGTTCATTTCTTTTTCTTGTATTTATATTCACCTTTTTCAGGACTACTAAAAAACGAGAAGGACTAGGAACATTTTGACATGTACTGTTGGCTATCATAAAATTCAAGTTAATTTCGACCCCTGCTTTTATATGCAGTAGTGTACGGTCTGATCGTGGTCTGTCTGATCGTGGTCTGTCTGACCATTTGACATTTCTCACATCATCAGGATGATAATTGTGACTGGATCTGACAAAACCCTAAACTTGGACCCAATTTTCAAAAGTAAGATTTTGGTATAGTTTGATTCTCTAGATATTCCTCTTTCATTTGATACCGGATTTGTAGAAATCAGAAAAAAATATGATTCTACAAATTGGTACATGTACCAAAATCTCACTTTTGAAAATTGGGTCCAAGTTTTGCCCAAAATTTTGTTACAGGGAGGGGCGTGCCTCCCATGCAGACTACCGTTCTCCTGTACCTGTGACGGTCAATGTAATTCATGGTGCCTGATTCCTAGCTACGGGCACCCCTATTCTAGGGCTAATACACTGGACTCCCACCGTATCCTACATGGGCGGATCCAGAACATTTTTTAGGGGGGGCTGAGAATCAAAAACAATTATTTTTCAGTACTACAAAATTACAATGAAATAATCAAAGGGAGAGAAAAACAAAGCACAGTGAGGGAATGGGAGTGCGTTCTCCCCTCCCCTCTCTCTCTCTCTCTCTCTCTCTCTCTCTTTAAAAAAACAACAACTTTTTTAACGATTTTAGGGGGGGGGGGCTACAGCCCCCTTAGTCCCCCTGGATCCGCCAATGTCCTATCCCCACATGTACAAAAAAGGAGCGATTTTTCAACTTTTGATCTGCTAATTATTCTAAAATTTTGTGATTAGGTAAGCTTGCCCAAGCAGACACTTTTGGCATAAAATTTACTATTGTGAGATCGGTAATTTTGGTGAAATTTAAATTTTATTATTATTTTTTTTCTTAATTTAAAAATGTTTCGAAAATTTCATGAAAATGAGATATCCCAGAATAATGGATTTTTATGCCAAAAGTGTCTGCTTGGGCAAGGTTTCCTCATTATAGTTTTAGGTTGTAATAATTAGCAGATCACATAAGTTGAAAAATCGTTCCTTTTTTGTACATGTGGGGCTAGGGCCAAGGATACGGAGGGAGTCCAGTGTATTGGCCCTAGAATGGAGTGCCATGGTCGAGCGGTTTAGTGCATCGGATTTGGGTTCTGATGGCTGAGTCGTCAGAATGTGGGTTCGAATCCCGACCGCGACCGTGGTGCTTGTGTCCTTGAGCAAGGCACTTTACCATAATTGCTTCTCTCCACCCAGGAGTAAATGGGTACCTGTGAGGGCAGAGTTGGTTGTTGTGTTTGATTAGCCCTATATGCGCCGAAATGGCAGCAATTGAGCTGTATACTCCCCAAGGAGCTGAGATGGTTTCACTCATCACTGAATGATTTATGCGCCTGATGAGCAGGGGTAATAATGTACAGCGCTGTGATACCTCGTGTGATAGCGCTTTAAAATGCCGCCATTATTTATTTTATTTATTATCTATTAATGGGGCTAGGCTACGGGCATGTATGCGCAGACATACAAGCTGCCTATACAAGTACTTCAATTATTTTGTACGGCCAGTGACCGAACTGTCCTAGTTTTGAGGCCGACATGGGCTGGAATGTAGATTTATCCCTCTCTGTTAAGCTTGGGCGATAACACGATAATATCGAATATCGCGATACCTTTTTTATTCGATTACGATATCGAGAAGCTTCTTTAAAAAAATCGCCATTGTGAGTCAAGTCAGAAATTCCATTGAAACAAAATTATGACAGTCTTTTCAGCTTTTGAAAGTGAGAAAAAAAAGTGAACTACTTCAGAAGTACATACACGCTATGCAAACGAATTTGCGATCTATTGTGATGCTTGTAGAGGGGTACATACCTGTGGTTATCGGCTCTAAAGCAATCATGCATGAATGAAAAAAAAATCGCGATACTATCGAAAATTGCGATATATGTTTGCCGATATATCGTGGATGAAAAAAATCGATATCGCCCAAGCTTACTCTCTATGACATGTCATAAACAGGAAACTTAGCTTTCACAGTGCCTGGTACCATCTGGTCCTATGCTGGTACCAATTGAAACCACAAGGTTTATACTTACTTTTCTAATGTGTCTTACTTGATTTGCCAATTTAAAAAAAAAAATTTTTTTTAAAGATGTTGCAAACTGCTTACCAACCTAAAGGACCTGTAGTATAAATGCAAATAGTAGTTATTGGCCTTACGTTTCGAACATAGCAGGTTCTTTCTCAGAAGCAAAAACAAAAACCTTCTAAGTTCGAAACATAAGTATTTATTGAACTGAACATTTATTTCCACATTGCAACATAAATTAATGAATAAATAATACAATATAATGTATAAGGCCTATAATCAAGTTTTATCGAGAACATGCATGTAATAATCACATGTCCCTTTCTGTATACACTACCATGACATGACTATGGGCAGCATGGGGTTGGGTAAGGTTATTTCTCCCAGAATTGGTCAGTATTTACCACAACTGTTCACATATTTTGGCAAAAAATTATCCAACACTGGGCAATGGTAAACCAACTGTGTAACCTGTTGATATGTTGACCAGTGTTGAGCAACATAATCAGCCGTGTTTGCCCAACATTTCTTACAGTGTACATGTACGTTGTTATTACACGAAGGTAAAAGTTCCTGTCCATACCACACATGACCATGACATGACTATACGTCGTTAGCACATGAAAGTAAAAGTTCAAATTTCAAAGTGAAGTTTCAAGGTGGTGGCATCAATAAATCATAAACTTGCAAGATAATGGGATACATATATCACCCGGTCTTAGACAGACAGCCACAACTTACAATACCTGCCTCACACCATGTTCAGACTCAAAAATCATGTCTGGAACCAGTCTAGTTATTATAATGTCTGTGATAAACATATTATGTTCTGTAAAAAGGTCCTCTGTTGGCAGAATACGGTTAGTCGGATTACTGAAGTTTCTAGATATTTTAAGGATGATGTAGTGCTGAGACGGTTTACCGGTTAACCGACCGAAACTGCACTAACCGTTTAGAAATTTCCTAACCGGCTAACTGAAACCATGGTTTTAAATACTGCAGTATTTAAAAAATAATAATAATTTTGGAAGAATTTGTCGCCCGTTTTGTTGTTCTAAACTTTATTATATATTTATTACTTTTTTTGCCGCATTGATTTTTAAACAATCATCGTGGGAAGTTTATTACTGCTCTTTGGTTGAAAATGTATATTTTGTTTCATTTGCCGACTGTATCTAGTTTTGTGTGGCTGTCGGGTGCTGACTTTCGGTTAACCGACCGTAAAAGTTTCGGTTAAACTCCCAGCACTAGGACAATATCATAAATAGGCCCATATGTCAATTCTAGAATCATGTATTCTGATAATTAATCTTTACTGTAAACAAAGTTTGGAAGATTGTGACCTATACAAATCTGCTCGGCATACCACAGGTGCAGTGACGTGCATCAGTGGATTCTGGGACTCAAGGACTTAATCAAACCATGGTTCCTGCATTCATCAACACGGAAGGAATTAGGTAAAACTTGTAGCTTTGCATGGTGAGGATGATAAGTAAGACTAATTGCGGTAATTGTGGAATCTCAATTGAGTAGTAATTAGTTCTGAACCTTCAGTTCTTTTCAGAACTAATTACTATTCAATTGAGATTCCACATGGTGTCACCGCAATTAGTCTTACTTATGAAGGAATTACAATAGGCCTAGATGTATAAAACTGATAAGAGTTATCCACGGGATATCTTGACCACATTTCATGGAGCCGCTCAAGCATACAATATTGCTTAGTAAATTTATCCACTTGCCACCAGCTATATTTATTTATTTATTTATTTGGACTTACACTTTTACAACAGTGGCACTCGGCCAAAAGGCGGTGCGTCCGACACACATACACATAAATAATACAAAACACATTTAAAAGCAAATTAACAAGATACAAAAATGTGTGATGATACACTCTCAGCTTTGACGTCGTAGGTATTGTCCAGAACAAGGGATGCACGCGCGACACCAAATCTGAGGGTGTACCATCAATCATATAGCTATCAATGACCATTGGAACCCAAGTTGATTTAAAATGAGTTCTAGAAAATATACCGTAGTAAAAATATAAAACATATACAAACATAATTACAGCAACGAAGTATGCAAGAAGAGATTATTTACATTGTAGTCCGAATAATATCGGATCTCAATTTCCACGCACGCTTAACATATGATTTACAGAAAGTATCAAATAATGAATAAATTATATCGGCATTTTCTATATTACAGAATATACTTGAGGTGCTCCCAAGTGTGAGATGATATTTAACATCTAAGCTGCCGGATATAAAAAGCTCCCATATATCATAATATTCATTTGACATAAGATAGTTTTCTAACTTTGTATATTCTTCGGATCTAATATTATTAAGAGCATGACATGTAAACAAGAAGTGTCTAACATCTTCAATACCTGAGTTACATAGGTTGCATGTACCGTCATTATCTGCCGTCCAATTTCTAATTCTGCGATTGAGTGGAAGAGTGTTGGAGCGGAGTTTAAATTTGAGACTGACGCCATGGAAGTCAGTTTTATCCAAAAGATAACTTTCTAAACATGGGTGATCTTTGATGGTTACATAATCAGTTAGTGAAGATTTGGAGCAAGCTTCTTCCAACCAATCATTATCTGAAATATCCATAAGTACGCGCTTAATCGATTTAGCCAAGTGCGGATCGAAAAGGGGCTCCCCAGTTTTCGCACAGTCAAAAATTGTATTCAAGTTGCAGCTGGTAAGGATATTTTGAGCGCTATTTAAAAATTTGAAGCGCAACTGATTAAATTCGCAGCCAAGGCTAAGCATAGTAAGTAAGAGGAGCTTGGGCCAGCGATGCATTTCCATATTAATAACTCTAGAGAGGTATTTCGCCCTCGCGATATTATGAAATGTGGAAAGAGGCGACCAGCCGAGATCGCCGTAGAGTGCAACACGCGGCGTATTGCGTGGAGCCTTCAGAATATGTCGCGCCATTTGCGATTGCAAGTTTTCAATTCTGTCAAGATCTGACTGGCTACAGGACCATACAGCACATGCATAATTGATCGACGGTAGCGCAACTTCCGTCCTCCATAGTATATCCCCATAATAAACGCGATTATAGTCGTCAAAGTTGGCGATAATAGACTTTATGTAAGCAATCAATCTACTCCCTTTTTTAACAACTTCATCAATATGTGCATGATCCGATAGATTGCGAGATATATTAACACCCAAGTACTTATAAGAATCGACTTCCGAAATCAATCTATCACCAAGTTTCCATAATTTGTCTTTGTTAACCCTTTGACCTGTAATTAAGACATTGGACTTATCGTCATTAAAACTCAGTCTCCACTCATTTGCAAAATCGGCAGCTAGGTTTAACGTACTGTTAAGTTCATTCTCGTCATTAGCCAGTAAGACAACATCGTCTGCCCAAAAGAGGCTTCCCACACAAACATCGTGAATTCTTACCCCTAAATCATGGGCCTTGAGTAATTTAGTGAATTCGTTGATAAAAATAGAAAATAAAACCGGAGACAGGACACAGCCCTGTTTTACCCCTTCAGTCACTTCGAAAAATTCCGTATTAATATTCCCAAATTTAACCCGAGCCTGGACATTATCGTAGAGTGCATCGATTAATCTCAAAATTCTACCCCTTAACCCTGTATTCCACGCTGCCATAAGAAGACCATCTCTCCAAACTGTGTCAAAAGCTTTTCGGAAATCCAGGAAGGCCATAAAAGTTTTTTTCCCCTCTGCAAAACGACACGCGGCTATGCTTTTAAGGGTAAAAATATGATCGTCACATCGATAAGACGAACGGAACCCTCCCTGAACTTCCGAAAGAGCATTTGTACTTTCAAGGAAATCGGAGATATTCATTGCAATAATTCTGTTAAATATTTTTGCAACACATGAGGTCAGGGAAATCCCCCTGTAGTTGTTCAAATCCTTACGGTCACCTTTCTTAAATATGGGTACAATGATACCGCGATTCCATTCCTCGGGGATCTTTTCAAACAAAATAAACTTTCTAAACATATCCAAAAGCGACCGATTTAAACACTCACCCCCGTTTTTTAAGAGCTCGTCCGTAATGCCATCAATACCTGGAGATTTGTTGTTTTTGGCTACCTTCAAGGCTTTGATTAGAATATCCATGTTAATATCAACGTCATAAATACATTATATGACAATTTGGCTGGTAACCTATTTTTGCTTAGCATATATTTCCTGTACTCAACATATTTGTGTGCTTCCTGGAGTGTAAGCTTTAAGTTTAAATTGTAGAATACAGTTGAAGAAGTCCAAAACAGACTTCCGTATTATTATTATTATTATTATTATTATTATTAATCATTTCTGGTAATGAAACCAAGGGATGCCTCAGAAAAGCGCACTTAAGCACTGTAAGCTCGAAAGCCTGAGGAAACCTGTAAACAAGGGCGCTTGCAATGTGAACCAGAAACACCGGGGTAAACCCCTTACACTTCCACGATAAGTGTTCTGGGTTCTTTTACGTGCATTACTTAATCTAGTACACGGGACCTACGGCTTAACGTCCCATGCAGTTTAACTTGGGCCAATTTCATAGATCTGCTAAGCAGAAAAAACATGCTTACCAGAAAGTTTTGCTTAGCAGATTTCCTCGGTTACCAGCCAAACTTTCATACAAAATGTATGCATTTTGGCCGGTAGTCTGTTTTATATCGCTTAGCAAAAATATTTGCTTAGCAGATTTCCTTAGCATTTTGCTCGGTAGTCTGTTTTATATTGCTTAGCAAATTAAATTGGGAAATAACAGTTACAGTATTAAATCGCCCGTACACCAAGCAGTTATATTCGTCGGTGGGTCTGTATAAACATGGAGGAAGGAACACATTAAAAAGCATTAAGCCAATTCGGGAGATTCTTTTTTCATGGAATAACTCAAGTGTCTTCGCACAATAATTACATGTACAGATAATCGCACACGACCATCACACCCTATTATGACCATGTTTACAAAGAAATGAACCACCCTATCACTTCCAAAGGTGTGAAAAAGAGAAGGTCATCTGATTGACTATGTGGATTTCGTGGATATCCCCAAAAGACACTACAAAAATGTCACGCCTCGAACCCCTAAACCCCTGGTACTGCAGTTATCGAGTTTAGGCCTAGCCTTGTTTGGTTTCTTTGTTGCGTCTGGTAAATCAGTTGAGTTAATATAAGGAGGACATGTAATTTGCTTTTCCATGAAAATTAAAATGAGTCATGAAAGTTGTGCGTGCGCCGCATAATTATAGGAACTCACCCCCCCAAAACGGGATGAACGTTTCTACTTGCTTCAATTCATTTGAGTTCTGCTTTCTCGGTTTCTCCAAAATGAAATCCCCCGTGTTCAAAACCGCCAACGGGCGTAGACTCTCCTCAGTTTGACCCATGGATTGACATACTTGTACAAATATGTCTTGCTGTTGCAGGACCATAATGTCGGTTTTCTTACGTCGAACGACAAAGGCCTACAAGCGAGATATCCAGCTGATACCTGTCAAAAGTAAGTCAGATGAGCCCCAGACATCATATATAATTTATTACATGCCGTTTGAGATTACAACACCTACTACCGATGGAGAGCACCACGCTAGCCAAACACAAAACAGGATTGGGGGTTTTATGAGTTCCATCGTCTGTAATTTCATCATGATTTTAGAAAGAATTTCGCCTTATCAATTTTTTTTTAAATAGATTACAATTAAGCGTCTCATTATTCAAAATACTTTAAAGATACGATGCTTCAGATATTATGATTTATCCCGTCTGATTTTGGGTATCTTTGCTCTAGGACAACGTGTACGTCATCAGAGATTGTAAGTGACATTTACATTGACAACGATTATTTCTGTCCCCCCCCCCCCAGCACTGTGAATGTCACCGCGCACCCTCACTAAACCAGTCATCTGATATGAGTCGGTGGCCATAGGTCTCTGCTTATGATTAATCACACCTCTTGCGATGCAGCGTAATCGTTATACTTGTAGGTCTCGTTGGAAGTCATTAAATTGAGTTCCTATTTGCACTGTCGGTGTTCTTGAAATGCAAATGATCACATTTACCCTATAGGTCTACACTCTAAAAAACGAAGTGCTGAATATAGCACCTCTAGTGTAGTCACTATACAAGCTCCTAAAAAGTGCTAAAATTAGCACTTGAGGTGATAGTATATTCAGCATTTCGTGTGTACTTTGTATATGCACTCTAAAAACGAAGTGCTGAATATAGCACCTCAAGTGCTAATTTTAGCACTTTTTTGGAGCTTGTATAGTGATTGCACTCGAGGTGCTATATTCAGCATTTTGTTTTTTAGAGTGTACATAAAACTTATATTATGGGGCAATACACACACGTACTATTTCATACATAGCTGGGGTTCCTGTGCAACTTTTTGTTTGACATACACTGCAAAAAATGCGGTGTTAAAATCTACACCAGTGGTGTTCATATTGAGCATGTCACCCAATATAAACACCATGAAAGAATAAAGATAACACCACTGCATGGTGTTATTTTAACACCCCGATTTTTGCAGTGTACAAGAATAAAACGCATGTATCAGTTTTTCATCGTTTTCCCCAAAATGTGAGAACATATTGTGATGAATCTTTTAGGTTAATTAAATGAGTATATTTCTTGAAAACTAGAGGTATAAAATGAATGTACATTATCATATACCAATGATATGCTCTTCTCTTCTAGGAGAGAATAACGATGTGAAAGTAAAAGTAAAAAATATCCAATGGGATGAAGAACCCAAGCTGTATGAAACAATATGTTTTTTATATTATACCCCATAATGAGGTGCCATGGTCGAGCGGTTTAGTGCATTGGATTTGTGTTCTGATGGCTGAGTCGTCAGAGTGTGTGGGTTCGAAGCCTTGCCGCGACCATGGTGCTTGTGTCCTTGAGTAAGACACTTTACCATAATTGCTGCGAGGGCCGAATTGAACCCAGCCACTGGGGATGTACAAGCCAGTGCATGCTTAGTGCCGGTCCCAAGCCCGGATAAATGGGAGGGTTGCGTCAGGAAGGGCATCCGGCGTAAAACCTATGCCAAATCAAATATGCGGATCATGATCCGCTGTGGCGACCCCTAACGGGAGCAGCCGAAAGAGGACAACATTATACCCCATAATGAATTTACAAATATTCCATTATGAAACCTTTCCAGATGGATACAAAGAATTTTCCTGGGGCGTGTTCGGGCACTGAATCGAGTGAACAGCAAGTTGAGTACTGTCAACAGTTGAGTTTTGTTGAGTTCTGAGTAAGACTCTGCTAGAGTCGAAATGTTAGGTCACTAACTGCAAATTTTGTATTTGATAAGATGGCAACTGTTTTGGCAATTTTGAGAGGTCACAGTTTGCATTAATTCAGCCTAACGTTACATTTGAAAACCGGATGACAGAAAGAGAAGGGCGCATGGCTGTGGGCACATTGAGTCATTGACATTGGCATATTGATATGCTAGTGGTCAATTTGGGGGTGGGGTGGGGGAACGTGTCCCCCGTTGCCATGCCATCTACCAATAAAAATATGTGAAATACTCAGAGACAGAGTGCTGAATGTTGAGCCCAGACGTCTCCAGCGCGCGAGCGGAACAGATTGGAAATCTCTGACATCCCCATTCCACAGGCCCGGGCCTGAACCACCTGTTCGCCGATTGGGTGCGCCATCCAAATGATTAGCCTTGATCCTTGTTAAAGCCACCCGCAAGCAGCAGCGAGATGTGACACCGACCAAACTCGAGTCGAATATATGGGTGCGTTCGAGTAGCTCCCCGAGGTAACCCGAGTACGTCACACGGGTGAGCCCCAAGTACAACCATGGTAGTACAACCTAATCGAACGAGCATCCCGTTGAACGTAAGCCCTCTTGTGGTCGTTAAAGCGATGCGAAGAATGTCAAAGGTCACACGGACTTTTTGTAAACAAAATATTTACAACGAAACGATCGCAAAATAATTATTTTCCAGGTACTAATGATCGGATTACTTCTCAGGTTCGTACAAAACAACGCATCTTCTAGTACAAGAACCGTCTCCACTCACAGATTCATTGTTTAAGGGTTGAAAATGTATTTCACGAAATTGCCGCACTGAAAACAAAGATGGCGGCCATTCAGAATATTCTCAAAGTGACGTCACTTACCTGGGTCTGCCTCAAGTGACCTGCTTCGTGAGCAGGTTAGCCCCGGCAATGACGTAAGGCCTACTCGAATGCTCCGGAGTCAGACCCGGGTCGACCCGGGGAAGCTACTCGAACGCACCCTATATTTGAATTTTGCGAGGAGGAAAAGCAAACCTCATGACTGTCTTGGTTTTACCATGGTTAATAGTATCCTCAAAAGTGCCTCAAGCACTGTAGCTCGTTAACCTGTAAAGCGAAAAATAATGAAAACATTACAGTTTACCCCAGAAATATATTATATAGGGAAAAGCACCGTCATCTGAAAACCCAATCAACACGTCAGCTCGAGTCTGAACGAGATTTGAACCCGGGTCCACAAAGGTGATAATGTGAGGAAAGTATCGCTTCGGCAACCTGTTGACTATCAGTTTAAAGCTATCCTGGATCTACATGTTGTGATGGCACCTCAGGTTTTGCCATATCCATCATCATAATCCTTAATCTAAGGGGACGCGTGGGGTTATTAGGTGTTCAGGATAATTGGGGTTATTCCTGAACACCTTGAAATCGTAATTTATTGTAAATTGTATTAATTATTGTGGTGTATTAATTATTGTGGTGTATTAATTATTGTGGTGTATTAATTATTGTGGTGTATTAATTATTGTGGTGTATCATTAGAAGTCTAAACACTATAGAGGTCTGTGTAGGTAATATACTTCTGAGCCCAATTTCACAGAGCTGCTCAGCAGGAAAAAAATGCTTACAAGAAATATTTGCTTAGCAGATTTCTTTGGTTACCAGCCAAACTTCCACACAAAATGTATCCATTTTGGCTGGTAGTCTGTCTTAAAATGCTTAGCGAAAATATTTGCTTAGCAAAATTGTCTGCTTAGCATCTCTATGAAATTGGCTCCTGGTATTATCTTTCTTTTAATAAAAACAAGGATTCCTCAAAAGCGTCTTTAGTATAAAACTGTAGCGTGAAGTAACCAGTGTGACTACAAACTAATGTCCAGTTTTTAATAGTTTTACATGTGAGAAGGAAAACTTTTTTTTTTTTTTTTTTTTTTTTTTTTTTTTTTTTCTGTGTTCTGTTTGTTGTATTTGTAAGATTGTAGGGTATTGCAGTAGTATAAGATTGTATTTTACTTTAAGTCGGTAGCGTAAGTTTTGTAAAGCGCTTTGGCCATTTTTTTGATAAGGCGCTATATAAATGCCTTTTATTTTTTTTTAAAGAGTCTTGGTAAATACCATGTTATCAGATATGGAGTACCATGGTCGAGCGGTTTAGTGCATCGGATTTGTGATCTGATGGCTGAGTCGTCAGAATGTGGGTTCGAATCCCAACCGCGACCATGGTGCTTGTGTCCTTGAGCAAGACACTTTACCATAATTGCTTCTCTCCACCCAGGGGTAAACCTGTGAGGACAGAGTTGGTTGTTGTGTTTGATTAGCCCTATATGCGCTGTAATGGCAGCAATTGAGCTGTATACTCCCCAGGGAGCTGAGATGGTTTCAGGAATGATTTATGAGCCTGATGAGCAGGGGGTAATAATGTAATGCGCCTTGAGCACCAGTTTGGTGGATACGTACGCCATATAAGTCTACATTATTATTATTATTATTATTATTATGGTCTGAAACCACGATCCATGTAGGATTTGGCCGGGTCCTCAGATGTGAAAGGCAAGGAATGTATACCACTACGCCAGTTCGCTATTTGTTTTACCCCAAACATGCGGCCGCCATGTTTGTTTCCCGGAGATTCAACTTTGACCTTGGCTGGTAGCTAGCGCAAGCCTCGAAGCGTGACGTCAGATCTTCGACACATCATATCCAATGAAATCCCATGAATGGTGCGCCAGGAGCCAGTCTACAATACAAGTGAAGCAACTTCCTGTTCATTCAAACACAAACCTTGTGCTCTATTACAGGGTTCATTTTTCTATAATGAGCGGAAAGGCCTAGGACTGGTGACCTTCCAGCGTCATTAACATCAAATCACAGTCATGTCACAAGGACTCGGTACACAGCAGACGTACCGTGTCAAATGTCATGTACTCTGTGTACAAATGTCACTGTGATGTTAGGGGTCATTTGAAATTGTCGACATTTTCATGGTCGTTAGAGGGTAGGCTACTTATAAATAACTTTCAAGACGTTTATAACATTTGTTTACATGTTTTATTTGTTCCTCATTCACATTCCTCTGTCTCTTTAAAGGACATTATCATCACGATCAACAGGGCATGGAATCAGAGTGCTAGTTTTAGATTAACTCGGTGACTGAAAATAATAACCAACGTGATAAGGTCATGTTACCGTTGCTGCTGCATAAATGAGCCAGTAATTTTCAGTCAGTGTCTTAAGCTAGGACACCGATTCCATGCCCTGTTGAAAATCTGCTCTGATCGTGACGATATTGTCCAATTATTGACAACAATTAATTTGCGAAATAATTCACTTGAAAGTACGTATGATTGGGATCATTGATACCATCCTAGGGAGGAGGAGATAACTCCTAGGGATGAGGAGATAACTCCTAGGGAGGAGGAGATAACTCCTCGGGTTAAGGAGATAACTCCTATGGAGGGGGAGATAACTCCTCGGGAGGAGGAGATAACTCCTAGGGAGGAGGAGATAACTCCTAGGGAGGAGGAGATAACTCCTAGGGAGGAGGAGATAACTCCTCGGGATAGGAGATAACTCATTGGGAAACTTCTTGGGATGAAGAGATAACTCCTAGGGAGGAGGAGATAACTCCTTGGGATGAGGAGATAACTCCTCGGGAGGAGGAGATAACTCCTAGGGAGGAGGAGATAACTCCTAGGGATGAGGAGATAACTCCTCGGGATAGGAGATAACTCCTCGGGATGACGAGATAACTCCTCGGGATGACGAGATAACTCCTCGGGATGATGAGATAACTCCTCGAGAGGAGGAGATAACTCATAGGGAGGAGGAGATAACTCCTTGGGATGACGAGATAACTCGTCCTCAGGAGAATGTTTCTCCTGAGGACGATCAGAGCATACTGGTCGAAACGTCGTGTTGTACCTCCAGTTCTTTTCAGAACTAATTACTACTCAATTGAGATTCCACATGGTGTCACCGCAATTAGTCTTACTTATCCTCACCATGCAAAGCTACAAGTTTTACCTAACAGATGTATAATTTACATGGACATGAACGGTATATGGTTTGCCGGTGAACTGAATGGCATACATAATCTTGTCTTAATGGTTTTAAGTCTTCAACAGTTCAAAATGTCCGCGGTACATCGAAAGGAAGATATAGAATTGGAAATTCCAAAATAAACATATAAACAAAATAAACAAATTATCGAAACAAATTGTCGAAACTTACTTGAAACGAAACTTACTTGGTATAGAGATGATGGTGTAAACCCTTGAATTGAGTTTGGCTGTCACTTTTTGAAAAGCAAAATAAAGTTCAAGTAAAGTTATTTCGAATTTAGAAAAGTACATTTTCTTCTTTGTTAAAATTTATATGAATAAACTGAATAAGCATGATCGATGTTTATCTTGATTCACAAAGAGTAAGCAAATGGTTAAAAAATGGTCGTTCATTTACAGTAAGTTGTTTTGTCAATTGGCATGACGGAGACTTCTTTGTTATACAGCAGATTCTTTGTTATACAGCAGAATCTTCCCTTGTGCATCAACAGCAGACCTGCTGCAACTTCACAGAGAATAGGAACGTAACTATTTAGAAACTGCTCATTTTTGTATTTTCACAGGAAAAGCTGAAAACAGTAATTTCTGCTGTAAAGTTTATATTCTTTTCAACGGAAAAGCTACTGTGAACTCACACAATTTTTTCCTATCGGTCTGCCGTCCAGCCTATTTCGCTCCATCATTATATTGTGCAGCCTATCAGTTCGGTTCCAACAGTCTTGTTATGACACACACTTGTCAGACTTCATGGTAGGCTTTTGATCGGTGTCTTCAGTACCCTAATTCACCACAATGGGCTCATTCGTGCGTGTAACCCTCAATTGTTCACTTCGTCACTTCTCCCACTGCTGTGTATTTCATCCTTTTATCAGATGTTCAGTCCTCGAGTATCTGCTGCACACCTATAACTTTGATAAGCGACGATAGATTGGAATCATCTGTTGTATTTTGACTGCGTAATTGTGAAAATTGTTGGCGACAAAAAAGTAATAAATAAATGTTGGCCTTGACCAGAGCTATAAACCACCTGACCCACTACCGTCTCGCTAAATAAACTACAGCATGGGTATACATGTACATGTACATGTACACCATTGGACTTTTGTGTAGAGGGTTTGTAAAGTAAAGTCTGTCTCGAGCCATATTGGCTCATCAGGCCGGTGTTTATCTCCGGTTTCGTTGGCATGAAACGACTGAGAATATTTCCATTCCCCCTGGATGGGATGCTAGTCCATCGCAGGTCACTTCCCTAGCTATTGCCAGGTACCCATTTATACTCCTGGGTGGAGAGAAGCAATTACGGTAAAGTGTCTTGCTCAAGGACACAAGCACCACGGTCGCGGTGAGGACCCGAACCCACATTCTGGCGACCCAGCCACCAGAACCCAAGCCCAACGTACTAGACCCCTCGGCCATGGCACCCCGAGAGGGTTTGTGGTAACGTATAAAAGTGTACCAACTAGTCTCTTGGGTGGAAATCAACATTTTTTTCAGATGGGATTAGGGATTATTACGGCTGAACCCACACAGTGCTCATAAAATAAATAGAGAAATTTGCTGTTGCAGACTGCTTACCAACCTAAAGGACATACAGTATAAATGCAAAATAGTAGTTATTGGCCTTACGTTTCGAACCTAGCATTTTCTTTTCTCAAAAGCAAAATTGACAATATACAGAAATGCACACAAATTTAACGCAGGAGTGGGCAGAAGTTGGTCAGGTGTGAAAGGAACACAAAAGACAAGAAGCACAGTCGTGAAGCAGGCGTGAGACCAGACAAAGGAATAATTAAACAGGGAGAGAATAATAAAACAGACAATAAACTAACGTGGTTGGAAACTTAAAACTGTGTTAGACCTAACTGCTATTTTGCTCAAATGCTCCTAGTACACAAACCAGACGCGAGATATACGTTCGAAATACACGTTCCAAACATATGACAGGCAGTAGAGCAAGGTATGCAGAGAACAGCAGGGACTGTGATATGATCCTAGTTGTACATTATACATGTACATGTACAGTTAGTTGTATTCTCAAATGTATTCTTAAGTGCTTGTAAAACATAGCCTATCAGCGATATTCCATGTTGGTTGGTTTTACCCTTAGGTTGGTTCAGGGTATCAGTGCTGCCACGGCGTGCTACAAGTCAAGTCTCGGGAGATCGACGACGGTATGTTAAGTTTGTTATTTTTCTTTAACAGTTTCAGGAAAGTCTGCCTCTGTAAGATTTTGACCTTGATTTCCTAGATTTGGTGGATTGATCGACTTCATAATTATAGGAACTATATTTAGACTAAATGCTCCATGATACGAGTCACAGTTGGACAACATTAATTCATAGACATATTTAATAGAGGTAGGTATGAAGTTCCTTCCTCCATGATTAAAGTTTGTGGTGTTTTCTGTGTCCGTTACTGGTATAAATTATATGGTGTCTAACTGTCTATGTGCATATACATGTTGTGAATATTATGGCATAGGTAGTCTCTACATGATATCGTCTCCAATGACCCTTTGTATGGTCTGCCCTTAAACAAAGGGAAGGTACAACAATGTTTATGTTGGCCAAACTGCTTCTATGAGTATGCTTACTCTCTTTGAAAGGGAAGGTACAACATTGGTAATGTTGGCCAAACTGCTTCTACGAGTATGCTTACTCTCTTTGAATCAAGATATACATTGAAGGGAAGGTACAACATTGGTAATGTTGGCCAAACTGCTTCTACGAGTATGCTTACTCTCTTTGAATCAAGATATACATTGAAGGGAAGGTACAACATTGGTAATGTTGGCAAAACTGCTTCTACGAGTATGCTTACTCTCTTTGAATCAAGATATACATTAAAGGGAAGGTACAACATTGGTAATGTTAGCCAAACTGCTTCTACGAGTATGCTTACTCTCTTTGAATCAAGATATACATTGAAGGGAAGGTACAACATTGGTAATGTTGGCCAAACTGCTTCTATGAGTATGCTTACTCTCTTTGAATCAAGATATACATTAAAGGGAAGGTACAACATTGGTAATGTTAGCCAAACTGCTTCTACGAGTATGCTTACTCTCTTTGAATCAAGATATACATTGAAGGGAAGGTACAACATTGGTAATGTTGGCCAAACTGCTTCTATGAGTATGCTTACTCTCTTTGAATCAAGATATACATTAAAGGGAAGGTACAACATTGGTAATGTTGGCAAAACTGCTTCTATGAGTATGCTTACTCTCTTTGAATCAAGATATAAATTAAAGGGAAGGTACGACATTGGTAATGTTGGCAAAACTGCTTCTATGAGTATGCTTACTCTCTTTGAATCAAGATATACATTAAAGGGAAGGTACGACATTGGTAATGTTGGCAAAACTGCTTCTATGAGTATGCTTACTCTCTTTGAATCAAGATATACATTGAAGGGAAGGCACAGCATTGGTAATAAAGCCGACCTATTACCAGAAATCGGAGACATTTTTGTTGGCCTCAGGGAGGAACCGATTAACTCATGCCAGTTATTTATGGCAGTTATTGAAGACATTTTAAAAAATTCCAGGAACCATAGAGCAGAAATTGTCGACCTTCTCTCTGTCATTCTGGTATGTAGACATGATAATGTTATAAATCATGCTATCATACACTGTACATGGCACATGCCTGTGATCATTAGGTTAGTATGGGGGGTAATAACTAGATTACTGCTGCTCGTAACTTTAATCTCCTGCAATAAATTTTCAACTTCCTCATAAAGTAGGGCTGTGCCGGGTATCCGGGTATCCGGGTATCCGGATACCCGACCGAAACGGTCATTACCCGGTTCCATTTTTCGGTTCCAATTACCCGAAATTCGGACTTAACATTTGAGCGGTGCAAACAGAAATCTGTGACTCTTGAACAATGCACTTGTACAGACAATTATCTTTAAATTCAAGAGATTACACTCCAATAAAGAAAAGATCGATTGTATGGTATCCTCTGTATTATAAAAGTCAATTTGTTACCATTTACAGTACATGTATTTGTACACCACCGGAGGCATGTTTTGAACAAAAATGAAAATGGGTATCCGGGTGTCCGAAGTTTTCTGATTTCGGGTATCCGGTTCCAAAAATATCCGAAAACGCACACCCTATCATAAAGTCCTCATGGCTTTGAAGAAAAATTACTTCCTAAGAGATGAAGCCAAAACAGTAGCCAAACTGTAACATGTGTACCGCTCTTAGATTTTGTTGCAGAAAGTACTCAGAAGGTAGGCAATTTACCAAAAACATGTTACTTAACACTGCATAATCACGGGAAATAACCTATAAAAGCCTATATTTTGGCATTGGTGAACTTATATTGTTATAAACAAACTATATTTTACTTAAAACCCTGGGAGCCCTAATATTTTTATACATAATATAGGCATATATGTATTCATCCGGAAATAGCACTTGACTCGTATTCACCAGATCCGAGTTCGAATCCTGTTGAGGTCGACTCGGCCTTACATCCCATTGGGGGTATATCAATTGAAAACAACTCCTTGTGAATGGAGTAATACCAGTGACTGTTTTTAGGCAGAGCTGGAACGACGTTAACCGTGTACATGACTTGTCGTACCCTGAGCCGAGGCCGACAATCGGAAAAGAGATAGCCAGAGGTTAAAGTCGGTACAGTGTCTACCGACTTTAACCTTTGTATGACTTACGTTACTTATCATAGCGAGCGGATCCTGCACTTTGATCCATGAAAATACTTGGGACAACATTAAATCCACATACCCATGTCAAAACAGTCTGGTACCCATTACGTGTTATATTCAGAAAATCTATTATTAAGTATAGGTATTAATAGATTTCTAGTAGATTGAAAGGATCCGTGAATGTAACAGTGACCAGCTATACACTGGCCGGCCAGGTAAAGTGTTACCTGGCCGGTCGCAACTATGCGTCCTTGAGCGAGACACTCAACCATATCCATGTAATTGCTTCGTCCTTCAGATGGGACGTTAAGCCGTAGGTACCGTGTTAATGCACCCAGAACACTCATCGTTGAAGAGTAGGGGTTTACCCCCAGTGTTTCTGGTTGTGGAGGCCCCTGGGCAACTGCCCAGCTTGCCCAGTCCTAAATCCGGCCCTGTTCAAATCAAGGTTTCAAATCCAATGTAAACCATAATAACTTGCCCAGTCTGTGGAACCTCCAGTCCGTGGAGGGTCCGTGATTAGACAGCCACCATATTTATTTTCTATGAAAGTAAGTCTATGAAAACTAGAAAGAGGCTGGTGTCCAACGGTGCCAATTATGTGGTTGCCCATTTCATTACCAATTTTCAGAGTTGAAATTTTAGAAGTGGGAAAAGGGTTGAAAAAAATCTCGGGGTTGGAACCGGTTCCGACCCCGATATTATGGACAGTGTGAAAAGGCCTTATAGGTAATGCACCCAGAACACTCATCGTTGAAGAGTAGGGGCTTACCCCCAGTGTTTCTGGTTCACGTAGCAAGCGCCCTTGTTTACAGGTTTCCTCAGGCTTCTGAGCTACAGTGCTTAAGTGTGCTTTTGAGGCATCCTTGGTTTCATTACCAGAAATGTATAACAATATTAATAATGATACATTTATGTTTGTAATTGACAACACGGCTGGGGTGGTTTGTGAAGACGCTGTTGCATGACTGCACAGCTTTCTTGTAGATCGCTGCCTTCCAGAGGGTGGTTTAGTGACCTGGAGGATAAGGGCTTAAGAAAAGTTTATGTTTCTGGTCTGAGCTTTCCCTCAAAAATGATGCAGTGACTTCACTTTTTAATAATTGTTTTGCCAAAAAGTTTCGCTTTAAGACTTCTTTTGCCATGTATTGAAATTAATTTGGTTTCTCTTTATTCTTTACCATCCGTACCGTTAATCCTACCTCTTTCTCTCCTTCTTTTCTACCTATTTCCCCACCCCTCCTCCCCGTCATCCTATCCCTTCTACAGTACAGAAATTACGGGCTTCATGTACCATTCATAGCGGATTAGATGAAGGTACTGCCGGCAGCAGTCTCTGATTATAATGGTACCAGTGAGGTGCATTTCAACAGGCAATATGTAACTACAGTGCCTTTCATGTGGATCTCACATGCATCAAAACTACCGGCCCAATACGTAGGATATCGTAGTTGAAAGTCGAAATTGAATGCTCTCGAAACATTAGTAACAAAAATAGAGAAGTTTTCTGTTTCGAGCTGAAGAATTAGTTAATGTTTATATTGTGTGAGGAGTTTGTGGAGCAACAACATCTGGGACAACAACATCTGGGACAACAACGTCTCAGTTGCAATACGTGCTTAGCTCATTAGTATAGGAGGCGGTAGCCACACAAGCCTCGATATGGACGCCATCCGGAGTTCGTCAAAGGGTGGTTTTTTCCGCTCGCGGAAAAAGATATTTTCTTTAGGCTTGTTGTTCCTGACAGTGACACTGGGATTGCTAATGTTGAAGGGACAACGCCAGCAAGGACTGTACAAGATACACAAGTCGTCTGGGGCCGGGTACCAGTCAGATACAATACCATTACAAAATGAAAATGACGTCATTGATACATACACTCGAGGCGTTATTACTTTTATGAAGAACCTCACGGGGACTCAATATATCCCGGCAACGGAGGGCGCTGTTGATGATTTCAAATGGCTAGACGAGGATGGAGCATTACCAGTACAAGACGGGTATGATATTCCACCAACGGCTAAGGTAACCATCGCTTCAGATGACAACCCTGCAAATTACACGGCCAAAATAATTCATGATACGTGTGCCAATTGTTGTTATCATTACACCCTAATTGAGAAAGGCATTGTAGACGTGCTTACTGACTCTGAGCTTAATAAAGAGAGAGGCTGCCAACAGCGGCTACCTGATGCCTTGATATTCGGTGTTAAAAAAGGAGGAACGACCACTTTGAAGAATTTCATCAGTTATCATCCAGACATCGCTTTTACCCAGAAAGAGTTAAAGTTCTTCACCTCCAACACGGAGTTCAAGAAAGGATTGGAATATTACAGAAGGCAGATGATTTACTCGACGCCAGGGCAGGTCTCCATGGAGAAAACTCCGGCTTACTCGTCTTACCCGAAGGTCCCGCCATTGATAAAGAAAACGTTACCGAACGTCAAACTCATCATCATCATGCGGGACCCTATTGAGCGAGCTGTGTCAGACTTCGTACACATGCAGGTCACAATTGCAAAAAATTGCCCACAACTGACCTCAAACTCAACCGACCAGAAGCTGGTCATGTCAACCAAAGGTTGTACGAGTTCCGGCTACTTCATCGCTGATACTTTTGAGAAGTCAGTTATAAACGCAGACGGTGAAATTAGATCATCAAATCAACTCATATCCAAAGGGGTCTACGTTAAAGATATACAGAGATACCTGAAGTATTTTAAAAAAGAACAAATTCTTGCAATAGATGGAGAAGCTTTTATCAATAATCCCTATCCGGCTGTTAAAAAGATCGAAACGTTTTTAGGCATCAGGGATTACTTCACCAAGGAACACTTCTACTTCGATGTGCAAAAGGGATTTTTTTGCCTTAACAAGCCAATTCCACTCAATTGTATGAGTTCGTCAAAAGGACGCCCTCACCCGGAAGTGCAAGATGATATTGTTAATAAACTCAGGGATTACTACCAGCCATATAACAAGGCGTTAAATGAATTAATGAACGTAGATTTCCATTAAATTCCCATTTAAAAATTATTTTTGCAAGATTACAGTTAATGGATCGAAATAGGATAAATAATATTTTTGCTTACATTTTCAAAATGGTTATTCCACCGACCGATTCCCCGACCGATTCCTATAGCTAGTTTTTTTGAAAGTGCCTTAAACTTAATGGTCCATTGCCTATAGAAAAAAAATACAATTCTCCGTATTTTTCCAATCTTTTGTTTGAGCCAAAAGATAACTTTTGGTTTCTGTACTGGGAACTTAGTTTCAGCTAGACTGGTCCCCTGTCTATATCCTATCAAGGATATAGACAGGCTCCAGGCGTACCACTCAAAGGATTTCATTAAACGCGTTGTGCTGAAGATCTGACGTCACTCTTCGAGGCTTACGCGCGCTAGCTACCAACCAAGGTCAAAGTTCAGCATCGGGAAAAATATGGCGGTTGCACGGCCATTATATTATACTAGCGGGATGCCGCGCTTCGCGCGGCACCCGCTAGGTGTGGGTGATGTGTGAGTATTAAATGTTGCGGGTTTTGTGCCGACTTCTTTGCTGGTTTATGTAATGTAATATGAGGTAACGGGGTCTAATTTGCAGGGGGCACTCAAGGGTCATCATTTTCTAGAATGAGCTTGGTGATTGGTTAATTTTTGAGCAGGGGGGGCATGTAAAAAGTCAAAGTGACATAACACAACAGCGCCCTCGGGTTTTTAACATGGTAGGACAGTGAATATTGAATAAATAAATGTGCTGAAAAGAAATACATGTACACAGAAAACAGGTATCCTAGTATTTTCACAGTTCAGACACAGATATGTGCAAAAATGTCTCTTTTGGAAATTGATTGCATGGCCTTCAAGTCATGAAAAAGGAAATAAATATGAATAACATTAAATTTTCAGATGAAATCTGCACTGTTTCCTAGAGGCCCCCACCCCTTAATATAAAAATAGGACGCAGTTTGAGTTTAAATTATTTGCCATGGCGCTGTGGGTTTTAAAACCTTTTAAAATATTCAAAATTGGGAGAAAAGATTCCCAAAATTGTTTTGTGTGAAAATGTCCTGAAACCTAAGTGCATACGCTGTAGCGATCGTCAGAACTGAAATCGTTTTATATTACCTCAAAGTTGATAGACTGATGGTATCTACACTGGCAATTGTGAAATCATTTTGGGCTTTTCTAACAGTTCAAGTTCTACTTCTATGTATGTAAATCAAAGGTCAGAGTCCTATTTCATCGGTTGAAAATTGTTTTCACAAATCAACAAGCTGAGAATACAGAACTGCTATAAAAATATATATTATAACATAGGGCCTATATTATAATATATATCTGATAATATATATTATATGAATCTGGGACTGAGAAATAATTTAAATTGTGTTAAACTTTACTTTGACAATGCAGTGAACTCTCCAAAAGACATGAATCTGGGACTGAGAATAATTCACATTGTGTTAAGAAATTATTTGAAAGTGCACTAGACTCTCCATAGACTTTAATACACAATCGAGGACATGGCGTCTGGATACTACAGGCTTTCAAAAGTATTACATGGGTACTGAGGGTTAATTGATGTTTGGTATTTATTATCAAATATCAAACAACAAAAAGGGTTTTGTAAATGTTGATCATGTTGATTAAAATTGTTTATTGATGTTTGGAGATAGCTGTGATAATCGTGGCTCTTGGTCACGTCCCTAAGACCTAGGACTAAAGAGCTACATGAAATCATCATCAACAAAGGAGTCGAGGTCGACACACCGACGTCATTACCGACCAATCAGGAGGTCCGTCTGAAACAGAGAATCAGACATTTCGCAACGCAGCAGTTCGGTACTGTTCGTGGTATATGGCACCCGGCCTCCTCGACCAACGCTCACCGAAAGCCGCGGGTAATAACCAATGTTGCTCATGTTGATTAAAATGTTTACGGATGTTTGGTATTTTATTGTTTTATTATCAAACAACAAAAACAACAAACATTCAAACGATAGTGTTATAAATGTTGATGAAAATTGTCTTTTGAGCACAAAGGTCACGTGTGGGTACGGAGTTCATTGATGAAAATAAGACCAATCAGGGGTCCGTCTGAGCAACAGCCAACCAGACATCTCGAACCACAGCAGTCAGGGTGTTCGCCTCATCTGGCACCGCCCGACCCCCTCGATCACCGAGGATAGCCGCGAAGTCACCCGACCAAGCTTAACGATCATTGCGGGTGTCCGGCTGCCGTTGCACGCAATCCACGCAATCGCGGGTAGACGTCGGAACACCAACAACGCAGACCCCAACCCACGGGTACCCCGAAATTGACCCCAGGACGCATCAATTCCAGCGGGTGCGGGCGCCAGTTGACGCGAAACATGGCGGCGCCCTGAAAGAAACATGGCGGCGCCCTGAAAAAAACATGGCGGCGCCCTGAAACAAAGATGGCGGCGCCCCGTGTTTGCACTAACAAAGATGGCGACTTAACGATCATTATAGTATAGATGGCGTAATTTACGCGCCTCGAGCTCAAAGCGTGACGTCGATCTTCAGGCTAAGTTTCAGCAAGTGTGCGGGAAAGCTCCTTTTTGTGGGTTATGCAATCCGCTCATGAGAGGGCGCTGTTTAATTGATTATATAAAATCTGTTCATAGAACTACTACCTTGTTTTTGTCTGCATTTTGCTATAAAATCTTACGTTTCTATTTTTGGAAACTCAATCATTTGAATGAGGCGCCACTTTCGCTGTGTGAGCGCGATAGCTTTATTGTGTAAACTATTGTATTTTATTGATTTGTATAAGTTGTTTTCGTTAATCGTTTTCAACGAATTTCAAAGGTCGGTGTCTAATGGATCATTTCTTACACCACTAATTTCGAAACGTGAGCTCGGACGGAAACATACGACTGATGGTAGTCACACTCAGCACAATTTTGTAACGGAGTAGTTCAAGTCACCAAAGATAGTACACTCTGTATCCAAAGCCAGTGAGCACGTAGTACACGTACAATTGTACGAAACCTAACTCACAGAAACATTAACTGATTGAATCATTTTGGGCTGCAAAAACCAGCAAACCTGTGTAATTAACATCAGAGATTATTGAATGCAATGGAACACCTCCACTTTGTAATTACAGTTCCTCATGCAGATTGGATTCACTCAATTCGACAATTTTGTTGTTTCCTAATTACACCTTACCTTTTATAACGAGTGTAGTAATCATGTTCTTATAATCTGTATCAGTGAAAACTTTTTAAACATAATTCCCGTTGATAACCAAACTTTACACAATTTTAGAAAAACTAATATTTTTACCCATATCATAATTAAAATTTAATGTATTTGTGACCGGCTCCACAAAAATGGGTATTATATCGCAATTTTTTTTAAATTAGTTATATACATAGTTGAAGTGATCACATTATAAGCTTAAATTTCGTATAGGTTTGACCCCTGTGGCATTGTGTATTCTGCAGATATATTAATATTTGCATATTCATATTTTACAATTTAACGAAAGTGCCTTCAGAGATACAGCCCTTTAAACATAGCAAGTGGAAAAAGAAATGAGCTAAAAATGAACTCTCTTGAATGCCCAAAGCAACAGTTATGTTATTGATATGGGGGTGTTAAAACCGTATCACTGCGAAAGCATAACATTGGTGGTTTTTCTTCCCTAAAACGGACAAAAAGATGAAAACAATGCACACAAAAACGTTTGTTTTTTCATCTTTATTCATCAATATTAATATTTCTGAAAATAAATTATGAAAATATTGATATTATAGAAGCCAACAAACCAACAAAACAAAAATCAGTTTGTGAAGATTTGTTCACCCGTCTCCACCGTAATAGCATAGCGCGACTTAATACCCTTTTTCGTAGAGCGGGTCACATTTATTTGCTCAGTTATCAGAGAAATCATGGCAAGCCAACGGCAAGATTACGCGACGGTAACATTAAAAAGTCCTGTTACGGTATTATTCCAGTCTGTATACTACAGATAAACGAATACATGTAATCGTTCAGTTTTATTTATTTGTTATATTTACAAGTTCTATATCTTTGCAATACTGTACAGAGTGTAAATTCACCAGACAATCAAAAATAAAATGTAACCAGGGTCTCGAGCATTTTGCACTGAAGGATTGCGATCTTGCTCCCTGGAACCGCTCATGATCTATATAAGACTGTGCGTTTTCGGTTATTTCGGGAACCGGATACCCGAAATTGGAAATATTTGGATACCCGAGTACCCGTAAACAATTTTGTAAAAACACATAACCCGAATGTATAGAATTACGAACACAAGCCAGCAAGTCTGTGACAGGATGTCGCCAAAATGTTACTTCTGAAGCCTTCATCCTAGTTTTCTTCATTTTGTCAGCCAAAAAAAATAAAAAATCAGAGACTTTCATTTGTGTGGCTTAAAATGTTCAGTCGGAATTTTAAAAAGTCATTTACGGGTAATTGGAACCGAAAAATGGAACCGGGTAATTTTCGGACGGGTATCTGGGTACCTGGATACCCGGCACATCCTCGTGCCTTAGTTCTATAATTATGCCAAGTATTTGTATAAGTAATTACTACAACAATAAAGTGTTAACTGGGGCCAATTTCAAAGAGCTGCATGCTAAGCAGAGAATTAAGCTAAGCAAATATTTTATATCTTTTATATTTTATATATTATTTTATATATTATTTGTTTATCACCCGGCGCAAGAACTATACATATTTTATAGCAAAGCAATAAAACACGGACTACCAGCTAAAAAGCATACATTTTGTATGGCAGTTTGGCTGGTAACCAATGAAATCCGCTAAAATAAAGCAAATTGTTTAGTAGGCATTGTTATCTGCTAAGCAGTTCTGTGAACTTGGCCCTTGGTATTCACAAATGCCCAAAGACAGTTTAGACATTCTAATTGGATGGTTCATTAACATAATTATGGTAAAGACATGAATAGACCTGCATATGACGTCACAAACTGAATATCGCCCTCATTCAGAGGCTAGAGAAGGTCACTCATTGGTTCATGTATGCGCGCTGTGCGTGCGTATACGCACAGTGCGCATACATGAACCAATGAGTGACCTTCGTTTGCCTCTGATAAGGGGGCGACCTTCAGTTTGCGACGTCATATGCATAAGGTCTATGATCAAAATCATGGCAGCGGATACGTGCGTCATGCGTCAGCTGTTATATTTAACTGGCGCGCGACGCTGATATGAACCAATCAGTGTTCAGTAGCCTGCTGTGCCCCTAAAACATGAATTTGTCCATTAAAATGGCTAAAATGTTTAATTATGAAATCGAAATCGATTCGGGCATTTGGAAATAAAAGGTCACAACACTTGGTCTTTAACGCTGGACAATGACCAGTTTTGGGCGTGGCCACTGGCAATAAGAGACCTTGCATTTAGCGAGGTCCGTCCATCGCTCGTGAGAATGCCCAAAACCGGTCATTATCCTGCGTTAAAGACCAATTGACGAACTTTTTATTTCCTGATAATTGTACAATGATCGAACCCTTTGTGTGTTCGAAATACCTAGGCCTAATGTTATCTTCAGTAATTTGTTCGTCTAATAAAATGCTTTCATCAAATCGTATCTACATTATTTTGTGTTTGTCGTAGTTATCATTTTTGTAAATAAAAGACAATAGCAGACGCCTATTTCATGTTCCATACGGTGAGCAAAATTGTTGGAATATAGCATAAAAAGTAACCCCTGGAAAAAATGTTAGCACGTAAAATGTTTTGATGGAGGTCACAACTAGTGTCCCCCACGTGTTAAGGGTGATGATGGGGTCAGTATTTTTATTTCAGTTTTTAAATGTGAACAAAAACCGGGCTCAAGTGGGAAGGGGCTGCCGCCCCGCCCCCTCTATCTGCGCGTCTAAGTGTATAAATTAAGTCGCTCTAAAACAATCTCCTTGGAAACCATGTATCCCAAACGACCCTTGTACCTTGGCATCGTCCATGATGCTCTTTCCTTTGCCGTCCTTGTCCAGGTTCCCCCCCCCCCCAGCCAGCTTCACTACATCGTCCCTCCATCTTTTCTTCGGTCTACCTCTGGATCTTTTTTCCTATTCTTGGTTGCCATTCTGTGGTTCTTATTGTCCATCTGTCCGTCATCCTTGCTACATGTCCTTGCAGGACATTTTTATTCATTGTTTAGAAATATTTTCTGATGTCTTCTGCTTTTGTTTTATCTCTAATGGTTTGGTTTGGTATCCGGTCTTTCAGTGTAATCCTTAACATGTTTCTTTCCATTGCTCTTTGTGTAGTCACCAATTTGTAATGTATATGTGTGGCAGTCGGGGAAAACCCGTCGGAAGTCGACACGCACATTTTGTAATTATGGACCGATTTACGTAAACATTTACCATAGTGTCATTTTTGAGATTTTGGTTCCAAATGGAAGTTGTTGTCTTTAAATTTCCTCTTAAAATTTTTAAAAAGGAAAATCAAAGTATAAAATGTATTTTTGGAATGTTTTTGAACCCAATGCATTTTAAAATAATTAGAAGATTTAAAAAATTCACTCTAAAACAATGCACTTTTTGGCCGACGCTCATGAATTCTCCCAAAGCACGCCCCCCTATGAATAACCCATCAATGGAAAGCTCTACACTAGTCCTGATCCTGTCCTATTAATAGTTCAAGGGATATACGTTTACTGCATAGACAACAGTACTTTGAAGCCTAATTTCTCTGTTTGTGGGTTTTAGAATAAACCGTCTTTGAAAGGTGATAAGTTTAGTTGTGGTTTGAATATTGAACTCATTAAAACTGTAATGAGATCAGTAAAGGGTGTATTACTTGATTAAATGCTCAACAAGAATTGTAAAAATTTGACCATGTGTTGGGTTTTCCTGGACCGCCACACATATGCTTGGTAGTGGACCATGTTTGGCAACCGTAAGTAAACAACCCGATATAGGTCATTTGAATTTGATGCAACGATGTGTTGCAATGCAGACTCTACCGTTATGACCGGTTTCTGGTCTCTGCGTGCGTCGCCTCAGAGCCGCACGTCGGCATTTTTAATTTTCTTTTTTTCGTTGCTATGAAACGATGTCCATTTGTAGCCACAATTGCTGGATCGATTGGAATTCTGCCGTGCTGTGTTTTAAACGAGTTTTTTTTGTGAGGCTTCTCTTAGCCACCATACGTTATGTATGAGGAATTTGGTCTGGTTCCAATAAACGCGTATACATGTATTACGTATTTCACTGTTTGGCAAAAAAAGATTACCCCAAAAAAACTGACATATGACCAGAAACCTGAGACTTTTTTTGGCTTATGCTTGAATTGACAAAAACAGGAAGAAACTAATTTTCTTGTTATTGTAACTGTATCTGCCACATGACATCCCACGCGATCCCCTGAGAGTTGATTATATTGCTAATTATTGAATTATATCCAAATTTCCGACATTGACATAAGCTTGGGCGATAACACGATAATATCGAATATCGCGATACATTTTTTTTATTCGATTACGATATCGATAACCTTATCGAGGTATCAGCAAATCGCGATTAAGAAATATGTACTACTCAAAACAATTTAGGGAACACCGGAATAATCTCAGTTAAAGCAAGATCATTTATTTCAGATAAACACAATGTTTCACAGAATTGATGAGAAACAACTGCACAATGAAACAGATGATAAAGGATGCATGTAGTGATTACACATGACTACACATGACATGACTACTGAAAGAGAGAGGGGGATGCAAATGAAAATCCCGGTTCATGGAACATTTCAATAACGGGTGTGACCACCTCTTGCAGTAAATCCGGTGTTCCCTAAATTGTTTTGTTCCCTAAATTGTTTTGAGTAGTAGATATCGCGATTAAAAAAGAAATCGGCATTGTGAGTCAAGTCAGAAATTCCATGGAAATAAAATTAGAACAGTCTTTTCAGCTTTTGGAAGTGAGAAACAAAAGCGAACTACTTCAGAAGTACATACACGCTCTGCAAATGAATTTGCGATTTATCGTGACGCTTATAAAGGGGTACATACCTGTAGTTATCGGCTCTAAAGCAATCATGCATGAATGAAAACATAATCGCGATATATGTTTGCCGATATGTCATGGATGAAAAAAATCGATTTCGCCCAAGCTTACATTGACATAACAATAAAATGCATCCATTTCCGACAGGAAGATGAGAGACCTTTCAGAGTGGAAATGTACCGTAGGTGGCGCTATTTAGTTGTAGTAAAGGTAGATGGTGTAGCAGCGAAGCCACAGATACTCTTCTGTTATTTCCAACGCTTCGTAATGTAAATAGACTTGTCTGGGATATGATTTCCATTGTGTTTTGACACAGAGGAGGCGGCAACTAGACAGTCTCTTTGACCATGGAATTCACTGGGATATCATTGAACTGTCGGAATGAAGGCTCTATTCACTGGTTTGGGGAAAATGGTATCATTATTTGCATGATGAGGTATGGATGATTATTTGGTGCCAGACACTGATCTCTATTATACCATAGAGTCCTTGCTCTATAGTTATACTGACTGGATATAAGGTTAATCCACTGAGTGCTTAATTAATTAGTGAAGCCATCGCGAGGGCCATTTTACTACTCGCATATACAAAAGAAACACAAAAGGAATACACACAGGAACGCACATACAATGGGGAGGATGATTCTCTCTGTGTAGCATTGCAAGGCGTGGTTTATGAGAGTGGTAACATGGCATGCAGTGGTTTCAACGTAAGCTCATGACCCTCGATCCAGTCAGTATAATAATAGAGAAAGGACACAGATAATAGAGATCAGTGATTGCAAAGGAAATAAAAATCATAAAATCACCACTAATCTCAAAAGGAGTCCACGTTAAGGATCTACAAATACACTTGAAGTATTTTAAGGCCAAGCAAAATCTTCCAATAGATTGGGAAGCTTTTATCAATAATCTTTGTTTAGTATTTTCGGCTGTTAAAAGAATCGAATAGTTTTTAGGCATCAGGAATTACTTCACTCCAGACCACTTCTACAATGGTTAACAAGTCATTACCTATAATAACTGTGTGGAGCCCTCACCCGCAAGTGAACAAAGAAACACTGGAGAAATTTCGTGACTACTACTCACAATAAAGTTTTTAATGAACTAGTGAATGTGAACTTTAATTTGTCAAAATGGGGTATGATTTTGTATAGCATGCGTGTGCACATCGAAACCAATTTAAACTTTCTTGGGTGGACTCACTTTAGTATTCAATAGTATGTCCAAAAAAAATATCCGAGATTCAATTAAAAGGGATATATATATATATATATATATATATATATATATATATATATATATATATATATATATATATATATATATATATATATATATATGGGGGAAAACTCACGGGGTCACGACACAGCAAAATAATTGTAGATCAAATCCAAAATTTCTGTTCCGACTGTTTAATTACCACCAAGCACTAATTAACTCGGGTAGTCCCACGAGGTAACTCTACGAAATTGCGCTATTTACCAGCTAAGTATAACGTCTATCTATACCCGCTAAACTGAAAGATTTACTACATAGTGGGCGGTAATCAAAATGACAACCCTAGATCCTGATCAATTAGCGAGTGTTAAGCCCCAAGGCCTGGAGGATTTAAATATCCCAACAGTTCGTACGTAAAAGTTCGTTCTGCAGTTCCAGCTCGTATAAATGAACAGTTAGATTCCACCTGTGGGTTTCAAGATGGATGTCACACTCTGGTGAATCACTTGTTGGCCAGCCATGTCTTCGTGCGTAACACGGTAGCCGCCCGGTAATCTAAAGGAAGCCTTTGTGTGGACCTGGACTAGCTGTTCCATAGATGGATCCCTCTGCAGTATCACTTTTGCTTTGTATCTATTCTTTAATTTTTTTCAGTAATATCGTTTTCTTGTACTTGACTTCTCTTGATTGATATTGTCATTACTGTTTTGATACTGTGGAAAATAAATGAATCTATGAACCTATGGTAGTCCCGTTCACTTTGGCTTTGTCAGAGATGAAACCGAGAGCCTCACGGCCTCTCGCCTCGGTCGATCATCTAAACATCATAACCAAATCTCAAATTAAGTATCTTTACAAAAGACCTTTTATAATAGTTCTCGTACGTGTTCTCTGCTGGTGAGCTACATTAAATATACGTGTGCGTTCGTTAGTCTCTTCATTATAAGCAAGAAAGCATTTCATTGCCTAAAATATACACCATGACATAGGATGACCCCCTTTTTTAAAGGTCATGCATCGTTTATACTAAAAGCATACCAGTTTACTTTTTACAAATGACATGAGCTCTACATGTTCTGCAATATCTATGATTTAAGGAAACAACACATTCTATGGGGTAGATGTAAACCAATTTTCCTATAATTAATGGCGGTAATTAAACAAGTACATTAAAAAGGTATTTACAAAAAGTACATGTACTTACAATCAGTATGTCTTGCCTAGCCCTGATAGTACCCTATCTACAGTGCAAAGTACACTTCCGATAGGGTCCTGACCAAGAGTTCTTCCCGTTCATATACCTGTAAAGTTTGCACTGGATTTTCTCCTTTTTTTACCTGTCTTCATTGGGTGAACCGAGGAAATGCAGGTACTGTAACTTCTTAACTGCCTCTTGGAGAAACAATTTTTGTTGAAAGATGTCTAAAAAAAGAGGATATCCCCAACCTTTCTCATAGCAATGGCCAATCTGTGTACAAATTTTTCATGCCGTTCATCGAGCGATGACCTTGTCACCTTTGGGGTCAGAACATCGATTGCGTGGCAGAACATCAATTGCGCAAGGGCGTGGCTCTGAGAAAGGTCGGGGAAATCCTCTTTTTTTAGACATCTTTCAACAAAAATTGTTTCTCCAAGAGGCAGTTAAGAAGTTAGAGTGCCTGCATTTCCTTGGTTCAGCCAACGAAGACAGATAAAAAAAGGAGAAAATCCAGTGCAAACTTTACAGGTATATGAACGAGAAGGTCAGGACCTTATCGGAAGTGTACTTTGCACTGTAGATAGGGTCCTATCAGGGCTACGATATGTCTTGCCTGGCAGAATAGCAATCGGGGAGATCTGTCCGAGCTTCACAGCAAATTTGCAGAGCAAAAATATCTGCTTTAATTGCCGTTCAAGGATTTGTCGCACTCTCGCTTTTTTTACGCCGGATTTAAACATAAATATCACTAATATCTCAATCTGAATATGCTCTGGGAACCGGCTACTGCTTGTATACCAAGTCTAGAATTCCTGGAATCTGCCACGCCTAGCCAAAACAAAAGCTCGCCTGAGTATATCGTGTCGTTCATACCCAGCATGCCCTACGCGCAGAGCACATGATGCAACACCTATTCAAAACTCCCGCGAAGAAAGAAAAAGAAAAACCAACCCTTTAACCTCACCACTTGACTATGACCATTCAACCTTGTGAGACAGACTTTACTGAGGTGTCGTGGTAACCTGCAAATTAAACTTGTACTAGTCCACAGTTAATAAAATAAAATGACATCGTGACATACCGTATAGTAGTTTGGTTACAGTTGGTTATCTTGTAAAAGGAAAATCGAACTAGTTGTAACCTCCAGTTCTTTTCAGAACTAATTACTACTCAGTTAAGAATTTCACATGGTGTTACTGCAAATAGTCTTTACTTATATCCTCTTCACCATGCAAAGCTACCAGATTTACTTAGTCGTTATATGTACGTGCAGAGTACTGAAAAATCTCCAGTCACCAAACTTTATGTAACGTTAGTACCAATCGCCACTGAGGACCAGAAGATTGGAGTGAATATGTACTCTCCCAAAATCCAAATGTTGCACCATTAACCAATTCAGTTTAGTCCCCAATAACTCTTCTTTTGTTGAACACCTCCAGTGCAAGTTTTGCTTTCCCCATTATGCTGTTCGCTTTTTAATAGTTTACCCTGATCTAGATACAAAGTCGTGGCCTGTATTTCTATTTGCAAACTCTTAACACTTTTTTCTTCCGTGAAATAATAATTCAAGCTACTGCAAGCCGTATTCAATGTAATTGTATTTATTTCCAAACATAAACTCCAAAATAGATAAAGACAAAATAAAATAAAAACATAACGAATGGAGGCGTTATACACTGGTTTGGGTTATTTGCAAGAGGGAAGGAAATTATGTCATACACTGGGAAATTGGAAACTTCTTATAATTGTGATCCTTGGAGCAGTCCCCCCACACTCAATACTTTTTCTCAGTCGGCATTTAGACCCTCAGTCGGTAAATGAAGCACCAAAGGTACTAGAACAAGGGTTGGTACAGAATAAATTTTCAGTCGGCAAACCTATAAAGATATGGCGACTGCAAATGTATTGTGTTTCTAAGCACTGAAGATTTGCCGAGTTATTTGTTATCAGTTGTTTATAAGATGCGGTTTCAGGTGGCAGTCCCCCGCCCCCCCCCCCCCCCCCCCAAGAGTGTCCATTTTGGGGAGAAAAACCAAGTAAATTTGTCTGGTCATATTAGTGTTGTGTCGGTAAATTTACCCCGCCCCAACCCCCCCCCCCCCCACCCACCCAACTCTGATGTCAGTCGGCAAATTGGCTTCCACACCCCTAAAGAAAATGCCTTCGTTACGCCCCTATAAATTTCATTGTTTTATGAATTGTTATAATGGGCACAGGTTCGAGTTATTTGCAAAATTTTCGAAGACTAGTGGCCCTGCTTTTACACTGCACTCATTGTCAATATGTTCCAGTTGCAAGTTGCCAAGTAGATAAATCGTATCTTACCCGCAGATATTCCTTTATTTATTTAAGCTGAATTGAGCCTATTCTTAATTCCATTATTCCTCCCAATGTTCCATCGTGTCTGAACTGCTTCCATGACTATGCTTACTCTCATTGAATCAAGATATACATTATAAAGGGAAGGTACTTTAATAATCAACGCTCGTACTCATTAAATACAAAATGCACTTGAGACATGTGTGTGTATTCCAAGATGGCGGTCTTTGTTTGATCTCCAATAGTCAACAGAGGGCGGTATACAATATTACTGTAATAACATGTATGAGCGTATAACTGTATACATTCATTACAGGCACAACATTGGTAATGTTGGCAAAACTGCTTCTATGGGTATGCTTACTCTCTTTGAATCAAGATATACATTGAAGGGAAGGTACAACATTGGTAATGTCGGCATAACTGCTTCTATGAGTATGCTTACTCTCTTTGAATCAAGATATACATTGAAGGGAAGGTACAACATTGGTAATGTCGGCAAAACTGCTTCTATGAGTATGCTTACTCTCTTTGAATCAAGATATACATTGAAGGGAAGGTACAACATTGGTAATGTCGGCAAAACTGCTTCTATGAGTACCGGTATGCTTACTCTCTTTGAATCAAGATATACATTAAAGGGAAGGTACAGCATTGGTAATGTTGGCAAAACTGCTTCTATGAGTATGCTTACTCTCTTTGAATCAAGATATACATTGAAGGGAAGGTACAGCATTGGTAATGTTGACAAAACTGCTTCTATGAGTATGCTTACTCTCTTTGAATCAAGATATACATTAAAAGGAAGGTACAACATTTGTAATTGATTTAATTTTGCCCTACACCGACGTGCGTATAGCACTGTATGCTCAGTGTTTTCCGAGTGTCTGTGAAAAAACTACACAGGCGACTCGGGCGGGATTCAAACCCACGACCTCCTGCTTACTAGTGCAGACATCTTAACCTCTCGACCACCGCACCGAGCTTGCCCGATGACGATTGGCCGGCTAGAATCCTATATAGCAGCGGGTTCCGCGATGACTCGCTCTATCGTAATGAGGAATGTCCCCCAAATATGAAAAATGGAGATATGCATACATCATAACGAGCATTTAATGGGCTTTCCAATGAAGCCAAACATAAATGTGTCCCTTTTTCCGTTCCAAAGTTATTAAACAAAGAAGTTGAGATACTGGTGGGATTGTTACAGAAACGTTTTACGAGAAAAACGGGTTTTTAAAAAAGTACGCGCTGCGAACAATTTTTTTTTTTGAACTTACGCGCTGCGTGTACTTGAACGAAATAACTTACCGTGGCAACGGTACGGTAATCTTTCGGAAAGGCTAGAATCACAAAATTTAACAGGCGTATGGACCATGTCCTTAAGAATACTCTGTGAAAATTTAACGTCAATGCTCAAATTACTTTAGAAGTCCTGGGTCTCTGAATGTTTGATAAACAAACACTGTCAAACAACGATCATGCGTGTACATGAAGAACGTGATGTATACTACTATACAATGCATGACCGGTCGCTCCGATCCCATGCCCAGTGCATGCGCCGTGCACATGTACGCTGACAAGGTACGCAAAATCACGAAAGCACACAGTACAATCAGGCCGGCAGGCTGCGCTTAAACCGCCCACTTTGGCGCTTGTCTACGTCCATTCGAGGTAAACATCCAAACTGCGCAAGCTCAGTAACCCGTTGACGCACGTTCGTCCAATCAGCTCGCTGGAACCCTACGACGTAGGGCTTAGACTTAGCAACAAGGAGACTTTCTGTATTAAGTTTTTGGGCGCTTATCTTATTATTCAGTATTCAGACAGTGATGTCATTACTAAAATTACAGAGGTCACATCATGACCTTTCTAACAGTACCAAACATGCATGTTAAATGATAATGGCGCGGCTCGATACGGCGCTTACAAAAGGAGTTCAAACTCGTCTTTTTGGAGCTAACGAGGACGATTTGCAACAAAAATGGACACAGACACGCTTGAGAAAAGGTTTTTATTTTCTACTTTATTGATATTTTTCTCAAAAAGTAAAATAACACACACAAACTTTCATACTTAAGGTACCTAAATACACAAAAACCTCAAAATCGATTTCAATGCGATTTTTTACGTTATGTGAACTTCAGAGAGCTCGTTTACGTGAAATCGTCCATTGGGGGACATTCCTCATTACGAGAGAGCGGGTCATGGTGAAATTCTTGCGTCGGGAGATAAACAATTGATTTAATTTTGCCCTACACCGACGTGTGTATAGCACTGTATACTCAGTGCTTTCCAAGTGTCTGTGAAACTACACAGGCGACTCGGGCGGGATTCGAACCCACGACCTCCTCCTAGTGCAGACATCTTAACCTCTCGACCACCGAGCTTGCCCGAGTCGCCTGTGTAGTTTTTAATGTACTGTATCAGAAAATAAACTTATTTAAATGTGAAAATATTAATATTACGAAGACCAACGAAATTCATCATCAGTTCTTTTAGAGACTTATTGTAAGGACGATTCAATCAAGTTTTATACACAAACCAACCATGACGTTGCATATAACCCCGCTGTGACATCACTGATGTACTCGTGGTCTCAAAACGCCCACAGTTTGGGAATTAAAAGGTAAACAAATTATTTCAAAATTGATACTGAGTTGTACATGATGTTTCATTGTGATGTTTCAAAGATATATTTTAAAGGCTCTCTTTAGTGTTGAATGAACCTCTGAAATGTTCGTTAAGTGACAAGTTAATTAAATTTAACACCTAGGGATTAAATTTAAATAACTTATATTGTTCATGTAGTGTATCAGAAAATAAACGTATTTAAAATGTGAAAATCTGAAATTACGAAGACCAATGAAAGTTCAAATTCATCAGTTCTTTAAGAGCCTGATTGTACGGACGGTAGTATTCACGAAGTTTATCCAATGTTTGTTTGTTTACTTTCGGGTGAGGGCGCCCTTTCGTCGGCTGCATACAGTTCTTAGGTATTGGTTTATTGAGGCAAAAAAATCCCTTGTCCACGTCATAGTAGAAGTGGTCTGGAGTGAAGTAATCCCTGATGCCTAAAAACTTTTCGATTTTTTTAACAGCCGGATAGGGATTATTGATAAAAGCTTCTCCATCTATTGCAAGAATTTGTTCCTTTTTAAAATACTTCAGGTATCTCTGTATATCTTTAACGTAGACCCCTTTGGATATGAGCTGATTTGATGATCTAATTTCACCGTCTGCGTTTTTAACAGATTTCTCGAAAGTATCAGCGATGAAGTAGCCGGGACTCGTACTACAACCTTTGGTTGACGTGACCAGCTTCTGGTCGGTTGAGTTTGAGGTCAGCGGTGACAAATTTGATGCAAGTTTGACCTGCATGTGTACAAAGTCAGACACAGCTCGCTCAGTAGGGTCCCGCATGATGATTATGAGTTTGACGTTCGGTAACGTTTTCTTTATCAATGGCGGGATCTGCGGATAACAAGAGTAAGCGGGAGTTCTCTCCATCGAGACCTGCCCTGGCGTCGAGTAAATCATCTTTCTTCTGTAATATTCCAATCCTTTCTTGAACTCCTTGTTAGAGTTGAAGAAACTTGACTCTTTCGGGGTCATAGCGATATCCGGATGATAACTAATGAAATTCTGTAAAGTGGTAGTTCCACATTTTCTTACACCAAATATCATGGCGTCGGGAAGTCTTCGTCGACAACCTCTTTCTCCGAGCTCTGCATCTGCCAGTGTCTTTATAATGCCTTGGTTGATGTCGACGTATCGGTAACAACAGGTGTCGCATTGCTCGTTGGTTAATACAGTGTTGTTGTTCAGTGAAAGACTGCCGACTTTTCTTTGCCTTTCATCATTTTTTGACATCATTTGTCCTTTTACATCGCCATCAACGGCCAGTTTATCTACCCTCGACTGGTACCCGTCGCCTGGCCCACGTTTTCCTCTATACATCATCAATGCAAATGTTACCACCAATACCAGTAAACTAGAGACTGCAAGAACCTTCCGACATCTTCGTGATATCCTAGTGATTCCCATGGTCATATAGATTGTCTATATACAATACAGTTGCCGTCTCCTAGATATAACCATAGAGAAAGGACAACAGCCGTCTAACAGTCTTTCATGAATGCGTCAATATAACTTTGCTGCATTATTCACTCGTTGACAAAATATATTATTAGGCCTAAGCCTTTGTTTTAAAGTTCGGTTTGCAGAAATCACAGTTGCATAATAGTCCTTAAGATGGTATCTACCGAAACCTTGGAAGTCCTATCCCGTATCTGAAGGCTCTCCTGTCGGAAATGGATAAATTGTTCTGTCAGTGACAACGGAATACAATGGAATGGCATACAAATGTACTGGTCGAAATGAACGTGTATTGTAAGCAACAAGGATCAGTAACAACTGGTAGTCCTTAGTTTTTATTAGCCCTTTAAATAGTCAACCCCGCTAACTCCCTGTAATGGTTTTGGCTAAGACTAAGAACCTTCCTGAATCCACTAAAATCCAACACCGTTACAAAACTTTGTTACAAAACTCCGTACAGTATAGGTATGGATTTTCTGCTATTATAATAAACAACGATTTTCAGCAAAGAAGAGCCATGCAATTTAGCCCAAGTATTTCGTATCTTCTAGCTGCAGTTACTGTATCTCAAAGATCTTGTCATTGGGTCAAATCAGACCTTTAGAGCTCATAGGAAAAATATTGGAGACTCTTGGGGGATTGGGGGAAATTTGGCTCGTTTTAAATATCTTCATAAATACTAGTCAATGTTATGAGGTACACAAACATAACTGATGTTACCAAATAATCGATGTATAATACTGTAGCGTAGATGGGCATCGAATTACAATACAATAATAAAAAATACACCAACAACCACTTTAGTGACCAAACTTGGCCAAGAAAGGAAATTAACTCCTTCATACCTGCATGAAAATACTACGACTTGGGTCTAAATGGCTAAAGGACTAAGGTTAACCACTGAACGATTTTCGGTGTTTGTGTATGTGTATAATTTGGTAAGGGGATCCAGAGATTTGTACAGTGTACAAATAAAGAAAGTGAGTGAATTAATTAACGACATAATAGCTGCCAAATCCAAGAAGAAAATGAACAAACTTACATTAATTGAGCACAATAAACCACAAAGAAAGGAACTAAAATAAATCTCTCCAAATCGGGAATGCCGAGAGTTCAAATCCTCCACTGCAGGTTCTGGGTGCGCCCAAAAGCTGAACTCATCAGTGCAAAATCACAGAGTGATTATGTAATTACCTTACTGAAAAGGTCACTTGCCATGCACTATATAAATCACTGAGCTCCATATCAATGATGCTGTATAATAGAGATTTATACACAACAAAATATTACCTATGCCTATAAAGCGGCCAGACTGTACCATCGACTGGGGGGAGGGAGGTTTTATTTTTTTATTTTTTTTATTTGTTTTAATTTTTTTTGTACTACACTACATCACTGATCTCTATTATAACAGAAATTCACCTTATACATAAGTATTAAGGCGAAAAAAGGCTCCAGTTTCTGGTATTCGGCATTTGTAATTTTCTTTTTTTGTTGTTGCTATGAAACGATGTCCAATTGTAGCAAAAATTACTGGATCGATTGGAATTGTAGTGCCGTGTTGTGTTACATTTAAACGACTTTTTCACATAGGGGTATGAATATTTGCCAATTTTTTGAGGCCTCTCTTAGCCAACATACTTTGTAAATATGGGAAATTTGGCCCCCGCGTATATATGTATCACGTCTTTTCCTGTTGGCAGGGAGAAAAAAAATACCAAAAAAGAAAAAGATGACATAAAATAATAATAGAGAATTACCAGTAGCTGTTGCAAACTGCTTACTAACCTCAAGGACCTGTACTATAAATGCAAAATAATTGTTAATGGCCTTGAACCTAGCAGGTTCTTTCTCAAAGGCAAAATGGGACAGAATACAAACAACATACATACATAAACACAAGAGTAAGAAGAAGTTAGTCAGGTGAGAAATGAACACAAAAGAATAGAGAATTAGCTGTTGTACAAACTGCTTACCAACCTAAAGGACCTGTAGTATAAATGCAAAATGATAGTTATTGGCCTTACGTTTCGAACCTAGCAGATTCTTTCTCAAAGTCAAAATGGGACAAAAACATACATATTATGCATTCACACAAGGTGGAAAAACAATAAGAAAACCGTGTCAACACACTGATTTTGAAGCCGACGCTCTTAATTACCTTATTCTAGTACCAGTCTACAGTGACTTCGCAAGAGGAGACTCGATTGTCAGAGCATCCAAGGAATTGAACAGATTTACATAAGCTTTCAATGCCTCACCCATTTCAGTATCAGCCGGCCTTTAGTAAGCCGGTATAATGTTGCGTAAACCCATAAAGGTCATCTCTACCACGGATACTTATACCACAAGATGTCAGCGAAGTGTGCACTGGATTGAAATGGCGTCTCGTAAACGTATACCACCCGCTGCGTAGACTAATGAATTTTGTATTTAAAAAAATAAAAAAAATAAAAAAAGATTCGAACTGGGATCTCAGACGTGACAGCCGTACATAATAACCCGCTGAGCTACCAACAATTATTGAAACTTTAGATTATAAGTGAATAGGTCATTAGTGAGCCCCCTATCGAATTTAAACTTTGATTGGTCCTTGTAATTTTATGTTTTCACTTTTAAGAAGTAAAAATAATTGTTTTGTAAAACAAATGAAATATCATGGTACCGGTAACATGTTTAATGCATCTCTAAAGAGTTCGATCAGTGACATTAATTTCATTTATAAGTTTTACTTAATCATGCATAGATGCATAAAAAGTGTTAATTGATGCATTTTATGATCAGGATTTAACACTAAAAGTAAATTCAACACTTTCTTTAAAATTATATTTAAAGTTTTCAGTGACCGAACTTTTCAAAGGTTGTTTTAGCACGTTAGTTTCTGAGAGTTTTTTATTTTTCATTTTTATTCTTTAGGAAATATATTTTATCAAGCGTATAGCTACGGTTATACCACCGATTTTTTGTGAAAGTGAATAATGTTTTTGTCTTACCTCAAAAAGGTATTCTGTAAAAAGCTTCTGAGTTTTGTGCAATTATTTATTGAGTTCATCCAGGAAAAATGGACAAAGCCAATTTGATCAAATTCCGTTCTGGCAAAACTTTGACAGGATAAGTTAGCATTTATTGTTTAATAAACCACATTGTCAGTAGTATTCAACATGCCACTATATTTTGAAGGAAAAAAAACGCATTCGTTAGTCTACGCTGAGGTTGGTTTTATATACATGTATTAGTTGTAGTGAAAATCCCCCCAGGTCAATGGTATCGCCTTCACAGGTATACTTTTGTTGTATTTAATGTTATTTTAATAATGGCTTTTTGTTGGAATTTCTGTCTGGTTAAAAAAGGTTAACGCTGGAGCAGCGCAATGTTTTGTTCACTGAGGGCTGCTTTTAAGCGTACCCAGTACCAGTGGAGGATTTGACCTCTCGGCATTCCCGCTTTGGAGAGATTGGTTTTAGTTCCTTTCCTTTATTTTCAGTATGCTGAACTAATGTAAGTTTGTTCATTTTCTTCTTCTCGGATCCCCCTTACCAAATTATATAAATACATTTAAAAAATGAAAATCGTTCAGTGGTTAACCTTAGTCTCCGCCATTTAGACCCAAGTCGTAGTATTTTCATGCAGGTATGAAGGAGTTAATTCTTGGCCAAGTTTGGTCACTAAAGTGGTTGTTGGTGTATTTTTTTAAATTATTGTATTGTAATTCGATTCCCATCTACGCTACAGTATTATACATCGATTATTTGGTAACATCAGTTATGTTTGTGTACCTCATAACATTGACTAGTATTTATGAAGATATTTAAAACGAGCCAAATTTCCCCCAATCCCCCAAGAGTCTCCAATATTTTTCCTATGTAAAATTCTGTAGCTCTAAGGTCTGATTTGACCCAATGACAAGATCTTTGAGATACAGTAACTGCAGCTAGAAGATACGAAATACTTGGGCTAAATCGCATGGCTCTTCTATTAGCTGAAAATCGTTGTTTATTATAATAGCAGAAAATCCATACCTACTGTACGGAGTTTTGTAACAAAGTTTTGTAACGGTGTTGGATTTTAGTGGATTCAGGAAGGTTCTTCTTAGCCAAAACCATTACAGGGTTGTTAGCGGGGTTGACTATTTAAAGGGCTAATAAAAACTAAGGACTACCAGTTGTTACTGATCCTTATTGCTTACAATACACGTTCATTTCGACCAGTACATTTGTATACCATTCCATTGTATTCCGTTGTCACTGACAGAACAATTTATCCATTTCCGACAGGAGAGCCTTCAGATACGGGATAGGACTTCCAAGGTTTCGGTAGATACCATCTTTAGGACTATTATGCAACTGTGATTTCTGCAAACTGAACTTTAGAACACAGGCTTAATGATTTTTTTCAACGAGTGAGTAATGCCGCAAATTTATATTGACGCATTCATGAAAGACTGTTAGACGGCTGTTGTCCTTTCTCTATGGTTATATCTAGGAGACGGCAACTGTATTGTATATAGACAATCTATATGACCATGGGAATCACTAGGATATCACGAAGATATCGGAAGGTTCTTGCAGTCTCTAGTTTACTGGTATTGGTGCTAATATTTGCATTGATGATGTATAGAGGAAAACGTGGGCCAGGCGACGGGTACCAGTCGAGGGTAGATAAACTGGCCGTAGACGGCGATGTAAAAGGATTAATGATGTCAATAAATTATGAAAAGCAAGGAAAAGTCGGCAGTCTTTCACTGAACAACAAAACTGCAACCGATGAGCAGTGCGCCATCTGTTGTTACCAATACGTCGACATCAACCAAGGCATTATAAAGACATTGACACACGCAGAGCTCAGCGAAAGAGGTTGTCGAAGAAGACTTCCCGACGCCATGATATTTGGTGTAAAAAAATGTGGAACTACCACTTTACAGAACTTCATTAGTTATCATCCGGACATCGCTATGACCCCAAAAGAGTCAAGGTTCTTCAACTCTAACAAGGAGTTCAAGAAAGGATTGGAATATTACAGAAGAAAGATGATTTACTCGACGCCAGGGCAGGTCTCGATGGAGAAAACTCCCGCTTACTCGGCTTACCCGAAGATCCCGCCATTGATAAAGAAAACGTTACCGAACGTCAAACTCATAATCATCATGCGGGACCCTATTGAGCGAGCTGTGTCTGACTTCGTACACACGCAGGTCACACTTTTAACAAAATGCCCACAACTGACCTCAAACTCAACCGACCAGAAGCTGGTCAGGTCAATCAAAGGTTGTAGTACGAGTCCCGGCTACTTCATCGCTGATACCTTCGAGAAGTCCGTTATAAACGCAGACGGTGAAATTAAATCATCAAATCAGCTCATATCCAAAGGGGTTTACGTTAAAGATATACAGAGATACCTGAAGTATTTTAAAAAAGAACAAATTCTTGCAATAGATGGAGAAGCTTTTATCAATAATCCCTATCCGGCTGTTAAAAAAATCGAAAAGTTTTTAGGCATCAGAGATTACTTCACTCCAGACCATTTCTACTATGACGTGGAAAAGGGATTTGTTTGCCTCAATAAGCCAATACCTAAGAACTGTATGCAGCCGGCGAAAGGGCGCCCTCACCCGAAAGTAAATAAACAAACATTGGATAAACTTCGTGAATACTACCGTCCGTACAATCAGGCTCTTAAAGAATTGATGAATTTGAACTTTCATTGGTCTTCGTAATTTCATATTTTCACAACCCTGCGACGTGCCATGGCGCTATTTGTTTTAGTAGGTTTGTAAACAAAATTTAATTACTCCGTTGATTCTCATTAGCCTGCTTTGAACCCTTGACCCAAAAAATCCTACTGCAAAAAGCATGGTCCCATAGGACCGTGTACAAATCCTGCATGGTCCCATAGGACCGTGTACAAATCCTAATCCCATCTGTCAACACAAAGCCATTGACTTCGGCTCTGAGCGGCTTATCAAAAGCTATCAGTTACCCACTATGGTGTGCCAGAACAGTATTCCAGACAGACTGGAGCCATCACGCCAGAGGGTGAGAGATGTTTATTCCTATAACTGCTGTGGTCCTTTCTCTATGGGTACACATAATAGGGTATAATTATTTTATGTCGATTTGGGGTAGGGGAAAAAGCGTTATCAGAACTAAAATAAACATCAACCTAAAGGGCCCTTACATTTTTGTTTGCTTCAATTGTTGAGGACCTCTAGGCATCTGTTAAAACCATTGGGAGTTGGTAGTGTTCAACACAACAGAAGTTATAGCGCCCCTTCACACCTACTAAAAAATTTAGCGCGATGCAACCGCGGCGCTGTTCGTATAAGTGTCATGGCGCGTCGCAGGGTTTTAAATACGTTTATTTTCTTATACACTACATGAACAATATAAGTTATTGAAATTTAATCCCGAAATTTAATTAACTTGTCACTTAACGAACATTTCAGAGGTTCATTCAACACTAAAAGAGCCTTTAAAATATACCTTTTTTAACAATGAAACATCATGTACAACTCGGTATCAATTTTGAAATAATTTGTTTACCTTTCAATTCCCAAACTGTGGGTGTTTTGATACCACGAGTACATCAGTGATGTCACAGCGGGGTTATATGTAACATCACGGTTGGTTTTTGTATAAAACTTGATTGAAATCTTTTCACAAGTCAGTCCTCTGAATTTTGTGTTTTGACTTTTGTTTGACCACTGGTTTATGGGAGCAAGATTTTGGATTTTCATTTTGAGTACTAATTGTTTCTGTGACCAAGTTGCTGTTGTGATCTCACATAACTGCGCCCTCAGGTGTCAATGAAAAGCATTAACATTTAAAAACATTTTAATAGTACACTCAGTCTTTACATTATGCCAAAAATAGATTTTCAATTAGTCTAAACTGACCAGAGGCATCCATTTCTTTCTTTCATCCACCCAACCACAACTTTTCGACACGGATTTACGCCACTGCATCGAACCCATGGTCCCATATTACAGCATACCTAGATGCGATATATATATATATATATGTGACCCAGCATGACAAAACCTACAAAAACGTCCCAGAAACAAAAAATGAGTTATTGGTATCATATGAAAGGGCAACTCTTTAGCTTTTCAATGGTGAAAAAATTATATCCATCGTGCATTCTGTTGGAAAGTTATGGACTTTGAAAGTCGAAAAACAATTAAATTACGATTTCGAGAAAAACACATTTAAAGATTGTAATAAAATAAAGTAAATAAATTTTCTCTTCAATTATTGTTTAGGTTTTTATTAACAGTGACATTCGCATTTGCGTTTATTTCTATGAAGAATTTCGGGGTTTCTGTCCCCATCATTTATGTCATTCTGAACAGTCCAGCATCCAGTATTTCATCAACTGTTATGCCATGTATTACAAGAGGGCCACTAGAATTACCCTCTCCTGCTCCAGGTTGTATCTGATGAACCTGAACTTGATTCTGGAGTCGGGCGATCAATGATTAAAATTGTCCCCAACTCATCCTCGGCCTCTGAATCAAAGTCCATTAACTATTCAGATGTGCCGGAATCATAGTCCGATTCGGTGTCCCGTGTACAGAAATAATCCGTCACCACATCGGCCCATTGTTTACGATCTAAATCGTCCATTTTTTCCACATTTTCGACTCCCAGTTCGCTCAATACGCTTACCACTTGATTCGCCATGATTGCGGTCCACTTATGCCAATTATCTATTGCTCTATGGGGCCAGGTCAGAGGCCAAACCATATCTGCCGAGTAGCCAGGGATCAAGCCCCGGTCAGATGCAAACAACCCGGGTAACGGCAGTAGCGGGGATCACACAAACGGGACACAAGCCTTTTATGTGGTTGTACACAAAGTAGATTTATATGGAGAAACTGATCTGAAATATTATATAAACGGTTCGCGAGCAAAGAAAAATTGGCTGATGCCGGACTCGAACCCGCGACCTCTCGATTACCGTACGAGCGCTCTACCATATATGTGTGTGTGTGTGTGTGTGTGAGTTTTTATGTTGTACTTTGTCAAAGCCTCTGATGAAGGTCCGGATTGGATCGAAAGCTAAGGCCACCCTCCCGATTTAATTTATATATATACCCACTCCTTCGCAAAAGAGATATCTGACACCGTCGTCAAAATTCATAATTGTAACGGTATTAACGAGGATACCTTTAACTATCTCATTCCACAGGCTCCTCGTACGGCCCGTTTCTATCTACTGCCCAAAATACACAAGGCAGGCAACCCGGGCCGTCCCATTGTGTCGGGTAATGGTAGCCCAACAGAACGTATCTCTGAGTTCGTTGACAGCTACCTCAACCCTCTGGTCTCTCATATCCCTTCATTCATACAGGACACTACCGACTTCCTCCGTAAACTAGAGGGTATTAAACATCAAATACCCAATTCTGCCTTCCTTGTCACTCTGGATGTTTCCTCCTTATATACAAACATCCCCCATGGCGAAGGCATAAATGCATGTGCCAACGCTCTCAGATCCAACAACCAAACCAAACCTTCAGTGAGACACCTCACAGATCTTATCCGACATATACTGACCAAAAACAATTTCACGTTCCTAAACAGAAACTTTCTCCAGGTTCAAGGTACAGCAATGGGCACTAATATGGCACCATCATACGCTAATCTGTTTATGTCTGACCTTGAAGACAGACTGCTATCTTCTGCCCCCCACCGCCCTCTAGTATGGTGGAGATTTATTGATGATATATTCTGCATTTGGTGTGGTGGCCAAGATAGCCTAGATGAATTCATCAACTACATTAATTCATTCCATGCCACCATCAAGTTCACTGCTAACTACTCTCCCAATAGCGTGAACTTCCTAGACGTCACCATCAACAAATCCCCCAGGGCATCTCGACTGATGTCTATTGTAAACCCACTGACACTCATCAATACCTCCTTTCTGACAGCTGCCACCCCAAGCACTGCAAAGAGGCCATCGCCTACAGTCAAGCGCTCCGTATAAGACGTATCTGTTCCACTGATACCTTATACAGGAAACGGTCGTCTGAACTGAGGCAACACCTTGTATCCCGGGGTCATAGCAAACGCAGGGTCCAACTAGCCATCAACAGGGCCCTCTGTACCCCCGTAGCACCCTCTTGGCTACCCGGGGTAACAAGAAAACCCTTCCTAACAGAGTTCCCCTGGTCACGACTTATCACCCCAGATTACCCAGACTTTGTTCTATCGTAAATGATAACATGACTATTTTACACTCCTCCGACAGGTTACGCTCAGCCATCCCTGAGCCCCCTTTGATTGCTTTCCGTCGCCCCGTAATCTCGGTGATATATTGGTTCGGGCTAGGCTCCCTAGCACCAACAGTGACCTTAACGTCACTGATCATGAATCACCACAGGGGTGCTCTAAGTGTAACCGCTTGAGATGCAAAACCTGTTTGTATCTCAAACCTGCTCAGAAGGTGAAAAGCCACAGTACTGGTCTCACCTACACAATCAGAACTAAATCCCAGTGTGACACACCCAATGTTATATAATGTAATCTCATGTAAAAGATGTGGTATACAATATGTAGGGGAGACAAAGACCAAATTGTGTCTCCGCTTTGCCAACCATGTTTCCTCTGTGAAAACTAAAAAACTCAATCATAGCATTAATGATGTTGAAATCATTGTAATTGAAGCCTGCACTAGCAATCAGTGGCGCACCCAAGGGGGGGGGGGGCCTCGGGGGGCTCGAGCCCCCCCCCCAAAGGCCCGCTGATGTTTTATTTATTTATTTTTAAAGAAGGGGCCGGGAAAGAGAGCAAAATCTGAGCCCAAGTCTTGTCTACAGAGGAGTTCGGCAAGGAGTAGGGCAGTGGTACAAGGGACTGGGACTCAGGAGACTCAAGCTCCCCTCCAAAAGTTTTCCATTTATTCCACTCACTATTATATTTTACGGCGTTGCGTATGCATGTGCATGTAAGCTTGAAGGGCCACCAGTATATATAACAAGCATTTTTAGACATTCTCCCCCCCGCCTGCCATGGTGCACCCTGATCAGGGAGCAGCTTTACTTAATTTTATTTTCATTTTCTGTTGTCCGTTTCTCTTGTTGAGGTCGTTGACTGTCGTTGAGGTTACTCGTAAATGTTTTTTAAAATTTAAACACGCCCGCATTATAATCAACTCCTTTCCAGTTTGTACACAATGGCCCAGGATTGGGTTTTAATTTACAAAGATTATGTGACACTGTTTTAGCAAACACCGATTGGATAATATTGGGATTTGGTTTTGCCGCCAAATTCGTGTTTGAGAAAATTTAGCTCCGCCCGGAATGATCACAAACTTTACGTCCGCGCAATGAAAATATTTAAATATAGAAATCTTGCAGACGAAACAATTAGCTCAAGTTCTTTACATCAAGAGGAGGAAATTATATGGAAGGTAAAACCCTACGAGTCTGAATCATGTCATAATGTCTTCTTTTTATGACTACAAACCACCAGGAAACATTTAACATGTGCCGTAGGTTCACTGACGAGCACGATTAGGGACATGGCTACAGCCGCGCCAGCGGTTATGGTTTGGGTCCGCCATGTCTCTCCCCCATATTGGATTTAAAAAAAAAAAATGTTTTGAGCCCCCCCCCCAATAAAATCCTGGGTGCGCCACTGCTAGCAATTATACACATCGCAAACTTAGGGAGTCACACTGGATACATCAACTGAAATCACTTCAACCCTATGGCCTCAATATCAACACAGGTATCAAATAACCCAGCTACCTTTACCTATTTCCAGGCATTTGTTGTAACCTTTTATTTTTTCAGGATTTTGTCCTAACCTGTTCTATTTTCAGGTAGTTGTCTTAACCTGTTCCTTTTTTCAGGTATTTGCTTTAACCTGTTCTCTTTTCAGGTATTTGTTTCAACCTGTACTCCTTTCAGGTATCTGTTTTAACCTGTTCTCTTTTCAAGTATTTGTTTTAACCTGTTACTTTTCAGGTCTTTGTCCTAACCTGTTCTATTTTCAGGTATCTGTTTTAACCTGTTCTCTTTTCAGGTATTTGTTTTAACCTTCGTTCTATTTTCAGGTATTTGTTTTAACCTGTTACTTTTCAGGTCTATGTCCTAACCTGTTCTATCTTCAGGTATTTGCTTTAACCTGTTGCTTTATCTTATCTTGTATAATTTTACATTTTTTCCAACTGTCTCTCATAGGACTATTTTAATTTATCTATTTACACCCACACACTAACTCCTCAATTTGTAAGGCAAAAAAAAAAAAAATTAAATTAAAAAAAACACCCTTTTTGTTGTCGTATCCCTTTGTGTATTGTCCTAAAAGCTGTCGATTTTGTTCAGTAGGAAAGTGAACCAACTGCAATTGTACACCACAATTTCAAGACAGTGGTGCTCAATGATGCGTGACCCTGGAATGTAACCCAAGGTATCATTGGAAAGCACATAGCTTCTGCTTTAAGATGATACCGTGCTTTTTGCTGGTAAACATATAGTCTGGCCATATTAACCCTTTAAAGTAGGATTACCTTTTAAACACCCTGTATATATGTATATATATATATATATATATATATATATATATATATATATATATATATATATATATATATATATATATATATATATATATATATATATTATCAAAAGATTGTGGGCATCCTCAAATTCCCTCCTCAAAATACGCCTAGCAGGCCTAAATCAAGCTTTCTGATCGGCTGAGAGGCCCCCAAATTCAATAAAAATTAGAGCTGAGAGTGTTTTGTTTTTAAAAAACACTAGGTGTTCGAGTGAACTTCCAGTGCAATGAAAAGATGATTGATAACGTCATAATAACATTTTTTTGAAAATGCCTCACGTCTTTTATACAATATCAATTTCATCTTCAAAATACATATACATTTTGTGTTGGAATGTGTTGAAATTGAAGTTCCTGTTTGTAAAGGTCACATCGGGTTATTTGAAAGTCATATATTTGAAACAATAATACTTCCTCATGATCATGAAAAATAACGTTAGTACCTACTTTAGTTCAGAAGATATGAGTTTCCATAATATATAAATAAAATTACACATATTTTGCTATATTGACATTTGGGACAATTGAAGACATTTGAGAGATTGTTCTTATAATTTATGTAGGCCTACATAATAATAATAATAATAATAATGTGTAGATTTATATAGCGCACGTATCCACCAACTAAGTGGTGCTCAAGGCGCATTATATTATTATCCCTGCTCATAAGGCTCATAAGGCTCATAAATCATTCCTGAAACCATCTCAGCTCCCTGGGGAGTATACAGCTCAATTGCTGCCATTTCTAGCGCATATAGAGCAAAGCAACTCTGCCTTCACAGGTACCCATCTAACCCCTGGGTGGAGAGAAGCAATTATGATTAAGTGTCTTGCTCAAGGACACAAGTGTCACGGCCGTGATTCGAACCCACATTATGTTGCTAACACCAGAACTTGAATCCGGTAAGCTAGACCGCATTCTTAACACACTTATTTGCGTTGTTGACCGCGAATGCCATACCGCGCCGGGCTGTACCAGAACCTGAATATACTTCTGAACTTCTTACAAACAAAATATGCCTACATGATATTTGGACTTCACTGTAAAGATGCATACACCAGACAATAAACTCTGCATAAATAACCTTTTTATGTATTTTTTAAATAACAAGAGATACACATTGTAGTTGCGAGTTCGTCCATCATTCCAAGTTTTTGGCACAAAATGTTTTTTCGGGAGGGGGAGGGGAGGGGGAGGGGGAGGGGAGAAAAGGCCGTGCGCACGCGAAATGGGCTGTACATAATACATGTGCTACAGAATATTCAGAATTTTTCACTTAAATTCAGTCCAGTTTTGACGGAAAGAGAGGTCAGATTGGGGTCATGTCTGAACGTAATGTCACATAAAAGATCTTTAAGATGATGCAAAGATTGTGAAAATATCTTTTGTGGTTCATGTAATATATTTGTTTGAAATATTACACTTTGATTTTGTGTATTTCTATATCTGATGACCTCACCATGACGTCACAACGTAGGATACAACTACATGTTAAGGTCTAAGTATGCTGTGAATTTTGCAATTATGTTTTTTGTTAAATAAGTCTCACGGAGGAGAAGAAAAAGTAATAAAAAAACAATTTCAAGGAGGTGTTTGGGTAAATCCTGAACACCTAAAATAAAAAAACAATTAACAAAATTAATTAAAAAGCCGACGCGCCGTTCTGAGGCGACACGGACGAACTTTTTTGGCCTTATACTTAGGTATTGTAGTGAAAATCACCCCAGGTCAATGCACATATCGCCCCGTATACCTTGCTCGATAAGCGGCAGAGTGCCACCCCCCCCCCCACCCCAAATGTTCCTATACACTAACACACTGTTGTTCTATTGTTAACGGACCTTCCCCCCCCCCCACCTCCCCGAAATCCTCTAAAGAATTCCTAAGATTTCTGGAACACAATGAAGACACGTCACAATGGGAGGGGATTGCACTCTGCCGCATATCCAGAGTCATAATGTGCCCAACTGCTTCATACATACCCTTTTGTTGTACCGTATTTAAATGGTGCCTGGCGAGTGACCTTTTCAGTAAGGTAATTTACATAATCACTTTTGTTGGAATTTCTGCCTGACTGAACAAAACTGAACAGGACCAGCATGGTTTTGAACTGAGTTCATCGTTTGGGTGCGCCCAGGACCTGTGGAGGATTTGGGCTCTCGGCATTCCCGTTTTGGAGAGATTTATTCCGTTGTTACTGACAGAACAATTTATCCATTTCCGACGGGAGAGCCTTCAGACACGGGATAGGACTTCCAAGCTTTCGGCAGATATCATCTTTAGGACCATTATTCAACTGAGATTTCTGCAAAGCGAACTTTAGAACATATGTTTAATGATTGTTTTCAACGAGTGAGTAATGCAGCAAAGTTATATAGACGCATTCATGAAAGACTTTTAAACGGATGTTCTTTCCTGGATATAATTTTATTGTGTTGTCCTTTCTCTCTGGTTATATCTAGGAGACGGCAACTGTATCTATATGACCATGGGAATCACTAGGATATCACGAAGATGTCGGAAGGTTCTACCAGTCGCTAGTTTACTGGTATTGGTGGTAACATTTGCAATGATGTATAGAGGAAAACGTGGGCCAGGCGACGGGTACCAGTCGAGGGTAGATAAACTGGCCGTAGAGGGCGATGTAAATGGACAGCAGATGATGTCAATAAATGATGAAAAGCAAGGAAAAGTCGGCAGTCTTTCACTAAACAACAAAACTGTATTAACCAAAGAGCAGTGCGACACCTGTTGTTACCGATACGTCGACATCAACCAAGGCATTATAAAGGCATTGACACACGCAGAGCTCAGCGAAAGAGGTTGTCGAAGAAGACTTCCCGACGCCATGATATTTGGTGTAAAAAAATGTGGAACTACCACTTTACAGAATTTCATTAGTTATCATCCGGATATCGCTATGACCCCAAAAGAGTCAAGTTTCTTCGACTCTAATAAGGAGTTCAAGAAAGGATTGGAATATTACAGAAGAAAGATGATTTACTCGACGCCAGGGCAGGTCTCGATGGAGAAAACTCCGCTTTACTCGTCTTACCCGCAGATCCCGCCATTGATAAAGAAAACGTTACCGAACGTCAAACTCCTCATCATCATGCGGGACCCTATTGAGCGAGCTGTGTCCGACTTCGTACATTTGCAGGTGAAACATGCACGTCAAACAAATTGCCCACAACTGACCTCAAACTCAACTGACCAGAAGCTGGTCATGTCATGGAATTCTTCCTCCATGGTCACGTCAATCAAAGGTTGTAGTACGAGTCCCGGGTACTTCATCACTGATACTTTCGAGAAGTCAGTTATAAACGCAGACGGGAAAATTAGATCATCAAATCAACTCATATCCAAAGGTGTCTACGTTAAAGATATACAGAGATGCCTCAAGTATTTTAAAAAGGAACAAATTCTTGCAATAGATGGAGAAGCTTTTATCAATAATCCCTATCCGGCTGTTAAACAAGTCGAACATTTTTTAGGCATAAGGGATTACTTCACTCCAGACCACTTCTACTATGACGTGGACAAGGGATTTTTTTGCCTCAATAAGCCAATACCTAATAATTGTATGAAGCCGGCGAAAGGGCGCCCTCACCCGGAAATAAACAAACAAACATTGGATAAACTTCGTGAATACTATCGTCCTCACAATAAGGCTATAAAAGAACTGATGAATTTGAACTTTCGTTGGTCTTCGTAATTTTTCTGATACACTACACGAACAATATATTTTGTAATACTATATTTCTTCGATGTATCGGGGGAAACGGTTAACACTGGTGCTTGTAAAAAAAAACTTAAAAAAACAAACAAAAACAAGCTCCTGCATTGTACACACTCATTGTCCTGAAGACGGCTAGAGCAGACTAGTCGAAACGTTGAGAACAAACCAACCGGCTCTTCCCAGAGCCATCACTTCTTCGAAGAAGAGATCATTACATGGTGTCACCCAAAAGAACTCGAGTAACTGGTGTTTGTACATTTTAAAACCCGAAGTGCTACTGAAAGGGTCTATTTAATGAATTTTTATTTAGAAACATTTTTTGCAAATATCTATGCATGCCTCTGGACAGTTTAGACTAAATGAAAATCTATTTTTGGCATAATGTAAAGATTGAGTGTACTGCAGGTTTTCCCGGTCAATTTCGGCAAATAAGCAGCCAATTTAAACACTGCGTCATTCTGTTTCGCGCGAAATTGAATGCTGCTCAAAATCATCATTCAATATTATTTTATGAGTGGGCAATAGTAATCTTGCGTCATGCGATTTAAACAAAATAACATCCTATTTAACAATCCACTCTAACAGCATTCAAATTCGCAGGAGCTTTTTGCGGCGCGTATTTGGTCATTCAAATTCTTTATTGGGCAGGCATTTGTGAAATTTGTGCAACATAATTGACGCTTTGTTAAACTTCGTTTAACTTTAGAATAATAATAAACCCATTATACTTCGAAATACAGTAGTTTAAATATGAATGTATGGAAGTGTAATTGTCTGCTTATTTGCCGAAATCGACATGGAAAACCAATATTAATGTTTTGAAATGTTAATGCTTTTCATTGACACCTGAGGGTGTGAGATCACAACAGCAACTTGGTGTCACAGAAACAATGAGTGCTCAAAATGAAAACCCTTGCACCCAAAAACCAGTGATTAAACACAAGTCAAAACACAAAATTCATAGGACTGACTTGTAAGAAGATTTCAATCAAGTTTTATACACAAACCAACCGTGATGTTACATATAACCCCGCTGTGAACATCACTGATGTACTCGTGGTACCAAAACACCCACAGTTTGGGACTTAAAAGGTACACAAATTATTTCAAAATCGATACCGAGTTGTAAATTATGTTTCATTGTTACAAAAGTACATGGAGTGCCATGGTCGAGCGGTTTAGTGCATCGGATTTGTGTTCTGATGGCAGAGTCGTCAGAATGTGGGTTCGAATCCCAACCGCGACCATGGTGCTTGTGTCCTTGAGCAAGACACTTTACCATAATTGCTTCTCTCCACCCAGGGGTAAAATGGGTACCTGTGAGGGCAGAATTGGTTCTTGTGTTTGATTAGCCCATATGCGCTGAAATGGCAGCAATTGAGCTGTATACTCCCCAGGGAGCTGAGATGGTTTCAGGAATGATTTATGAGCCTGATGAGCAGGGGTAATAATATAATGCGCCTTGAGCACCAGTTTGGTGAATACGTGCGCTATATAAGTCCACATTATTGTTATTGTTATTGTTGTTGTTGTTGTTGTAATTGTTATTGTTATGGTTATTGGTTATTGGTTATTGTATATTGGTACATTGGTACGTTGGTACATTGGTACATTGGTACATTGGTACATTGGTACATTGGTTAATGGTTATAGGTTAATGGTTATAGGTTATAGGCTCTTTTAGTGTTGAATGAACCTCTGAAATGTTCGTTCAGTGACAAGTTAAATTTAACCTCTACAGGTGTTAATTTGACGCATTTATAAAGTAAGATTTAACACTGAAAGTGTTAATTCAGGACTTTCAAATCATCATAAGTCTTTAAAAATTGTCACTGACTTGAAAGGTTTATATAAGACTTGTTTAAGAGTACGGTATATTGGTAGCCTGAAGATCTTACGTCACGCTTTGAGGTTCGTGAATTACGCCAGATGCTGGCTGTGCGGCCGTCATGTTTTCCCCCTGAGATTCAACTTTGACCTTGGTTGAGAGCTAGCCCACGAGCTCGAAGCGTGACGTCAGATCTTCAGCACAACGTATCCAATGAAATCCCTTGAATGGTACGCCAGGAGCCTGTCTTTATCATTGAGGATAAATACAGGGGACCAGTCTAGGTATTGGCTGTGGTTGATTCTACCGACTTTTTTGTTAATTTTCTTTGAAAAATGATGATTTATAGAACCATTTATTTTCATATTGTTAGGTAATTGAGATACCTTTAAGTAACAGAAAACGTTTTTAATGAAACTTATATGGGAAGAAATATACAATATTACATAATTGATCTGAATACGACTCACAGTAGCTTGGAATATTTTTAACGGAAAAGTTTAAAAAATAATACCCAATTTTGATGAATTGTTGTTTTATTTCAAATTTTTAAATCCAGCCTTCTGATTGGCCGAGACCCCCCCCCCCCATCAATAAAAATTACCTAGTCAGATGGGGAGTACTAAATCAGGAATTACTTCACTCCAGACCTCTTCTACAATGGCAAGAAACTGCATGGAGCCCTCACCCGGAAGTAAACAAACTAAACACTGGTGAAACCTAGTGACTACAACCGTCCTTACAATAAGGCCAAAACTCAGACCCGCGCGTCGGCATTTCAAACTTCTTTTTTTTTGCTCTGAAACGATGTCCAATTGCAGCCAAAATTGCTCGATCGATTGGAATTCTGCCGTGCTGTGTTTTAAACACATAGGGGTGTGAAGGTTTGCCCGATTTGTGAGGCCTCTCTTAGCCACCATACTTTGTATACGCGGGGACCAAAGTTCCCATAGTACAATGTATCACATAAAAAAAGATGGTCGAAAAAAATGCGCGTCACCGCACCAATTTTGAAAGCGCGGCCGACCGATGACCAGAAAGACTTTTTTGGCTTAAAGCTCTTAGAGAACTGATGAATTTAAACTTTGATTGGTCTTCGTAATTTTATGTTTTCACTTTTAAATAAGTCACAATAATTGTTTGGTAAACTATATTTATTCGAAATATCATGGTACCGGTAACGTATTTAATGAATTTCTAAAGAGTTCGATCAGTCACATTAATTTCATTTATAAGTTTTACCTAACCATGCATACATGCATAAAAGTGTCAAATTGATGCATTTTGTGATCAAGATTTAACACTAAAAGTAAATTCAGCACTTTTTATAAAATGATGTTAAAAGTTTTCAGTGACCGAACCTTTAAAATGTTGATTTTAATGTTAGTTTCTGAGAGTTTGTTATTTAAAAAAAAAATTCTTTAAGAAATATATTTTATCTAGCGGTGGCTACGGTTATACTTGAATAATGTTTTTGTCTTAGCTTATCCCTCAAACTGACAGAATATTCTGTATTTTTCTGAGGTTTTGTGCAATTATTTATTGAATTGGTACGGGAAATGCATTCATCCAGGAAAAAATGGACAAGGCCAATTTGATCAAATTCCGTTCTGGCAAAACTTTGACAGGATACAAATTAGCATTTATTATTTAATAAACCACATTTTGTCAGTAGTATTTAACATGCCATTATATTTTGAAACTCGGTTTTTAATTAAGGGTATCATTTTTCTCTTTGAGCTGATTGACTTCTTGTTATACTTATTTAGTTATAATAATAATAATAAAGAAGATTTATAATGCGCACATATCCACCAAGAAGTGCTCAAGGCGCTTTACAGTAAACAAGAAATCATACAATAGCATAACAATACAATAGCAAATGCAATATAATACTAAACAAAATATAAAAAATGCATAAATGAATGTCAGTAGTCCTTATAGGCAATACACATAAGATGGGTTTTTAAGTTTTTCTTAAAGGAGTCAACAGATTGAGATTCACGAATGTACAGAGGTAAATCATTCCAAAGGTGTGGAGCCTTCAAAAGAACTTAAAAAGATCTGTCACCCCAAGAATGTTTTGACTTTTGTTCAGCCAGCAGAAATTTTGCACTGGAACGTAACTTCAGTTGCGAGATGGGGCATAACATTTCAACAAGTCAGATATATATAATAGTGCAGTTATGTCTCTTCAAAATATAAAAAATGCATAAATGAATGTTATTATGACATTATGACATTAAATATATTTGCCTTCGTGTCAACATAAAAGTATTTGTGAAATTATAAGTTGTCAGAACTTTGCAAATATGGTTTTCTCTTTAGAAAAGTTTCACGACAAAACAAGACTGGACAAGAGGCTATACGGCTGGACATGTTCAGTTCAGCGTGCAACTTGACTTGAGACTATTTATGCCTCGTGGTGCGTGTGTGAGCGCATTCAAACCGGGGACGTATAACAAAAGGGACAATGGTCCCCGGTTGCTCTCACAATGGAGAACAATCCGTCCCCGTATTTTTGGACAAAAGAATTTGACAAAGGAAGTCCCCGAATGCCGGTGTTTACACACGTGTGTGAACGTACACACCATTCGTTGTGGGGTCCAAAACACAATAGAACAATTGGACCCCACAAGGTAACTATAGAAAATCTTGTACCCCACAGGAGAATTATAAGGAAAAGGGATAATAGAACGAACAAAGGAATACCCCACAAATCAATGTGCGTGAGGGTGTGTGTGTGTGTGTGTGTGTGGGGGTGTGTGTGCGTGTGTGAGCGCATTCAAACCGGGGACGTATAACAAAGGGGACAATGGTCCCCGGCTGCTCTCACAATGGAGAACAATGCGTCCCCGTATTTTTGGACAAAGGAATTTGACAAAGGAAGTCCCCGAATGCCGGTGTTTACACACGTGTGTGTGTGTGTGTGAGGGAGAGGGGAGGGGGAGGGGAGAAAAGGCTGTGCGCACGCGAAATGGGCTGTACATAATACATGTGCTTCAGAATATTCAGAATTGTTCACTTAAATTCTGTCCGGTTTCGACGGAAAGAGAGGTCAGATTGGGGTCATGTCTGACCGTAATGTCACATAAAAGATCTTTAAGATGATGCAAAGATTGTGAAAATATCTTTTGTGGTTCATGTAATATAATTTTTTGAAATATTAAACTTTGTTTTTGTGTATTTCTATATCTGATGACCTCACCATGACGTCACCTTGACGATACAACTGGTCTAAGTATGCTGTGAACTTTGCAATTTTGTTTTTTGTTAGATAAGTCTCACGGAGATGGAGGAGAAGAAAAAGTAATTAAAAAAACAATTTCAAGGAGGTGTTTGGGTAAATCCTAAAAATACAAATTAAAAAGCTGACGCGCCGTTCTGAGGCGACGCAGACGGATTTTTTTGGCCTTATACTTAGGTATTGTAGTGAAAATCAGCCCAGGTCAATGCACATATCGCCCAACTATACCACGCTCGATATGCGGCAGAGTGCACACCCCCAAATGTCCCTATACACTAACACACTGTTGTTCTATTGCTAACGAACCTACACCCCCCCCCCCCTCTGAAATCCTCTAAAGAATTCCTAAGATTCCTGGAACACAATGAAGACACAATGGGAGGGGGTGCCCTCTGTCGCCTATCGAGCGTCATAATGCGCCCAACTGCTTCAAACATACCCTTTTGTTGTACCAGTGCCTGGCGAGTGACCTTTTCAGCCAAGGTAATTTGCATAATCACTTTTGTTGGAATTTCTGCCTGACTGAACAAAACTGCCACGGGAGCAGCACGGTTTTGAACTGAGTTTTTGAACTGGTTTTGAACTGAGTTCATCGTTTGAGTGCGCCCAGGACCTGTGGAGGATTTGGGCTCTCGGCATTCCCGTTTTGGAGAGATTTATTCAGTTGTCACTGACAGAACAATTTATCCATTTCCGACGAGAGAGCTATCAGACACGGGATAGGACTTCCAAGCTTTCGGTAGATATCATCTTTAGGACTATTATTCAACTGAGATTTCTGCACAGCGAACTTTAGAACACAGGTTTAATGATTTTTTTTTCAACGAGGCAGTAATGCAGCAAAGTTATATAGACGCATTCATGAAAGACTGACTGTTAAACGGCTGTTCTTTCCTGGATATAATTTTCATTGTGTTGTCCTTTCTCTATGGTTATATCTAGGAGACGGCAACTGTATTATATAATTATAGACAATATGACCATGGGAATCACTAGGATATCACGAAGATGTCGGAAGGTTCTACCAGTCGCTATTTTACTGGTATTGGTGCTAACATTTGCATTGATGATGTATAGAGGAAAACGTGGGTCAGGCGACGGGTACCAGTCGAGGGTAGATAAACTGGCCGTAGAGGGTGATGTAAAAGGACAGCAGATGATGTCAATAAATGATGAAAAACAAGGAAAAGTCGGCAGTCTTTCACTGAACAACAAAACTGTAATAACCAAAGAGCAGTGCGACACCTGTTGTTACCAATACGTCGACATCAACCAAGGCATTATAAAGACACTGACACACGCAGAGCTCAACGAAAGAGGTTGTCGAAGAAGACTTCCCGACGCCATTATATTTGGTGTAAAAAAATGTGGAACTACCACTTTAAAGAATTTCATTAGTTATCATCTGGACATCGCTATGACCCCGAAAGAGTCAAGGTTCTTCAACTCTAACAAGGAGTTCAAGAAAGGATTGGAATATTACAGAAGAAAGATGATTTACTCGACGCCAGGGCAGGTCTCGATGGAGAAAACTCCGGCTTATTCGTCTTACCCGAAGGTCCCGCCATTGATAATGAAAACGTTACCGAACGTCAAACTCATCATCATCATGCGGGACCCTATTGAGCGAGCTGTGTCCGACTTCGTACATTTGCAGGTCAAACTTGCACGTCAGACAAATTGCCCACAACTGACCTCAAACTCAACTGACCAGAAGCTGGTCAAGTCATGGAATTCTTCCTCCATGGTCACGTCAATCAAAGGTTGTAGTACGAGTCCCGGGTACTTCATCGCCGATACTTTCGAGAAGTCAGTTATAAACGCAGACGGGAAAATCAGATCATCAAATCAACTCATATCCAAAGGTGTCTACGTTAAAGATATACAGAGATGCCTCAAGTATTTTAAAAAGGAACAAATTCTTGCAATAGATGGAGAAGCTTTTATCAATAATCCCTATCCGGCTGTTAAACAAGTCGAACATTTTTTAGGCATCAGTGATTACTTCACTCCAGACCACTTCTACTATGACGTGGACAAGGGATTTTTTTGCCTCAATAAGCCAATACCTAATAATTGTATGAAGCCGGCGAAAGGGCGCCCTCACCCGGAAATAAACAAACAAACATTGGATAAACTTCGTGAATACTACCGTCCGTACAACCAGGCTATTAAAGAATTGATGAATTTGAACTTCAGTTGGTCTTCGTAATTTTTCTGATACACTACATGAGCAATATATTTTGTAATACTATATTTCTTCGATGTATCGGGGGAAACGGTTAACACTGGTGTTTGTAAAAAAAAAAAAAAAAGCTCCTGCATTCTACACACCCATTCTCCTGAAGACGACTAGAGCAGACTAGTCGAAACGTTGAGAACAAACCAACCGGCTCTTCTCAGAGCCATCACTTCTTCCAAGAGATCATTACATGGTGTCACCCGAAAGAACTCAAGTAACTGGTGTTTGTACATTTTAAAACCTAAAGTGCTACTGAAAGGGTCTATTTAATGAATTTTTATTTAGAAACATTTTTTGCAAATATCTATGCATGCCTCTGGACAGTTTAGACTAAATGAAAATCTATTTTTGGCATAATGTCAAGATTGAGTGTACTACAGGTTTCCCCGGTCAATTTCGGCAAATAAGCAGCCAATTTAAACACTGCGTCATTCTGTTTCGCGCGAAATTGAATGCTGCTCAAAATCATCATTCAATATTATTTTATGAGTGGGCAATAGTACTCTTGCGTCATGCGATTTAAACAAAATAACATCCTATTTAACAATCCACTCTAACAGCATTCAAATTCGCAGGAGCTTTTTGCGGCGCGTATTTGGTCATTCAAATTCTTTATTGGGCAGGCATTTGTGAAATTTGTGCAACATAATTGACGCTTTGTTAAACTTCGTTTAACTTTAGAATAATAATAAACCCATTATACTTCGAAATACAGTAGTTTAAATATGAATGTATGGAAGTGTAATTGTCTGCTTATTTGCCGAAATCGACATGGAAAACCAATATTAATGTTTTGAAATGTTAATGCTTTTCATTGACACCTGAGGGTGTGAGATCACAACAGCAACTTGGTGTCACAGAAACAATGAGTGCTCAAAATGAAAACCCTTGCACCCAAAAACCAGTGATTAAACACAAGTCAAAACACAAAATTCATAGGACTGACTTGTAAGAAGATTTCAATCAAGTTTTATACACAAACCAACCGTGATGTTACATATAACCCCGCTGTGAACATCACTGATGTACTCGTGGTATCAAAACGCCCACAGTTTGGGACTTAAAAGGTACACAAATTATTTCAAAATCGATACCGAGTTGTAAATTATGTTTCATTGTTACAAAAGTACATGGAGTGCCATGGTCGAGCGGTTTAGTGCATCGGATTTGTGTTCTGATGGCAGAGTCGTCAGAATGTGGGTTCGAATCCCAACCGCGACCATGGTGCTTGTGTCCTTGAGCAAGACACTTTACCATAATTGCTTCTCTCCACCCAGGGGTAAAATGGGTACCTGTGAGGGCAGAATTGGTTCTTGTGTTTGATTAGCCCATATGCGCTGAAATGGCAGCAATTGAGCTGTATACTCCCCAGGGAGCTGAGATGGTTTCAGGAATGATTTATGAGCCTGATGAGCAGGGGTAATAATATAATGCACCTTGAGCACCAGTTTTGGTGAATACGTGCGCTATATAAGTCCACATTATTGTTGTTGTTGTTGTAGTTGTAATTGTTATTGTTTATTGGTATATTGGTATATTGGTATATTGGTTAATGGTTAATGGTTATAGGTTCTTTTAGTGTTGAATGAACCTCTGAAACGTTCGTTCAGTGACAAGTTAAATTTAACCTCTACAGGTGTTAATTTGACGCATTTATAAAGTAAGATTTAACACTGAAAGTGTTAATTCAGGACTTTCAAATCATCGTAAGTCTTTAAAAAAATTATCACTGACTTGAAAGGTTTATATAAGACTCGTTTAAGAGTACGGTATATTGGTAGCCTGAAGATCTTACGTCACGCTTTGAGGTTCGTGAATTTTACGCCAGATGCTGGCTATGCGGCCGTCATGTTTCAACTAAGATTCAACTTTGACCTTGGTTGAGAGCTAGCCCACGAGCCTCGAAGCGTGACGTCAGATCTTCAGCACAACGTATCCAATGAAATCCCTTGAATGGTACGCCTGGAGCCTGTCTTTATCATTGAGGATAAATACAGGGGACCAGTCTAGGTATTGACTGTGGTTGATTCTACCGACTTTTTTGTAAATTTTCTTTGAAAAATGATGATTTATAGAACCATTTATTTTCATATTGTTAGGTAATTGAGATACCTTTAAGTAACAGAAAACGTTTTTAATGAAACGTACGTGGGAAGAAATATACAATATTACATAATTGATCTGAATACGACTTACAGTAGCTTGGAATATTTTTTAACGGAAAGTTTAAGTTCGTTTCGATGTCCACACGCCTGCTATAAAAAATAATACCCAATTTTGATGAATTGTTGTTTTATTTCAAAATTTTAAATCCAGCCTTCTGATTGGCCGAGACCCCCCCCCCCCCCCAAATCAATAAAAATTACCTAGTCAGATGGGGAGTACTAAATCAGGAATTACTTCACTCCAGACCTCTTCTACAATGGTTAACAAGAAACTGCATGGAGCCCTCACCCGGAAGTAAACAAACTAAACTATGGTGTTCTAAAAAGGACACATGCACATTGCAAGAAGAGTGTGTAAGCGTCGCATTTGGATTCACGCGTCGCATTAGAAGTGTTGTCGCGTCGCATTAGAAGTGTAGTCGCGTCGTACTAGAAGTGTGTCGCGTCGCACTAGAAGTGTAGTCGCGTCGCCCTAGAAGTGTGTCACGTCGCACTAGAAGTGTAGTCGCGTCGCACTAGAAGTGTAGTCGCGTCGCACTAGAAGTGTAGTCGCGTCGCACTAGAAGTGTGTCGCGTCGCACTAGAAGTGTAGTCGCGTCGCTCTAGAAGTGTGTGGCGTCGCACTAGAAGTGTGTCGCGTCGCACTAGAAGTGTGTCGCGTCGCACTAGAAGTGTTCACATTGCAGTTTTTTCTCGTATGAAGAGCCGTATGTGACTAAATTTCGACTAATTAATATATAAGACTGAAATAAATGTAAAGCCATATATTTACTAGCAAAACCAATTATACAAAAGCGGCAACCAGACTGGTCGGCAGCTAGCATGCATACGGTACTAAACATGAATTTTGGGATTTATATTCCTTTAAAAAAGTCCTCCATAGCCCATACATTATTATTATACAGAAAGGTTTTGTTTTTGAATTAATGTTGTAGTTACCAAAAAAATGTTACAACCTAAACCTAGTCTCGGTCCTACTCCCACGGTGAGCCTTCTAACAAGTACACCACCATGCCACTCGAATTTGTTGGTGAATTAATTACAAAGGGACCTTAATAAAATTGTTTTTATAAAATAATATAAATTCTTTAATGCAGAAAAATATTGCACAGGCCTGTTGGGTTCACTCGTCCCCACCAACCAGGTCCTCAGCAAGCGGGGTGGGCGATTTCTTTCTGCCAACTAAAATTACCATCCCGTGATATTTCAGCCAGTGATATGTTTTATACATATTCGTGGCTTATTCCATCAGTCCCAAAACACTTAAATATCTGGCTAGCCCTAACATATTAATGAGCTACCACACCAAACCAAAGTCCCTAGGCAGATCAAAGGTCTCTGCCAGAATTTAAACAAACCCACCCAAGGCCATATCTTGGCTGATGATAAGAAGTGACACTGTACTACGGCATAAATAGACAATATACACAATTTTCGTTTGTATCAAAAAAATCGATAGTGAATTTAATAATATAACGACCAGTACTAACACAATTAATATGGAAACTAAGAAAATTGCAAAACTGGAGTTATAAGTCTAGATGGTCTTCATCTGGAATACCTGCAACCAGTAATACAGTGAATTTGTATTTATAAAATAATATAAATTGTTCAGAAAAATATTGCGCAGGCCTACAGGGTTCACTCGTCCCCACCGCCCAGGGCCGTAGCGAGCGGGGGTAGGGGTATGGGGTGTGACACCCCAATAATTGTTCTCAGTCGGCAAATCAAAGGTACTAGAGCAAGAGTTGGTCCAAAATAAATTTTCAGTCAGCAACGTTTGTATGTTTTATATACTGATGCCTCTTTTCACAACAAACTATTTTAAAGCAGAACCATACCCTAAATTCATGGTCACACAATAATGTAATAATATGGGGGGGGGGGGGTCTAGATGACAGATAATTAAAAGCAAAAAGGACACAAACAGATGATTTTATTTTTATAAAAACTTGTTTTCAATCGTCAACCATTATATAGGCCTACTGTTTACATGTACAACCCAAATAATTATGTCCCACAAGTTGCAATTTGAGATAATCAAATTTGTTACACAACTAACTGTATTAACTATAGGCAGGAATACATTTAAATATGTTATGGAATACGTCATTCATCAAATGTTTCTTTTGAAGCCTTTTTGTGTATAATTTCAGTATAACTATTTTTTCAAAATTATTTTTTAAAGTTCATGCGACAAACATTTCACATAATAAACAACCTGAATGTATTTTCACTATTGCTGAAGGTTTCATATAGGCTGGAGTTATGCATCAACAAAATAATACATTATCCTTACAGAAAAGAAATATATTTTACTACAAAAAAACTTTCTTAGTGGGTAGACATTCACAGGTCAGTAAGTCTGACCAAGTTCCAATTTTTCAGTGCAACTTTGACTTGTGTCACCATAAAATGACACAGACTCAAGGTTTGAGGAATACGTGTCTGCTATGAAAGTTTAATACATACTTAATACAAAGTTGATGACCAGTTTATATTTATATTTATATTTATTTCATTTCTCGGGCATCAGATAAAAAGTACAATAATGCACATTGGTAAAAACATTTAAATTTTTTTTTTTTTTTTTAAATATGAAAAAAGCAATTAAAATACAAAGTAAAGATAGAAAACCAGCTGGAGCCCGAAGGATTGCCTAAAAGAAACAAAGTTCCTGTCAAGAGGCTTTCCTCCCCAGCTGGTTAAAAAAATATAGATATTGATTAAAAAAACAAAATATATATAAAAAATTACAAGTACGCATGAATACACAAACACAATCGTTCATAAAATTAATAAAAACCTTAAAGAAGCACTCCAATGTCAAATTCAGCTCTGCGTCCCGCTCACCCTCCAAAAGGTAGAGGGCCCAACAGAAAGCGAAAAAAACAAGGGCCCCATCCATTGATACATGGGCGAATCACAAAACCGAACACGACCCCAGAGTGCCTCCTTAAAAAAGGATAAATACACTGGTCAAAATATAAAAAACAGATAAGCTACAAATAAAATTTATGAGAAAATAAATTTGTAACAGTTGTAACAGTTGTACCTAAAGAATTGCCAATCATGAAAAATTGTCTTGACATTTATTAATATTTCATCAGTAGTGTTACTTTCCTTCTGTTTCTCTGATTTTTGGATGTTACGAACCTAGAATAGTGTGTCGGACCCTGTTAGTTTGGGACTGCTCCTTTAAAACAGTTTCCGACTACATTTCTGCTTAATGTTTGACTGCTTAAGGCTGACACCTAAGGGCCCTATGGCCATACCACATTCCAGGGTGTTTACGTGCAGTTCCTGTCCTACAGCTGGTCAATTGTTGGAACAATTTTTCCCACCATATTCAAATCTCTTATGGGCATAAATTGTTTTAGCTAAGCTAATTGTAAAGACAATTTGGTGAGGCAATGCCAGCCCTCATTAGCAGCATTTTGATTGATTAGGAAAGTTCCCCCTTTTGGTGGTATTCCCAAGTAGCTTGCCCTAGTTTATATAATTGGGGTATCTCATTGGTTAACACCTTAGAAGAAGGTGGGACCACAGTTGTTTCCACCAATGAGAAAGTTTTGACCACTGGCAGAGCCCAAGTCCAGAAAATATATATACCCTTTTCGCTTCCCCAAAAATCAGAAGCGAAGAAACTTTGAAGGCGATAGCACTAAAATCGAAGCCCTCTCGATTTATAGTAAAGTTACTAGATAACTTCTCACACTTAGTTATCAGTTCGAAGACTTCATCACTCTATCGCCTCATTTGTGTTGTGCTCTGTTGGTACAGGTAAGCTCACTTTATTTTGTTGTATTCTGATCAGTATTTAATTTTACAAATCACGCCGAGTAGGAGTTAATCTCTCCTGTGATTTAAACTTGTATCCGCAAAGTTTAAGATGTATAAATTCACTCCTGTATTTAATTTTTATTTTGATTATTAGTCATTTTATAGCCTAGTTATCCTATTCTTATTTTAGCCACTTTATTCGATTTGATATTTATTTCTGTGAGATGTATTTCTGCAAGAAGAATTAGGATTTTCTACAGTAGTTTGATAGTTGTTGCATTTGCAGATTCTCATTTTCTTAACATTTCATAGACAAGTTATTGATGGTGACTATTATTCACAAATAATCAAACTATATTTCCTATTTTCTATTATTCATTATGGCTATTGTATTAATTCTCAAGAGTTCAACTAATATGTGCCAGTAACCTACTGAATACGTTGTACACGATACACAGAGTTAGCATTTTTATTGAACACAGTGTCCCTATCAGGGCAAGTGTGTGTTGTAGACTTCAAGGTTAAAGTATCCATATTTTTTGGAGTCCCTTAAGACATAAACGGCTGTTTCATGTACTGCATTACTGCACGGTATCAGTTACATTGAACTATGTATAAATTTAGTACATCAGCATTAGGGAATAAATTATTCCTTGCTAACATGATGAGCATGTTAGTTTTAACTCTCATTAGTTTTTTTGCCAGTTCACCTCTGAACAAGTATTCCAAATTACTGACAACTGTTTGATTATGGCTTATAGTACTTATTTTTCTTACTATGTAGTTAGGGTTAGTTTTTGTGGTATTTTATGAAATAAAAGTTGATTTTTAAGAGAAGCGAAGAAACCTTGAAGGCGATAGCACTAAAATCGAAGCCCTCTCGATTTATAGTAAAGTTACTAGATAACTTCTCACACTTAGTTATCAGTTCGAAGACTTCATCACTCTATCGCCTCATTTGTGTTGTGCTCTGTTGGTACAGTGTACAGTTTTAGGTATTGCTTTGGGGAGCCGACCCGGTTCGTCTCTTCGCCTATCCCTGTCCCTGTTCTAAATCTCGATCATTCGCTGGACCCTGACTGACCTCGTATCTCTGGAGTTTGGACAAGTCAACCCAAGATCAAGTCAATCAGAAGTCAAGCTGAGTCGCAATTTATTGTTTTACATTATATTAATACTCATAATTGTCATTGTATGGTATCATTGATTGGTTTTGCTCTCTAGCACTTCAGTGGTCTAACTTTACAATAGCGCAACAATTGTCCAGTATTTGATATGTGTGATTTCGCCGTGTTTTTGGTTATGTTCTCTAACATTCCAGAGGTTCAATTTTGCTAATGAGATAACTTTTCATTAATTGCCGACTTTGATTTATTTCCGGTTCCTTTCTTTACAAGCTAGTCTTTGGCAGTTCTAACTGATAAGCCATTGATAATTTTACACCACTGAAGATATTGTGATTGCATACTTTTATTATATTACCTTCTTATTGATTATTAAGAAGCTTGTGTGTCATTATTATTGTATTACTTTGCCTTCAGTGATCTTTGTATCCAATGATCTTAACAATTGATACTTGCTCCAAAGTATTGAAGTTATTCTATTCTGTATCGCTGAATTGTTGAGTTGATACAATATTGATGTCAATTTCTAAGTTGCAATTTATATTTGTTTGATGACATCGGACCATATATTGTTGACATTTGTTTACGTTCTGAGATAAGCTAATAACAAATTTCTTCCTTAGAAAAAAAGGATCAACTTAATTCGCTGTCTGTGTAGATTTATTTATGAGCAATTTTCCTTTTAACAAACAAATCGAACCTAGCAGGACTCGTGAAACATCGAGAAAACCTGTGACAAGTGATTGGATTATTTTAATTTCTGATTATTACTTAATTCCTATTATTTAACTTTATTGCATTTTCCACTTTTTTATTGTTGCTGATTCCTCAGTTAAATCAAATTGCTTACACTTTTATTGTAATCTACTGAATGACAGGTTTTATAATTCATCTCGTTTCCACTTATCATTTTGTTGTAAACCTTGTAAAAAATTAATGTTCCCGAGTTATTTGTAAATTTATAGCCCACCATTGTTCAGTCACTGTGAGAATTAGAAACCCTAATTTTACAAAGGTTCTTCTGTACTTAATTCACCGCCAAATTCGAGTGGCATGGTAGTCTTGTGGGTTAGAATGCTCACCTTCCATGTAGGTAGTTGGGATCGAGACTAGGTTTAGGTTGTAAATATTTGTAACAGGATTAGCAACATTTTTTGTTAACTATAACACTAATTCAAAAACAAAACCTTTCTGTAACACAATAATGTATGGGCTGTGCAGGACTTTTTTAAAGGAATATAAATTCATGTTTAGTACCGTATGCATGCTAGCTGCCAACCAGTCTGGTTGCCGCTTTTGTATAATTGGTTTTTCTAGTAAATATATGGATTTACATTTATTTTAGTCATATACATTAATTAGTCGAAATTTAGTCACATACGGTTCTTCATACGAGAAAAAACTGCAATGGTGAACACTTCTAGTGCGACGCGACAACACTTCTAGTGCGACGCGACTACACTTCTAGTGCGACGCGACACGCTTCTAGTGCGACGCGACTACACTTCTAGTGCGATGCGACACACTTCTAGTGCGACGTGACTACACTTCTAGTGCGACGCGACTACACTTCTAGTGCGACGCGACACGCTTCTAGTGCGACGCGACTACACTTCTAGTGCGACGCGACACACTTCTAGTGCGACGCGACTACACTTCTAGTGCGACGCGACTACACTTCTAGTGCGACGCGACACACTTCTAGTGCGACGCGACACACTTCTAGTGCGACGCGACTACACTTCTAATGCGACGCGACAACACTTCTAGTGCGACGCGTGAATCCTAATGCGACGCTTACACACTCTTCTTGCAATGTGCATGTGTCCTTTTTAGAACACCATACTAAACACTGGTGAAACCTAGTGACTACAACCGTCCTTACAATAAGGCCAAAACTCAGACCCGCGCGTCGGCATTTAAAAAAAAAAATTGCTCTGAAACGATGTCCAATTGCAGCCAAAATTGCTCGATCGATTGGAATTCTGCCGTGCTGTGTTTTAAACACATAGGGGTGTGAAGGTTTGCCCGATTTGTGAGGCCTCTCTTAGCCACCATACTTTGTATACGCGGGGACCAAAGTTCCCATAGTACAATGTATCACATAAAAAAAGATGGTCGAAAAAAATGCGCGTCACCGCACCAATTTTGAAAGCGCGGCCGACCGATGACCAGAAAGACTTTTTTGGCTTAAAGCTCTTAGAGAACTGATGAATTTAAACTTTGATTGGTCTTCGTAATTTTATGTTTTCACTTTTAAATAAGTCACAATAACTGTTTGGTAAACTATATTTATTCGAAATATCATGGTACCGGTAACGTATTTAATGAATTTCTAAAGAGTTCGATCAGTGACATTAATTTCATTTATAAGTTTTACCTAACCATGCATACATGCATAAAAGTGTCAAATTGATGCATTTTGTGATCAAGATTTAACACTAAAAGTAAATTCAGCACTTTTTATAAAATGATGTTAAAAGTTTTCAGTGACCGAACCTTTAAAATGTTGATTTTAATGTTAGTTTCTGAGAGTTTGTTATTTTTTTTAAAATTTCTTTAAGAAATATATTTCATCTAGCGGTGGCTACGGTTATACTTGAATAATATTTTTGTCTTAGCTTATCCCTCAAAAACTTACAGAATATTCTGTATTTTTCTGAGGTTTTGTGCAATTATTTATTGAATTGGTACGAGAAATGCGTTTATCCAGGAAAAAATGGACAAGGCCAATTTGATCAAATTCCTTTCTGGCAAAACTTTGACAGGATACAAATTATTATTTAATAAACCACATTTTTTCAGTAGTATTTAACATGCCATTATATTTTGAAACTCGGTTTTTAATTAAGGGTATCATTTTTCTCTTTGAGCTGATTGACTTCTTGTTATACTTATTTAGTTATAATAATAATAATAATAAAGAAGATTTATAATGCGCACATATCCACCAAGAAGTGCTCAAGGCGCTTTACAGTAAACAAGATAATCATACAATAGCACAACAATACAATAGCAAATGCAATATAATACTAAACAAAATATAAAAAATGCATAAATGAATGTTAGTATAGGCAATACACATAAGATGGGTTTTTAAGTTGTTCTTAAAGGAGTCAACAGATTGAGATTCACGAATGTACAGAGGTAAATCATTCCAAAGGTGTGGAGCCTTCAAAAGAACTTCAAAAGATCTGTCACCCCAAGAACTTTTGTTCAGCCAGCAGAAATTTTGCACTAGAACGTAACTTCAAGTTGCGAGATGGGGCATAACATTTCAACAAGTCAGATATATATAATAGTGCAGTTATGTCTCTTCTTTTCGCCGTGTCCTCCTGTTTGTATTTAATGCCATCCCGCTGAAGAATCATGGCTAGGCCACTACCCTGAACCTTAGAGAAACTTTACCTTCTTTATGCCTGAACCATGGAGGAAGGTCCATGTCTGAACCCTCTGTGGTTAGAATGTCGTATCTGACCGCCACTTTTTCTCATTCAATATAACCAATAATGTAATCTTACCTACGCAGTAAGATGGAGAACATGTGGATGATGCTGGACATATAGCACTTCAAATTATTCCAGGATATTTATTTCATGAAAAATCAGGCATTTTTGGTATACGACGACTTCTTCAGTCATGTCAGTCTGATATTGTCAACTCCCCCATTAGTGACCAACACGGTCATGTTGTACATGCGCAGTGGCAACTATAACTGGGATCTTTCTATTTTCTTAAGAGAAATAAAGTCCGGAAACCATCATAAAAGTGGATTTTAAAGATAGTTTTCGCTTTCTGTACCCCAAAAAATCGATAGATTATTTTTTTAAACTGGTTAGTGGTTAAGTAAGACTAATTGCGGTGACACCGTGTGAAATGCTCAATTGAGTTCTGAAAAGAACTGGGGGTACAATTCGACGTTTCGATCAGTATGCTCTGATCGTCCTGATAGTGGTTACAAAAAAAATGCAAAAAACCTTTAAAAAGTGGCGGTCGGATACGACATTTTTTCCCTTTCTGGACTTCTGGACAAGTTGACCTGGGCAATGTGCGACATTTCCTCCCTGCTGATGATGGGTTGTCTACCGGACGTAACACCATACAGTATTACTGTCAACATTACCATGGTCACACAAAGCAGAACGCATTCGTTAGTCAACGCAGCGGGTGGCATACGTTTCCGAGATGCCATTTAAATCCGGTGCACACTTCGCTGACGCCTGGTGGTATAAGTATCCGTGGTAGAGATGACCTTTATGGGTTTACGCAACATTATACCGGCTTACTAAAGGCCGGCTGATACTGAAATGGGTGAGGCATTGAAAGCTTATGTAAATCTGTTCAATTCTTTGCTCTGTGTCCTTTCTCTGTGCTCTGACAGTCGAGTCTCCCCTGTGATTCAGAGTATAAAATGGTTCAATGATCCCTTCGTGAAGCCACTGTAGACTGGTACCAGAATTTAAGGTAAGACCATTATATATAATGTATTATGCATCTTTTATTTGGTGACATCGATTAACGTTTGTGAAGCTCTTAACCTTTGCCCAATGAAAATTATAACATATAAAGCTCCACTGTGAGGCTAAACACGTGTTTTCTTCCTCCATTCCTTCCTCCATGGTCATGCATATGTCACCATCTTGAGTATAGTTTGTGGAGACAGTCCTTTCAACGGCTGTTTGGTGTTCCTTTCACCATGTGCATCCATGGTGACTATAGTTGCGCACTCATGGAAGATTTGTAACAATTTGCAATTGTGGGAATATCATAAACTATTTTCTGTCATGTAGGGACATGATAAAACCAAAATGTCGTCTAGCTTTACAACAACAAAGCTTCTTTAAAAGCCCACAACTGTGGCAAGACTCACTTCCTGCATGATAGACGGTGAACTGCAACATGGAGGAAGGAAAATGGCTTTTTTCCTTCCTCCATGACTACAACTACCAGCAATTATTTACGCACCAGGCACAGTAATGGCAACCACATAACCAGGGTCTACCTCATTCTCACTACTAGGTGATTTCCACTGTTACACAATAAATACATTATGCAACAAAAATAGTTCGAGCATTAGTATTTGAGGTTTTGTCTTCATGTTATCATGCATAAACTTTGTTTGTTTAACATGTTAAATGTTTAGATGATCGATTTTACTGAGCAAGAATGACGAAATCATTATGACAAAATAAATGCGTACCTGCAAATGCATGGTATTTGAAACTTTGGATGGCATAGTGTCGGTCTCCCTCTACTGCCAGAAAACGCTATTCTTAATGACCGTGTATTAGACTGTAATCCAACACAAAATAGCCTGCAATAATGACTGTCCTGTTTACAGGGCGAGAGAGCAGTGGGATCGAGAATTCCTGATTCTGCTCGTAGGCCCTGGGAACGACGTTGCAATAATGGCACATTCTTGTAGCAGAGCAGCCGTAGAGACTAATTTTGGCGCTCCACCGAGAGTTAGTTTATAAATTGGGCGAATCAGACCTTGGAGCTACAGACATTTACATAGGAAATTTGAGAGACCCCTTCTTTGTATATACACTAGCCAAAATATAGACTGGTTACACATATTGATATCATATAAGATACATTCTGTAATACAGGTTCCAGACTATTGGGCTTGGATGACTTCATAATGCAAGGTAAGTTCTGTCAAAAAGAGTAAATTGTTTTGCATTTCAAATCGCCTGTGGTCAAATCAAAATTATAGAGGAGATATATTTATACGTGTGTACGTGCATTCTGTGCAGAGGAAATGCACCCAGACCTAATACTAATATTTATGAAGATATTCAAAATGAGCCAAATTTCCCCTGAGAGTCTCTAACATTTCCTTTGTAAACGTCTGTATCTCTAAGGTCTGATTCGACCCAATGACAAGACCTTTGAGATACAGTAACTGCAACTAGAAGGCACGAAATACCTGGTCCGAACATCATGGCTTTTCTTAGCTGAAACACGGTGTTTATTATAGCATAAAAATCCATATACCTATATAACTGTACGACGTTTTGTTACGTTCCAACTATAGGTATTGGCCGTTGGGTCTTTCCCAACTGCAACACTACAGTTGGGGCTTGACAGATTAACTGGTTAATTAGGATTGGCTGCTTTTACACACTATGTACCGCAGCCAGGACTTTTTAAGTGGGGGGGGGGGGGCACAGGGGGCATTGCTTTTCAGTGGGGGGGCCCAGGGAGTATATGGTTTTTTCCCTTTTCTTTTTCTTTCCTTTTTACGAGGGCACTATCGGAATTTTTCGTGGGGGAACTGGAAATTTGTAGGGGCACGTGCCCCCCCCCCAGGTCCCCCAGGGCCCCTCAGGCACCCCAGGCCCCCAGGTCTCCCATAGGTCGGCTTCAAAATTGGTGTGGTGACGCGTTTTTTGCCAACCAGTGAAATACGTGATACGTGTATACACGGTTATTGGGGGAAAAAGAACACTAAAAATGCCGACACGTGGGTATGAGACGACGCGTGCGGAGACCGATTATTTGTTAACTTTTTTGTGTGGGGAATGGGGATGCTACGAGTCGTTTTTAATATAGTGGCGGGAAATTATTACAGTAAGTCCACTTTTACACTCTAAAAAACGAAGTGCTGAATATATCACCTCAAGTGCAGTCACTATACAAGCTCCTAAAAAGTGCTAAAATTAGCACTTGAGGTGCTATATTTCAGCATTTCGAGTGTACTTTGTATATATACTCTAGAAACGAAGTGCTGAATATATCACCTCAAGTGCAGTCACTATATAAGCTCCTAAAAATTGCTAAAATTAGCACTTTTTAGGAGCTACGAGTCGTTTTTAATATACTACTGGAATAAAGTAACTGTGCATCATTTGAAGTTATGCTATTTTTTAATGAAAAAAGATAATACAATGATTTGTGGTGTTCTGTTAAATCACTGTTTAACTGTTAACAGGATAATCTCGAAATCTGTATGCTTGGACACTAGGCTTCGTGACACGTCCTTGAAGAGATGTGGTGTCAAAAGTCAGTTCACAAACTCAGTATCGTGTGTGTCCACCATTGGCGTTGATGCAGGCTTGACAACGACGACGCATAGACGACACTAAGCGATTGAAGAAAGCTTGGGGAATGTTGCTCCATGTCTGAACCAACGCTTGTCCCAATTCAGCTAACGTCAATGGCTGATTCTGGGCTTGACTTAAACGTCGCTCCATTTCATCCCAAGCGTGCTCGATAGGGGACAGGTCCGGAGAAACAGCTGGCCAGGGGAGTACCGGAATGTTCTGCTGTCTCAGGAAATCTGTCACAACAGCTGAATTGGGACAAGCGTTGGTTCAGACATGGAACAACATTCCCCAAGCTTTCTTCAATCGCTTAGTGTCGTCTATGCGTCGTCGTTGTCAAGCCTGCATCAACGCCAATGGTGGACACACACGATACTGAGTTTGTGAACTGACTTTTGACACCACATCTCTTCAAGGACGTGTCACGAAGCCTAGTGTCCAAGCATACAGATTTCGAGATTATCCTGTTAACAGTTAAACAGTGATTTAACAGAACACCACAAATCATTGTATTATCTTTTTTCATTAAAAAATAGCATAACTTCAAATGATGCACAGTTACTTTATTCCAGTAGTATATATAGAGACGGAAAATTATTACAGTAAGTCCACTTTTACACTCTAAAAAACGAAGTACTGAATATAGCACCTCAAGTGCAGTCACTATACAATCTCCTAAAAAGTGCTAAAATTAGCACTTGAGGTCTATATTTTGTTGATTATGTAACAACTTGCGGTGCTGACATATTTGCTTTGACTGAAACTTGGCTTACTGAAATGGATACGGCCCACAAAGTTGAAATCACTCCACCTGGTTTTCAGCTTCAGGATCACCCACGTATTGGGCGTATTGGAGGTGGTACAGCTGTACTTCTAAGGGACAACATGCGCATCAATGAAGTTACTGATTTTGAACAACTTAGATCATTTGAACATTCTGAATGGATTATCAAGCACGGGAACTATGCATTTAGGCTTGTAATAATTTACAGGCCACCGTATTCTTCTAATTATCCGATCACTACAGTACTAGTTTATTTTTAACCGAATTCACTACTTATTTAGAATCAATTGTGTTATCACCAGAACCACTTCTTGTTACTGGAGACTTTAATATTCACATGGATGTTGCCGAAAACCATGATGCATTGCGTCTGTTGGAAATTCTTGAATCGATGGGACTTCATCAACATGTCAATCAACCAACACACGAGAGAGGTCATATATTAGATCTGATCATCACGCGTCAGTGCGACGACTTATTGGACGGTTTACCCACCACTGATTATTTGTTCTCAGACCATTTTTCTGTTCTTTGTAACTTGAAAAGGGCTAAACCCACACTGCCTGTTGAACATGTTACATTTAGGAAAATCAAATCGATTGATATTGAGTCTTTTAAGAATGATGTGGCTAATACAAATCTTTGTTTAAATTCACCTGTAAACTTGGATGAACTTGCTCGTTGTTATAACAAAACTCTTGCAGATGTGTTAAATCGCCATGCCCCGCTTCAAACTAGAACTGTCACTGTCAGACCTCTCATACCTTGGTTTAGTGCTGAAATCAAAGCTTCCAAAAAATTACGTAGGAAGTTAGAGAGGATATGGAGGTATACTGGTAGTGAAATGGATTTAATGAACTATAAGACACAGAAAAATCACACCAATTACCTCATGAGTAAAGCACGTAAAAACTTTTATACTAATTTGATAAGTGAGAATAGTTGTAATTCAAAGAAATTGTTTAACGCTGTGAACAAATTGTTAAAACCACACACTAAAACAGTGCTGCCTGATTCAATTACTAATCAAAATTTAGTAAATGACATGGGTAGCTTCTTCATTCAGAAGATAACCGATATTCATTCGAAAATTGATAACCTACTCCCTGCTGCTGAAAATGGTGAATTATGTGAAGCTGAGGAGATTAGGCCAACTGTTCTGCTTGAGTGCTTTTCTCCACTCACTGAGCATGATGTTAAAACTCTCATTACTAAAGGTTCTAAGAAGTCATGCCCATTAGACCCTATGCCTACTCAGCTTGTTTTAGGTTGTTTGGACAATTTATTGCCTGTTCTCACTAGGATCATTAATTTATCTTTAGAGTTGGGTGAATTTCCAACCGATTGGAAGGAAGCCCTCATTTTTCCATTACTTAAAAAAGAACATTTTAGATCCAGCTGTTTTTAAGAATTATCGTCCAATCAGTAATCTCCAGTATATATCCAAGCTAACTGAAAGGGCAGTATTTGAACAAGTTCATAAACACATGACTGTCAATTCATTGTATCCTCAGTTACAATCAGCCTATAGAAAAAATCACAGTACGGAGACAGCCCTGTTAAAAGTGAAAAATGATATTTTGATGAAAATGAATTCTCAACATGTTACTTTGTTAGTACTTTTGGATCTTAGTGCTGCCTTTGACACTGTTGATTATACGATTTTATTGAATCGGCTTCAGTCTAAGGTGGGGATTTTGGGTAAAGCACTAGATTGGTTTGGCTCATATTTAACTGGGAGAAAACAACGTGTTTCAATGCAAGGGACCCTGTCTGATAGGTTTGATCTTAAGTGTGGAGTCCCGCAGGGATCATGTTTGGGACCATTGCTGTTCATTATATATTCATCTAAGTTGTTTGACATAGTTGAGCATCATCTTCCAAATATTCACTGCTATGCTGATGATACCCAATTATATTTATCGTTTAAGCCTTGTAGTATGTTCAATCAGAAGCAAGCTGTGACTGCCATGGAGAACTGTATCCATGACATACGGCAATGGATGTTGCAGGATAAACTCATGATAAATGATGCAAAAACAGAATTTCTTGTTATTGGTACTCAACAGCAATTATCTAAACTTACTATATCAAATATAAGAGTGGGAGATGCTACCATTTCATCATCAATGCATGTGCGTAATTTGGGGTCCTGGTTCGATTCAAGGTTATGCATGGATAAGCACATTACTAGTACATGTTCTGCATCATTCTATCATATTCATAACATCAGAAAAATCAGTAAATATCTTTCTAGGGATGCTCTAGTTATCTTAATTCACGCATTTATAACTAGTCGCCTTGACTATTGCAATAGTTTATTTTATGGTCTCCCAGATTCACAATTAATCAAATTACAAAGAGTTCAAAATACGGCAGCCAGAATTGTGTATGGTGCGTCACGACGGAGCCACATTACACCAATACTTCGTCAGCTGCATTGGTTACCAATTTATTTTCGTATTCAGTTTAAAATATTACTATTGACATTTAAGGCTCTTCATAATTTAGCACCTAGGTATATCACTGATTTGTTAAGTATTAAAACCCATTCTCACTATTCATTACGGTCAAACACAAAGGTGCAATTAAGTTATCCAAAAGGAAAAATGCAGAAAACAACTGGGGACAGGGCATTTTCTTCAGCGGCACCCCACTTGTGGAACCAATTGCCACTTGAAATTCAGACAGCTCAGTCACTTGCCATTTTTAAGAGTAAACTTAAAACATTTCTTTTTAAGACTGCATTTTAAGACTCCCTTTTGGGTTATTTTGTGTTATGATTGAATTTTTATGAAGGTGGTACTTGGTTTTTAATGTAATTGTTTGTTTTGTTTTTTAGTGGTTGGTGTCTAATTAGTTTTACCTATTAAGTTTTACTTTGCTTATTGTAATGCGCATTTGAACATTTTTTATGGAATCTGCGCAATATAAATTAATAATTATTATTATTATTATTATTATTATATTCAGCACTTCGAGTGTACTTTGTGTATGCACTCTAAAAACAAAGTGCTGAATATAGCACCTCAAGCGCTAATTTTAGCACTTTTTAGGAGCTTGTATAGTGACTGCACTCGAGGTGCTATATTCAGTACTTCGTTTTTTCGAGTGTATTATGACTCTAATAAAACAAGAGAAACTTGTGTTCATATTGGTTATTTTATACAGATATTTGGTAAAATGTCTGTAAAAATACATCCATACTTTTTTAGTTTTTAGTATTATGTGTTTTTACAAAATTGGTTACGGGTACCCGGGTATCCGAAAATTCCAATTTTTTGCTATCCGGTTCCCGAAATAACCAAAACGGCACTGCCGTATTCTGATGTATTCCGTTGTCTCTAACATAACTATTTTATCCATTTCTGACAGGAGAGCCTTCAGATACGGGATATGTTGGCCTACAGATGGCGCTATCCATGTCGAGTCGGTAGTAAGTGACTCATAGCAGGACTTCCAAGGTTTCGGTAGATACCATCTTCAGGACAATTATTCAGCTGAGAATTCTGCAAACCGAACTTTAAAACATGTTCAGTGAGTGAGTGAGTAATGCAGCAAAGTTACATCGGCGCATTCATGATAGAATGTTAGAGGGCTGTTCTTTTCTACATATGATTTTCGTTATATCGAGGAGGCGGCAACTAGACAGTCTCTATGACCATGGAAACCACTGGAATATGCCTATCACTTAGCTGTCGGACTCGGAAGGCTGTACTTTCCAGTTTGGTGGTATTAGTGGTAACATTTGCATTGATGATGTATGGAGGAAAACAGGGGCCAGGCGACGGGTACCAGTCGAGGGTAGATAAACTGCCTGTAGAGGGCGATGTAAACGGACAGCAGATGGTGTCAATAAATGGCTCTGTATTTGAGCGGTTATATGATAATGATTTGTTTCCATCACAAGATGATGGGGAAAAACAAAGACAAGTCAGCAGTCTTTCACTGAACAACAAAACTGTATTAATCAAGGAGCAGTGCGACACTTGTTGTTACCGATACGTCGACGTCAACCAAGGTATTATAAAGACATTGACACACGCAGAGCTCAGAGAAAGAGGTTGTGAACAAAGACTTCCCGACGCCATGATATTTGGTGTAAAAAAGGGTGGAACCACCACTTTACGGAATTTCATCAGTTATCATCCGGACATCGCTTTTACCCAGAAAGAGTTAAAGTTCTTTACCTCTAACACGGAGTTCAAGAAAGGATTGGAATATTACAGAAGGCAGATGATTTACTCGACGCCAGGGCAGGTCTCGATGGAGAAAACTCCGGCTTACTCGTCTTACCCGAAGGTCCCGCCATTGATAAAGAAAACGTTACCGAACGTCAAACTCATCATCATCATGCGGGACCCTATTGAGCGAGCTGTGTCTGACTTCGTACACATGAAGGTCACATTTGCCAAAAATTGCCAACAACTGACCTCAAAGTACTCAACCGACCAGAAGCTGGTCACATCAACCAAAGGTTGTAGTACGAGTCCCGGCTACTTCATCGCTGATACCTTTGAGAAGTCAGTTATAAACGCAGACGGGGAAATTAGATCATCAAATCAACTCATATCCAAAGGGGTCTACGTTAAAGATATACAGAGATACCTGAAGTATTTTAAAAAAGAACAAATTCTTGCAATAGATGGAGAAGATTTTATCAATAATCCCTATCCGGCTGTTAAACAAGTCGAACATTTTTTAGGCATCAGGGATTACTTCACTCCAGACCACTTCTACTATGACGTGAACAAGGGATTTTTTTGCCTCAATAAACCAATACCTAATAATTGTATGAAGCCGGCGAAAGGGCGCCCTCACCCGGATGTAAACAAACAAACATTGGATAAACTTCGTGAATACTATCGTCCTTACAATAAGTCTCTAAAAGAACTGATTAATTTGAACTTTCATTGGTCTTCGTAATTTTAATATTTTCACATTTAAATAAGTTTATATTCTGATACAGTACATTAACAATATATGTTTTGTAATACTTTATTTATTTTCGATATATCAGGGAAAACGGTTAACACTGGTGTTTGTACACTTTAAAACCTGAAGTGTTACTGAAAGGGTCTATTTAATGGATTTTTAATGAAGAAACATATTTTTGCAAATATCCATGCCTCTGGTCAGTTTAGACTAATTGAAATTCTATTGATTGGCATAATGTAAAGATTGATGAGTGTACTATTAAAATGTTTTTAATTGTTAGTGCTTTTCATTGACACCTGAGGGCGCTGTTATGTGAGATCACAACAGCAACTTGGTGTCACTGAAGCAATGGAAGTGGTCAAAATGAAAACCCAAAATCTTGCTCTCAAAAACCAGTGGTTAAGCACAAGTCAAAACACAAAATTCATAGGACTGACTTGTGAGAAGATTTCAATCAAGTTTTATACACAAACCAACCATGATGTTGCATATAACCCCGCTGTGACATCACTGATATACTCATGAATATGCAAATATCATTAGCATATGGCAAAAAAAAGTCTCCGGCTTCTGGTGGTCGCCGCGCGCGCGCGTTGCTTCAAACCCGCGCGTTCCTTCAAACCCGCGCGTTCCTTCAAACCCGCGCGTTCGCATATTTAGTCTTCTTTTGGTCTGGTTCCAATAACCGCGTCTACATACAGCACATAATTTCACAGGTTGGCAAAATAAATAAATGAATAAATAAAAAAAAAATTAAATTGTCACTGACCGAACTTTTAAAAGTGTTGTTGTTGTTGTTGTTGTTGTTGTTTTTTTCTTTCCCCCAGCCAATTTCAAAACTTTTTCTTTGAAGAATGATGATTTAAAGAAGCATTTATTTTCATATCAAATTTAATGAGTCTGGTATTAAATTGAGTGACAAAAAAAGTTGAAATTGGCCGGAAAACCTATACTTGTACTTGCAGCTGATCTCACCGTGAGGCCTTGCAATTATTTCCGTCCATTGTCCACAATTATTTATGCCATAAATTATGCAATGCTCCAAAATAATTTGCCTGGTTTTGAAAACAACGTAAAGTTTTGTAACACTTGTGTTGTTTGTATCGTTCCAAGTTTGAACAATAGAGCGGTCATTTCATGCACTGTTTCTCATTCACAGCATTTCAATTTAATCACACTGTTTGCAATGGTTGTCAATTTTCTTGTCAGGGTTGGATCGGCGAAATTAGCACCACAATTGCCTTTATATGTAGGGTATAGGATTGCTATTAAAAGTAACAAAATGAACGAATTTTAATGTAAAACGTACATGACTACTTTCCATTACCGATGATGGTATTAATCTTCCCTAGAAATAATTTATTCTTGGATGCTTAATAGATACAAATTAAAGGGTCTATATGAAGTGTGTTTTTGTCTCATTATTATTTTATCATTTGATATGAATAAAAAACAATTTTAAGTTTGTTTTGTATCTTGAGTGGATTTTTTATATTTTAAATAAATTTAAAAAAAAATAGTTTCAAATTTTTCACGACGCGAGGTGGCGCTATTCGTGACGTACACCTGGACAAAGAACAAAGCAAACAAAGGTTTTCATTGTTTGCTAGCTTGCCTTTTTAACCCATTATTGTTGGCCATCATTGTTGCCACTCGGTAATAAAACAGTCATGAACTGCTAGCAACGTGTGTACACACGACTTATGTAATAAACATGTACCTAAGTAAGACTTGTTGCTTTGCATGGTGAAGATAAGTAAAGACTGTTGACATTAAAAACTTCGTGAAACTTCAATAATAGTATAGCATGACACAGAGTGCCATGTAAACACGGGCTAGTGCTAAAATCTCCCAGGTATACGTCACAGATTTTATGTTAATAAGGAGGAATGGGAGGAGCGCAGCGCCCCCCCTAAATTTAGAATTTAATTTTTTAATTGTACAAACGGACGCAGAAAAAATGGACAAAGGGCAAATATATTCTCCAATAGGCATACTTTATTGTTTACACTGTTATTAATGGTCTATTTCATAGAAATATTTATTATATAGGCCCATATGTGGTATTCCACATACAAGTTAATACAACACATAATAATAATAATAATAATAATAATAATAATAATAATAATAATGTGGACTTATATAGCGCACGTATCCACCAAACTGGTGCTCAAGGCGCATTATATTATTTAATACTGTGGAGAATGCGCCTTTACGCTGTCCCTGGATACACATTCTATTTTTAGCTTCGTATGTGCATTTGCATATGACATTTATGTGTAAGTTTGGACCTTCACGCAGTTGGGAGTTTGACCTCAAATCCATTCTCGATGAAAGCAGATCCCTGTTTTCATAATATTGTTTATTACCAAGTAATACTTACATTTCTATATAAATATAATACATGTCACTTTTATACAAATATACGGTGTCATTTACATGTATATTACTTTATATTTAGTTTATTATCTCCATCATTTGGTAGGCGTAGTGATAATTATTTTGGTGTTGTGTCCACACACTCTGCGAGAGCGGGACGGAACTCTGTCTTTTTGTTGTTGAGGAAGAACGGAAAGAAAGTTTTGCGGGATTTGTATGCCCATATTGTATATTTCTTCCATGTTGTGTCATTGCATGCGACATGGCTTTTCCCTAAGCTATCCATAGGCTATTTCCGGGACCTGTGACAAAGTGATTACCATCGCACCTAGGGATTATTATTTATGGTGGAGGATTATTTATGGTGGAGGATTATTTATTGACGAGGATTATTTTATAAGGATTACTTCTTGGGATTGTCTCGTGGGATTATTTTGAACTGTTCGTGAACTGTTCGTGTACTGTTCTCGTGTGGATTTCATACAAATTATTTTCGTGAACTGTTTTTCGTGGATTGTTCTTGTGCTGATTACTTCCATGCTGATTATATCTGTGCTGGATTGTTTTTGATCGTGACGTTACTTTGATAGACCTGATTTGAACTGTGATCTTCAATAAATTCTCCAATGACAATTTGATGAGATTTAAATCAGATCTTCAATTGCTTTCTTTGTAAATTCGTGTGACGTGTATGAACATAACACACTCGTCCCAAATAATTTGGTGACCAACCCCCCTCTTCAGCTGTGATACCACAGCCTGGGTTTCACTACATTACCCTTGCTCATCAGGCTCATAAATCATTCCTGAAATCATCTCAGCTCCCTGGGAAGTATACAGCTCAATTGCTGCCATTACAGCGCATATAGGGCTAATCAAACACAACAACCAACTCTGCCCTCACAGGTACCCATTTATCCCTGGGTGGAGAGAAGCAATTATGGTATAGTGTCTTGCTCGAGGACACAAGTACCCCGGTCGCGGTTGGGATTCGAACCCACATTCTGACGACTCAGCCATCAGAACACAAATCCGATGCACTAAACCGCTCGACCATGGCACTCCACATGTATGCATTATCACTATTTTCTTATGAACAGCACAATGTAATATACTTAAGTTGTTCATACAATGTAAGTTGGTTGTTTATTTTATATTTCGATTCAAATAGAGCGTGTATAATCGCTCAGAATTATCAATGACCCTTAAATGACCCTTAGTCTCTCAAAGGTTAAAACAGCACAGCCTCGTCTGTCATCTTTCTTCGTCAACTGCATGTGGCCACTTACATCTCTGTTATGGATGTCAGCTCTTTCTGACACTTTTATGTTCACCTTATAATTTATTGTTATGTTATTTGTCTCATGATCTGTGAATTTGCAGTTTAAGTTATGAGTGGCAGTGAACCATGTGATTGGCACATTGGTGTTCCTTTTGTAGGGATTGCTGTCTTTATCAGCTTATTAACTTTTGTAGTTATTATCCGATGTGGCTTCTGTTCACTTTTGCACTTTATATATAAAAAAAAAAATTTTAAATTTAAAAAAAAGTATGATACATCATTGGCTTTTTGAAGAATGCATTCATTCCAATCATCTAGTTTTCAAAATACACATCATAAAAACTACTGAACCTTTGAAAATTTCATCAAAATCGGTGTTTACTTTTTCGAGAAAACAGCGAATAATGGTTTCTGTTTTATTAGTTATATTGTGCATGTTCGTATTGTGTTAGGTAAAACTTGTAGCTTTGCATGGTGAGGATGATAAGTAAGACTAATTCCGGTGACACCATGTGGAATCTCAATTGAGTAGTAATTAGTTCTGAAAAGAACTGGAGGTACAACTCGACGTTTCGATCAGTATGCTCTGATCGTCCTCAGGAGAATGCCGGACTCTGGAAAATGCTGCTGCTTAAGTAGACTGCTGGAGGATCATCCCCTGAATGGATGCTGGAGGATTAGTTCGTTGAGGCGCGCAGGCGGGAACTGTTGAGACTAGGATCCTAGGGGTTGCGGGAGAGGAGTGTGCTCACTGAACTGAATCAGTTGTTGACAAGCACAGGGGGATGGAGGGTGGTTGACTTAGGATATAGGAGATCCCTCAGTCTGGGGTGGGTTATGGACTTAGGATATAGGAGATCCCTCAGTCTGGGGTGGGTTATGGACTTCGGATATAGAAGATCCTTCAGTCCGTAGTAGTGGTCGCCAAATGTCGCTGATGTATTGTGTTAATTTCGATTGTTGCAATCAAAATCAGCTGTTGCGTTTGTGGAGGTCTTCATATACAATTTTCTCGAAGATGACAGCATTTCAGTCGGAAATATTTCTTAGGGCGATCAGTACAAGTATCACCTTTGTAAACATTTAGCTTTCAGATGCCCTTCCTGACGCAACACTCCCATTTATCCGGGCTTGGGACCGGCACTAAGCATGTACTGGCTTGTACATCCCCAGTGACTGGGTTCAATTCGGCCCTCTTGCTCAAAGACACAAGCACCATGGTCGCGGCAAGGATTCGAACCCACACACTCTGACGACTCAGCCATCAGAACACAAATCCGATGCACTAAACCGCTCGACCATTGCACCCCACGATTAGTACCAGTAAAATAAAAATAAAAAAATGTTAATCCTCTGGTTGCACGTGACCACACAATTGATTGCATGTAACAGGCCGAGGGTGTGGATAGTCTTACGATTAGCCAGCGCGGCTGTCAATCTGAATCAAGAGCGTTTGAAATATTGCTTTTATCTACAGTTTCCGACATCCGAATTTCATAATTTCTGTTTTTTCCCCGTTTAACAACGATATTATCTTTCAAAATCCATTCGCTTTATAGATTCTATTTTTTCGGGTCGTCTTAGCCAAACATGGGTGATATAATTATCTTTAAACGCTTATCTTCTACTTGTGACGTCATAAAATACCCACCTATATCCACTTCATGCACATCTTGGTCCAATAACGTTGAAAGCGAACTTTGTCTAAAATTTCAGGGAATTTCGCTGCTCCATGGCCGCAGTTCCGTTGCTTGTGTGATTTATCGATTAGTATAATGATGTGATTTTCTACCTCAACTGGGTTTTTATAATGCCATTTTGTTTAAAAGGTTTTATTGCTGAAAAAGTCCTCACTGGTAACCGTAATATCGAGGGCTCAAAACCAGAACTGGTCATGTCCAAAATCGGCATTTTGAAGAAAAAAAGAGTTTAAAAGTTAGAATATTTCTGAAAAATCAGAAACTCCTCATAACACATTTTAGGCAAAGGTGGACATACCCAGTTCTGGTTTTAAGCCCTCGATATAATTATACATGAATGGATCCAAAAGAAAACCAGCGATCTGCTGGAGACGGCTATGAAATTCCCATTTTTAAGAACTTAATAATAATAATAATAATAATAATAATAATGTGTGGACTTATATAGCGCACGTATCCACCAACTAAGTGGTGCTCAAGGCGCATTATATCATTACCCCTGCTCATAAGGCTCATTAATCATTCCTGAAACCATCTCAGCTCCCTGGGGAGTATACAGCTCAATTGTTGTTGTTGTTGTATACCGGGTAACGATTTATTCAAAAAGAATACAAGGTCAACATGACCTACACACAATCTACGGACAACAGCAAGGCTGAATTCTGATGACAAGGGGAGGACACCCAAGAAGATTACTGGGAGGAGCGGGAGGCATAGAGAACTTTTTCAAGTTTAAGGAGCTCAATGGCATCGAAACCCACAAAATCAGCTAAAACCCACTCACAATGCACAAGATGCTCGCGCCGGAGGGCGGCATCGGAGCCACACAGTCTACACTTGCAATCGTGAGCAAGGTGAAAACATGCACGCTTACTGCACCAAAGAGAGTGGAAAGCAGTGCCAAACCATCTCCCCCAAACCTTCCTGCGAGGCCCAATCAGATCAGCTGCTGGAGAATGTATCAGAGCGGGAGGGCTAATGGAAGGGATAGATGCGTTCTCACAGAAGTGAGCTCTTAATAGCGGCCCAGCAGCAAGCCAGCCAGAGGCTTCCAAAATATGGGAAGAAGAGGCAAATTTTGAAATACCACCAGAATTGCTGCCATTACAGCGCATATAGGGCTAATCAACCAACTCTGCCATCACAGGTACCCATTTAACCCCTGGGTGGAGAGAAACAATTATGGTTAAGTGTGTTGCTCAAGGACACAAGTGTCACGGCCGGGATTCGAACCCACATTCTGCTGCTAACACCAGAACTTAAGTCCGGTAAGCTAGACCGCTTGGCCACGACACTCCACTTGTTATCTTTTAACAAAAAGTTTTTAAAAAGACAATTTTATTTCAAAAATTGCCAACGTTCGTCCTGGGAAAAATACCCAGACGGCTGCTTATACATAAACAGCGCCCCCATACATTAGCGCCCGGAGCCGATAGAGCCCATCAGCCTATAATAATGAACAATATAAACATTCATATTTCTGATACCAACACGCTAATTGCAAATAAATATACTTTTGATCTATCAAAATGGGAAATATTCCAATGTAAATTTTACTGAAACTAAATTACCTCAGACAAATATTATTAAAATATTTGTTTATTAAAATATTTGTTGCATATTTTGCTTTCCATCAGATATATAATGTTCAGCATTGGTAAAACTAAAAGTACATTGATACAGCATGAGAAATAATAAATAATAAATCATTGGTCTCCACGTACATTTCTGATCTTTCACCCCGGTAAAAGCAGTGTTTTGTCCACTCTAGCGGGCAATTCTTTCGGAAACACTCTGGACTAAGCTTGAGCGAATTTTTTTTTTTCATCCACGGTATATCGGGAAACATATATCGCGATTTTCGATAATATCGCAATTTTTTTTTTCATTCATGCATGATTGCTTTAGAGCCGATAACCACAGGTATGTACCCCCTCTACAAGCGTCACAATAAATCCCAAATTTGTTTGCATAGCGTGTATGTACTTCTGAAGTAGTTTGCTTTTGTTTGTCACTTCTGAAAACTGAAAAGACTGTCCTAATTTTGTTTTCATGGAATTTCTGACTTATTATACACTATTGGTCATGTTTGTAAAAAAATGTTTCTAAAAGTATCCTTACTTTCTTTGAATCAAGATATACATTAAACAACCAACCTATAAAAGTTTCAGTTTATTAAGGGTCATTATCCGAGAAAATAATGAAAATGCATTCAGATGTTTCGTATTCATTCTTACGTTGATTTGTTTTTGTTTCCGGAATGACAGCAATTATTTTTGGACATTATTTCACTATTTTACTAATTTGATAGCACATGAGACCAACATATTTCATCCCTGTTTGATACCATGATCAATTTAACGCCAATAAGTTTCATGTAGACCTGTGATCATTTTTGTTTTGCGAATTTACCAGTAGGGGCTTACTGACTGAATATTACTCTCTTTTTTGGTAAGTCTTGCTTTCCACTATATCAATACACTAATAACAATTTTAATTGCCCTATCGGGTTTTTTTTTTTTTTTAATTACGCAATTCGCCCCACACAAGGCCAATGGCCACTCCAAGGTGGGGGCTACTAAGTCATTGATTTGTTACAACGACTCCACACTGAAGAAACCAGCCCCTCGCACCGAAACAAGACAAGTTATTAACCAGCCTCTTCACGGTGCGAATAGGACTGGGAGGGGTAACTAGTCTAGAACAAGGCAGTTATTAAACTGCCTCTGCCCCTATAAGCAATTATGGTTAAGTGTCTTGCTCAAGGACCATGGACGGATCATCATGAGCACAGGCCCTGGGCACAAATTCACCACGGGCGCGGTCCGGGCCCATACACGCGCATAATACTACTAGTACTATGCTTTTTTTCCCTTTTTTTTTGAAAACCAAGGGCCCCTATTGGCTCCTGGGCCCGGGGCACGTGCCCAGTTTGCCCGTGCGGTAATCCGTGCATGTCAAGGACACAAGTGTCACGATTTATCATGGCTATCTTTTCGCAAGCCTTATTTGTTTACGAAGCGGAAACCGCAAGGGAACAATTAAGTCCTGTCAGTTTCACCGCGTGGCGCATGCTGCTCATGATAGTCGAGTTATGAAAAAAAGGTTCAAAAATGTTGGGATGGGGTTTACAAAAAGAGCTACAAAATCGCAGGTCGCAAGTGTGGTCGCAGCTAATTTTGGTATCAAAATGTTGCTGAAGGGTTCAGCTTCAGGGAAATATGAGAATTTAGGCGGGAATAGGCGGGAATTTTTAGTTCCACCATAGTTGAACAAAAATCTATATTTTATAATTGTTTAAACCAAATTCCTCAGTTTTTGCTGATGAAATCAAAAGGCTAATTTACAATTGACTTAATTTTTAAAGAATATATATCATGCACTGGGTTTACTTCAATTTACATGACTATAGCTTTTTTAATTTATTACCAGCAACCGGCTTTTATCCCAAAAGAATTCCAGTTTTTTGAGATTGTAAGGCAGTCCTACAGTCATTAAATATTCATTTGACTTTAAATTGTTTACACAATAGTCGTAGGGGTCTTAGCAACCTAGACATGTAAAAGAAATAAAATCTGGATCATACGCAAATGACCCCTTTTGGCGCACTTTGGTTTCGCCCAGACCCACTGTGCGTTGTAGCCTTGACCAATGTGCTTCGTTATAAACTCGTAGAATTAAAACAACTACCGGTTCTGATAAAGCTTACACCCAGTCAATCAATGTCGCTATACTATTTGGGTTAAAAAGTTCACATGAGTGACCATCCGCCACCCGCAAGGGAACTGTTTGGAACTGGTACACTATGCCAAGTAAACAGCCTCAGTCAAGGTACGCCATAATAGCGGCTGGCGATTTTTTTTTCTGCAGAACACTTCGTCCACTACATGCATTTGTATATTAAAAATTAATTTTTGACTTTATTTTCCTTTAAAAAATCCTCCACAACCGTGAATTACTATTACTAGAAAGGCTTTGCTTCTGAATTAATTTTGCAGTTAAAACAAATTCATGGAAATGTTTGTTGAAAAACCTATATAGTCTTGAACTCAGTACCTCATACTTGAAAAGAGAGCGTTCTAACCACTATAGACTACCATTCCAGTCGAATTTGTGGGTGAATTAATTAACCTTTTTAAAAGTTAGATTTCTATGCCAATTTCTAAGCCATTGACGAAGTGTACTGCGGGGGAAAATAGCTAGCGGTTGCGCACTGCGCTCTCCCCCGATTATTTTGTACCCAGGCCCCTAATGTTTTCAATCGATTTCTGCCATTTGAACAAAATTATGTGTCACGATTGAATACATAGGCCAAGTGATGATCTTAATTAAGAATGCTTTGCACTGACATGACAATGGCATGTATGTGTTATTCTATGCAGTGACACATCTACGGGTCAAAGGTTATTGTCTCTATTACATCCAGTACAGAGAATGTTTGCGTTATTAAACGGTATGTCATTACAGTAACTCAATCAACCGTCCAGCCTCCAACCACAATTTTATTTCCAAAAGACCAGTAGTTCATGATTAGGATTCATGTTAGTTTATCTTTTCTACAGAATCACAAATAAACAATAAAAAGGCAATAATGATAATAGAAATATGGCTGAGTGAATCTACGGAAGTATTAAAAGGACATCGTAAAACAAAAATGTGCTCGGCTAAAGTCATACTAAAATATCATGACTTGGCATAAGTCATATATATGAGATACACCCATCACAACTTCTAAGTTCCCCCTAATATTTGTTAGAATATCTCAACAAGTATTGCATGAATTTTAAAAATTCAAAAAGCAAATGACAGAATGACATGTTCTACACAGCTCGTAATGAAATGGTTGAAATTCAATCATGCATGCACAATTGACAGTGATTTGAATGAAAATTCAGCTGGAAAAAAGTTGCAGTACAAAGCATTGCTTCAAGCATTGCATAAAAATATATGAAAAGGGCAATATAAAAGTACAAATACATATTTTATACATTAAACATAGGCTAAAAAATAAGTAATAAAAATATATTAATTCATTAATAAATTTATTATCCCCTCCCCCTCCCCAACCCACCCACCCAAAAATAACCCACGAGAAGCCTGGCATATATCATTCTAATATGAACAGTGTACTGCTGTGACTCAGTAATTATGAGTTAATGGCTGAGTAATTTTATTGTTACAAGGTCTCTGTAACGCAGTATGAATCTGCAGAAGGGATCCATTTATACACTGAAACCACATCACGGAACCCTATGCAGACATGGGCGGAATAAACACATTAAATATAGCAGAGGGTTTTTTTCACGTCGGGGTTCCAAACAAAAAAAACGTAAAGGTATAGGTCTATCGTCTGTGTTTTTCGCTATTTTACTGACAATTTTTTTTATATATCAGAACGTAGCTGTTTTAATTTATTAAAAGGAATGCAGATTTAATATATTTGGTAGCATGGGCTGCATACCCAGGGAGTTGAGATGGTTCTAGGAATGATATAACTGGCCTGATGACAGGGGTAATAATGTTCATGGCTTCATGCGCCATGAGCGTCAAACTATAAGTGTCTGTTATTGTTATTATTATTATTATTATTTCACACACAAAACTGAGAAAAGCATGGTTTGTCTGAGAGTAAGATCCCTCACTAAGTCCCTCATGAATGTATAGCGTGTCCCGTCATAAGTTCATCGTGTAGGCCTATTATATTTCTTAAAAATAAATTTTAAATAAATAAATAAATTTAAAAAACTTAAATAAATAAATTAAAAAAACTTAAATAAATAAATTTAAAAAACTTAAATAAAAAAAATTTTTTTTAAATTAAAAAAAATTAAATAAATAAATTTAAAAAACTTAAATGAATAAATAAATTTAAAAAACTTAAATAAATAAATTAAAAAAACTTTAAATAAATAAATAAATAAATAAATAAATAAATAAATAAATAAATAAAAACAAGCTTGTGTGACAATCATTCTTTACAATATCTCAATTTAAAGTGTTATTTGTTTCCTTTCCGCAAGTAAAATTGCCGGCAAAATAGCAAGAAACGTGGGAAACACATCTTTAAATATTGCACACCGTCGTCGTGTGGTATATGCACAGCGGGACATATTATGTTGTTCCCGGTCAGACTAGGTTCAAAGAAGAGCAAAGACCCTAGCCCCGTAGTTCAATGCGACAGTGTCGAGCAGCATCGCACATTCGCACATTCTTACTGGTTCCCCATTGTGGATACATCATGAATACATGAACATGTTTCTAAACTATCCATTGTAAAGCATTCGTACTCGTACGAACATGTGCGCTGTCACGGATCTGGTATACCGATTTACAGCGAACTATCCTAAGAAATAATCAGCCACGTGGATATCTGTGAATTTAGCATGTTCAGTCTCGGTTTGCTTCAGCCAATCAGACGAGTTCGCTACACTCTGCTAGGATCTAGGCCGTCTAGACGTGCGATAGCACCATCCATGTTGAAATTCTCTCCTGATTGCTATAAGCAGTTAGTAGGTAAGTTTACACATTGTGCCTGTCTTTCTATGCATATTTCACAATCAGTGAAGCAAAGCAGTTACTGTGATTTTACTGTGATCGTGATCGTGATATCTGCCTTCATGAATGATGCATGAATAAATTCATGACAGAGGCCAGCGTAATTATACTACCGAGTACTGTACTATACAATACCGGTATTATTTCTACCACAGAGCCAAACATGCACACGTACCTAGGCATACACTTCTTCAATGACGTAATTATGTTCAGTCTGTGTACGCACTGAATGTTATTGTTGGGTGACAGACTATTCGTAAGAAGCCATTTGGTAAATTGTAAACGCTGATCTTTATTATTTTGACTAGATAAAGGTTGCCTATTGCTGCCTAATAAAGGCATAAGTAAGGTTTGTCCCTTTGGGAAAGAATGTAGAATACAACCGCCACTTTCTATCTAAATATGACAAAATATCACAGATTTTCCTTTAAAAAAGGATAGAGGACACACTTAAGGAGAGGAATGTGTAGTCATGTGAGGATTGGAAACGATATTTTGGGAGATTTTGAGCAATGAATGTATGCATATCCAGTAAGATGTTGGCCATTTTGTCGTCTGCTAAAAACACATGCTTAGACATTGTGCACAAGTGGCGGTTGGGTTTGACATTCAATTCCCAGAACTGGTAATTACAAGGGTTGTTCTTAAACCCCCTCGACCCCCTCGACCCCCTCGACCCCCACGACCCCTCGACCCCTCGACCCCCACGACGTACGCGCGCTCAGAATCAGATCGTATCCCAAATCGGAATCTGTGTTCGAATACGGCCCCAATTAGAATGCCCGCTGCACCCGGCCCGTGCGCGTGCTAATACTGTCTATACTGAACGTCTGAACATACACATGGACAGCAAGAGTCACATATTCTGACAGTACAGGTAGGCATAACTAATTTTGTCAAACATTGTGTGCCAAACTTGACCAATTTTCTTCAATAAACGAAGAAAATCACATCAAAATATTGGCAGATTGTCACAGGATCTGCCTGGAACGTTCAGATACAAACATTACTTCAGTGAGGTCAGGTTAACTTAACGTTAGTTAGTGGTCACCTATTTCGGCGCTATTTTGTTGCCAAAACCTGTAGTTGACGGGCTTCATATTCATTCAGTTTAAGACTGGTACTCCTTAAATAATGCTTGATCATCTCCCCCCCCCCTAATTAAAAAATAAATACATTTTAAATATTGCCACCCCAAGATCTTTTTTAATAATCGAAGATCCTATAGGTTAATTGGGGAAAATAACTAAATCCTTTTCTCCTCAAAGTCTAATTTTGAAATAGAATAATATAAAATAGGTTATTAAATAAGAAATAATTATGTTTTGCTATAATGTTGACGGACAAAATAGTTGGGATTTTTTCCACATCCAAGTAAACTGTACATTTGGGGCTGTGCGCGCATGCCAGTTTGTGATGTAATGCTGATCTACCAATCAGGATGCTTGGAGCTGAAGCAATATCCCACGAGTACGACCGTAACGACTTGTAGGAAGAACGTTGCCAAAAACTGCGCCCTCACCCAACTAGCAAAAATCCGACATAAGTATGCAATTTTTTTGATAGAATATGAAATTATCTACTCGGGAATGGTATAATTTGGCTTGTGGCAGCATTATAAATTCGTTGATTTCGCGCAGCAAACGACGCAACAGGCTAGCGACGCGAGCTAGCCATTTTCGAACTCGGGCCATAAACAGGTTCCCATTTGGGATACAATTTGATTCTGGCGCAGGCCGGCCAGCCTTGCGCATGGGCATTGCGAAATACATACAATGTATACAGACATTCGTACTGCACTGGTGGTAGTGAATTCCGCGAGTACGTGTGCTTCGTTACATGAGCGTACGTCGTGGGGTCGAGGGGTCGAGGGGTCGTGGGTCGTGGGGGTCGAGGGGGTCGAGGGGGTTTAAGAACAACCCTAATTACAACTCAAGGCATCCACTGGAGGACCATCTTCATCATTCACGATACAAAAGAAACACAAAAGGATTTCACCAACATGGCATCCATTGGCTTTGAATGAAAGCACATGATCTTGATGGAGTGCCATGGCCGAGCGGTTAAGTGCATCGGACTTGTGTTCTGATGGCCGAGTCGTCAGAATGTGGGTTCGAATCCTGGCCGCGAACGTGGAGCTTGTGTCCCTGAGCAAGTCACTTAACTATAATTGCTTCTCTTTACCCAGGAGTATAAATGGGGACCTATGAGGGCAGAGATGGTAATTGTGTTTGATTAAGCTCGTTGCGCTACACATTTGGCAGCATACTTGAGATAGGGGTGGTAATGTTCATTGAGCGCCACTACGATGGATTTGTGCGCTATACAAGAAATTATTATTAATTAATTAATTAATTATTATAATTATTATTATAATTATAATTATAATTATAATTATAATTATTATAATTATTATTATTATTATTATTATTATTTATCCAGTCGGCATATAATCATGGAGGAACTTCATCCATGGTATAATAGAGATCAGCGAGTGTAAACAGCAAATGTATTTTTGAACAATAGTCATTCAGTTGTAATTATGGAAAGTGTCTTCCCCCATGGTTGTAAGTACAGGGTTGTGTGTATAGCTATCCAATTAACCGTGTCCTGTTTCTCTTTACCCAGGAGTATAAATGGGGACCTATGAGGGCAGAGATGGTAATTGTGTTTGATTAAGCTCGTTGCGCTACACATTTGGCAGCATACTTGAGATAGGGGTGGTAATGTTCATTGAGCGCCACTACGATGGATTTGTGCGCTATACAAGAAATTAATTAATTAATTAATTAATTAATTAATTTATTTATTTATTATTATAATTATTATTATAATTATAATTATAATTATAATTATTATAATTATTATAATTATTATAATTATTATTATAATTATTATTATAATTATAATTATAATTATAATTATAATTATAATTATTATTATTATTATTTATCCAGTCGGCATATAATCATGGAGGAACTTCATCCATGGTATAATCTCCATGGTATAATAGAGATTAGTGAGTGTAAACAGCAAATGTATTTTTGAACAATAGTCATTCAGTTGTAATTATGGAAAGTGTCTTCCCCTCCCCCATGGTTGTAAGTACAGGGTTGTGTGTATAGCTATCCAATTAACCGTGTCCTGGGGGCTTTCGTGTGGTATCGGTATTCGCCTTGGAACTAGACGATTAACAGTTGGATATATGCATGAAGGAAGGGAAAAAATTTACTCATCGGAAATGACGTTTTGGATAAACACTGGCAAAAAGTATAGGGCGCTATTTGTAAATTAATTAATTTAGCACATTAGTTATTTAAAAATATTTTTTTTCGCTCAATTATAATATGCTCACAGTACATATAGTTAAATAAACTACCAACTGACAAGAGAATCTGACTAGGTAGACACACACGTTATTTGGTATGAAAAAACCAAATTAATAATTTATTAAATAATTGACAAATGGCGATCCATACTTTTGTCCAATGTATTTTTTCCCCAAACCACAATATTCCGATTTGGTTTATTGTACTAAGGTACATTGCAGACGATGAGTTTTGTATTTTGGTCTGCTGCAAGAATAGTGTGTGCTGCAGTATACGGTGTGAATTTAGGGGACTAGACCAAGCAGCATCCAAATCCCATGCATTGCAGGGAGAGATTGATTAATTCTGCGAGGCATTCATTTTCGGTAAAATCATTCATCCAAATATTGTCATGTTATGAAAATTCAATCAGAGTTTTTTCTTAATCATTCGAGCCTTACGCGGCATTTAGGAGAGGTGTTTGAGTGGACATTATTTCTCTTTTCTTAAAAGTGACTGAACCGCAGACAAACAAAAATTACAGGGAAGATTGATTATATCATCAGCTTTACACCAAGTAAGTTTCACATTACAATTTTTTTATTTTTTTATTTAATTTTTTTAATTTTTTATTCTATACCTTACTGTTTTTTAAAGAGAGTGTACACCTTTGGTAGTACAAAACTACTGAATTAAAAAAAATTACAAACTTACTTAATCTGTTTATGCATTTACAAATATTTTTACCAATGGTGTGTGGTGTACACTCTTGAAACTAAAGTGCCGAATCAACCATATAAGAGTTCGGTAAGTGACAACACTTTATAAAGTTAAATTCAACTATGACTGCAAATGTCAAAAAACAGTCAAAATGTTGATATACTTGCCAAGGTATATCTAGTGCACTTAAAAGTCAAACACTGTCAAACTTTACGTGTAGTAAGTACATTTACAGGTCAAAATGAGTCGACCGTTTTTGACTGGTAAAAGCATTGTCTTATATTGTTGAGGGTGGTCAAAATGACAGTAAAAATCAAAATGACAGTCAAAAATGCCCCTGTGTGCACATTTGGGTCAACAGCCAAAACAAGCAGTGGACTGGTTTTGACCACTATAGCTACTTGCCACTAAAGTTCAGCTATAGTAGGAGGGTTAATGTTAATTCAACACTTTTAAAAGTTAAATCCAACTTTATAAAGAGTTGTCACTGACCCAACTCTTTAAAATGTAGATTCGACACTTTAAGAGTGTTCATGTACTTGTACTTTCCTTTTACGTGTAGGGCTAAATTACGTACTCGCTAATGGTGTGCAACTTCTTCTAGATCTGGTTACTGTAGCAAGGCCACGTGAAGTCATGACCTTGACTTAGTGAGAGAAGTGGGAAGCAATTTAATAATAGTCTAATCCCTAGAAGCCAACGTGTTGAACTAGAAATTGCTGAACCAGTATATGTAAAGCACAGCTTTAAAGGACATTTTTTATTCCATAAATTTTGAATGTAAAATCAAAAGAGATGTACAGAAACCAACCTTTGAAGGTTTCGGCATATTTCATTGTGTCATTATAATTGTGGAGATTCTATTGTTTGCATTCATTATAATGTGGATAATGGATCACAGCTGTGATCAATATCAAACTTGTAATAAATTTCACGTTTTCTCAAAAGGGACAACGTGTCAGACGGTGTTTGGGACCAATATCAACTAATTGACATCAATTTTTAATTTTTAATTCATGAATTAAGTGTTTATATCGATCGGTATATTAATGTATTTTCGAAATTCTCGAAATTTTCGAAATTAAAATTTTCGAATGTAAACAACAGTCAATTGCATTTTCTCTACTTTAAGCGACACAACTTTAAAATCAGTACGGTTGTTTTTCAACATTTTCACAAGTTTTTTCACAGTGCATTTTCACAGTGTTCTCATTGAAATGTAATAAGCTGTAACTTTCACAGGCTAGTTTTTTATACATGTCTCTTGATTCTCTAAGGATGCATTTACAGACATAACCAGATGTTTATACTGGGCGTTAACGCAACCATAGATGAAAACAAATGAAACCAATTCGTGTAGAAAGGCTCTCGTTCCTCTGCCCAATAATACCACAGCCCATGTTGATCTTAGCAACGGAAGGACAGAGGACATTGTAACATGTTTATTTTAGTACAGCAATAACAACATTGTACAAATACCACGTGGTTTGTTGAAAGTACAATAGGGCAAACGTGTACGGTCCCAAAGAGTTGGATTATACAAATAACCTCCAAAATACAGGGCACAATAGTCTCTTTCCAACAATTGTTGAACTAAGATATCATTTATTTTCCCTCGAGGAACTTGCGACGCACAGCTGTTGGTAAGTTGGAAATTAATGTGACTGACTCTGGCGAAACCCTAAACTTGGACCCAACTTTTCGGTGTGACCTCCCAAATTTATCGTGAAAATTAACAATATTCCCAACAACGTTTTAGAATTTTTCTTTTTCCATCAAAATCTAGAGAAAATGCTCTATATGCTGACATGAACATTTCAAACTGGTACATGGTCCCTGGGGTCAGTTTTGACCTTTTCATGGCTATTACGAATTCTGGTAAATGCCGAGAAGTTTCAGGTTTTGCCTGAGCAGGTCACAGTTAAATACATGCTTTCAATATTTTTTGTTTTAGTGTCAATAAGGTCTGATGTAATGCAGTTTGCATCACAAAGTCCGATAATGAGGTACATTTGATTAGTAAATACATCACGGCCCGAGGACCGAATTACATTAGATTTGACATATCCTGACTATCGAACTCTGTCCCTCCCGCCAAGCTATACCGTGCATGCCCCAAGGCTACAGGCCTAGCTATTTAGCTATTTCAACCTCCATTCTTATTCTATACATGTCGGAACGTAGTTTCGGTTTATTTTATTCCACTAGACCGCATCTCATTCTTGCAGTGCACCGTGTTCTTCCCTTGATTCTCGTATGTGTTTGTGTCAACTCTCACGTTCACTGTGGCATTCTCTTAGGCTTCGGTTTCTGGTTATCGGTCGGCTTCAAAATCGATACGGTGACGCGCTTTTTTTTCGGCCATTTTTTTAAATATATTTTTTTCAAACAGGGAAATACGTGATCTATATAGATTGTATACGCGGGGACCAAATTTCCCATATATGGTGGCTAAGAGAGGCCTCACAAATCAGGCAAACGTTCATACCCCTATGTGAAAAAGTCGTTTAAAGCACAGCACGGCAGAATTCCAATCGATCCAGCAATTTGGGCTGCAATTGGACATCGTTTCATAGTTTAAAAAAATACCATTTAAAATGACAACGCGCGGGTCTGAGGCGACGCGCGCGGAGACCAGAAACAGGAGACTTTTTGAGGGGGGGGGGGGGAGGGGTGGCCCTTGGTGCACTCCTCACAGTTTAAAACTTACTTGGTGTTAGGTGAATGATGGTACCAAACATACCTCGAAATCAAATATTATTCCCCAATTATGCACGTCTGAATTGTGATGACGAACAGTACTTCAATTCAACGTTGTATTAATGAATACGAGGTTTGTGTTCGCTAATCGACATTTCTAAACACAATTTAATGAGCTGAAAACAGGTTCTTCTTTTTTTTAAATAGGTCTCTATTCACAGCAGAACAGAAGTTTACAAAGGAATATTTTACCAAGGTATAATTGGTAATTAAAGGGACAATATCGTCACGATTAGAGCCTTCAAACCGGATACCTGAAATAAGAATTCTTCGGATACCCGGGTATACCCGTAAACAATTTTGTAAAAACACAAATACTCAATATGAACACAAGTTTCACTTGTTTTATTAGACTCCTAATAAATGTGGACTTACTGTAATAATTTCCCGCCTCTACAGTAATATTAAAAACGACTAGTAGCATCCCCATACACATTTTGTTAACAAAAAATCCGAGACTCCCATTTGTGTGGCGTAACTGTTCAGTCGAAATTTTTTAAAGTCGTTTACGGGTAATAATAATAATAATAATAATAATAATAATAATAATAATAATAATAATAATAATAATAATAATAATAATAATAATAATAATAATAATAATAATAATAATAATAATAATAATAATAATAATAATAATAATAATAATAATAATAATAATAATAATAATAATAATAATAATAATAATAATAATAATAATAATAATAATAATAATAATAATAATAATAATAATAATAATAATAATAATAATAATAATAATAATAATAATAATAATAATAATAATAATAATAATAATAATAATAATAATAATAATAATAATAATAATAATAATAATAATAATAATAATAATAATAATAATAATAATAATAATAATGCGATCCGGTTGCAAGACACGTCATCGGATTAGCTCCCAGAAAATCGCCCTTTTCACCGTTTTTGAAGAGATTTTTACAACTTTTGGAATTAAGGTACTGTTTTAGATTGTTTATAGATCACAGTGGTTGTTGCTTTTTGACTGATAAGAGCTGAAATAGCTTCCATCACATTGGTTTTGGTTTTGCACGGGCTAGGCTAGGCGAAGAACGCCGACGCCATTTTGCCCATAGACCATGGCGTACACCTTGCATAGAAATTCTTTGAAAAGACCAAACACAATAAAGTTCCGCCCAGAATTCAAAGTTGAACCTGAATAAGTGTATTACGCAACACACAAAGAACTGGAAGAACGTGATGCAATCAAGTGTATTGCAGAGCTCAACACAGGCTGGTTCAACGTATCCCTTAACAATGAGGCTAACTGTGAAAGAATCGCACTGCATGGAATAACAATCAACGGAATTCTTATCAATTGTGAGAGGGCCAACGTGCAGAATTCAGTAGTGGTGTATGTAAAAGCACCTTACGAGATGGCTGACCAAACTGTCACTTCAGCTCTGTATGCATATGGGACAGTTACAAATATCAGACGCCAAACTCATGATTTCGATGACAGTGTAGAAACTGGAGTTCGAAGCATTCTCGTGAAAAGTATTAAGAAACCGATTCCAAGTTTCTTAAAGATTGGTGACTTTAATGTACCAGTTAGACATCGTGGTCAGATTAAAACCTGCCGTTTATGTAAACAACCAGGCCATATTGCACGGAACTGCAACTTACAAGGAAGATGCTTTGTTTGCGGAGAAGAGGGACACCAGGCGAATCAACACGAAATACAAAAACAAGGCACAGATGATGAACATTCCGATGTAGACAGTGCAGAAGAAATCGAGGTTGATTCAGGTGGGGAAAATGACGGGAAAAAGGACGATAAATCTTCAGATAAATTTGAAGATGCTGAAGATGATCTGCAAGAGGTTACAGCTCGTGTCCCTTCAAAAGAGGAGACGAATGATGATGAAGGGAAAGGAGAAAATGAAGACAGAAGAGAGGAAGAACAAGATAAAGGTCCGCAAAAGTCAACAGAATCTAAAGAAGTCAACAACTCACATCAGCGGAAAGGAGAGAAAGATAGAGGCACACCGGTGAGAAGAAAAAAAAGTCATCTCGACACTAGTGATAGAGCGGGCCCGTCCTCGAGATCTGATGAGCCCCAACCCGAGACAACCACCAAAAACTGGGCAAATGCAGTTAAAGGTGGGAAAAAGAAGCCGCCAAGGAAAACGACAAGCAAAACTGATAACGGAGAAGTACCAAGTACAGACGAAGACATTATGGACTCACAAGATTCCTTTGAACTTGTACCATATACACGTCAAGGGATACAACACTTCAGGAAGAAAAGGGGGTCCGGCCTTCAGAATATAACAAGCAGACGGGTGGTACCATACATCAGTCACAAAGGAAGAGGAGGTGGCAGAGGAAAGAAAAATATGACGAGAGAACAAGAATAAGTGAGATTTTTCTTTCCTTACTATGATTGCCTTTCTTTTAATTTTGTTTTGTATGATGCTTAGAATAACTACTCTAAACGTCAATGGGTTCCGTAACCATCAGAAAAGAGAACTTCTCTTTAATCATTTAAATCGGGAAAAACATGATATCATTTGTTTACAAGAAACTCATAGTACTCTAGAAGATGAAGATTATTGGAAACAACAGTGGGGAGGGGAGATTTTTTTCAGCCATGGTGAAAATTTCTCGAGAGGAGTAGCTATTCTAGCATCAAATAAAAGCGGAATTAAACTCACTAACAAAGATAATGACAAAGAGGGGCGTTTAGTTAAAGCGGATTTTCTTTGGAAAGGGATAAATATCGGTGTTGTGTCTATATATTCTCCTAATTTTATGTATCCTAGGAAAAAGTTTTTTAAATTTTTGGCCAACCTTTTATATGAAGATCATAACTGGATAGTTAATGCTGACTTTAATTGTCAACTTGAAATTGATGGTAATGATAATAGTATTCCTGAATTAAATAACCTTATTTTAGAAAAAGATATGTATGATGTTTGGAGAACTTGGTATCCAGATGAGCAGGGTTATACTTTTTATCATAAGGGTCTCAAAAGAAGCAGTAGGATTGATTATTCCTTTGTCACAAGCAACTTGCTATTTATCATTCCTGAAGCCAGTGTCAGTTCTGTAGGTTTATCTGATCACTGTGCTCTTAGTTTTAGACTTCAAAAACAAGAAGTCACACGGGGACCAGGCAGATGGTTTTGTAATAATAATATTTTGAAAGATGATCAATGCAAAGACCGTATTAAATTCTTCTGGGATTATTGGGAAAAAAAAGTACCTTTGACAGCATTCTCAGTTGGTGGGATGTGGGTAAAATGAATTTAAAAGAGATTATTAAAGATTATGATTCGGAAGTGTATTACAAAGAAAAAAAGCATAAATGTCATCTTCAGAAAACTCTTAGAAATCTTATGAATAAACCTACTCCCGACCCCAACGCTATCTTTGAAGTTGAGAACAAAATTAAAAATTATGTGATGAAAGATTTTGACGAATCAAGAAATAGAATGCACATAATTAAAATGGCAGAAGAAAAACCAAGTAAACTCTTCCTTGGAATGGAAAAGCAGAGATCTAACGATAATATTATTCATAATTTAAAAGATGAGAATGGTACATTTTACACTGACACCATTTCCATGTGTAAATATGTTAATTTGTTTTACCAAAATTTGTATTCAGCTGAGAATATTGACAGTGAAGCTGCTGAAGATATATTGAACACCATTAAACAAGTAAATTTTCCTGATGATGAAATTGAAGACTTAGAAAGTTTCATTACAGAAAACGAAGTTTTTCAAGCCATCAATCTAATGAATACTTGTAAATCACCAGGTTTAGATGGTTTAACTACTGAGTTTTATACCCTTTTTTTTGGCCGCTCATAAAAGACGATTTTTTAGAAGTTATCAATGAATGTAATAAGACCTTTTCTCTCCCAACTACTATGAATACCGCCTTGATTCGTCTTATTTTTAAGAATAGAGGGGAAAGAAGTGATCTTAAAAATTGGAGGCCCATTAGCCTTCTTAATGTAGATTATAAAATTATCTCCAAAGTTATTACCAATCGTTTAAAGAGAATTATGCCGTTTATTATAGGAAATGATCAATCCTGTGGTGTGAAAGACAGAAATATTCATGATAATTTAATGTTACTCAGAGATGTTATTTATTATGTTAATAATGAAGAAGAACAAGCTGCTCTTATCAGTATTGACCAGGAAAAGGCCTTTGATAGAATTGAATGGAAATATATGTTTGACATCCTAATGGGGGCTATGGGAATTCCTAAAGTTTTGATTAATTGGGTTAAAATTCTTTACAGTAATCCTAACAGTACAGTTCTAGTTAATAATTTCATTACTGAACCTTTTCAAGTGACTCGAGGTATTAGGCAAGGATGCCCCCTGTCACCACTTTTATATGCTATTTGTGCAGAAGGATTAGGAAATCTTATAAGAAATAATATGAAAGGCATTTCCCTTCCTAATACTGATTGCTCCTTGAAACTGATTCAACACGCTGATGACGCTACTATTTTTATTTCTGATAACGATTTTAGTATTCTTGAAATTTAAAAAAAAATTATAGCAAAGGATCCGGTTCTAGAATTAATATACACAAATCGCAGGGGCTTTGGATTGGTAAGTGGAAGGATAGACAAGATAAACCGGGGGGGTTTTCATGGACTAACGATCACTTAAAAATTCTGGGTATCTTCTTTGGGAATCACGTCAACACAAAAAGAAATTGGGAACCGAGAATAAGCAAAATGAAAGCTGTTCTTGAGAAATGGAAGGGGAGGAATTTAACTATGAAAGGAAAAGCTGTTATTTTCAACAGTTTCATTGGTGCAAGTTTATCTTACCACGGTTCTATCATTCACTGCCCCAATAATTATGTTAATGAAATGGAGAGTATCAAGTGGTCTTTCTTCTGGGATGGTAAACCAGATAAAATAAAAAGAAAGACGATTACTGGGCCCATAGACAGGGGAGGTATTGGAATTGTTGATATTCCGCTTAAATTACAGACTTTAAAACTAAATGTGTTGAAGAAATACCATACATCCAGGAAATGGAGACACCTCTTTGATTACTGTTTATGTATCGCTAGTGGAAAGAATGAACTTGGTTGGTACATATTAGATAATCCTAATGCTATTAGTCCAAATACCCAAGTTTTTTATAAGGAATTAATTCTAGCCTTCAAGAAATCTGGAATTAATTACAATAAAGTTTTTTCTTGTGTTAATGAAACCCACGAGCTTCCCCTTTGGGAAAAATGGTACTGTTACCAAGGACAATGGAAAAGAATTAGACAGCAACATTTTAAGGCCCATGGGCTTTAAAATGTTGAAGCATGTTCTTAAACATGGTAAAATGTTGTCTCATCAGACACTAGCAAATGGATGTAACATTTTACCTTTAAATGCAGGAAGGATAGTCGCCAGTTTGGAAAGAAACATTAACAATGATTACATTACTGAAAACCGAGAGGGCCCAGCAAACCACTTTCTGAACAATCTCACTTTCAAAGATAAGAAAGGAGACATCAATAAGAGATTTCTGGATATGAATGTAAAAACTATCTACAGTTGTTTGATTACTAACCAATTTAAGCCTCCTGCTGTAGTCCAATATTGGATTAATTATTTTCACATAACTGACCCTGGTATCAATATTTGGAAAAATGGACGTTGTCCTCTTATGGAAGCTGAGGTTTAAAGTTAAGCATAAAATTCTTCCCACCAAAAACAAACTTTATAGATTAGGAATTACCAGTAATAATTTGTGTCTACTCTGCAACAGGTCTACTGAAACCATCGAACATCTTTTTATCGAATGCGAGGAATGTTATGACGCCTGGCTCTTTGTAGAAAACATTGTTAAAAAATACTTAAGGAACACCCATTTTTAGTTATTCGACAGTAATAGAACATGGTTTTACTTTTAATTGGTAAATTACATAAAATTATCTGGAATGTTCGTTGTGAAGTGGCAAAAAAAGATTGCAGTGCTCATATTGATATACTTAAAGTGTATAAAAGAAACCTGAAGAAATTCATTCTTATGGAAAATAACAGATTGGGTATAGATGCTTTTAACCTGATTTATGCAAAAAATTGTGCTCTGTGCTATTATGACAAAGACAAACTTAAATTCACCTTTTGATTATAAGTTGTTAGTTTTTTAGTCTTGCTTATTTTAGTTCTTGTGTGATCTTTTTAACTGTTTATATTTAACTTACAAATTGTCTCCCTTGTTTAATATTTCACGTTTGTACTTGTTTTAACTCACCTATTGTTATAAACTGTGTTTTGTTTTGATTGTAATAAATGGAGTTGTATGACTCCAAAGGAATGAAAAAAATATATATATATATATAATAATAATAATAATAATGACTTATATAGCGCACGTATCCACCAAACTCAAGGCGCATTACATTATTACCCCTGCTCATCAGGCTCATAAATCATTCCTGAAACCATCTCAGCTCCCTGGGAATATACAGCTCAATTGCTGCCATTTCGGCGTATATAGGGCTAATCAAACACAATAACCAACACTGCCCTCACAGGTACCCATTTTCCCCTGGGTGGAGATAAGCAATTATGGTAAAGTGTCTTGCTCAAGGACACAAGCACCATGGTCGCGCGGACGCACTAAACCGCTCGACAGTTTCGGTCAGGTATCCGGACACCCGGCACAGCCTCAGCCAACGGAGGACAAAATATATAGTGTTTTATGCACCATCAGCCAAGAACCGGAGATCACATTTCTCATCAGAAATCTTGGACAGCATAAACCAAACTAAAAAGGGGGACTGTATTGTAAACTGAGCGATTTAGTATCTTAAACGTAGGCTACAAGGGTTTCGTGGTGGTCATGGTACTACCAGGGGTGTGCGTTTTTGGATATATTTGGAACCGGATACCCGAAATCAGGAAACTTCGGATACCCGGATACCCGTTTTCATATTTGTTGAAACATGCCTCCGGTGGTGCACAAATACATATACTGTAGGCCTAAATGGTAACAAAATTGACCATTATCTTTTCTTTACCGTGTGGTTTTTAAGAACACAATTAGGCAAACAATTATGCAAACATTCCCTCCAGTACTGCTGGTTTGATAAGTTGTTTGAAGCAGCCGCTGCCATGCCCTTTGCAGTCTTAACGATTCGATACAATGTATCACAAACAGTTGGGGAAAATGTATGGAAAATGTCCGTAAAATACTATAATGGCTTTATTGGAGTGTAATCTCTTGAATTTAAAGATAATTGTCTGTAAAAGTGTAAATATTGCATTGTTTAAGAGTCACAGATTTCTGTTTACTCCGCTCAAATGTTAAGTCCGAATTTTAAAAAGTCGTTTACGGGTATAGTAATTGAAACCGAGAAATGGAACCGGGTAATGACAGTTTCGGTTGGGTACCCGGATAATTTTCGAGACACGAATACAGATTCAAATCTGAAATGAACCAGCAGCTGGTGGTCCATTTCCACAAACAAATTAAATCTGTTTCACATTTTAGAGGCGTTTTACTTTTCTCTCCTAAGCGACATAAATAAATAAACTGATACTTCCAAAAATGTTGATTTCTGTACATATCTCTTGATTCTTATGAAGTGTATAATGTTTTTATTAAAAAGGTAAAAAGGTAATGACGAAAGGAAGACATTTCATTTTCTTTCATCAAAAAGGTTATTAATGATTTCCTGTTTACTTGGTTTTTCAGTAATTCGTGAGTGAACAGCATCATTAGAAGAACAGTTGAGAGCTTTCAACCAGAAGGATAAATTCATATTACTAAGCTGTAAGGTTTGTACATTTATTCTCTGTGAGTTTCTAGCATCGAGGAGAAGGCAGCCAGATCATATATAATGGATGTCGTAATGTCTCTGAGCCGGTATCTTTTTCGCAGAAAAGTTTTGCTGATTGGTCTGGTGGCACTGGCAGTAACATTTGCACTGATGAAGTACGGTGAACGACAGAACTTGTACAATATTTCCAGCTGGATGGGACCACGCATCAGGTACCAGACGGCCGTTGATATATTCACCGAGTCAGGCCTACAGCTTAACAGCCAAGAAAGCTTTCGAAATGGCGATCCCATGAAAGTGAGTTTAGTAGAACAGGAGAGTGCTGCAGGAAGTAGCTCTACAGACGCGCCTGTTAATAAGGGCTCTGTAAATAAAGATTCTAAACATGGTATCACTGCCCATTATTTTAAGTTATTGTATGAACCTGGTACTCGGAAGCCTCGACGCAAAGCAGACAAACCTCACGCTAAAAAAAGAAAAGGCGGCAATGCTTTAGCAAAGAAGAAAGCTTTAGCAAAGAAGAAAGCTTTACCAAAGAAGAAAACTTTACCAATTTATGATCTATGTGACAAGTGTTGTTATCGTTACACCGCTATTGCCCGAGGCATAACGAGAGTTCTAACCGACTCTGAGCTTAAAGAGAGAGACTGCCAACAAAGACTTCCCGATGCCATGATATTCGGTGTGAAAAAAGGAGGGACTACCACTTTAAGAAACTTCATTAGTTATCATCCGGACATCGCTTTTACTCAGAAAGAGCTGAAATTCTTCACCAACAAGGTTGAATTCAACAAGGGACTGGATTACTACAAAAGCCAGATGATTTACTCAACGCCAGGGCAGGTCTCCATGGAGAAAACTCCAGAATACTGCCACTATCCGAAGGTTCCTTCACTGATATACAGTACTCTGCCTAACGTTAAGCTTATCATCATTATGAGGGATCCCATTGAGCGAGCTGTGTCTGACTACGTGCACATGCAAGTCACAATTGCTAAAAATTGCCCAAACTTGACACTCAGCGCTGATTGTTACAACAGCTCTGGTTACTTCATCGCTGATACTTTCGAAGAGTCGGTTGTAGACACAAATGGGGAGGTAATAGCGTCAAATCAGCTCATTTCGAAAGGAGTTTACGTTGAGGATATCAAGAGGTACCTGGACTATTTTAAACCTGAAAGAATGCTTGCGCTGGATGGGGATAGTTTCATTAATGATCCCTTTCCAGTTGTTAAAACGGTAGAGAAGTTTTTAGACATCAGCGATTACTTTACCAGAGAACACCTTTACTTCGACGAGGAGAAGGGATTTTTTTGTCTGAACAAACCAATACCTAATAACTGTATGAGACTGGCAAAAGGGCGCCCTCACCCGAAAGTAAACAAAGAAACACTGGAGAAACTTCGTGACTACTACCGTCCTTACAACAAAGAACTCAATCAGCTCATGAACACTGACTTTCATTGGTCATCGTAATGGCACAGATACACATTTTACTGGCCATTTTGTTAGGTAATCTCCTTTTTCCCTTTTGAAATTGCTTTCACGTAAGTCATTTTACAAACTAATTCATCGAAGCATCAAGTGAAAAGGGAATTTTAAGACTAGCTGTGTCAAATAGTTGGAAGTAAAGGGAAGATACAATATTGGTAATTACAAAAATTAACTAATTATTTAAAACTTACTTGGTGTCAAGTTGGTGCATGTATCGATCATCATGACAAATTATTTCGTCTAAAACGCTTTTAACTTTGAGAAAATAGGAATCGATATGCACAAACTTAGTTTAAAAAAATTTCCTCAAATCGTAATGAAACTTGTGCAGATTGGATTTATGATATATTTCTTGAAAACTAGGAGACTGAAATACCAAGGTTTTACCTTCCCTTTAACTGCTAAAGATTGCTTCGGTAATTTTATTTTTGTGTAATATCATTCAAATTAATATACTGCTTTTCTAAAAGACCGATTTTAAGTTGCCAGTGAAAGGAATGTGTATCGTAAATATTTAAAAAATAAATATATATATTTTTTAATTAGCTCTGTAAAGAGAGTTAATAGTCAGTATGTTTGTAGTCTTGGTCCAAGACGTCTGTGGCAATATGACCTCCGCTCGCGACTATTTGATAAATTTCCCCCGCTTTATGGTTTTTATTATTTGTTTTATTACGGTTATGCACCAAAAGTGCCAGTATTCACAAATACTATGAAGACGGTGTTAGGGAAAAAACACTCGACAATCGTACTAGTTCATTCATAGAGTGCATGCAATAGACAACGCTTAAAATTACTGAATGGCGCGCGTCCAATGGGTATAGAACTTTCTCACACTGTGGCCATTTTTGTCATATTCCGTGCGTACACAATGACAATGACAGTTCTAATTCTCATTTCATAAAAAGGTGCCAGACTATTTTTTCCTTCCAGCCTCGGTTTGGTTACATTGATTTGAATGGAAGAAAAACAAAATGGCTGCACCCATGAATAAAGGTTTATTAACTCGGTAGACGACGACCAAGTTGCCAAACAGACGTCTTGATCCAAGACTGGTATTATGTTTGCTGTATTACGTCATGTGTGCTACAATGCCATTATACTGTACATCAGTACATGCAGCCGAAATTATCAGAAACAGATTTTGCATTAACCCTAACCGCCCCAAATCCTGCAAAATCCTCCAAGGGACACTTTTTGGGGGAAACTCAGCACTGTTGGAAACTGGTACTTTCACCTCATCAAATGGGGAAAAATTACTACCTGGCAAGAAGTACAGGCCATAAGTGCTGAATATGAAAGATCAACGAAAATGCATGGTGCATTTTGAAGATAAGGGCATGTTTCCAAAAGTGCACTGATGGATTTTGGAGGATTCAGGAAGGTTCCTAACCAGAATACCTAGGGGTTAGAGTTAATGCACCTATCAATTCTTGCATAACCAATAACTAATAAATTTACAAGCTTGAATCAAATCTGCTTTGCAATAAATAATGCTGGGATGGTTAACCGGTTGTTAACCGACAGAAACTGCACCAACCATTTATATATAAAAAAAATTAAAACACCCAACAATGTTGTTCTAGACTTTCGTTTTTGCCGCACTGGTTATACAATCATTGCGGGAAGTTTATTTAAATTTTCGATTCGGAGGTGTGAATCATTGGTAAGGGGGATGTACACCAACCGGAAAAGAAACTGGTTTTCGAGAAAACTTAACCCCAACAACCCCAATCCCATCAACCCCCAAATCAAACGACTTGTTATGTTGTATTTTGATGGACTCGGTACTGTACAACCCAGGCATGGGACAAGGTGTCCCAATTCCATCTATGTCCAACAGTTGGGTGGTAGTGTTACTGCATGGTGTTGCATTTTGATGGACTCAGTACTAAGTAAGACTAATTGCGGTAACACCATGTGGAATCTCAATTGAGTAGTAATTAGTTCTGAAAAGAACTGGAGGTACAACTCGACGTTTCGATCAGTAAGCTCTGATCGTCCTCAGGACTCAGTACTGTATAGCCCAGACAGGGATACTTTACATGGGGCTAAGTGTCCCAATTCCAGCTAAGTCCAACAGTTGGGTGGTAGTGTTACTGCATGGTGTTGTATTTTGATGGACTCAGTACTGTATAGCCCAGACAGGGATACTTTGCATGGGGCCGGGTGTCCCAATTCCAGCTAAGTCCAACAGTTGGGTGGTAGTGTTACTGCATAGTGTTGGATTTTGGTTGAATTAGGTTCTTAGCCAAAACCGTTAGGGAGTTAGGGTTAATATAAATTGTAATCTGAGATGGATCACCTGCCGCGCGTCGGCATTTAAAAAAAAAATATATATATATATATATATATATATATATTTTTTTTTGTGCTACGAAACGATGTCTAATTGCAGCCAAAATTGCCGATTTGATTGGAATTATGTCACGCTGTGTATTAAACGACTTTTTCCCACATAGGGGTATGTACGCTTGCCTGATTTGTGAGGCCTCTCTTAGCCACCATACTTTGTGTATGAGGGAAATTTGGTCTGTTCCAATAACCGCGTATACATGTATCACGTATTCCACTGGTTGGCAAAAAAAGATTACCTAAAAAAAAAAAATTAAAAAAAAGGCGCGTCACCGCACCGATTTTGAAGCCGGACTTTTTTTTGCCCATAGACTGAATGAAAAATTGAAGTATAAAGCTGAACTATTCACAGGCCTTATATCTCAAGGAAGTATGTTAATATACAGACATTGTACCAAAAGTGTTCACTGTCTTTAATTGCAAATAATTTCAATGTGTACATATAGGCCTATAATAATTATGATTTTTAAATGGTATTTTCATAATTTTAATAAACGTTTTTAAGGTCAATACATAAAGGTTCTGTAAAGCTGTCGTCGCAGAGCGGACCCTTGCGCCACTCCACTCAGACCAATATTAGTAGACCACAAGACACAGACGAATGAAAACAGTGAAAACAGATTGGAATTATTACAAATTATAAAATTCATTTAATTCGTGTAATGGATGCTCATCGAACAACCTCTTCGGCCCAGTTTTAAATTCCAAGTTTACTTTAATACAATCCAAGTCTAATCGTTTTAATACAATGAAAATCAATAACTAAACTCAATGAAGTGTTGACCCGCTATCCTACATCTTGTACAACAACCCGTGAGGAAAATTAGACCCGCATTCCCCGTCACAATCGGCAGCCCCGCGTGGTATCACTGATCCAAAGATGCTTCACCACGGTGAGGGTAGTCTTACGGGAACCCTGGAAATGCACATATTTAGGTGTTCGGGTATGTACCCGAAACACCTATTGTTTTTGTTCGTTTTTAGGTGTTCGGGTATGTACCCGAAACACCTATTGTTTTTGTACGTTGTTTTTTTTTTGTTTTTTTTTTTTTACTTCTTCTTCTCCCCCATCTTGTCCGCAAACAAAAACATACTTGCAAACTTCACATGAACTTGAAACTTGGCATGTACTTAGAACTTAACAAGTAGATGAAACTCCAGTTGTGAGTGACCCCGATTTGACCTTACTTCCTGTCCAAACCGGAAGTCAAAGTTTAACATTAAATAAAAATCATATCTCAACAACCACAAGAGGTAAATTCACAATTTTTGTACCATTGTACAGATCGTTAATTGTCAAATAATATTTACAAAAAGGTGACCCCAATTTGATCTTACTTCCTGTCCAAACCGGAAGTCAAAGTTTAATATTTAAAAAAAATAATATCTCAACAACCACAAGATGTAAATTCACAATTTTTGTACCATTATACAGATTGTTAATTGTCGAAAAATATTTACACAAAGGTGACCCCAATTTGACCTTACTTCCTGTCCAAACCGGAAGTCAAAGTTTAATATTTTCAAAAAATCATATCTCAACAACCACAAGAGGTAAATTCACAAATTTTGTACCATTATACAGATTGTTAATTGTCAAAAAATATTTATACCCCAATTTGACCTTACTTCCTGTCCAAACCGGAAGTGAAAGTTTAATATTTAAAAAAATCATATCTCAACAACCACAGGAGGTAAATTGACATTTTTGTACCATTGTACAGATTGTTAATTGTCAAAAGTATTTACACAAAGGTGACCCCAATTTGACCTTACTTCCTGTCCAAACCGGAAGTCAAAGTTTAATATTAAAATAATTTCTAAATTCAGTATTGTATTGTATTCAAATAAACTTCTCGCGAGAACTTCAACAGACGTTAACATTTGACTTCTCCAACACTTCGAATTGATGACGTAACCATTTTAACTTCAACCGAACACCTTGTTTTTGTTGTGACAAAAACTTATATCTAGTTTTTACTTCTTCTTCTTCTCCCCCGTGACTGTCCGCAAAAAAACACATACTTGCAAACTTCACACGAACTTGAAACTTGGCATGTACTTGGAACTTAACAAGTAGATGAAACTCGAGTTGTGAGTGACCCCGATTTGACCTTACTTCCTGTCCAAACCGGAAGTCAAAGTTTAATATTTAAAAAAATCATATCTCAACAACCACAACAGGTAAATGGACATTTTTTGCACTATTGTATAGATTGTTAATTGTCGAAAAATATTTACAAAAACATGACCCCAATTTGACCTTACTTCCTGTCCAAACCGGAAGTCAAAATTTAACATTTAAAAAAATCATATCTCAACAACCACAAGAGATAAATTCACAATTCTTTCACCATTGTACAGATCGTTAATTGTCAAAAAATATTTTCAAAAAGGTGACCCCAATTTGACCTTTACTTCCTGTCCAAACCGGAAGTCAAAGTTAAATATTTTAAAAAAATCATATCTCAACAACCACAAGAGGTACATAAATTAACATTTTTTGCACCATTGTACAGATTGTTAATTGTCAAAAATATTTACAAAACATGACCCCAATTTGACCTTTACTTCCTGTCCAAACCGGAAGTCAAAGTTTAATATTTTAAAAAAATCATATCTCAACAACCACAAGAGGTAAATTCACAATTTTTAAACCATTGTACAGATCGTTAATTTAAAAAAATATTTCCAAAAAGGTGACCCGAATTTGACCTTACTTCCTGTCCAAACCGGAAGTCAAAGTTTAATATTTAAAAAAATCATATCTCAACAACCACAAGAAGTAAATTTAAAAAAAATTGTACCATTGTACAGATCGTTAATTGTCAAAAAATATTTATACCCCAATTTGACCTTACTTCCTGTCCAAACCGGAAGTGAAAGTTTAATATTAAAAAAAAATCATCTCAACAACCACAGGAGGTAAATTGACATTTTTGTACCATTGTACAGATTGTTAATTGTCAAAAGTATTTACACAAAGGTGACCCCAATTTGACCTTACTTCCTGTCCAAACCGGAAGTCAAAGTTTAATATTAAAATAATTTCTAAATTCAGTATTGTATTGTATTCAAATAAACTTCTCGCGAGAACTTCAACAGACGTTAACATTTGACTTCTCCAACACTTCGAATTGATGACGTAACCATTTTAACTTCAACCGAACACCTTGTTTTTGTTGTGACAAAAACTTATATCTAGTTTACTTTTAATACCCCTTGACAATACAAGTTCATTTAGTAGAATATCACTTGCATCACCAAATGTAAATGTATATCACTGGAGAGTATTCAAACAATTGGCATAAACGTTAAGACACTACAAAGTTAAATAATTAAATTCTCAACTCACAGTGCCTTTGGCTTTGTCAATGTCTATCCTAGGCTAAGGTGTTCCCGGGAGATTTTACGTTGTCTCGGGAGCCACTGCATGGGTCTCAAACACCCTGACGGACCCCTACCCAATAGAACTGGAGTCGCCGACACCTCTCAAAGCTCCGCGGCTTAGGCACGACGCGACAGTCTCAGCGCTGACGGCCCTGTCCGCTGGTATACACCCACCCAGTGAAGATACTCCAGCACCCGCAACGTAAAAACTCGCCCACAACAAGCGTTCCTTTGGTTTTATACTCCCAGCCCAAATTGAGGCTAAATTTTGATGACCTCGTTTCCTTTACAAATTGACCAAGTGACGCAACGCAAGGGTGCCTCCTAGCATTTAACCTTTGGACAAGAAACTCATTACGTCACATACGAATCGATTATAGATCTAGGCCAGGTTTTGGTTTATAAACAGAATAGACATTTTATTGTCCGCATCATAAAAATACAGAAATTTAGTTTCCATTGGCACATTTAAAAATTTTAAACTACATTTAGTTAAAAACAATAATTTTATCCACAAAAATTATACATTGATCAAGTACCTGGAACAACATACCATATAATGCTTAAGGGTAATTTTCTAACCACTTGTGACAGCTGTTCTATTTTAAGGTAGCGGGGACACGTATTATGACCCACAAAATTATTCAATCGAAGAAAAGTTCGTGAACTCATTTTCAAAAATTCGTCATAAAATTCGTCATAAAATGGACTCACGCAATGTTTGTGCACAATCAAGCATCAATCCAGTGTGCAAACTCGACTGCCATCACTGTCATTAATTGATATAATTATCGTGTTGGAGATATTGGGCAATTGTTTGATTTCTTCCCTCTTACTTATGTCGTTAAAGGGCTAAAAATCAATATTATATTAGGCTAAAAAAAGGTCTCTGGTTTCTGGTCTCCGCGCGTCAGCATTTTTATTTATTTATTTATTATTATTATTTTTTTTTTCTATGAAGCGATGTCCCATTGCAGCCAAAATTGCTGGATTGATTGGAATTCTGCCGTGCTGTGCTTTACAAATTGACCAAGTGACGCAACGCAAGGGTGCCTCCTAGCATTTAACCTTTGTTCATGTCTAATCACACGACGGTTACACCCCTGGACAAGAAACTCATTACGTCACCTACGAATCGATTATAGATCTAGGCCAGGTTTTGGTTTATACATTGATCAAGTACCTGGAACAACATACCATATAATGCTTAAGGGTAATTTTCTAACCACTTGTGACAGCTGTTCTATTTTAAGGTAGCGGGGACACGTATTATGACCCACAAAATTATTCAATCGAAGAAAAGTTCGTGAACTCATTTTCAAAAATTCGTCATAAAATTCGTCATAAAATGGACTCACGCAATGTTTGTGCACAATCAAGCATCAATCCAGTGTGCAAACTCGACTGCCATCACTGTCATTAATTGATATAATTATCGTGTTGGAGATATTGGGCAATTGTTTGATTTCTTCCCTCTTACTTATGTCGTTAAAGGGCTAAAAATCAATATTATATTAGGCTAAAAAAAGGTCTCTGGTTTCTGGTCTCCGCGCGTCAGCATTTTTATTTATTTATTTATTTTATTTAATTTATTTTTTTCTATGAAGCGATGTCCCATTGCAGCCAAAATTGCTGGATTGATTGGAATTCTGCCGTGCTGTGCTTTAAACGACTTTTTCACATAGGGATATGAACGTTTGCCCGATTTGTGAGGCCTCTCTTAGCCACCATACTTTGTATATGGGAAATTTGGTCGCCTTGTGTACTTGTATCACGTATTTCCCTGTTGGGGGGGGGGGGGGGAAAGCGTCACCGCACCGATTTTGAAGCCGACCAATGACCAGAAACTGGGACTTTTATGCGCCTTAATGTTGAGATAATGGTATTGAATTTTGCTTTATGAGTCCTGCAATAAAGTGGTAATGTTAAAATTGAATCGCATTAAAGCCTCCAATCTTTCAATTTTTCCTTTTGAATTGACCGAATCAATAAAATATTAAAACAATCCCAAACTTGATACATAATTGTGTTATGGACGGAGGTAAATCAACCTAAAACTATTTTGAATGGGAGTCAAATTATGTAAGTGATAAGTTTTAGCGGGCCCATAAAATAAACAATAATTTAAGAATACCTTTCAAGTGTAAAGTTGAAATATTTATAGGTTTTCTCAGTCAATTTAGGCAAATAAGCAGCCAATTTAAACGCCGCATCATTCTGTTTCGCGCGAAATTGAATGCTGCTCAAAATCATCATTCAATTTCGTTTTATATGAGTAGGCAATAGTACGGTACTCTTGCGTCATGCGATTTAAACAAAATAACCATCCAATTTAACAATCCACTCGAACAGCATTCAAATTCGCAGGAGCTTTTCGCGGCACGTATTTGGTCATTCAAATTCATTATTGGGCAGGCATTTGTGAAATTTGTGCAACTTTGTTTAACTTTTAGTTATTTAGTTACCTATAGATTTTTAATGGACAATAAGAAACCACGATAAAAAAAAATCATAAAGACACACTCAAACAATAAAAAAGGTAAATGAAACAGTCCAATAGGCCTATAACATAAATGTTTCAAAAACACATTACAGAATTAGACCCGGTCAGATAACCAATGAAGATTCTAATCATAGAATAAGCAAAACAAAGTGTGATAAAAAAATCCGATAGGTCCTATATACAGTGTACGAGAAACGCACATGAATAAAGAAAACAAAATTAAGTTTGAATTAAAGTAAAGATGTGAAACGTATTCAGTTGTCTTGTACAATTAATCTATTTGTTTGCATTTGTTTCTCGTATTTTTTTTAAATTCTCATTTTGCGAAATTTATTGCCGTTATACGAAAGTGAAAATAACATTTTGGTGAAAATCTCCAGTTGAACCAACTCTGCTAAATTGGATGACGAATTTGCATTACTAAAAAGCATGACGTATATGCTAAATCCAATATAATGCTAAATGAATTTGCATGCCTGAAAATGAAATTGAATGCTTGAACTCTTAATTTGAAACACAGTAACAACTGGAGAGGCAAAATCGCTTTAATATGAACGTATGAAAGTGAAATTGGCTGCTTATTTGCCGAAATTGTCCAGGAAACCTATACCATATTCTTAAAATATATATTACAGCATTTTTGCCGGCAATTTCCAGCGGTTTTGGTTTTCAATCAAAAGATTACAACATTCATTTAAAAATTTAAAATAAATACTATAAAATTTAACATTTCTAAATATAATTGTCAGAATCTTAGTTTAACAGCAATTAAATGTCCAAAATCACTTTGTGACTGGAGCCAACATTAATTTATTCTAGACGTAATTACTGTAGATTAAACCATGCTTATGTTGACTGTTTTGTGAAATGTTTATTTTTAAAGAATTTGCTCTCTTAAGACGTCTGCACTAGTAAGCAGGAGGTCGTGGGTTCGAATCCCGCCCGAGTCGCCTGTGAAGTTTTATTTCACAGACACTCGGAAAGCCCCAAGTATGCAGTGCTATACACACGTCAGTGTAGGGCAAAAAAATTGTTAATCGATTGTTTATCACCCGACGGAAGAATTTCATCAACCTATTTGCTTTTTGTTTTCCTTGGGCAAAATATCATTGGATGACACAGTTACAATGACTAGAAATAATGCCTGGTTTATACCGGTTTATACCGATACGAACCAGAGCAATCTCAAAAAGTATGATTTACACCCGGTGGAAACTCTACCGCCCGGACATAATCTCCCCTGGCCAGTGTGGCGAACAGCGAACCGTGTAAGATCTGGACATGCAGTCACACCAGCTGCAAAATGCGACTGGGGATATCAAACAAACGCGAGTTGCCGGTGTGGAGTGGACAGATGTGACATTGACCACCTGATGAATAACTGTTGTTACTATGGCACAAGACCGACGAAGGAAGACATAACCTCAATGAATGACATTGCGATACGATGGCTGATGGCAGTAGCAGACACGATATGATGATGACCGGTAAAATAACAAAAAACACTAGCAATACATCTGAAATAATTTTTAAATATTAATTTAATAAACTTCCCCTGTGTCTTCGTGTCATGCATGACTACTATCTGGCTCCAACTTAAACAGTTTCTTGGACGAGCCTATCGAGTCCTTTTTTGAGTGACCTTTAGACTTCTTGGGATTGGCAAGGATGCCCTCATCGGCAGCTGGCGCGAAGTCTCGATCATGGGCCAGAAATGCTTCCTTCCACTCGGTGTTGGAGTACGCACCCAGTAGGCCTCCCCAGTTACTAGGCAGAATGGACGGTGGGAAAAATTGGTGGAGGCTGGTGAAGTCTGTACCGTGCACACTAACCTGGGGTCGAGGTGAAAAGGTCAGAGGTCATTCGGGTTAAAGAAATTAAGGAAAGAGTGCAACCTACCCCATCAGTGACCTACCCCCGCCACTGCTATACTTATGAAACTTCTTTATATGCATGTGCATGGTTTTAGTAGACGACCGTATCCGCTCCGCCAGATGTGCATCATCCGTTCGAAGGATGTGCACACTTCAATGGCTCAATATTTCCATTAAATATTTCCAAAAAAACTTAACTTGACTACATTTTCTTTCTCCCATTTATATAGTGGAATTATTCTATCATATTTTACAGGCCGGTTGGTGATACGCCTAGGACTTGGACTTGTTTTATTTATACAGAGAGAAAAATCAGGCGACAGTATAAGACATAATATGGACATTCAGCTGAATACGTTCTTTGCTAAAATAACAACAGCAGGCCAGTGATTTCTCAGGATTTTTCCTAATTTCAGGATTTTTTTTTTTTTTTTTTTTTTTTTTTTACAAATCTGCCTTTTCCACAAAATGTCCTTGAAAGAAGAGAAGTAGCCACCAAGGAAAGAACCTCTAGTTTCTTGTTTGTGTGGATGTGAAGAGTCTGTAAATCCTCCAAAATTCAACATCCAGGAGGTTCAGGGGGCTTTGTCCTCGAGACAAAAGGGAGACCCAGGCCTGCTACCCACAGGAGGTTCAGGGGGCTTTGTCCTCTAGACCAAAGGGAGACCCAGGCCTGCTACCCACAGGAGGTTCAGGGGGCCTTGTAGTAGTATATATACAGCATCTAGAGCAGGTTTGTGGTGGGAGCGGTGGTGGCGCGGTGGTGAATTGTGGTGGATTGCCATTACAAACTGCACAAAATCACTGCAGACAAAACTGCACACAAACTCCTCAAAGCAGGTGCACACACCATAATTTTTTTTTTGCTTGGCCTCAATTTTTTTCTTCTTCCATTTTTTTTTTTTTTATGACGTCATTTCGGCCAAGTAAAAAAAAAATTGTGTTACCACTGCTTCACCTCCACAGTGTGCAGTTTGTCTGCAGTGATTTTGTGCAGTTTGTAATGGCAATCACCACAATTCACCACCGCGCCACCACCGCTCCCACCACAAACCTGCTCTAGATGCTGTATACATGATTGAAATTTTTCATGATTGACATTTTTTTTTTTCAATTTTTTTTTTTTTTTGATGGCCAACTTCAATTTTCCCTGGCGCGCGCGGGCACGTCTGGGCGCGCGTGACTTCCTCCACACAAAATACTGCATATATACACATATACATATACACATCCTGGCGCGCGCGTGACGGGCACGTCTGGGCGCGCATGACTCCTCCACACAAATACTGCATATACACATATACATATACACATATACATATACATATACATATACATATACATATACATATACATATACATATACATATACATATACATATACATATACATATACTCCTCAATCCCACCACCACCACTGCAGACTACAAAAAATCTCGCGCACACAAAATACTTACTCCCTCCACACAAAATACTGCATATATACACATATACATATACACATATACACATATACATATACACATATACATATAATATATATATATATATATATATATATATATATATATCTGCACACAAAATACTTACTCCAAAAAAAGTGGTTAATATGTGGATTGGCCAAATGATTTTGCTCACTTTGTGGTTTTTGTAATAATGTGGTCGTGGTTATTATGTGGTTTGACCCGACTCATTGAGTCAATCCCTCCTTCTCCTTTTTGGTTCCATCAAAATCACAAGGGGTAAGCCTTGTATTTATATATTTTTGGTTTCCATCAAAATCACAAGGGGTAAGCATTGTATTTATATATTTTATTTTTTCTCAAAATCACAATCGATCGCACAGTATCGATTCTACTGTTAAAACGTTCTTTATTACATTTCATTAACAGAGGGCGCTATTAATTAATTATGCTTGTCAGTTTTCTCCTATTGGTCAAATGATTTTGCTCACTTTGGGGTTTTTGTAATAATGTGGTCGTGGTTATTATTATGTGGTTTGACCCGCTATGAACTTTGAAGAAGAATAATAATAATAGAAAGGGAAGGGACAACAACGTACGAAGACAGACAAAAGAACGACTGTACAGGAAGCTATTCAAGTATGATTTGTTAAATTTAACACCAACAACAATCTTTGACATCAATATATTTACAGATGGTTTTTATATTGGTTTTAAATTGGAAAACATTTGATAAACTGAAAACATTAAGTATTATTATTATTATTATTATTATTATTATTATTATTATTATTTTAAATTCTAACAAATACGGGGCTTTTAGAACATTTTTGGCATTTGTTAAATTTAATTTTAACACCAACAGCAATCTTTGACATCAATATATTTACAGATGGTTTTTATATTGGTTTTAAATTGGAAAACATTTGATAAACTGAAAACATTAAGTATTATTATTATTATTATTATTATTATTATTATTTAAATTCTAACAAATGCGGGCCTTTAGAATTTTTTGGCATTTGTTAAATTTAATTTAACACCAACAGCAATCTTTGACATCAATATATTAACAGATGGTTTTTATATTGGTTTTAAATTGGAAAACATTAAGTATTATTATTATTGTTATTTTAAATTCTAACAAATTCGGGGCTTTTAGAACGTTTTGGCATTTGTTAAATTTAATGTTAACACCAACAGCAATCTTTGACATCAATACAGATGGTTTTTATATTGCTTTTAAACTGAAAACATTAATTATTATTATTATTATTATTATTATTATTGTTATTTTAAATTCTAACAAATTCGGGGCTTTTAGAACATTTTGGCTAGACCGAACACTGGGAAATTTGCTTGAACTCACGCAAGCGTAACCTATTGATGATACTGCACACAACTGTGCACTACTACCTTCACACAAACTACACACAAAATAAGGTGGGGTGTACAGTTTGTATGGTGGAGGGAGTAGTGCGCAAGCGTAGCATATTGATGATTTCGGGCAAGTTGTTGAGATACGTCTGGCTTGAATTGAACTCGTGAAATACAACATTGGTTTAAATAATTAATCCATCAGTCCGTTAAGGTATAGGTTATTCTAACAAAGCCCTTGAAACTTGTTGAAAAAAAAATTGATCATCGAATACATTCGTTTTAATACGGGGAAAGTGTATTCTGATAAAATCGTTCACGTTGACGTCGTTCTTGTTGATATCGGTGGAAAAAGTCCACAATCTTGCTCATGGTGATTCCCCGACATCGATGTAACAAGAAGTAGATGGAATATTGACCGCAGACAGCAGACAAGGGTCCCTGTAGGCGTTGATGATTATATTGAGTTTTTCCGCGTTGTTCTTGAGAAAATTTTTGAACTCGGGTAACTGCGGTGGTAATCCGTAGGAATCAAAATACTCTCAACACCATCTCTCGTGAAGTATATTCCTACCCAATGTTGTCCGGGTTTCGTAATAGGGTCTGTGTTCACCACAAAGGCACTGGGACGAGAGATAACTTGCTTGGGAAGTTTATCGCGGGCGAACACACTCTGAAAAAAATGTTTTGTGTAACGGTCTCTATTTAAAATAGTGCTAATTTCCGAGCTGTCCATGGTCTGTGCGTGCCCTTCAACCGGCGTAGTCGAATATGATGTTTCGAGCCTGATCTATTTCAAAATGTTGTTAAATTCCGCGTAGATGATCATGTTGGCAGTTTCCTGTAGCGGAGAGGCAAAGTGCATTTCCAACCGTAGGTTTCCGTGTTTGACGAGGTTAAAGTGTCCGCCAGAAGACAGGTCAGGGTGAGATCAAAAGCGGACAGTGCATAGCCCTGGGCGAAATCCTCACGACTGATGTCGTTGCCTTCATTCTGGTACATTTTATCTGTTCCCGAGAAGAGGGTGTTGTATGCTCTGACGTAATTATTGGACGCATCGGAAAAGTTCGGTTTGAGTGGAGTATACGGAATCTGATCTCCATCTAGGTACACCGTCAAAAGTTTACGTTCAGATGCTGAAAGTTAAAGGGGTTCTTCGAGTAGCGTCCGTTGAACGCTACATTACTCACGCAGCCTATTACAATGCGTGTCGGAAGTTGTCCGAAAAGCGTAATCCTGAGTGAGTGTCAAGTTGCCTTGGGGTACAGAGATTATTTTGCAAAGGACGCGTTTGATGGGATACTTTGCAGTTCCTTTTCTAATGCTTTGGCATGACCCAGCATGACCGCGGAGCTCACTTTTACTTTTCTGACAAACACGGACGCGGCTTGAATCATCACCTTATAGGTAGGGTTGGCCCAAGCCATCAGGCAGAAAGCATCACTACTGCGTATAAGTTTAAGTTTAAGATCCACCGTTTAGCATGTGTCTGTCTTGGAAGAAAATGTCACTGTGTATGGGACCAATCATATCCACCACGTGGCTTCCTTTGATGTATTGATAGCGGGCCTTGGGTCCCTTGTTGACAGCGTCGTCTGCCGCTAGGGGATCAGCGGTATCCATTTGTCCAGCTGTATCTTTGTAGAACAATGAAGAGGAAAGTTGGGAAGCCTTGGCATCGTGACCATAACTCAGAAGACTTTCTATCATGGCTCGGTAAGGGTAAGTGGGGTAGAAGCAGAGATAAGGCGATCGTTCAAGGTCACGTCGATCTGACTGAAGAGAGACTGCAAAAACAGATTGACTGGACCAACCAAAGAGTCGTCTGTCAGATTCGTACCGTCAGCTTTGACCACTTTGCTTTGATATAGAGTTGTGTTGGGGAAAGATCAACGTAGTCTTCCCCGGATCCAGGTATGAAAAATTCAATAGGCCCTCCATCAGAAATGTTAGCAATGGGATGGAATTCAGTCCATTGACCCTTTTCGATACTAGTTTGGGTGGGAGGAGTGCAAATAAATCCAGTTCGGACTTGGTGCACTCGCACGAGTGATCGTGTAGAAGGGACATGCTGAGCCACAGAATTGTGCAGATAATACTAATCAAAGATGTCAAGTGACCTTTTCGCTCTCTTGCTCGGTATAGAAGTGACCCGTCTGCCTTGTGTTTTCGTTTTATAGACCTGTCACGCGTGACTCGGGTATTAATACTTTGGAGGGCTTGTTTTGTCAGTTGACTTCGGCTCTCCGGAGCCTAGCTTCGGCTGCTGATTTTATATTCTTTCCTTCCAGTGCATCTTGGGCGATGCCAACACCAGTGCGAAGAGCCTGCCGTCCAAACGTCTTCAACCCAGCCTTTAAGAGAGGCATGGCCGACCTGAACAGGCCTCCCAAGATACACAAGTGAAAACCGCGCTGCGTGCGAGGTCCTTTAAACACAGGCAACCCTTGACCCACTTGTTGTGTAGTAATCTTCATAGTTTTTAGAGTGATAGGAATGTATTTAAGCTTCGTCATAGCGATCAGTTGAAGTACGGTGAGCGCTGCTGTCTGAAGTGTAGTTTCACGATGACTTTACCGTTGATAAATGGAATGGGCTCGCCTGTGTCGTCTCTTATATCTATTTCAATGGTGTCAATGACCTTTTGTTTCAGAGGAATGTAATGAGGGTTGTCGAATATTTTTGAAACGATATCTCCATATTTTCCTTCCGCGTTCACGATCCGTAATAAAGGTGCCCTCTTATCACCTACCGTGTTGTACTGGATGATATTAGTATACACGAACATGGAGTGAAATGGATGAACGTCCACAGGGCGAGGGGCCGTTTGGAAACCCGTGACGATGGCGTTGTCCTCGAACCCAAACAATGTCGCTAATCGGTTGCGAAAAATCAATCTTGCCCCTCCTTGTGTTTCCGTCACAATTTTTTGAATGTATTTATTGTACAATATGGTGACTTGTCCGTCGTGATCGATAGGGGGCTTAAAAGCTGATATAAGTTCTTCAGGCGTAGAATAGTAACCCTCTGAGATCGAGTGCGCGTGTAGACCCTGTGTTCCAGCGTTACATACCATATAATTTGCATCTTGGAATACATTGAGCCAACGGTGTGGATAGACGAACTCGGCCATGGCAACTTCCCATTCTCCCGTTAACGTGAGAGGGAGGCAAATTACAAAGAAGTGAGCCAAAGTGTTGTCGGGATGAACATGCATCGAGCTATTGCTTGGGAGCGTCACGTAAAATGCCGCCTCCATGATTCATTCGTTTGCTTAAAATGGCACATGGCTGACGTCCTGGTCGTCTTTATAGAGCGTGCAACTTGGACACCCAGCTATTGAATTTTTCCGGATATCCAACCCATTTCACCAAGTATTCTGGTTTCCCCCGTCGCCTTCTGGTTTCAGTATTTTTTCAACTTTGTACAGGTCGTCCTTCTGAACTGCATGTTGTAGTTCTTGCTCGTAGAAAGTTCCCTCCAATTGCTCTCCCTCATAATCGTTCAACGTGTACACAGGGGGGTAGCGGGGGATTCTGGCGTTGATGGTAAACAGTTCGGTGGTCCAGCTTGGTAAATAACTCTTACGGAAAGGCCTGGCGGCCATGCTGATGCGAACCGTATCTCCAACCTCGAACTTGAAGACAGTTTTTAGGGGGTTGAAGTCAGGGGTGTACAGCGCCTGTCTTATTCGATCGACATTGGAAGTATTGACTGACGCCGGGGTGGCATTTATACTTCTGTGAAACGAATGATTGTAGCCAGAAAGTAATGCGGGGAGGACCTTTGTATACTGGTACGTGTTGTTGGCCGTGAAATATTTCCACATTTTTGTCTTCAGTGTTCTGTTAAATCTCTCAACAATGCTGGCTTTGGTTTCATTATTGGTAGTGAAGAAGTAGATATTCGTTTTCTTGAGAAAAGACTGAAACTTTTCATTGATAAATTCGGTACCCTTATCGGTCTGAAGCAGACGCGGCTTTCTCCCTCCTTTTAAAATCTTTTTGAAGGCTTTCACTAAAGTTGTCCCAGTCTTATCTTTCAGAGGAACGACCCACGCATACTTCGAAAAGACATCGATGCACGTCAGCAAATACCTGTACCCTCGATTGTGTTCTTTGAGCGAGGACATATCTACCAAATCTGCCTGCCATTGGTGATCGATGCCGTGCACTTCGACCCTATTTCTTTTAAAATTTCTCCGTATTGGTTTGTGCAACGTGTGGTCGGCTGTTCCCGCAACCATACAGTTATCTGTTTCTTTGTGACATCGATGCCGTCTTACTGCAGCGCGGTAAACAGCCTCCACACCACCAAAAGCGGCGGGATGTTTGGGGTCGTAATACACCTTCTTCAGGTATGCCTCCGCCATCGGTAGAATCCAAGTTTGTAATGATGACGGTGCTTTGACAACAAGCCCATGTGCAACGGATTTTCTTAAGAAAGTGTTGGGGTCCACAGTCGGACTTGGGAGGACAACAGTCCATGGTGAACGAAAACACAAAATGACAAGAAAAGACTCGATACATCTTTTAATATGGAGTCCATTTCGGGGTGGCTTGTTTACGGTTCTCTCTCTTCTTTTTCTTACCTCGAAGGGAAAGGGGTGATAGATGTGTAGCTTCGGCAAACAGTCGAGGTAGACCGAACGACTCCTCAGGGTACCCTTTCAGCTCAGCTTTAAATTTAGTAGGATAGTGGGTGACGGGTTCTCTTTCTAACTTGGGTGGTTCTCCTGGTGTTCGCTCTAACTTGGGCTGGTCTTTGGATTCATCACTATTCATTTGCAAGTTCATGGTTAAAGGGGCCTTTCTGCCGATTTAAAATGGTGTACCTCTGAAGTGTCTGATGATACAGCTTCATTTTCTCTTCGTCTGTGATATCCTGCCTTTCGAGCAGAGTCCTCATGTCTTCGTCCAAACCGTGCACTACACGCGTTATTGGAGTTTGTTCTAGCAGTCTTGCAGCTTGCAGTTGCGAAAGTGTGTCGTGAGGAACAAGTACCATTTTCTTGGTGTGCTGCATCGTTACTTGAAGAGCAGACCGGCAAGTGCACTCAAAACAGGAGTAAGTAATGCACCCAGGAATCCACCTTTTGATGAAGAATTTTTCTTCTTCTGGACACTAAGTTTTTGGTGGCGAGGGCTCTGATGTGATGCTTGTATTTTTAGTTTTCTTTTGTCGGCGGGTTTCAGACTTATGTTACCATTGAGGATGTTGAGGGCACACTCACACACACAAGCGATAAGTTCTTTACTGGCTCCCTGGATCACACCCTGACGCTGTTTGATATTTCCTTTGCTAGAACTTGTAGGTACGGAGCGTGGTTCCGCACGCGGTTAGACATCTTCAAATGAATGACGTGCTCGGATCCTCACTTCATTTATACCTTCGGGACATACACAATTGGGTTCTCACCGGAAAATGTGGGTCCTTAGTCTCATTTCCTCGGACGTTTCGGGTTTTAGATCAATGAAAAGGTAACCGTAGGGTGGTAAAGTGGCATCTCGGTAGGCTTCGACCATGAACTTTGATTTGGTGGGATACGTTTGTTTTGCCAGATGGTTTATCTGGGAAGCGTCCTAGGATTTTGAAGAGGATCATGTAATGTGCGTTGAGACTAATCGTGCGCATTTCTTTGCCCTGATGAAATAAATTTTGGAGAATCAACACAATGGAAAGATTTCTATGATGACTGCCCTTGGTAAAAGCTCCGTAATCCGTTTGCTGTTGCCCGTTTCAGACATGAGATCATCGATCACTATCATATTGTTCATGGATCGATGTATTTTCGTATGAAGGTCATCTGGAATACCTTCCACAAATTGTATATTACGAACCACGTTTGCCAAATGAGCGTAAGCATGTTGAAACTCTCCGTAGCACCACACGATATTGTCTGGTGGAGGTTCGATGACCTTTTCATCCGCTGGAACCAGCAAACGTTTTACGAACTGAGTTTTGCCTGAGCCGGTTGGTCCTGCTATCACACAAGTGAAGGGATGTTTCATTTGCGGGTTCATAGTATGAAATGAATACAGAGAGGATTTGTAACTGGTTTAAGTATGACCTAGGGCTTAGGAAATAAATAAGTCAGATAACATACATTTTCTTTCCTTTTTTTTCACAAGAACAGACCAATAATTTATTTCAACTGCAACTCCAAAAGGAATGATAAAATAGCTTCATTCAACTAAATTTATTTTAGTGTTTAGAAACATGTCCCGTACAAAGTGTTAACTTTATTGACTTATTTGTTATTATTATTATTATTATTATTATTATTATTATTCAAAGTTCATAGCGGGTCAAACCACATAATAATAACCACGACCACATTATTACAAAAACCCCAAAGTGAGCAAAATCATTTGACCAATAGGAGAAAACTGACAAGCATAATTAATTAATAGCGCCCTCTGTTAATGAAATGTAATAAAGAACGTTTTAACAGTAGAATCGATACTGTGCGATCGATTGTGATTTTGAGAAAAAATAAAATATATAAATACAATGCTTACCCCTTGTGATTTTGATGGAAACCAAAAATATATAAATACAAGGCTTACCCCTTGTGATTTTGATGGAAACCAAAAAGGAGAAGGAGGGATTGACTCAATGAGTCGGGTCAAACCACATAATAACCACGACCACATTATTACAAAAACCACAAAGTGAGCAAAATCAAACCAAAAAGGAGGAGGGATTGACTCAATGAGTCGGGTCAAACCACATTATTACAAAAACCACAAAGTGAGCAAAATCATTTGGCCAATCCACATATTAACCACTTTTTTTGGAGTAAGTATTTTGTGTGCAGATATATATATATATATATATATATATATATATATTATATGTATATGTGTATATGTATATGTGTATATGTGTATATGTATATGTGTATATATGCAGTATTTTGTGTGGAGGGAGTAAGTATTTTGTGTGCGCGAGATTTTTTGTAGTCTGCAGTGGTGGTGGTGGGATTGAGGAGTATATGTATATATGTATATGTATATGTATATGTATATGTATATGTATATGTATATGTATATGTATATGTATATGTATATATATGTATATGTGTATATATGCAGTATTTTGTGTGGAGGAAGTCATGCGCGCCCAGACGTGCCCGTCACGCGCGCGCCAGGATGTGTATATGTATATGTGTATATATGCAGTATTTTGTGTGGAGGAAGTCACGCGCGCCCAGACGTGCCCGCGCGCGCCAGGGAAAATTGAAGTTGGCCATCAAAAAAAAAAAAAAAAAAAAATTGAAAAAAAAAATTTCAATCATGAAAAATTTCAATCATGTATACAGCATCTTGAGCAGGTTTGTGGTGGGAGCGGTGGTGGCGCGGTGGTGAATTGTGGTGGATTGCCATTACAAACTGCACAAAATCACTGCAGACAAACTGCACACTGTGGAGGTGAAGCAGTGGTAACACAATTTTTTTTTTACTTGGCCGAAATGACGTCATAAAAAAAAAAAAAAATGGAAGAAGAAAAAAATTGAGGCCAAGCAAAAAAAAAATTATGGTGTGTGCACCTGCTTTGAGGAGTTTGTGTGCAGTTTGTGTGCAGTTTGTGTGCAGTTTTGTCTGCAGTGATTTTGTGCAGTTTGTAATGGCAATCCACCACAATTCACCACCGCGCCACCACCGCTCCCACCACAAACCTGCTCTAGATGCTGTATATATACTACTCCTTGTCCTCTAGACCAAAGGGAGACCCAGGCCCGCTTCCTATTTGTCAGGATTGCTTACCTTTCTCAAATCACACCTCTGCAAACAAGATGGGTTTTTAATAATACACGTGTATAGTGAAATAACAATTTTAATAATCAAATGTTTAATTTTTACATTGATTGTACAAAACTCTTTAAAAATGTTCCCTCCAAACTTGTACAAGTTTGAAGCTACCAAACGCTTGATGAGCGGGTATGTTGACCTCATACCGTAACTAGGCCTAGGACGCACCGACTATTTACTCGCTGTATCGCCCTACCTACACTTATTCAAGTTTTCTGCTTCACCGTTAATTTCCTGGAGGTTTTAAAACAGAAAAAACATAAACATTCATTTCTCTTACCCTTTTCTTCATTTTGTCAGCCATGAATGCCTTCAGAATTGCAAAGGCAGCGTCGAAGACCATTGGCTCGTTCACGAAATGTATGCCGTGTAACCTGACAGGAATGCAATTCTGAAAAGATCAAAGAACACCTGAAATTAAGACTAGCAAAGATATAGACCCCTTGATGGCCAGTTGCCGTGAATTGGAATTTAAAGGGGGCACCAGCAGTGTGTGGAGGGAATCAAATATTGGCTTTTGTTATACAGTATGTCCCCCAAAAAGTGTCACTCTAACAATTTCTGAAAATATACCAAAACCCCGAAATACATTTTGGAACTTTTTTTAATTGCACAGATACTCCTAATCCTTGGCCTAAACACCTGTGAGTTTTATGTAATTTCTCACATAAAGGATTAGGAGTATCTGTGCAATTGAAAAAGTTCCAAAATTTATTTCGTGGTTTTGGTATATTTTCAGAAATAGTTAGAGTGACACTTTTTTGGGACATACTGTAGAACTACTTTATGGGCAACAATACTACTGAAATACTTCATATGTATGGGGAAGTATACTGTGAATATTCATTAGGGAGCCCCGACTAAACACGCACTGTAAAAATAGCGTTTAGAGTTTAAACATATTTCTAAACACTTAGCTTGTACTCACTTTTTTCACATGTTTAGCCTAAAACATGTTTAGATTGTGCTTTTTCTGTGCTGTGTGTTTGAATGCTAAAAACCATATGAACAGGTGTCAAAAAGCTAAGCACGTTTAGCTTTGTGACATGTGCAGAGGATACCCGTTCAGCATTTAAACGCATTCCTACACGCGTTTATTTTGCGTTTTTACAGTGTACACCATTTTTACAGTGTAGGTGCGGCTTTTAAATGCCAGTGACTTTCGGGCTGGCTTAGAGAGAGTACGTCAAGTCTGTGTACTATAGGTATGTAACCATGTGTTTATTGTTTGTGTTCAATTAAATTTTATGTTGAAGAAGCCAGAATTCTGTTAATATCTTGAGATCCCGGTTGGCCAAAATTATATAGGTCATTCAACGAATGGTGAGAGTACGTGAGAGTGTCTGCTAAAGTTATGACTCCACAACATTGCATTGAACGTCTTGCCGCACGGGGACAAAGCACTGACCCATTTCCGTCGTCTCAGCATGGGTTTTCCCGGTACTGACAAAAATAGAGACTTGACGAGTCATCATTATTATTATAGTCTAATAATACTGGAGTCGACGCTCTTCTGGTAAACTAATAACCTTCGGTTTTATGAATCGCATATTGACTGTTTGACCGTTGACTGTATAGTCCGTTTACATCAATGATAAGTAGGCTACACATGAGATCAATAACATGACTATGTACCGTACTGCAAAAATGGTGATTAGAATTTAAACGCATTTCTAAACACTAACCTTGGCTTGTACTCACTTTTTTTCCCCCACATATTTAGCCTAAAACATGTTTAGATTGTGCTTTTTCTGTGATGGGTGTTTGAATGCTAAAAACCATATGAACAGGTGTCAAAAAGCTACTCACGTTTAGCTTCATGACATGTACAGAGGATGGCCGTTTAGCATTTAAACGCATTCCTAAACGCGTTTATTTTGCGTGTGTTGAAATTCTAAACACTAATTTAACATTTTTTCGTAACGTGCATGATGAGCTGCTGAAGGCACATTATTGAAAGATCCCTTGATCGATAGGGCAGCTTTAGTGCGTCGCGTTTGGCGTATTTTGCACTTTGTACGCAAAGCCCAGGTTGGACTTTAACCTTCGTGTACTACGGTGTATTCGTACCGTACATGAGCTGTTGAGGGCACATGTTGTTAGACCCACTGATCTCTATACTAACTGGATAGGAGATCGCGCCGATTGGCTGAAGCTCGATGTTCGCCATCTTTGTCCCCCAAGAAAGAAGGCGCCGGCACACGTGATGGCCGGACAGATTTACTGCTACCCGACCGACGACAATATGCCGAGTGCTGCTGAACCAGTTGTTGTTATTGTCTGTATACTAACATGACATTTGACTCCTGACTTTTTGGGAGAACCAACATGGCGGCCAGTTAATTCAACTTTTCATAGGCCAATCAGCGCCCATCTCCTATCCAATTAGTATAGAGATCAGTGGTTAGACCACTGTGGGCGAAAGGGCAACGATAGTTCGTCGCGTTTGGCGTATTTTGCAGTTGATGTGCGTACGCGCGGAATATCTCCAGCGATCATTGGCTGCCAAAAGTACATGTACACGCGCACTTAACATACGCACATAAAGTGTACGCACAACGCTCACACACGACGCAAAAGTGGCTATCATCAAGACACTGGGTGCAAATTCACCGCTAGAGGGCTACGATGTGCACTGACCCGGATAGAGAGACGGAGTCCTTATTTGGGCTAGTACGCAATAAATATCTCCAGCAATCATGCATTGGCTGGCGAAAGTCCGCGCGCGTATAGTCTAGTACCGTAACATACGCACAACGATCACTTGATGCTAGACTGGTACTGGTCCCCTGTCTTTATCCTGAAGAATAAATACACGCACCTTGCGCACAATTCAAGAGATTTCATTGGATACATTGTATTGAAGATCTGACGTAACGCTTTGAGGCTCGCGCTTGCTATCAACCAAGGTCAAAGTTGAATCTCCGGGAAATAAACATGGCGGCCGCACAGCCAGTATCTGGTGTAATTCACGAGCCTCAAAGCCGTGACGTCAGATCTTCAGGCTCACTTGATGCCAAAGCGGCTATCTTCAAGACACTGGGTGCACTTTCACCGATAGAGGGCTGCGATGTGTATTGAACGTATACAATGTCAGGCTTGATCATTTTGACATGAAAGACGTATGCAAAAAAGTTGAAACCGAGTAAAATAACTCTTTACCAACCTGAAATATCGAAGTAACTTTCTTAGCGATATTTGGTCCCATCTGCATGACGTGTTGTGTACCCATACCCTCTAGATCCACTAAGAGGTTGACACCGGTTATCTGTGCCTCTTCATCGTCGACCAAATCCTCTAATACCATGAAGAGGGATTTAACTATGTCCAGTACACTGTAGTTGCTTGGATCCCAGTTAACTAGAAAACAAAATGTTTACATATGTAGTTATGACTAATGAAATGGGGGGTACTTTATACAATTCATAAGTGGCCTATACGTCTTTTTTCCGGCTGTAGTCGTTGGCTGTATCGACATTGTTGAAGTATAGGCAGACGCAGTGATCTAGCCATAGCCGTAGCCAGATCCGTATGACCAGGAAGTTGTGGCTTCGAATCCCGTCCGAGTAGCCTGTGAAGTTTTGTTTTCACAGCCACTCGAAAAGCACTGAGTATACAGTGCCATACACACGTCGGTGTAGGGTAAAATTAAATCAATTGTTTATCACCCGACGCAAGAATTTCATCAAACTATAACTATCGCGGCACCCGCTCATGCTATATAGGATTCTAGCCAGCAAGCTTGATGGTCGAGAGGTTAAGACGTCTGCACTAGCAAGCAGGAGGTCGTGGGTTTGAAATTGAATCCCGCCCAAGTCGCCTGTGTAGTTTTTTCACAGACACTCGAAAAGCACTGAGTATACAGTGCCATACACACGTCGGTGTAGGGCAAAATTAAATAATTGTTTATCACCCGACACAAAAATTTCATCAACCTATATGTATATATACAAATCCGTATAATTTTAGAAATGGTTTATACTCACTTGTTCTGAGTGCTACAATTGGTCTCCCTTCCTTATCAGGTGAAGAAAGGACCAATGGAAAACCGTCATCTAAAACATGCTTCACCGATGACTTTTTGTAGTCCCTAAAAAAGCTTGGGTGTTTTTTGTGCAGTTCGTAATACTTCACCAGGGACTTGAACGCTCTGTCAACCTCGAACTTCTTGGCGCGAAGGAACCTTAATAGAAACCGTTCGTCCTGGGTGAAGTTGATGTCTGGTCTTTTCTTCATCATCTGTCGCATTCCCTCGAAGGCGAGTTTACGGATGAGCCGATTTTCACCGAGTTCAGTTTCCGCCCTTTTCCGTAACTGAGGAGACAGTGTGCATGTATAAGTGTTACCTGCTGTGGCGCATCCGCCATCTTGCCTCTTTGCTTTGGCGCTATTTTGTTCATGATTGTCTTTGGTTGAGCTATTCATTCTAACGGGTCTCTCTCCATTCATCTGCAAACTAATCAAGAGTACAATACACAAAGTCAAAACAAATGCCAATGAAACAATAATAATAATAATGTGGACTTATATAGCGCACGTATCCACCAAACTGGTGCTCAAGGCGCATTATATTATTACCCCTGCTCATCAGGCTCATAAATCATTCCTGAAACCATCTCAGCTCCCTGGGGAGTATACAGCTCAGTTGCTGCCATTACAGCGCATATAGGGCTACTCAAACACAACAACCAACTCTGCCATCACAGGTACCCATTTACCCCTGTGTGGAGAGAAGCAATTATGGTAAAGTGTCTTGCTCAAGGACACAAGCACCATGGTCGCGGTTGGGATTCGAACCCACATTCTGACGACTTAGCCATCAGAACACAAATCCGATGCACTAAACCGCTCGACCATGGCACTCCAATGCCAATTATAAATCACAAACATTTCAAGCGTTTTCACGAAGGGATAATTGGGAAAGTCGTGTTGATTTGAGCGTTTTATTGTTAAATACGTTGTGATTAATCGTCCTGTTGTTGAAAAGTTGACACATTTAGAAAGTTTGAAATCTGTTCTTTCACATAGGGCACACATTTTACATGTATTTTGTGTCTTGAATGTGACATGGTACGCCATAGATAGGCTATTACTTAAAGCTCAATGCGGTGTGGCCCAATTGTCCCTTCGTGAAAACGCAAATTGCTCTTGAGCACCCATTTTGCCCTTGGCCAATTAGTGTAATTACAAAACTAATGATTTTTAGACCCTGTAAATTTGTGGGGTTGTAGATTTCAATGAAGTAATTCAGAATATCGAAAAAAATCAAACTTACGATTTCCCCAATTGGCACTTCGTGAAAACGGTGACTGAATATGGATGTTATTCCTACCTCTTTAAGACGGTCATTTCTGTAACACGGTCTACTGTAGACGCCATAATTAGATCCAATATTTAACGGCTCTATAACACGTCTGTCCCAGTTGGAGATCCTGTTAAACAATGAAACATATAGTGCGTTGGTATAAACTATTGTGGAAATAATCACTCAGACCAGGCACGTGTCACAATAAACCGCATAATGAGTGTGACTCATACCACTGAGGCCTTTGTACACTTGTATTTTGATATTGTATTGACTTAGTTTCGCCTTTGTTGTCAGTTCTACATAGTAGTTACACAGGTGAGTCATGCCTCCGCTTGCCTGGCAAAAAAATACGTCGTGGTAATTAATAATAGCTAAGAAAATCCATGATGAAACCGAGTTGTTAAGTGGCGAAGTCAGTTTATTTATGGCACATGATTCAATTATAGTTTCGTGTGGTGGATTATCTTAGGAGTTTCTGATTGTTATAAACTACATCGTTGGTAAACTGATAAAGAAAAAACTGCATGTATAGAAACTGATCTGTGAAAGTTTCGTTTCAGTGTGTATGTGCACGTTGCTCAATGTTATACACTAATATTGTGAAATTTTCAGTGGGGGGGGGGGGGGTAGTGGGTATGTGTTTTGTTCCTTTTTTTTCTATTCTTTTTTGGGGCACTATTGGGATTTTTTCGTGGGGGACATTTGTGGGGGGCACGTGCCCCCAGGCCCCCCGTGGCTATTATTATTATTATTATTATTTATTCTATCTTTATTCTGGATATCTCTTTCAATACAAAGTACTGGTCTCCCAAGAGGTCCAGATTAAAACATTATTGTATTCTACACTACATGTATTCAAAATGTACAAAAGTATATACAAGATATATGTACATAATATACACAGTCATAACATAGTATTAGGTTTAAAAGTGTAAACATATAAATGTACATTAGGCCTATATATCAATATACATGAAATCATAATATGTCAGCATTAATGAGTACTGATGGCATTTTTAAAAATATGTGTAGTCATGGTACTAAAGTTGAGCCGAATGTCATTTGACAACTTATTCCAGCGATTTACAGCTCTAAAGTGGAATGACCGTCTACCTGGATTAGTTTTCCATGGTGGAAGAAGTAAACATTTAAATGTTTAACTCCGTGTACCCTTGGAATGGGCAGAATCACTGAATAAGAAATTTGACGATAAATATGAAGGTGCATTGCCTTGTAAACATTTAAATGTTGTGATAAGAAGTTGGTCATTCCATCTTTGTTCTAATTTATTCCAGCTAAGTTTAGTCATTAGATCGTTAACTGAAGTACGACTGTCAGCAGAGAGCAATATTCTGGCAAGCCTATTATGAAGAATTTGAAGAGAATTAGAATATTGAGCATTACAATTAGACCAAACAGAACTACAATAATCAAAAAGAGGCATAACAAGAGCATTGCCAAGCAAATTCAGAGTAGACGAAGGAAGATAATATTTGATTCTTTGAATTATACCAATACGTTTGGATACATTAGAAGTTAATTGATCAATATGATTACTCCATGTTAGTTGTGGGTCAAAAACAACACCCAAGTATTTAAAATTGTCCACTCTTTCAACTATATCTGTATCATATGTAAGGGAAATATTCTTGAAGTTTTGTAATGTGTGTTTAGTTCCAAATATCATGAACTTTGTTTTATTAATGTTAAGAGTTAGTTTGTTTACATTAAACCACTTCGAAATGCTATTTAAGTATGTATGGTACGCCGCTGTTCCGTCCAAAGGTCACTTCAAAAGCGTTTGCTTAACTGACCGATGATAAGACAATCTGCTTAGGGCCTTAATAATAGGGCATTGATAAAATTATTGGTAAAAGTTACGCTGTAACTTTTTTTTAAATAAAATAAAATATTAAAATGTTATAGTATTTCGTTGGCACCGAAGTCCAAAGAGGAATGTTTTCGTCATACACCAAATTTTACTGCATGCCCCTTTAAAACTGTTGAAAACCGTTAATGTTTCTAATTATTGATAATATTAATCCGGTAGCCCTTTTTACCGCCGTTTTATGATGGTAAATTTGACCAATTTACTGTAACCCCTGATAGTCATGACTGCATGGTCAATGGCGCTACGTGCACGACCTTGAGGGCGCGCTTAACGCTACACTAACATTTAGCATACTATGTGACCCGCTCTGGCAAAACCCAAAACTTCTCGGCATTTACCATAATGCGTAACAGCCATGAAAGGGTCACCGTATAGAGCATTAGTTTCTCTAGATTTTGATGGAAAAAGAAAAATCCTGAAACGTTGTTGGGAACATTGTTAATTTTCACTCTAAATTTGGGAGGTCACTTTTGTAAATTTGGTCCAAGTTTAGGGTTTTGCCAGAGCCAGTCACATATTGCAACCAGTATCAGATAAATGACTACTCTAACCCCAGAAAAGAAGAACCATGGAACAAGAGAAAAGACGAACCATGGAACAAGAGAAAAGAAGAACCATGGAACAAGAGAAAAGAAGAACCATGGAACAAGAGAAAAGAAGAACAATGGAACAAGAGAAAAGAAGAACCATGGAACAAGAGAAAAGAAGAACCATGGAACAAGAAAAGAAGAACCATGGAACAAGAGAAAAGAAGAACCATGGAACAAGAGAAAAGACGAACCATGGAACAAGAGAAAAGAAGAACCATGGAACAAGAGAAAAGACGAACCATGGAACAAGAGAAAAGAAGAACCATGGAACAAGAGAAAAGAAGAACCATGGAACAAGAGAAAAGAAGAACCATGGAACAAGAGAAAAGAAGAACCATGGAACAAGAGAAAAGAAGAACCATGGAACAAGAGAAAAGAAGAACCATGGAACAAGAGAAAAGAAGAACCATGGAACAAGAGAAAAGAAGAACCATGGAACAAGAGAAAAGAAGAACCATGGAACAAGAGAAAAGAAGAACCATGGAACAAGAGAAAAGAAGAACCATGGAACAAGAGAAAAGAAGAACAATGGAACAAGAGAAAAGAAGAACCATGGAACGAGAGAAAAGACGAACCATGGAACAAGAGAAAAGAAGAACCATGGAACAAGAGAAAAGAAGAAACAGGGAACGAGAGAAAAGAAGAACCATGGAACAAGATAAAAGAAGAACCATGGAACAAGAGAAAAGAAGAACCAGGGAACAAGAGAAAAGAAGAACCAGGGAACAAGAGAAAAGAAGAACCATGGAACAAGAGAGATGTGAATAACCCCAAAACCAGAGAGACGAAGAACCTTGGAACCAGATGCAGAACCTTGCAGTCAGAGAGGCACTGTTTTCAAATCCCACTACTAGGTAAAGAATTACGGAAACCAAATGTTTTATATTCAATATGGAATCAAACTGAGTTGAGTGGTCTCAACGTACTTGTGTTGGGGACTGTGTGTCCTTTTGTGGAATCTGTTTTACTTTCCTCAAGATAATTATAGCAGTGTTGCGATAGAAAGTACAATTTCAGGTGAAATATCACTGTAAAAATGATGTTTAGAATTTAAACGTGTTGAGGAATGCGTTTAAATACTAAACGGCCATCCTCTGTACATGTCACAAAGCCAAACGTGCTTAGCTTTTTAACACCTGTTCATATGGTTTTTAGCATTCAAACACACATCACAGAAAAGCACAATCTAAACATGTTTTAGGCTAAAAATGTTTTTAAAAAAGTGAGTACAAGCTATAAGTGTTTAGAAATGTATTTAAATTCTAATCACCATTTTTTACAGTATAGTGCAGGACACGAGCTATGAAAAAGTTTTAGAGCCGGTTGGTCTTTTATAGGCAGTTGTAAAATAATTGTTTTGGTTTATAACAAATTGTCACCAAGATAGTATTTTTAATTCTACATGTTCTAGTAATCTCGTTTTCCCCTTTCTTTTTCTTTCTTTCTTGTGCATGCAATTAATCTTTTAGTTGTTTCTATGCTGTATCTTACCGTACCATACTTTGAACTTCATATTTTACAAGTAGCTATGTTATTTTGGTTTGCCGTCCATTGCTCTCTCTGTCGGCGTAATTAATTTGTTGCTTAATGTTCAATGTCTTTTCCGTCCTAACTTGCTTCAGCGGATAACGGGGGCGGGGGGCGGGGGTGTAACGAGGTATATAATGTTCAGTGGGTTTCTTGTGGTAGGATGGCCTTGTCATGGGCGGATCCAGAACATTTTTTAGGGGGGGGGGGGCTGAGAATCAAAAACAATTATTTTTCAGTACTACAAAAATTACAATGAAATAATCAAAGGGAGAGAAAAACAAAGCACAGTGAGGGGGAAATGAGAGTGCGTTGTCCCCTCCCCTCCCCTCCCCCACTCTCTCTCTCTCTTTCTCTCCTTTTTTTGTTAATTTTTTTTTAACGATTTTCTTTTGGGGGGGGGGGGGCTACAGCCCCCTTAGCCCCCCCCCTGGATCCGCCTATCCTTGTAGAGGTGCTGGTCACCTGTTCTATGTTACCACTCACTGGCTTTGTTTAAAATGAATTTTTGTGTATTTTTTGTTTTTTAGGGTTTTGGTTTTATATTTAATTGATGTAATCTGATTGCCAGTGTAAAATGTAATAAAATAAAAAATAAATAAATAAATAATATCTGTAATATCGGAATCTTCTGGTTTAGTTCGAATAACGGTCTGTAATTTTATCTGGTTGTCACTCCAGCGCCTTTGCATTGTCATAATATCCTCGTCTTAGTATTTATTTTATGCAAGGCCCTCTTTGGGAATAACGCTTAACTAGGTTATCCCGGACAATCTCTTGTTTCTTGTGTTTACATTTTTACACGTGCTCTACTTTAAAGATGTCGAATTTCCCAAAATAAACAAACCAAACTGAAAGCCCGGTGACCTCTTTATACAAGGAGTTCAGGGAAGCTTGATCACACCACAAAGTGTTCATTTTAGGCATATTTTAGGCCTATTGTAAATATTTTACATTAAAAGGGTCATACTTTTTAGGCTACATTCCGTTTTGACAATGGGGAAGGAAGTAACACACCTGTGGTCTCTTCCACTTTATTAGCTTTATACTGGATTCCAAAAATTTAGGCTAAAGTCAAAAGACTTGTCAGTGACGACAGGAAATGCCTTTTCAAAATGTTCAATAACTATAATTTTAATATTCAGGGCCTCAGTTCCAGCCCCTGCATACTTGGAATACTGATACTATAGCCTAATTACAGATAACAAATTGTGGTCCTGTAGGTTTCATGATTATTGTGGTCAGGTTAAATAGTAGGCGTACGTCTGATTCAACCATCCATGGTAAATGTGGCCATTCATAAGGCTAGACAGCAAGGCTTGAAGTTCGGTTTATGATTCATAATTGTGCACGTCTGAATACCATCACAATTTAATACGTCAATCGTTTTATGTGCTAATATAATTCAATCTCACAAAGGCGGGTTCAAGGAATATCCTACACCCACACTACATGTTCAACAGTCAAGGTACCATTCGCACACTGAGTAGCACTAAAAATGCGATGAACTTTTTAAAGGTTTTTAAAGGTAAAGTATACAGGCATTAGGTGAACACCTGATTACCGAATTATTATCTGAAAGCTTACTTGTTTTAAAGGTTTGAAAAAGGACCAATCATCCTGCATGTGCAGTTTCGTAAAAAATGTTGAATGATTTTTCATGTTATTCTTATGAATTAGATCTAGACTCGTTCTGAACTTTCATAGGCCTATGTGATTTTTATTTTAAATTTATATCTTGATTCAAAGAGAGAAAGCTGCTCGTGCAAGTATTTGTTCTTCAACATTACCAATGTATCTTGATTCAAAGAGGGTGTGCTCCTAAGCACATCTATTACTGAAGCAGTTTTGCCAACATTAACAAAGTGTTGTACTTTCCCTTGAATGTAAATCTTGAGAAGCAGATTTGCCAATATTCCCAACCCTGTCACCCTTCCTTTAAATACACTCCTATTAGAAAGTGAAGTGGCCCATGACACCTTTTGTGATGCTAATGAGGTACTCACAAAAGACACACAGGTGAGGTATGTTATTTTGTTAAAATCACATCCCACGTTCGAAAAAAAAAACTAAACAATCAACAGACTTTGTCATATTGCACCCATGGGCGAGGCGAGCAAATACGTTGTTTGTGAAAGTTAAAACATCTTCAACCTGTGATTCGTGAATGTTTACAGGTGTTCTATCTATGTTCTGAAAGTCACACTTTTTGCTGGTAGGAAAAACTGGATCTTTGAACAGAAGGTAAGGTAACAAACGTGTGATTATCCTTATAAAAAGTTATAGTATACGTTAGTACATACGTAAACGTGTACTTTTTTCCTCAAGATGTACTGTGTATTTTTTTCTGAATTTACCAAATCAAAATTAAAGCACGCAGGCCAGTATATGATTACTGGTTTTGAAAAAGAGAATATGTTTCTCTTTCGGGAAATAGAACAAAGTGGAATTGAAAGTAAGACAAAATACATTGTCATTGTTATGTTATGCATAGCAAGCAAAACTGCCTTCAACCATGGAGGAAGGAAAACAGATTTTCCTTCCTCCATGCTTCAACGCATGTTATTTCTCGTTTATGACCAATGCACCTAGGCTATTTTGTAATAAGTTTTTTTTTACCAAGTTTATGTCCCCGCAACTCTATTTGGGCGGTAGATAATTGGCGTCCAAACCAATTAGTCTTTCAACAAAGCAGTGTGTAGTTATTTTCTGGATTTTTCTTGTGGAAAATTGGAAATCCTCAGTTGAAACTCTGAACTCAAGCAAGCACACACAATTACTGTCGGAGACCATTTCATTCATTGTGGAATGGCCATGCTCATTAGTAAGCACGTTTACAGGAAAACATGTTGGAAAAACAACCCAAGAGTCATGTTGCTGGATTTTGTTTACTCTATCTTGACTTTATTTTCCACTTGACTGACTCATAATTCTCTTTCAGTACCGGTATTTCTACATGAGTGTGTGTCTCTTTGACTAAAATACCGATGGATAAATGTCGGTGTATTTATTGAATTTTATTGTTAATTCTTTCTGTCTGGCTTTATTTTCAAGTTGACTGACTGTTGGGATTTCATAAACAGCCAACCTGTGATGAAAGTTATTCGTGGTGTTGTTATATACTACTCAAAACAATTTAGGGAACACCGGATTTTTAACATCAAATAGGTTTGAAATGTTCCATGAACCGGGATTTTCAATTGCAACCCCCTCTCTCTTTCAGTAGTCATGTCATGACATGTGTAATCACTACATGCATCCTTTATCATATGTTTCATTGTGCAGTTGTTTCTCATCAATTCTGTGAAACATTGTGTTTATCTGAAATAAATGATCTTGCTTTAACTGAGATTATTCCGGTGTTCCCTAAATTGTTTTGAGTAGTATACTCATCAAGGTGTTAGCCAGGATTTAGGGTGTCCACATTTGCTGGAAATTTCAAAACAGGGTGTCTGGAAAGAATGTCGTATCTGACCGCCACTTTTTAAGGGCTTTTTTGGATTTTTTTTACAACCACTAACCAGTTAAAAAATCATTCTATCGATTTTTGGTGGTACAGAAAGCGAAAACTATCTTTAAAATCCACCCCCCCCCCCAGGCCCCCCGTGGCTACGCCGCTGGCTTTTGGAAGTGACAAACAAATGCGAACTACTTCAGAAGTACATACATTATATGCAAACGAATTTGCAATTTATTGTGATGGCTTGTAGAGGGATACATACCTGTGGAATCTGGGAGTCATTTTGGAGTGGATAAACAGTAAAATTGGTTTTGTATAAAGAGTGAATCGGTAGCCTTTTACTGTATTTTTCACTCGAATCAGAGTAGATATATAACTATATAATGTATTTGATTCTTCGGTAAAACGCCAAAAATGATATGCCATCATCAAATTTACTTGTTGTATGTCCTACACTACACAGTTAAAACATTTAAAAACAATATTATTTTGTCTGCGTATTTACGTTTATTCGAATGAGGTATAACGTATATATAGTCATACATTATACAGCCATGAACGTCAAGAACTGAGATTTACACACATTTGGCACAAAATAATCGCCCAAGTTTTTTAAAGCCAGTCATTAAAACGGGTTCGACATGACGTTACCATTTGTTATTCAGAATCAGCCATGTCTAAAAGTACATGTACTGTGAGGTGAGGTTTCCCAACAAGTTTCTGTATACGTGTACAGTACATTGCATTGTAAAGTTATGTATTCCGGCGGAACCAAACATAGAGGCATTCATTGCTTTCAAACAAAGGTAACCAGGACCCCTACGGTGACCCTGTGACGGATTAGAGGCCCATCTCAAAATAAAGGGGAGGATGTAATCAGTTTTATTTAGCCTACTGCTTATATACACTTATGGTGTTCTCAACAACAACAAAATCTTCATTTTGTTCGCAAAAATCAGAGACTTCCATTATTTTGTGTGGCTTATAAAATGTTTAGTCGGAATTTTAAAAAGTCGTTTACGTGTGATTGGAACCGAAAATGGAACTGGGTAATGACATTTTCAGTTGGGTATCCGGTATACCCAGATACCTGGTTCAGCTTTACAAATAACCATTGATATATTAGTAAGATTCGTTTGCCAATCAGCGGGGGAGGGGGTGGCACAGGGGAATTACTTTTCAGTGGGTGCCCAGGGGTAAGGGTTTTTCCCCCTTTTTTTTTTTTTTTTTTTGGGGGGGGGGGCTATCGTGATAGATAGGGGGAACCTGGCGGCACTGGAAATTTGTGGGGGAACGTGTCCCCCAGGCCCCCCGTGGCTACACCGCTGTTGCAAATTAACCGTACTACACATGGAGGCCACTCCGATCCACTGAATTTTCAATATGTTCTTCACCAACCTTTAGTACATACAAGCCTGCTGTCCTTTCCAAGTAATCTTACAAAATCAACTGTGTGTCACCCAAGGCCACTGTAAATGTTTGAACATATTAGTATGGCCTGCAATGCATCAATGGGAGACCACATTACCCTGCAATCTCAGTGGTTTACACCACAGAAGGGTGCACAGAAGGGTAACCATAAGAGGCCACTGGCAATAGCTAATGGCTTGGAGTGGCCTGAATGGTTGTTGTTTTTTGTACTTCGGATACGCCGGAAATGTTTGATAAGTGCGTTATGCAATTTGAAGTGTACAACTGGAATATAAATAAATAAACTCACTTGAACCTCTATGCTCGAACTGAGCCGCTGTTTGATCCAAAACGTGGTTTTCCTTTGGGGCATTTAATTCTCATTCATCTAATCGGACATTCCAAGGGTCACTGACAAAAATATTGTTTGTTGCTTTGTCTCACGCCCTTTGTACAGCTCTTTGGTAGCTTTCCCAAGTTATTCACGCATTCACATTCGGACAATAGTTTGGAATTTGTCCTGTGGGCGGCTTCCTTCCAATAATGACAGCAATACAAAATTGAAAATCGTGACTGCATTATTTTGATAAACTCGGTTTCAAAGAAACTTGACCCGCGAAGGCCACTTGTTATATCAGGCAACCAGTAGATCACTATTACACCTATAAATGCTCCGTTATTCTATACTTTTCCGTGCAACTGCTCAAACACATTTCTGACTGATGTAATTACAGTAAATTTATACAATTCTTTTTAGATATTTTCTATTGAAAGTCTTTAAGAACATATTACCTATGTACTACATGAAGTACCGGTATAACGTAAGAATAGCAATAAATATTAAAGGGACACTATCATAATGATCAGACTTTCAACAGGGCATTGAATCGGTGCCCTAGTTTAAGATGAACACAGTGACAGAAAATTACTGGCTCATTTATGCAGCAACAACAGTAATATGACCTTACAATGTGGGGTATTATTTTCAGTCATTGAGTTAATCTAAAACTAGCACTCCGGTTCCATGCCCTGTTGGTCACAACGATATTGTTCTGTTTAAGACACAGGCGCGTTTAATTATCATGACTCATGGATTCACCAAATAAAAAAATAAAATAATAATAATGACTTATATAGCGCACGTATCCACCAAACTGGTGCTCAAGGCGCATTATATTATTAACCCTGCTCATGAGGCTCACTGGAGTGTCGTGGCCGAGCGGTCTAGCTTACCGGACTCACGTTCTGGTGTTAGCAGCAGAATGTGGGTTCGAAACCCGGCCGTGACACTTGTGTCCTTGAGCAAGACACTTAACCATATTGCTTCTCTCCACCCAGGGGTTAAATGGGTACCCGTGAGGGCAGAGTTGGTTGATATGCGCTGTAATGGCAGCAATTGAGCTGTATACTCCCCAGGGAGCTGAGATGGTTTCAGGAATGATTTATGAGCCTTATGAGCAGGGGTAATAATATAATGCGCCTTGAGCACCACTCAGTTGGTGGATACGTGCGCTATATAAGTCCACACATTATTATTATTATTATTATTATAAATCATTCCTGAAACCATCTCAGCTCAATTGCTGCCATTACAGCGCATATAGGGCTAATCAAACACAACAACCAACTCTGCCCTCACAGGTACCCATTTACCCCTGGGTGGAGAGAAGCAATTATGGTAAAGTTTCTTGCTCAAGGACACAAGCACCACGGTGGGATTCGAACCCACATTCTGACGACTCGGCCATCAGAACACAAATCCAATGCACTAAACCAAACCGCTTTGAACATCAAAATACCTTATTGTAAACTTTCTGCACAATCATTTTTGTAATAGGGCAAATCTAAATCTAAAATAATCTACCCATTTTTGTAATTGTTCGAGTGTCCAACACGTACTAAATCACACGCGAACCAGTCTGAAAATATCACAAATCTTTAAATATTGTTTTGCGAAAGCGCACCCAAGGACTTCAACCCGGCCGACCAGCCAAACAAATTTTAAAAATAACATTGAATTAATTTTTGTGGAAAAAATATAAATCATTTTACCCGCGTGTATTTTGTTTTATCTCAGATGAGAGACAAACAAAGTCCAGATGACACGTACAACTACAAGGAGCATTTTTATGCCGACCCGCTTGCCCTTCGACAAGAAATTGAAAGAGACAAACTGCAAGAGGCCGAAAAACGCAAGAAAGCAGCTGAGAACAAGCGCGCCGTCAGCCCCCCTCCTGTCCCCACTGGGCCCAGGAAGTCCAAAGGGAACCTCATGTACGCTGAACTTGAGAAGAAGAATAATCTGCAACGTCCCGGGGTCCAAGATATTCAGAGCATGTTTGGGGGTACGGTGAAGCGGGTAAGTCAGGCCAAGGAGGACGGGGAAGAACAGCCACCGCCTCCTGTACCCCAAATTACGGAGTCAAGGAATATCTTGGATAGTTCCCCGCCAGGAAGTCCCAGTAACCTTACGGGCATTGTCTGCTTACCCAGTGCTCCTGAAATTGTCCCGGACGAAGGAGTTTCATCTGAAGCGGCAAGCAAGACTGAGGAAACTTTACAAGAAGGTGATGTGAAGATGGCGAGTTCGCAAGTAGCTTTATTGGAAGATACCGGTAACGTATTGGAACAAGCCACACCAAACAGCAGTACCGAAAAGCCAACTGATGAAACATCTTCCCCAGAGCCGGAGGATAGCAACAAAGTTGTCATCAATGTGACAATTAATTCAGAGAGCGGTTTCGATATTGGTGCTGAAATTCCGGATTATTCCGAAGACACGACCACCGCCGACAACGACAACGACAACGGGGGAATCAAACTCATAAAAAACGTGAAACGAGACGCCTTTGCCACCGAAAGCAGCGAAACGGACCATGGGGCAAAATCCACCTCAACTCCGGTCAGCTCAACCACTAATTGCAAGACACCGACTGAACAGGGTTCTGAAGTCGGATCGGCCGTAAGCAGCAGCGATTCTGTGAAGAGAAAAAAGAAGAAAGATGTGGAATCGGGTATTGACTCGGTCAGCCATCTAAGACGCAACCTCATCATCATCTCACTGTTCTTGCTTATTCTGTTGATTATTATATCAGCCATTATTGTGTTCCTAGTAGTAGGTCAAAATAATTAAGCACACACTGTAAACATGGAATTTAAACACATTTCTAAACACTTAGCTTGTACTCACTTTTTTCACACGTTTAGCCTAAAACATGTTTAGATTGTGCTTTTTCTGTGATGTGTGTTTGAATGCTAAAAACCATATGAACAGGTGTCACAAAGCTATTAGCACGTTTAGCTTTGTGACATGTACAGAGGATAGCCGTTTAGCATTTAAACGCATTTATTTTGTGGGTGTTTAAATTCTAAACACCATTTTTACAGTGGAGGCTTGAAAGAAGACCAGGAAAGGGTCAAAGGGCAGATCTAGGACAACCATTTCGGGGGCCCAAATGCTACTTTTTGTAGGAGGAACTTTTCAGGACCAATTTCAGTGGCTCCAATGGCTCTTAATGCATTTGAGAGTGAGTTTTCAATTGTCCAACCCAACCGACGATGATATTTGGGATGGGGTGTGGGGACGACATTGTTGGGGCCAAGGCATCCATTGGTTGCCACCCCCCGGGATCAGCCCTTGAACCGAACCACTTTTTTGACTTTAGGCCGGTCCAAACATCACCGGAACAATGCACTGTTTGCATCAAGTATTTTCTGGGGAAAAGTGAATGCCTTTTGACACTTTTTTCCCCGAGACTCTGCGTTGCCAACATCACGTTGTTGTACCTTCCCTTAAATTATTGTATACATAACAAAAGAAACGTCACCCCCTAAATTTTGATAAGTCTGAGAACGTGTTTAGCTTTTGTGTCCTCGGACGTCATGCATGACGAATTTTGAGGTCAACCAAATTTGCCACATTGTGTTCGTGTTACACTCCATACTCATAATATTCTTCATTAAACAAATTATATTACCGGTAATTATAAAATGAAAATAATAAATATTTTTAGGTGACGTTTCTTTTGCTGTTATGTATATATTTTACATAAGTATTTATATATTAAATTTATGTCTTTCATGGTCTTTGTATATTATTTATTTGTATAAATCCGTCAGTTATTATCCAGGTCTAGTGTACATCAAATATAATTTCTATAATATACATAGTTTTTGTAAAAAGACCAATTATTCAAAATGTAGATACAGTCTAAATATATATAAAACAGACAAGTACAATATACACTGAGCCAAAAAGGAAACTTATAAAATTTTAACAGATCACCAAATAAAATTCTGTGCATGAAAATGTACCAAATTTGGATACAATATTACTGCAATGTATTGCTTCAAATGGCAGTCAATAACCAATTGTTTGCTTCAATGACACAAGAGAAATGTGCACTGACCCAAAGGACTTGCTGTTCCACATGTCACATTATTCAGCTGCAGCCCTGTACACACATGCATGTCAATGAATGAAACAAAAGATTTTGTAAAGGGATTTGCACCCCTTACCTGCATGATTGCAAGTCTTCATACAGGGTTGCTCTAGTCCTTCTGAGTATTGCTAATGAAACAGATATGCCAAGGCTAACATGCATGTGTGTACAGGGCTGCAGCTGAAGAATGTGACATGTGGAACAGCAAGTCCTTTGGGTCAGTGCACATTTCTCTTGTGTCATTGAAGCAAACAATTGGTTATTGACTGCCATTTGAAGCAATACATTGCAGTAATATTGTATCCAAATTTGGTACATTTTCATGCACAGAATTTTATTTGGTGATCTGTTAAAATTTTATAAGTTTCTTTTTTGGCTCAGTGTATTTTAATAATGGTATAGATATTTCATTAATACGACTTTATAATATGTGATGTGATCTGGGAAAACCCTCCACATGGTGAAATTTGTAATTTTTGTGTTTTATACATCAAATTAATCGGGACACTGCATGTGCTCTTTTCAAAACTGTTTTATTCATGATTCTAGAATGTCTATAACTTGAGTTACGCTATTGTAGAGTTCTTTCACATAAGAGCACATGCAGTCCCGATTAATTTGATGTATAAAACACAAAAATTACAAATTTCACCATGTGGAGGGTTTTCCCAGATCACATCACATATAATATACATTATAGTACATTATAATATAGAATATTCTAGATCATTCCATATAAGCATAGAGCTACAACCGCTCTATGATATAAGGCTGTGCGGTTATTTCAGGAACCGAATACCCGAAATTGGAAATATTCGGATACCCGGTTACCCGTAAACAATTTTGTAAAAACACATGAATACCAAATGTCTAAAATAACCAATATGAACACAAGTTCCTCATGTTTTATTTGAGTCATAATAAATGTGGATTCCCATGCACCTCTATATTAAAACGACTCATAGAATCCCCATTCCCCCAATGTGGCTTAAATGTTCAGCCAAAGTATTCAAAAGTTGTTTACGGATAATTAGAACCGAAAATGGAACCGGATAATGACAGTTTTGGCTGGATACCCGACACAGCCATAATTCCATGACCACCGTATCACAAGTATTTCCAACGTAATATGTTTAAAATCCAATTAAACAAATCCTTTAACGGCAGATGTAAAAATACATCCATACTTGGTAAGGCTCCGCACGAGTCGCTTAAGACCTGCGCTTCGACATTTTTAGTTTTCTTTTAGTTTTTTTATATTTTTTTTGCTTTGAAACGATGTCCAATTGCAGCCAAAATTGCTGAATCGATTGGAATTTTGCCGCTCTGTATTTTATTTTTAAACAGGGGTATGAACGTTTGCCCGATTTGTGCAGCGTGTCTTTGTGTATGGGAAATTTGGTCTGGTTCCAATAACCACGTATACATGTATCATGTATTTCACTGGTTGGCAAAAAAAAATAATAATAAAAAATTATTATTATTATTTTTTTTTTTTAAATGCGTCACCTCACCGATTTTGAAGCCAACCTATGACCAGAAACCAGAGACTTTTTGTTTTGGCCTAATAAAAATCTAGAGATATATACGGAAACCAACACGTGAAATTTTCAGCTTTAATTTAATTGTCTTTGAAACGAGAAATCGTGAAAATACATCAAAGCAGAAAAGCTTTCATGGTCTTTGTATATTATTTATTTGTAATAAATGATGGTGTATACCACGCACTTCTAGAAATGATCAAATGCGCAAACAGTAACAATTAAAATCTGGATGACAATTGGTCAAATTTCATTTAAAAAAATCATTATAATTGTAGGGGTAATTTGAAGTCTCTAGAATAATAAAGAATGTTTTTGTCATAGAAATATGAATATTTATTCAGGAACTGGGGGTCATAGCAAGCTCTGTTTTTAAAAGACTGTTTATTCTAGAATCCTTTGATATAACTATATTTCACTTTAAACCATTATGATTAATTGTAAATTATTTGTGTCCTGTTGGGTTATTTTAAGCTTCTTTTTGTATTAAAAATTAATCATTGTAAATATTTCAATATAGTGAAATTTAACCTGCTGGTTCAGGTCAGGAGATCTTAATGCCGGTGAAACTGACCACCTTTCGTTAATCAATAAAACATGTTTATCGTTTTGCTATGACTATATTTGTTGTGTTTTTTGGTAATTTGTGTAGAAAAACGACCGGACAACGCCTACTTTCAGTTACAAACCATCAGTACGATTCATAACTATAAATAGAGAGAGTTTCGACATGAGCAGACACATAATCCAGAGACGAGCTCCCTCCCGCAAATAATTTGCAATTTATTTTAAATTTTTCTCAGATGTGCTCTGAAGAGGAAGCAAGTTTGCATGCTCCTCAGAAATGTAAACAAATCAACTCATTTCCTTTTTCTTTTCTTTTTTTAAAGACGAAAAATCCTCTTTAGAATGAATACGAAAGATCTTAATAGACCTTACCTTTTCGCATTTAAAGATTTATCCTCCGTGTTTTTCGCTATTTTGACAGCAAATTTCAGGAATTAAACGTTTTCGTCGGAACATTGCTACATGTATTTAGGTAAAACTTGTAGCTTTGCATGGTGAAGAGGATAAGAAAGATTAATTGCGGTGACACCATGTGAAATTCTCTATTGAGTAGTAATTAGTTCTGAAAAGAACTGGGGGTTACAACTCAACGTTTTCTCTTTCGTATTCGTATTCATTCCAAACTGCAGGTTACAATTCTCCTGAAGACGATCAGAGCATACTGATCGAAACTGTCGAGTTGTAACCTCCAGTTCTTTTCAGAAGTAATTACTACTCAATAAAGAATTTCACATGGTGTCACCGCAATTAGTCTTACTTACATGTATTTACAAAAATGTCATTGAGGAAGGGAAAACAAATGCTTTTAAAACCTTTAAAAAAATATTTTTGCAGTAAAAATTTACCGAAATTATTTTTTTTGGCGGGGGGGGGGGAGGAGGGGGATCCTGTCAAATTAATTTGGCATTTTTTATGTAATTAACCAAGCTTAAACCAAGCTTCTGCGCATTTGGCTAGTATTTACATGTGTATGTGTATTGTCAAAATCTGGTGTCATCAACTCACCAACTCACCAACTCACCATGCAGATCCGTACCCAGGGGCCACAGAAGACTGACCAAAACTTTTTTTTTCGAAAACAATTTAAGCGAATTCAAAACAAATCATGGCCGGAAAGAGCCTCGAATGGCTCATTGGAGCTCTGTGGTTTTGTTTAGTAAAACAAATTCTGGGGGTGGACCCCAACGCCCACGCACGGGTATTGGCGTGTGAAAATGGTTAGTCATTGCCGGTAAAGATGGCCGATTTTGCGTGGTCTTACGTACGTCAAGTAAAAACATCTACACTTTGTGTATTGTCTTAATTCATTTTGATTCTCAAGCCGGCCTGTGTGGAAATAAATGTGACTTGATCCTACGAAATGAGTCTTAAGGTGATGTCGGCACAAATTGAGTTTTTATGTGGTCATGAAAGAGCATATTCTTCTCTTCCATTTGATACAACAAATGTTCATATGTTTAAAAAAAATCCGGAAGTTATACGGTACCATAAAACACATTACCTCGGTCTGCACTGTCAGAAAACCAAACAACGGGAATATCGCACGTTTAAGTCTGGGCTTCATTTCTGGATTTATTACTATCATTCTTCCGTAGCAACCAGGTGTTTTAAGTCAACGTGGCTGCAAACATAGAGCAAGGACTGGGCATTCTTGGGCCAAAAAGGGGACACAACGATCCTTTGCTGAGTAATTTTGGAACTTTCTTGATTCAACATGGTAAAGAAAATCAGGATTTTGAACATTTTCCGATTTTGTTTGGGGGATTTTTTAGTTGGGTGATTTATTAACATGTTTTTCTACCTATTTCTTTCGGGAAAAAAAAATCGACCACACACACGCATGACTCGTTTTTACGTGTTCTTATCTCAATACAGGCATTTGAGACTTCCCACTCATTTCGTACGGTCGGGCCACAAATACGGTGTTGGTGGGCGCCGTGTTTTGGGTCATAAACTCTCACTGATAAATGATGTGTGCTAAGAAGAGAGTGAGCAACGCTGGATGGAGGCCATGACTAAGTCATCCAATCTATTTCGTCGAAATGTTGCATTCTTTTTCCAATAAAATCAGTAGCCCCGCCCCCCAATAAAACAAACAAAAACAAAAAATAAAAAATAAAAATAAATTAATAATAATAATTCATTCATTCATTCATTAAAGGCATGACATTATGAATAACAATCAACACATTTTGTTTCCTCGAAATATATTTTTATGTTAGTAAACCAAGCAACTATGTGGAAATCTCTTTTCCCGCCAGGGTCTTGTAGAATATAATGTATCGTATAATCTTCAAAAGTGAGATTTTGGTGCAGCTTGATTCTCTAGATTTTCCTCTTTCATTTGGATTTGTAGAAATCAGAAAAAAAACATCTGATTTCTACAAATCTGGTATCAAATGAAAGGAAAATTTAGAGAATCAAACTACATCTCACTTCTACCCAATTTCCAAAAGTGAGGTTTTGGTATAGTTTGATTCTCTAGATTTTCCTCTTTCATTTGATACCAGATAGAAATCAGAATTTTTGTTTTTTTCTGATTTCTACAAATCTGGTATCAAATGAAAGAGGAAAATCTAGAGAACCAAACTATACCAAAATCTCACTTTTGAAAATTGGGTCCAAGTTTAGGGTTTTGCCAGAACCAGTAACATATTACACCTTCAAATTGAATGTTTCAGTATATAGATACAAAAAGTGGATTTAGTTAGAACAGTCTCCAGGAAACACAATTGTTTTTTGTTTAACTTGTGACTATACAAGGCAAGAATAATTCAGCGTGTATTTAGAATCAGTCTGAACACAAGTAAGTAAGTAAGTAAGTAAGTAAGTAAAACTTTATTGCTCCATAAAAGGAAATTACGATACTCGCACATATCAAAAATACATTCACATTTTAAAGTTTAAAAATGTAAGAACAGATTAAATAAATATAAACAGCCAACATATTCATTCTACAGTTAAGGGCCAACAAACTAATTTACAGACACAAATTATTATTGTAAAGTTTTATTGCACTGGGTATAAAAGAATTCCTATAACGGTTAGTCTTCAGCTGTGGGAGTCTCAGTCTGCCAATACCTCTCTCAATTAAACTGTCGTGAAGATGGAGATGGAAAGGATGACCACAGTCACTCCACACTGTATCAAGCTTAGACTGAAGAAGACACTGGTAGACCGTGTCAACAGCAGACTGAGACACCCCCACTACGTTTTCGGTTTTAAAAAAATGATATTGTCAATACGAACCCTTTCCGATTTACTGACATTGCCACCCCAACAAATTAAACAGTATCTCCAAACTCCACAAATAGTAGCATTATAAAACATCTCTAGAATTTCTGAACGTACATCAAAAAGTGCCATTTTCCGAAGACAGTAAAGCCTAGAGTTCAACTTTTTAACTAGGACATCAACATGATCCCCCAAGTCAATTTATCATTCAACAATCGTGGCTGTTACGCTCCAGTACGCATGTACAATGGAAAATACTTTCTGCACCAATCAGCAGGAAATCTGACATTCAATCTAGTTGGTATTGTGACATCATGTTAACATTACTGGCCACACCTCCTTCAATAATAGTATACTGTAAAAAAAAAACATTTAAAAAAACATGTAAATTTAATAATAATAATAATAATAATAATGTGTGGACTTATATAGCGCACGTATCCACCAACTGAGTGGTGCTCAAGGCGCATTATATTATTACCCCTGCTCATAAGGCTCATAAATCATTCCTGAAACCATCTCAGCTCCCTGGGAAATATACAGCTCAATTGCTGCCATTACAGCGCATATAGGGCTAATCAACCAACTCTGCCCTCACAGGTACCCATTTAACCCCTGGGTGGAGAGAAGCAATTATGGTTAAGTGTCTTGCTCAAGGACACAAGTGTCACGGCCGGGATACGAACCCACATTCTGCTGCTAACACCAGAACTTAAGTCCGGTAAGCTAGACCGCTCGGCCACGACACTCCACACTCCATTAACAGCAAAATGTAGGCAACTCTATTTCAAACAATTTGCTGTATTACAATTTTTCATAACAAGTGTGTTACGTTTCCCTATTTGTTTGTTTACCCATTCTGATTCTCTTTTTTTTTGCCCACAAAGATTATGTCCAAACAAATATGGAATCGTACTGCAGTTTCATTATTAAGCGTTCACAGAAATTCCGTAAATCAGTTTAACACACTTGTTATGTCAAATTGTAATACAGCAAATTGTTGGAAATAGAGTTGTTTGCATTTTGCTGTACATTTACATGTTTGTTTTTACAGTGTATTTCTAACAATTAGGCTTTATTGAATTACAAAATCAAGTATAAGAGTTGGGTCGGATTGCGATTTATATATGTTTTGGAATGTTAATAATGGCTAAACATCTCTGCGATGAATCGCATTGTGTAATCGTGAAAAACATCAAATAAAGGTTCTCGGTCTATGTAATTTATATAGTGAAAATTATGTTTGAATTGGAGTCAGAGAAGTTGAAAAACGAGTGTGTTTCCACTTTTTGTATATCCATACATCTGAAGGCATAATATGTTTCAATTATTAATATTTTTCAATTGCATATACCTAAATTGTAAAGATATGATACCTGTGAGGAGAACAACCCCCCGCCCCAAGAATTCCATCAATAATTAAGGCCTTATTTATTTGTTTTAAAAAGTGCAAATATCTTCTTTCGGAGTTGGCGTTGAGAAACGTTTGGGGAAAAGGGAGCCTGGCTGTTCGAGAACCATGAGGGCGGTATGATGACTGTTTAGGGTTGGCTCGTGGGAAGGAGTGCCGTTGTGTGTACGCGTATAATTGTTTCCAATATGTGCGTGGGCATGTTTTGACCCAAAAAACTGTTTGTTAAAAGACAACAAATTTTTAAAAACGGGAATTTCATAGAAATTGCCCACGTTCGTCCTGGAAAAAATACGTGAGCGGTACGGTACTGCATGGGTATGAATCGCCACGGCGTCTTTCATTGTCTTGAGATCTCTGCATGGTTAATTTGCTGAGTACAAAACAGTTTCCACAAAATAACCGTGAGAAGCATAATCTTACAATAATTTTGTATGTACATTTCTTTATTCTCGTCCAATATTGTACAATATTGGGGAGTGTCGTGGCTGAGCGGTCTAGCTTACCGGACTCAAGTTCTGGTGTTAGCAGCAGAATGTGGGTTCGAATCCCGGCCGTGACACTTGTGTCCTTGAGCAAGACACATAACCATAATTGCTTCTCTCCACCCAAGGGTTAAATGGGTACCTGTGAGGGCAGAATTGGTTGATTAGCCCTATATGCGCTGCAATGGCAGCAATTGAGCTGTAATAATATAATGCGCCTTGAGCACCACTTAGTTGGTGGATACGTGCGCTATATAAGTCCACACATTATTATTATTATTATTATTATTATTATTATTATTATTATTATTATTACAATTTTTTTTACTTAGTTGTTTGTAGCAATATGGAAATAACTGTCGAATTTAATTTAATGTTATGATGGCTCCCGTCATAAAGTCATATTTACACTTAATTACCAAGCTTTTGACTTCGTAAAATATAGCGCATTTCAAAATATGCCCACGAAGATTATGTCCAAACAAATATAGAAACGTACTGCAGTTTTATTATTAAGCGTTTACAGAAATTGTGTAAATCAGTTTAACACACTTGTTATGTAAAATTGTAATACAGCAAATTGTTGGAAATAGAGTTGCCTGCATTTTGCTGTAAATTTACATGTTTTTTTTTACAGTGTATTTCCAACAAGGCTTTATTGAATTACAAAATCTAAGAGTATAAGAGTTGGGTCGGATTGCGATTTATATGTGTTTTGGAATGTTAATAATGGCTAAACGTCTCTAGAGAATCAAACTATACCAAAATCTCACTTATGAAAATTGGCTCCAAGTTCAGGGTTTTGCCAGAGCCAGTCACATATTTGTTTTCCTTTTTGAAAGGAAATTAGCAACATTGAGATGAACAAACACAAATTGCCGGTAAAAAAAATAATGAAAACCTGGTACAGACAATGTGGCGGTCAGACAATCTTCTTTTTAACATAATTTATGATAGGGAATCCCTTAACCAATCAAAAGCCTTTAACTAAAATGCTAAGCGCCAATTCACTGGTGCACAATATCCTGCTTTATGAAGCTATAGAAACCCTGGCAGAGTACCAAGTATAAACTGTCAGTCTCTCTGTTTATATCAACGTCGACAGCACGGTGTCTAATTTCGCAATGGCTGGAGTAAGAAACACTGTTTTTTCCTCACTATATAGAATCGGTTAAACCTATAATTGCATATTTGTTGAATCTGTGTGATATATTCTGTCGAAGTGTTCAATTTTATGCCGTGGTATTTGTTAATTTAATCCACAATTACAGGTTTAGTTTTCGTTGTTTGAGTTAACGTTAACGTTCATGTACACGGGGCGGCGGGGGGTCTAATTCGTATAGGACAAAGGAGAACAGTATGCAGTGTCTCACACCGTCCCATTCTGGGGCCAATAGTCGCTGGATTCCCTCCGTATCCTTGGCCTCCCTCCGTATCCAAGGCCCTAGTCCACATGTACAAAAAATGAGCAATTTTTCTTTATTTTCCAACTTTTGATCTGCTAATTATTAGGGCCTACATCCTAAAACTTATTTGGAATTGGAGTTGGCCAAATTTTTCCCTTTTTCTGAATTTGACCTAGGAACCGCAGTTGTGTATTTTTAAGTCAGATTACGTAAATTTATATTAGAAGTAACCTTCGGTGCATTCTATAGTTGTACCAATTATTGATTAGCTAACCTTGTTCAAGCAGACACTTCTGCCATAAAATCCATTATTCTGGGATAAGGTTTATTGCAAATAGCGCTAAAGCAACTGCCCCAAAGCATACTGATTACTGGGATACAATTTGGGGAATCTGTTTGGAGCGGCTTGCGTGACGTCAACAATATTTTGTTGCTTTGCACGGCACGCAGTGGCGCTGTTGCGCCCACAGACATCCCATGATTCCTTGCAGCCGCTATTTGCGATAAACCTTATAGCTAGCTCACGTTCATGAAATTTTCAAAAAAAAATTGAAATTAAAAATAATAATATAATTAAAATTTTACCAGTATTACTGATCTCACAATAGTAAACTTTATGCCAAAAGTGTCTGCTTGGGCAAGCTTACCTAATCACAAAATTTTAGACTAATAATTAGCAGATCAAAAGTTGGGGTTAGGGCCAAGGATACGTAGACGTAGGGAGTCCAGTGTATTGGCCCTAGAATGGGGCTATGCATCACGATAACATTAACAATCGTTTGTTAATATTAAAATAAATATCGGTTCACATTGAACAGTCAGTTACCATTTTGTTAAAAGTTAACTGTATTGTCAGTTTTCAGTCACTTAGTTCGTACTTTTTGTGAATTCGTCAGTAACAAAATATTGGGAACCAATTATTTTACATTTTTATATCAGTTTTTGTGGCTAGCTCGGCCAATAATTCCTGTTCATGCCAGTCTTGTACCATTGGGATGCACTGAGGTCCGTTTTTCTATTATTTTGTTTTCTCTAATCACGATTTATTGAGAGTAGTTCCAGACCTGAAATTTCATTCCTAAGGGTACTTATCCTGAGTAAAGGGCACTGTCATTAACATGTCAGAAAGTCTATGGGGCCATTTTATGGGGCACCAAGGCCAAGACCCAGGGCAATGGAGGCCATGGTCTCTGTTGCCTCCATGACATTCTGGGCCTGCAGTTCACCAAATACACAACAGGGCTGTGGCACCAGGACACATACCCCCCCCCCCCCCTCTACAGTCTGAGGGATCCCCCCTCCCCTCAATTTCAGACAGTACTGGATTGCACAACGTACAGTGGTCCATATTTTATACAAAGTAGCTAAACCCCTCCCAGATATTCTGTGTACAGGCCTGTTTATTCTCATTTGGGGGGGGGGGGGGAGGGGGAAGGAGGCGGGGAGTGTTGACAACAAATAATAGACGCACTTTGTTGTAAATCTTTGTATATAGTGAGGGATATGTGACAAAATTTGTGACAGCCATTCAGAGGGTATAACGTTGCTCAATTATTTGCATGACGTGTTAAATTGTTGTATTAATTATTTTCTTCCTGCATCAGTTCCCAGATGATTCACTGCGAAAGATCTTCCTTGGAGGTCTGGACAGGGAAAAAACCCTGGAGCCACAGCTCAATGAATACTTTGGCGTTTACGGTAATGTTGCCGACTGCGTGGTTATTAAGGATAACACCGGAGCATCGCGAGGGTTTGGTTTCGTCACAATGAAAACGGTCGAAGATACGGACAGTGTCTTGTTGGACAAAGATAATGACAGCGGACAGTACCACCATATCAATGGGAAGAAAGTAGAAGTAAAGCGAGCAATCCCTAAAGGGGTGAGTAGACACTGGCACTGATCAATTACTACCCCTGCCTGTCCAGTCTCGCACTGCCCCGTATTTACCAAAGGGATGGCCACATAAGAAATATCCATATCCCACATATGGAGCACTAAAACAAAAAGACGGCCATTATGTACGAGACGGTGCCTATTATGTACAAGACGGTGTATGAAAATGCACAGAAAAGCCACTTTTAACCCTAACCACCCCAAACAATTCAAACTCCAACAGCTGGGTTTGTTGGAGTTTGATGGACTCAGTAGTCAGTACCATATAGCCCAGACACGGATACTTTGCATGGGGCTGGTGTCCCAATTCCAGCTAAGTCCAACAGTTGGGTGGTAGTGTTACTACATGGTGTTGGATTTTGATGGTCTCAGTACTGTATAGCCCAAACAGGGATACTTTACACGGGGCCAGGTGTCCCAAGTCCAATAGTTTGGTGGTAGTCTTACTGCGTGTTGTTGGATTTTGGCGGATTCAGGAAGGTTCTTAGCCAAAATAGCTAAGGGGTTAGGGTTAATAAAACTAAATAGCTAAATTTATAGTCCAAGATTTAGACAGCACGGCTGTTTTCCTTTAAAAAAAAGTACCCCCTCTGTTGTCGAAAGTTAAACAGTATGCAAATGAGGCGTTTGATCTGTCATTCATACATCTCGCGCGTGCAAGGGGTGACGCATGTGGTTCAAATCTATATTTGGTTTGTTTACATTTTGCTTTCTTGTGATTGGTTTTCAAGTTAAATATGCAATTTTTTTATGAATATACAAAGTTTATTTAATAAACAGTCACATGATAGCTTTTCCCGCGAAATTGAGGCTGTTTACATTGTGGAATTGCCGGTGAAGTCTACGTAGTGGAAGGCAGCCATTTAAATGTCGTCTTTGCCTTGAACATTTGAAGACGTTTTTCTAGCTGTCGTCATGGATACGTCCCAATTTTTGATAAGCACAATCGACCTAGTAAATCAACGATGATGGCATCTACTTTTATTTTATCCACAAAGTAAGTCTGGGACAAGGTTATTTCCTTTAAAAAACTTTCCCAAAAAAATCAGTTTATGCGGTTGGTTTTAACATTATTGTGTACAAAGTAATGGCATTTAACGTACATACATGTTTAGTGCATCCATCGTAACGCATTACGTGTTTACGTACACCATACACGGTTAACTCGTTTTGATCGTGTGTATTCTGAATGCATAGAAAGGATAGCCATTTTTACAGAAACAGTTGTGTACGGTTACTGTGAATTCTTGCAAAAAGACATGTACTGCATCAAATGAACATTCAGCCTGATCCCTGACAATGAATACATTTGGCCTCGCAGTCTTTAAGTTTATTAAAACACACAGTGGCGTTAAATTAATAAATGATAGGCAAACTTTTCCGTTGTTAATAAAGTGAAACTTGTTTCAACAATGTTTGTTTTTACATGTATTGAATTCAGTAGTTCAATCAATAGGCCTAACGTTATGAACGTGAATGTAACTTCACACTGTACATTTATTGTACATTTACAGTATACTGCATTTTCATCCGCATGTCAACTTTGCACTATATTTACATGCTTGGAAATATAATGGTGTTGAAGATATCCAAGAGAACGGTCTGGATGAGTAGTGTTATTTTTTAATGTTTTCATAGAACTATGGAAGCCTTACTATTATTTTATTATTTCTTTCAACCAGGAATTGAAAACAGTTTACAACATTGGCAGTTGGCTCCTATTAATTTAGGACATCTACGACAACAGGTAATTTAACTAGAAATAGTATTCAGTCTAATTCTTATTTACATGTAGGCTACTTGTTATCAGACGATTTCTGCTTTTTCAATTTATTTGTATTTCCTCCATTTGTCCTTCATGTCCTCTGTTGTTATTCTCCTATGATAGTTCAAGGCAACTTGTCCATTCTCATTTTCGTCATTTCAATTTTGTTTGTTACATAAAGGCCTTTGTACATTATTTATAAATTATATACATTGTAAATGCTCCGCTTCCAGTTTTCTCTAAAGTTCTTTTGAGTATTCACCACTGGTCCTTTTAAATGATAAGTGCAAAACTTATTTACAAAAATATTTTTCTTGTGTTTCAGGCTCTGTATAGCTTGTTCAATGGCAACTGGAATTGGATCTCCAGGTTACTGCTTTTTGAGAAGGTTGGCAGCTTTCAAGATGTCACTAGACTTGCTTCATCAAAAGTTGTACTAGGCCTACATGTAGGTCTGTCTGGAGATGTTTTCTTCGGGCATACATGGGCAGATAGTTGATGCACTTTTCCAAGTGGAAGACACGATGCCCAGATAACCACCACATTTTTTAAGTTGAACATGCAGTATTCTAGGACTTTTGGAGATTTTATTTTCAATTTCTTTGGTCGTCCTGGTTGTGCCTGTTTGTTGAACTGTTCACAAACTTGGTAGTTGTCTACCCTCTCATGTTTATACCAGTTAGGCGTGACTGATTGTCAGTGCCTTAATTTCCTCACGCAAGTATACATTTACCTATATTATATTTTGATTTATATGGATGTCACATTGTTTTGATTTATGCAATATATACACAATTATTAATCATATTGCATATAAATTTATATTTATTACTTTTATAATCACTTCAAATGATTAACTTCGTCATCAGCTTTCATGTTCCATTTTAAGATTCAATTAATAAGTTTTCGAGTCACAACATAATAAATTCACTTTTATCAATCTTGACCATCTTAGAATGGTTGTTTTTTGTCTATATCCATCTGGTTGTTGTCTACATTGCCTTTATTTGTGACTGTTACTATTTATTATTCCTTGGTTATAACATTTTTTATTTTATGTTACACACCCCCTTCTCTCCTGACCCAATCCCTTTGTTCAACTTGTATACCCTGTTATGTTTATATAACATTCATATAAAATTACAATGTTCATTTCTCTTGTAGTGTTTGTAAGATTGTTGCATTTTTGGCCAAATAAATAATGACAATAAAATAATTGATGGATGTTGATCAGAAATGTCGTCCCATATACTCCAACCAAACACATCTTTTGAAAAAAGGCCTTCCTGTGATCTGAATAGTTAAAAATATTGTGCTGCTTATCTTGGCCCTGTCAAGTTTAACGTTTATATATAATTACAATGTTCATTTCTCATTTATTCTTTGTATGATTGTTGTATTTTGACCGAATAAATAATAATAGAATATTTGATGGTGTTGCTTAGAATTGTGGTCCCATGTTCTCCCACCAAATAATTATAGAAAATGCCTTTCTGAAGTCTGAACACCTGCTCATCTTAGCCATTTTCATGTAGCTTTAATCAGTCTATTACCATAATTTTCATAACTTTGTCAGAGCATTTTTTTAAATGAAAATCAAAACTCATCTCCAGATAAACAGGAATGTGGAAAACAAGGTAACATACTCGGTGATTTCCCGTAACTTTTCACAATGTCCACCGCGCGTCGCTCACATGCACATATACAAATGAGCGCGACGTGTACATAGACGTCCGTGTATTACACGTATAATCCTGCACACGCGCGCTGTATGTAAATTCCTATTTGTTTGTGCACGTCACAAAGACTTCAAACCCCGCGTAAACACCGACACTCAACTTAAACAAAACCTTATAAAAACTTGTAAAAAGTTTTGTCCCAGGAATAATATTTGGAAAAATACTTCTAAAAACATTTAATCTCACTAATGGAAATGTAGAAGTATGAATGAAAAATACTGCTGATGTTATAAAAGAGCATATTTGAAGGGTATAATTTCAACATGAACGTTAAGTAGGCAGACAATGAAAATAGTTCTTTTTTAAAAAGTGTATTTCTTTTAGTCCCAACAAATACAACATTTGAAAGAAAATTTCATATAAGTGAGAAAACATGTTTCATTTTACTTCAAATACAATCATAACATTTTCAAAGCGGGTCAATTCATGATTCATTCATGTAAACTTTATGGACTATAGAGGCTGACATGTTTATGCATGACGTCATGGTATTCCACTGGAGTAATGAAAAACAAACATGCGTTTGTTGTAACTTTATTATGCACAACACACGTTAATGAGACAGCCGTGACAGGTAAGACTAATACCATATAACAAATATAAATAAATATTGAATGATTTAAACACGTTTCTGGTTGCATTCGCCATAACACGTCTCTGGTGCTGTATGTATGTACATGTACAAATGGCGATAAATCAAGTTAAACAATTCCCATTATTGTCTTTCTACAGAGAGATATTTTAGCGGACCCAATCAAGAAGCTGTTTGTTGCCGGCTTCAGAGACAGTAACATCACCGAAGATGACTTCAGAGACTACTTCAGTTCCTTCTGTAATGTTGAAAAGATTAATTTAGTGAAAGATAAAGAGACGGGGAGGTCAAAGGGCTTTGGGTTTGTTGAGCTGAGCAACCATCATATGGTCGACAAAGCAGCAAGTAAGTCTAAACTCAGTAAACATCACCGACTTCTCATTAAATGCCTTCTATGACTACAAGGGTCAAAATCAGTCAAAATGTTGATATACTTGCCAAGGGCAAAATTAAATCAATTGTTCATCACCCAACGTAAGAATTTCACAAACCTATATATAGTATAATAGTATATAGACACATGGCGTGTCATGGCCGAGCGGTCTAGCTTACCGGACTCAAGTTCTGGTGTTAGCAGCAGAATGTGGGTTTGAATCCCGGTCGTGACACTTGTGTCCTTGAGCAAGACACTTAACCATAATTGCTTATAGGGGCAGAGGCAGTTTAACAACTGCCTTGTTCTGGACTAGTTACCCCACCCAGTCCTATTCGCACCGTGAAGAGGCTGGTTATTAACTTGTCTTGTTTCGGCGTGAGGGGCTGGTTCTTCAGTTTGGAGTTGTTGTAACAACTCAATGACTTAGTAGTCCCCACCTTGGAGTGGCCATTGGCCTTGTGTGGGGCGATTGGCATAAAAAAAAAAAAAAATTAAAAAAAAGTATATCGTGGAAACCGCTGCTATATACATGTAGGATTCTAGCCGGCCAATCGTCATTGGGCAAGCTCGGTGGTCGAGAGGTTAAGACGTCTACTAGTAAGCAGGAAGTTAATGGTTCGAATTCCGCCCGAGTCGCCTGTGGGTCATTCCGTGTCAATTCAACCAATGGGGGTACGGGTCACCTCTCAGATTTGGCTGAAATTCATTTCTAACATTCATCTATGGGTATAATGAACACATGCAAAATAAAACATTCCAACTCCAAGTCGTTTCGGAATTACGGCCCGTCAAAGTTGGGATGCTACCCCCCCTTCCAGTGCGCGCGATTCGCGTCATTTAATATTTTGCGTTTTCAAATGCCCTTTAGAGCACCTTTAAAATAAGATACAAAGCTGAAAATTGGTACCTAGGGTGACTGTCACCCAAATAACTCAAATCTGGCCTCAAAACAAGTGTATCTCACCCCCCTTTCTCTTTATAGTCTGCTCAAAACACTAATTTATTCTGCCAATAAAATTAATTTCCATTTTCAGACCCCCCTAATACTCATGATTGATAATCAGAAAAGCTTCATATTGCATATCTGTATTATATAGACACATGTGGTTACCCCCAAGCAAGGATAGAGCCCTTTGCTCATTTAATACATTTTTGGCAAGGCTCCAAAGTTGGTTCCAGACACAAAAAATATCGAAAAAATACCGAAATTTTCGGTGACCTTTGACCTTGGCAACACTTACCCACCAACTTGAAACTTACACCATTTGTTAATACAAGTCTAATCTACATTTGTACCAAATTTCGTTTTGGAGACTCTTCTCCTTCATGGTGAGGCAGCATTTTGAAATTAGGGTATTTTGCCCGTTTTTGTGAGTCGTGATAGCAATGAACAAAGATATATTATATTGTCTTTATTGGTCCCAAAGTGTTGTAATATGACAATTAAACCACTATTGTTAGAAAATAATGATTAATTTTGATCTTACAGGTGTTTAAATGTATTATTTGAAGATAATCTACACAAAAATGTCATAATTGTCATGTATTAATTTAATACATTATCGGCGCAGGATAACTCGCCAACCTGAAATCAAGAAAATATTAATTCCTGAAGGTCTTTAATATTGTACTGTATCATTTACTGCGCAATACTTTGTCCTCAATACATGTAGTTCAATTCCATTCTATTTGAAATCAGGAAGCAATGCCATGATGCGATCATAGTCTGTAGAAGATAATTTGTACTGGCGTCCTCCATGCCCTTGCATCTCTGGAGCGCTAATTGTACAGATTATGTCCTGAATTGGGACATAACACTCATTGTGATGATCTGATGGCCAAGAAAAAGTTCCAGTGCGTTTTGATTTGTTCATAAACTTTACATGAACATCATTGTTCTCGTCAGATCTTTCATCTATTGTTTCGACATACCATTCCTGATCATATGCAAGCTATATATTTGCCGGGTTGGTACTCATCAGGTAAAGATGAAGGAACTGTCTGATGCGGATCAGTGTCTGATGCGGATCAGTGTCTGATGCGGATGCTTGATCATGGTCGCTTAGTAACTGTGCTGTATATATCATCTGCTAGCCTTCGCATCTCTAACTTACATTCAGATATAGGCACAAAACTGTGGTGTGATCTTATACCAGAGATGGTCTTAGATGAAGCATATCTTGCATCTAAATCATATTTCACTGTGTTACTTTGGACCTGCTCATCTGTTACTGAGAAAAACTTGATCCCTTTAATATTTTCGCAAGCCCATTTATACATCTGGTCGGCTGTCAAGATTTGGTTTGTTTCTGTTGCCTGCAAGCTTGCCCTTGCTACCAGTCGCTTGCCCTTGCTACCAGTCGCTTTGTTGTGCCACCTATCCCATCACACGGGCTCTTCCCGTGGCTCGTAGCAAATAAGTGCCATTCCGCACGTGACACAAATTTGTCATATTCTTAAAGATTTTGTACTGGCTTAATGCCCCATCACTGAAATAAATGATTTTCTGTATTTTAGGCAAGACGTCTTTCAAATATGAAATCATTGTGGTAATGAAGGCATGGACAGCTGATGTTCCATGTCTTAGGCAATCTGATATGACACAAGTACTAAGGCACTTCAATTCACCATTGTCCTTATAATAAACTGCGAAAGGGTGGAGAGTTGCCTGGCTGTTGTCCCAGTAGAATCCTTGTATTGAATCTTGTATTAAAAACTATAATTATCTGCAAAGTCTAACAGTACAATTGCAGCATCATCAGAAAGATCCTCCTTGAGTTTTCGCAGGTGCGCGGATTGAGATTTTGTGACAAAATGATGTTGGCATAGAACATCAAATGCATCAGCTATCTTCTCAATGGTATGTCGGAACAATAGATGAAAGATCTGACGAGAACAATGATGTTCATGTAAAGTTCATGAACAAATCAAAATGCACTGGAACTCTTTCTTGGCCATCAGATCATCGCAATGAGTGTTATGTCCCAATTCAGGACATAATCTGTACAATTAGCGCTCCAGAGATGCAAGGGCATGGAGGACGCCGGTACAAATTATCTTCTACAGACTATGATCGCATCATGGCATTGCTTCCTAATTTCAAATAGAATGGAATTGAACTATTGAGGACAAAGTATTGCGCAGTAAATGATAAGGTACAATATTAAAGACCTTCAGGAAATAATATTTTCTTGATTTCAGGTTGGCGAGTTATCCTGTGCCGATAATGTATTAAATTAATACATGACAATTATGACATTTTTGTGTAGATTGTCTTCAAATAATACATTTAAACACCTGTAAGATCAAAATTAATCATTATTTTCTGACAATAGTGGTTTAATTGTCATATTACAACACTTTGGGACCAATAAAGACAATATAATATATCTTTGTTCATTGCTATCACGACTCACAAAAATGGGCAAAATACCCTAATTTCAAAATGCTGCCTCACCATGAAGGAGAAGAGTCTCCAAAACGAAATTTGGTACAGATGTAGATTAGACTTGTATTAACAAATGGTGTAAGTTTCAAGTTGGTGGGTAAGTGTTGCCAAGGTCAAAGGGCACCGAGAATTTCGGTATTTTTTTGATATTTTGTGTCTGAAACCAACTTTGGAGCCTTGCCAAAAATTTATTAAATGAGTAAGGGCTCTATCCTTGCTTGGGGGTAACCACATGTGTCTGTATAATACAGATATGCAATATGAAGCTTTTCTGATTATCAATCATGAGTATTAGGGGGGTCTGAAAATGGAAATTAATTTTATCGGCAGAATAAATTAGTGTTTTGAGCAGACTATAGAGAGAAAGGGGGGTGAGATACACTTGTTTTGTGGCCAGATTTGAGTTATTTGGGTGACAGTCACCCTAGGTACCAATTTTCAGCTTTGTATCTTATTTTAAAGGTGCTCTAAAGGGCATTTGAAAACGCAAAATATTCAATGACGCGAATCGCGCGCACTGGAAGGGGGGTAGCACCCCAATTTTGACGCGCCGTAATTCCGAAACGACTTGGAGTTGGAATTTCTTATTTTGCATGTGTTCATTATACCCATAGATGAATGTTAGAAATGAATTTCAGCCAAATCTGAGAGGTGACCCGTACCAATTTTCAGAATACTGGTTGATTTGACACGGAATGACCCCTGTGTAGTTTTTTCTACAGACACTCGGAAAGCACTGAGTATACAGTGCTATACACATATCGGTGTAGGGCAACATTAAATCAATTGTTTATCACCTGATGCAAGAATTTCACCAACCTATACATGTACATGTATAAGGTATATCTAGTGCACTTAAAAAGTCAAACACTGTCAAACCTTACATGTAGTAAGTACATTTACAGGTTAAAATGAGTTGACCGTTTTTGACTGGTAAAAGCATTGTCTGGTATTGTTCAGGGTGGTCAAAATGACAGTCAAATCCAGTCAAAAATGCCCCTGTGTGCACATTTGGGTCAACAGTCAAAACAGGCAGTTGACTGGTTATGACCACTATAGCTACTTGCCACTAAAGTGCAGCTATAATAGGAGGGTTAATCTAAGACTGTGCATTTTCAGTTATATCGGGAACCGGATACCCGAAATTGGAAATCTTCGTATACCCGGGTACTCACAAACAATTTTGTAAAAACACATAAATACTGAATGTTTAAAAATAAGCAATATGAACACAAGTTTCTCTTGTGTCATTAGAGTCATAATAAATGAGAAATAAATTTCCTGATTCCATATTAAAAACGACTCATAGCATCTCCATTCCCCACACAAACAAAAATGGTAGTCTTCCATTTTTGTGGCAAGTATTCAGTCAAAATTTTCAAAAGTCGTTTACAGGTAATTGGACCTGAAAAATGGAAGCGGGTATTAATGACAGTTTCGGTCGGGTATCCGGATACCCGGCACAGCCTTACATTTTCCTAGCTTCTGCTCAGGTCTGGATTTATTACTTTTACTTGTAAATTGATTTTCTAAGGTAAAGTGCTTTGATATTTCTAAAAGCGTTGACCATGTTCGCATTGAGTTCTTTTGTCTTGGCTGTGGCTATTGTCTATAGCAGTGTTAGCCATAGTAGTAATGGCCATCATTAAAAACATTCTATTTGGATTAGAATGACTAAATTTGGCTAAATCTGCTGTGGCAACTGTGGCTGTGCATTTTCAGATATTTTTGGAACCGGATACCCATTTTCATTTTTGTTGAAAACATGCCTCCGGTGGTGTACAAATACATGTACTGTAAATGGTAACAAATTTTACAATACAGAGGATACTAAACTTAAATCGATCTTTTCTTTGTTGGAGTGCAATCTCTTGAATTTAAAGAGAATTGTCTGTAAAAGTGTACACATTACATTGTTCAAGAGTCACAGATTTCTGTTCGCACCGCTCAAATGTTAAGTCCGAGTTTTAAAAAGTCGTTTACGGGTAATTGGAACCGAAAAATGGAACCTGGTAATGACCATTTTGGTCGGATACCCGGCACAGCCATAGTGGCAACATTCTGGATTCAGATCAAGAACTTAATGTGGCTTTTCTGCTTTGATGTATTTTCACGACTTCTCATTTCAAAGACAATTAAATTAAAGCTGTAAATTTCACATGTTTGGTTTCCGTATATATATCTCTAGATTTTTATTAGGCCAAAACAAAAAGTCTGGTTTCTGGTCATAGGTCAAAATCGGTGAGGTGACGCTTTTTTTTATTTATTTTTTTTTATTTATTTATTTTTTTTTGGCCAACCAGTGAAATACGTGATACATGCATAACGTGGTTATTGGAACCAGACCAAATTTCCCATATACAAAGTATGGTGGCTAAGACAGGTCGCACAAATTGAGCAAACGTTCATACCCCTATTTAAAACACAAAGCGGCAAAATTCCAATTGATCCAGCAATGTCGAAGTGCAGGTCTTAGGCGACGCATGTGGAGACCAGAAACCAGAGACTTATTTTTTGGGCCTTACTAAGTATGGATGTATTTTTACAGACATTTTACCAAACATTAAAGGATTTGTTTTATTAACCCTCCTGCTACAGCTGCACTTTAGTGGCAAGTAGCTATAGAGGTCAAAACCAGTCAACTGCCTGTTTTGACTGTTGACCCAAATGTGCAGACAGGGGCATTTTTGACTGGTTTTTACTGTCATTTTGACCACCCTCAACAATACCAGACAATGTTTTTACCAGTCAAAAGCTGTTGACTCATTTTGACCTGTAAATGTACTTGCTACACGTAAGGTTTGACAGTGTTCGACTTTTAAATGCACTAGATATACCTTGGCAAGTATATCGACATTTTGACAGATTTTTACCCTTGTAGTAGTAGGAGGGTTAAAGAAAGGAAAACAAAACCTTTGATATGAGGTATTTCACCAAATAGTTGTCAAAAGGTTGGTTGATTTAGATTTTCCTAATTTGTTTTTAATCTTCAAAATCAAAGTCTTTAAAATTTGTATATGATTTGCGGAAAATATTGAGGTTGACCAATGGGTAACAGGTTGTCCCACTTTAGGTTGCCCCGGGCAACCGTTTCTTTTACACCCATGTTTACTTCACCCTGTTTTTTGTGTGTTTATTTTGCAGTCATCGAGAACCACGAAATAAACGGCATCAAATTTGTTTCTAAGAAGGCCTTACCGAAAGAGAACGAGTCCGGCGGTGCTCGAGGAGGTTCCCGTGGTGGTCGGGGAGGCGGAAGGGGTCGAGGTGGTGGTAAGTTTTGGCTCCACTTCCATTCCTGTTCTCTCTGTTCACATCGTAGCCCTCTAGCGGTGAAATTGCACCCAGTGTCTTGATGATTAGCCACTTTGGCGTCAAGTGAGCGTTGTGCGTACACTTAATGTAGGGCTGTGCATTTTCGTTTATTTCGGGAACCGGATACCCGAGATTTGAAATCTTCAGATACCTGGGTACCTGTAAACAATTTTGGAAAAACCAGGCCTGTGATTCGGGGATCGGGGGCGGACCCAGGGTCTCCAAAAAGGAGGGTGGGGCACATGGCAAAAAAACAGGGGTAAACGGCCAAATGAATCCGCTAATGAAGTTGATTGTGTGACCCCCAAACTAGTTGGATCTTCCACCATCCAAAATCTCAAATCATTCGTATTCTAGTGCTTTTTAAGGATCCACAAATTTTTAGGATCCACTTGAGACACTTCAGGCCTGTGATTTCTCTGGATTTTTTCTGATTTCAGGATTTTCTGTTTCTCCCTTTGTCTAAAAATGTTTTTAGATAAATGTTTTTATAAATCACCCTTTACCTCAGAATTTTCTTGAAAGAAGAGAAGTAACCTTCAACGAAAGAAAGAAGTAGGCCTGTGTTGTGTCCAAACCTCTAGTTTCCTGTTTGTGGGGATGTAGAGAGTCTGTAAATCCTCCAAAATTAAACATCCAGTAGGTTCAGGGGTCTTGTCCTCTAGACCAAAGGGAGACCCAGGCCCGCTACCCATTTTTCAGGATTTTTTACATATCACACTCCTGAAACGTATTTGCAATGTCCCTAGGTGGCTACGGTGGATATTCAGGTGGTGACTATAACTCGGGTTATGGTGGTGGTGGTGGTGGTGGTGACTCATACGGAGGAGATAGCTATGATAGATACAGTGGGGGCAGTCGAGGCGGTGGTGGTCGAGGACGACGTGGTGGCCGAGGGGGTCGAGGCGGTGGATCATATGGCAGTCAATATTCAGGTGGCAACGGTTATGACAGTAAGTTTAGTGTCATCTGTGTAATTACAAAAACAACAGTTAAAGGAATGGTATAACTTTAGTAATGTTGGCAAAATTGCTTCTCTGAGTATGCTTACTCTCTTTGAATCAAGATATACATTGAAGGGAAGGTACAGCATTGGTAATGTTGGCAAAACTGCTTCTATGAGTATGCTTACTCTCTTTGAATCAAGATATACATTGAAGGGAAGGTACAACATTGGTAATGTTGGCAAACTGCTTCTATGAGTATGCTTACTCTCTTTGAATCAAGATATACATTGAAGGGAAGGTACAACATTGGTAATGTTGGCAAAACTGCTTCTATGAGTATGCTTACTCTTTGAATCAAGATATACATTGAAGGGAAGGTACAACATTGGTAATGTTGGCAAAACTGCTTCTATGAGTATGCTTACTCTCTTTGAATCAAGATATACATTGAAGGGAAGGTACAACATTGGTAATGTTGGCAAAACTGCTTCTATGAGTATGCTTACTCTCTTTGAATCAAGATATACATTGAAGGGAAGGTACAACATTGGTAATGTTGGCCAAACTGCTTCTATGAGTATGCTTACTCTCTTTGAATCAAGATATACATTGAAGGGAAGGTACAGCATTGGTAATGTTGGCCAAACTGCTTCTATGAGTATGCTTACTCTCTTTGAATCAAGATATACATTGAAGGGAAGGTACAGCATTGGTAATGTTGGCCAAACTGCTTCTACAGGGTTCGTACACTTTTTTACTTAGATAATTCCATGACTTTCCATGACCTTTACAACAAGTATTCCATGACTTTTACATGACTTTTCGATTCGCGCGAAGATTTGCGCCCAACATTAACAATGCGAATCTAAGTAGATTCGCATAACACCAGTGTTCTAGCCAGGCATGCCCGATATACGCTATAAAAAATACCGATACGCTATAAATCGGCCGATACGCTATCGATACGCTATAATTTATTCCATGGTGAAAAAAAAAAAAAACCAAAATTTCCTTTGTTCAGTTCGAGAACTAATTGTGAACAACAATAATTTGTTGCCACTGAGGGATTTATTTCATCTTGAAGGAAGCTTTATTGATACATTTTAATTGGCCGGCAACTTTGTTTCTTTTCAAGAGAATGTTTTTGATGCACCGCATTTGTAACTATGCGGCCTGCCACGATCTATTTATAAGCATTCAACGTTAAACGACACTGGTTCCGCTACCACTCTGCTTAGGCAAAAACCAGATGAGCGGAGTACCCGCGTGCCAGGCAGAGTGGGACCCATGCGTGTTTAGTTTATAATAGCTTGTAAACCAGCCAAGAACCAGGTCCCAGAGGTTATTGTCTCTTGGTCTGGGCATGGGAGTGTAAAACCACAACCTGTCAGTCATTGTCAAGTGAACAATAGCCCCAACTCTTGTATTGGCTCTAATCCCAAATTGATACATTCAACATTCCAAAGTCGGCAGACATTTCTTTGATGTGAACTTGCGACCCAGAAATTGTGTCTTTTTGGTTGCCGGTTGTCTTGTTTCTTTTTCTTTTAAAACCAGTTTGCATCGGGAATAAAGTTTTTCTGGGCCCCTGTGCGGGTTTCTTTTTCACACACAAACACGTTTTTATTTTTTTGCGTGAATTTTTTTTGGGTTACGTCAATGAAACTAAGACGAGACACCCCCATTTAGCTTATTAGCAGATAAATTGGCGAGTTTTCCGTGGGAATTATAGCCAGGAGGGCGTATTTGGTGTTGCGTCTTTAGAAGTCCACCGAGCCCTCGAAAGAATTCTTCGTCGTATTTACATGTCAACCGAGCATGGAGGAAGGATTCCTTCCTCATTATCCGAGTGGCGTGGTACCGAGTAACAATGGGACAATGGTGCACGGTAATTGGTCTATAGAAATCTTAGTATACCGCAGCTTTACAGATTTCAATGGAGACAAAGACAAAGGTGTGGAACAGGTTTACGAATGCCCCCACACAACCACCCATGTGAAGCGAGCGCGTTTACACGGCCCCCGCTCTTGTGCCGAACAAGTGTTGCACAATAACACGTCAACCGAAGCACGAGCTCTGCCAAAATGGCGTGTTTTCACCTCACCCGAAAGGACAATGGAAGCTTCCACAGCGTGTGGTCACGTCTTCTGTGCACGTCACTTTACGCATGTGGCTCGTTACACGTCAACCGAGCATGCATACAAATATTCCCGAGTTTCCTATGGCGTGTTTAGACGCTCTCCGATCCGTGGTGCGAAAAAAAATTGCGTGTGTACACGGCCTCCGACGCGAACTGGTTTTAATAAGTCTTAAAATTCCATGACTTTCCATGACTTTTAAAGAAGTTTACCCTTTTCCCATGACTTTCAAGGCCTGGAAAATGCAAAAGCAAAATTCCCTGACTTTCCAGGTTTTCCATGACCCGTACGAACCCTGTTCTATGAGTATGCTTACTCTCTTTGAATCAAGATATACATTGAAGGGAAGGTACAACATTGGTAATGTTGGCCAAACTGCTTCTATGAGTATGCTTACTCTCTTTGAATCAAGATATACATTGAAGGGAAGGTACAGCATTGGTAATGTTGACAAAACTGCTTCTATGAGTATGCTTACTCTCTTTGAATCAAGATATACATTGAAGGGAAGGTACAACATTGGTAATGTTGGCCAAACTGCTTCTATGAGTATGCTTACTCTCTTTGAATCAAGATATATTTACAACCAACCTCGACTTATCAGAGTAATTAATGAAAATGCATTCAGATTTATTATATTAATTCTTATGTGGAATTAAGACAATTTCCTAAATTCGAACGGGAAATTATTTAACTTTTCTTAAAAATGACAGTGTCTCAGACAAGATTAATCTCGGTAAGATTAACCCTCCTATTATCAGTGTTGTTCTTTACAAAGTGTACCCATACTTCAAAATGTCTCAACTGGGACATATTGGGGTACACGCTTTCTTATCTAAAGATTAATGGCATAGCCCAAGGCTTTTTAGAGAGATGAGGTAAACTGAAGCAGCCACCTGCTTTGTTTCATTGCAAGGCTAACTTGAAATAAACCAGTGCAGTAACTTGGGGTATACACATACTGTGTGAAGGTCAGAACACTTTGTTTTTGTCCCATACCCAGGGGCATTTTGGGGTATCCATGTACCATTCTTGTGTACAGTATGCAATATTTTGAGGCATGCATACAAAAAGCATTGTGTACTTAGCAGTTTGTTTTTTGGAGACTGCATGTATACAAGGGTTAATACTATTGTCAAGTTTACCGTACATATAAGTAAAGTCTTCATTAAATTTTCAACTTTGAATTACTGTACCAATCATATAATTAAAAAAAAAAAAAAAAAAAAATCATTTTTGTTATTAGACTGGGGTAGTGGTGGCGGTGGATATGACATGGGATCCAGCTATGGCGGTGGGAAATCCAATTACGGCCCTGTTCGAGAAGGTTAGTGCAAAAAATCACACACTAAATTCTTTTTGTACAACTTCTTGAACATTATAGATATATGTACATGCACTTTCACGATAATGTGCCCAATATCTAACTCATCCACCCTCCTACTCTATCTGCACTATTAGTGGTAAGTAGCTATAGAGGTCAAAATCAGTCAACTGCCTGTTTTGACTGTTGACCCAAATGTGCACACGGGGGCATTTTTGACTGGTTTTGACTGTCATTTTGACCACCCTCAACAATACCAGACAATGCTTTTACCAGTCAAAATCGGTCGACTCATTTTAACATGTAAATGTACTTAGTACACGTGCACTAGATATACCTTGAGGACGATCAGAGCATACTGATCGAAACATCGAGTTCTTTTCAGAACTAATTACTACTCAATTGAGAATTTCACATGATGTCACCGCAAACAGACTTATCCTTTTCACCATGCAAAGCTACAAGTTTTACCTTAGATATACCTTGGCAAGAATATCAACATTTTGACTGATTTTGACCCTTGTAGTCATAGAAGGTTTGACAGTGTTTGACTTTTAAGTGCACTAGATATACCTTGGCAAGTATATCAACATTTGGACTGATTTTGACCCTTGTAGTCACAGAAGGTTTGACAGTGTTTGACTTTTAAGTGCACTAGATATACCTTGGCAAGTATATCAACATTTGGACTGATTTTGACCCTTGTAGTCACAGAAGGTTTGACAGTGTTTGACTTTTAAGTGCACTAGATATACATGTACCTTGGCAAGTATATCAACATTTGGACTGATTTTGACCCTTGCAGTCATAGGAGGGTTAAAGGGAAGGTACAACACTGGTATTTGGAAACATGCATTCATTTCAAATATCTAGATTTCAAGTTATATGTCATAAAGCTAACCTGCGAAAGTTTTGTCACGATAAGTGCTCACTTATTGAGCTACACCAGCGTCGGGATCAAGTAAGCTTGAGCGATATCGATTTTTTTTCATCCACAATATATTGGCAAACATATATCGTGATTTCCGATAGTATCGCAATTTTTTTTTCATTCATGCATGATTGCTTTAGAGCCAATAACCACAGGTATGTACCCCTCTACAAGCATCACAATAAATCACAAATTCGTTTGCATAGTGTGTATGTACTTCTGAAGTAGTTCACTTTTGTTTCTTGCTTTCAAAAGCTGAAAAGACTCATAATTTTGTTTCAATGAAATTTCTGACTTGACTCACAATGGCAATTTTTTTTTTTTAATCGCGATATATATTTTTAATCGCAATTTGCCAATATCTCGATAACTTAAGAAGCTTCTCGATATCGTAATTGAACAAAAAAGGTATCGCGATATTCGATATTATCGTGTTATCGACCAAAATAGAGTCCAGAGTCTGGCATTCTCCTGAAGACAATCAGCATATCTGCTCAGCCTACATCGTAACCCTCTAGCGGTGAATTTGCACCCATTTAAGCTTGGGTGATAACACGATAATATCGAATATCGCGATACCTTGTTTATTCGATTGCGATATCGAGAACCTTTTTTTAAAGTTATCGAGATATCGACAAATTGCGATTAACAAAATTGTGAGTCAATTCAGAAATTCCATGGAAACAAAATTAGCAGTCTTTTCAGCTTTTGGAAGTGAGAAACTACTTCAGCAGTAAATACACGCTATGCAAACGAATTTGTGATTTATTGTGATGCTTGTAGAGTGGTACATACCTGTGGTTATCAGCTCTAAAGCAATCATGCATGAATGAAAAAAATAATCGCGATACTATCGGAAATCGCGATATATGTTTGCCGATATATCGTGGATGAAAAAAATCAATATCGCCCAAGCTTACACTCAGTGTCTTGATGATAGCCACTTTGGCATCCATTTAGCGTTGTGCGTACACTTCATTGGCGTATGTTGCGGTACTACTCGTGCATGTACCCCTGGAGATATTCCTCACGTTCAAACTGCAGAGTATGCCAACGCAATGCACTAACGCTGCCCTTTCTCCCCCAGTGATCGAGCAACATGTGCCCTCGAAAGCTCATGCACGGTGCGAATATTGATCGAAATGTTGAGTGATCTCACCACCGGTTCTTTTCAGAACCAACACTTATTTGCAGTTCTTCAGAGCTTGTTACGTAATATTTGTGACCCGCTCCATCGAAATGAGGAATGTCTCCCAACACATGTTTCCGTGTAATGGACTTCCAAAGTTCACAAACGGTGCTTCACTGCATTATTATTACATTATCAATTTATCACTTCCTAACACAGGAATGAAATGAACCAAAAATGAATGTCTGGCATCATCAGAAAGCCCATTAAATTCTCTTGAAGTTGATACCCATATCACAAAATGTAAAATTTGGGGGATATTCCTCATTTCGATGAAGCGGTCGCATTTGTTCTCTAAGATCTCTCACAAAAATGTCCTGTGGTACTACTGTGGTACTACTGTGGTATTACTGTGGTATTACTAATTACCAAATGAACTACCACAAGATTTTGAAATTGGTCTCTCAGTATGACAGGAATACCACATGGTTTCCTGTGGTTAATAACCACAGGAAACGAATGTCCTGTGGTATTGCTAATTACCACATGAACTACCACAAGATATTGAAACAAGGTTTCTATATGACAGGCCGGAATACCACATGATTTCCTGTGGTAATAACCACATGTGAAAGCACTCCAGACAGAATAATCTTTCATGTTACACACCAACTTCACATCAAGTATGCTTATTTAATTTGATAATCTATTAACCTTCCTACACACGATTCACAAAATTCTGCTCTTGAGCAACCTTCAGTACATACATGTACAAGCCTGCTGTCCTTTCCAAGTAATCTTACAAAATCAACTGTGTGCCACCCAAGGCCACTGTAAATGTTTGAACATATTAGTATGGCCTGCAATGTATCAATGGGAGACCACTTTACCCTGCAATCTCGGTGGTGTGACAGTGCACAGAAGGGTAACCATAGGAGGCCACTGGCAATGGCTTGGAGTGGCCTGAATGGGTTGTTTCAAAAATTGCACTGATTGTAGGAGGGTTAATTAATTACCAATATTGTACCTTTCCTCTAAATAATCGGATGTGGCAAGGTATGTGAATGCGGGTATGATAAGGCATTTAGTACTGTGAATAACTTTGGTGATCTGTTTGCATGTTTTAGTGTACACCAGGAGCCAATTTCATAGAGCTGCTAAAAGCAGAGAATTTTGCTAAGCAAATATTTTTGCTAAGTAATATAAAACAGACTACCAGCCAAAATGCATACATTTTGTTTGAAAGTTTGGCTGGTAACCAACGAAATCTGCTAAGCAAATTTTTCTAGTAAGCAATTTTTTCTGCCAATTTCATAGAGCTGCTATTATAAGCAGAGAATTTTGCTCAGCAAATATTTTTGCTAAGCAACATAAAACACTACCAGCCAAAATGCGTACATTTTGTATGACAATCTGGCTGGTAACCAACGAAATCCGCTAAGCAAATTTTTCTGGTAAGCAATTTTTATCTGCTAAGCAGCTCTGTGAAATTAGCCCCTCTTTTGTTCTCTTTGTTGTTGGACATCTCCCATTTGATTTGTACACGTTTTACAACCGGGGACATTTGCCAACAATAACCACCAACCGAGGACCCATTGTTCCCATTTGTTATAAGTCCTCAGTTTACACCATAAACTGAATGCATTACCTCCGCGCGACTTACGTCGGTAGAGGTACATGTAATAATCATCTATTCTCATATTTCTGGGGTGCCACCCCCCCTCCCCATTTGTGCCCTCCGTAATCCACCATCGCCATTGGAGTATGCTAACCATAGACAAATATCTCCTCAGAAAATGCTTGAAGGATTGACCTATGACCTTTGTGTATCTTGTCAGGTTACGGTGACAGCTATGGAAGTTACGGCGGAGGGCAACCATACTAGATTATGTGACTGCATTGGGTATCGTTAAAGGTAGGTGTAGGTCAGCTGTTTGATTTAAAAATGGACCTTATTTTGTGTTTGAAAAAAACCAACTAATATCACATGTTCTATCAGTGATGTCGGATGTTGGTACTTAATTTTAATTAGGGCTGAGCCGGGTATCCGGATACCCGACCGAAATGGTCATTACCTGGTTCCATCTTTATATTCAAGAGATTACACTCCAATAAAGAAAAGATAGATAGTATGGTATCCTCTGTATTATAAAAGTCAATTTTGTTACCATTTACAGTACATGTATTTGTGCACCACCGGAGGCATGTTTTCTACAAAAATGAAAACGGGTATCCGGGTATCCGAAGTTTCCTGATGTCGGGTATCGAGTTCCAAAAATATCCGAAAATGCACAGCCCTAATTTTAATAATAATATAATACAGCGCATGTATGCACCAAACTGGTGCTCAAGGCGCATTACATTATTACCCCTGCTCATCAGGCGCATAAATCATTCCTGAAACCATCTCAGTTCCCTGGGGAGTATACAGCTCAATTGCTGCTATTTCGGCGCATATATGGCTAATCAAACACAACAACCAACTCTGCCCTCACAGGTACCCATTTACTCCTGGGTGGAGAGAAGCAATTATGGTAGTGTCTTGCTCAGGGACATAAGCACCATGGTCTCGGTTGGGATTCGAACCCACATTCTGACGACTCGGCCATCAGAACACAAATCCGATGCACTGAACCGCTCGACCATGACACTCTAAGTGGCATAGGAAATAATTGTTTGCTGAGCATATTTCTAAGCTGAGTGGTCTTCAGTGATCGATTAGGGCTACTGATATTTAGGATCATTCCAGCCTTATGTGGGTTTTGTCGTTATCGGAATCGAGAAAGGAACACCATTAATAATGATTTTTTGTTAAACTGCAATTGTAACTCGTGTAAAACGTTAAAATGTTTTATTTTTTGGATTTTGCACAACATTACTTTCATATATATGTCATACCCTTTCGCCAAAAATGTCCCATAAATAAATTTAATGACTAGTTTTGAAGTCTTGATATTCTATCAACTACATGTAAATAATTATTAACTATTTTATATAACTATTTTTCCTGACCTAGAAATATGAAAAGCCAAAATTGCATATTTTTTCGCTCAATTTATAACACATAATGTATAGATGTTGAATTGTGATTTTTTTTTTTTTAATTTACTGATGTACATGCAATCATCCAAAACATGCTCACCATTTCTGTATATTTTTCCTTTCCTAGAGATCTATATGTGACGGTAATCTTAGCATTACCCTTACTATAACCAGTGGGACTCCATCTTAGCCATCAATTATAGTCATCTTAGATCACTCACACTTTCTCAAAGAAACTCATTGAACGAAGGATGCTAATTCGAACCTAATACCTGGAATAGTGCGGTGATAATACAAGCAGAGTACAGAAAGCTATCTAGATATTGGACCTCAACCCCCAAAAAAATCAGTGAATCTCGCTGACTACTTTCAGTTCAAGAACAAGATAAGAACCTTGGAACTTGACATCATAATGCAGATTGCTTTAAGATCAAGATCTAGCTAAGAACCTTGGAACTGTACATCATTATGCAGACTGCTTTAAAATCAACATCTAACTAAGAACCTTGGAACTATACATCATTATGCAGACTGCTTTAAGATCAGGATCTAACTAAGAACCTTGGAACTGTACATCATTATGCAGACTGCTTTAAAATCAACATCTAACTAAGAACCTTGGAACTATACATCATTATGCAGACTGCTTTAAGATCAGGATCTAACTAAGAACCTTGGAACTGTACATCATTATGCAGACTGCTTTAAGATCAAGATCGAGCTAAGAACCTTACATCATAGACTACTTAATGGTCAAGATCTAGATAAGAACCATGGAACTTTACATAATAAACCTGACTGCTTTAAGATCAAGATGTATTTAAGAACCTTAGAACTTGCCACCATAATACAGAATGTTTTCAAGATCAAGAACTAGATGAACACTTTGGGACCCTGCATTATTGATTGATTAAGACCTTTCAGAAAGCAAACTAGATACGTTTCCAAGGATCTGATGTTACTCCATTAATCAGTTCTCGTTAACGAACACCCTCATCTGGACTATTATTCTCTAACTCAGTGAATTTTCACCAAGACCATATAAACAACCATGAAATCAGCCACTGTAACTGGCGTAAGGATGGTCGACTCTGTCATTAAGCTCCTGAAAGTTTTAACCAGTCTGTCATAATGGTAACATTTCTCTGTTTCATAATTGCATTTCCCTTGATTTAAATAATGTACTGGTGAGATATTCTTGACAATGGTACAAAGAATTCCCGAGTTCAGGAAAAATAATTTAAAAAAACCCTTTTAAATTCTGTAAATCTATCTTGGAATATAAGAATTTCTTGCATTTATAATTTTTGAAAGCTTCTTGAAACTCACAAGATTGGGGGATTTTAAGCTGTCTTTATACAACTATCCATTGATCAAGTCCATTCCACTAATTAAGCATCATGAATATTCATGAACTATTTGAATGTTTGAAACATTTCTTTCACTAAATCCTATGTATTAAGAACCTTATGAATATGCATATTAATTGATGAATATTATTTGATATGCATTATTGAGCTATAATCAGATGAATACGCATTAATTGAGCTATAATCAGCCCTAGAAAGTATCCCATTTACTTAAGTACAAAATATAGCCCATTGCAGTTCTGTCACTGTTTCATGTCTCATTTATTCTCAACTCTTATATTGATACCACTGTTTTCATGTCACATTTATTCTCAAGTCATAAATATTGATATTCAAGAAATAGCCATGAGTGTCTGTATGTTGTGTATTATAATATATTAGTATGTTAGTGAACTTATTTCATTGCGCTGTATCTCCAGGAAAAATTTCGTTCTTACTTGTATTTGTACTTATTTTTTAAATCATGTTAGATGACAATTTTTTTTAAAATTTGTTTGAGGACTTTCAGCACACTATTCTGTTTATATAAACCAAACAATTTGTGTTTAAATTTTTTTAACTAGTGTACATTTTAACTTGACAAAATGATTACTGAAACTAACTACGGTACTTCCAGGATATTTTTGGCCAAGCTACATGGTGTCAGATTTTCGGACTCATAACAGTGTCAAATTTTGCCGGCTTACTATTAAATATATGTCCGCTCATTTTAAGTGGTATTAAACTTTGTTAGAAATAGCTTTTTTGTGATGTCAATTAAATGGAACAGTATCAAAAATAAACACAACTTTCTTTATAGGATTTTTTGTTCAAACCAGGATTAAAAAAACGTAAACAAAACAATTCTTGCGTCACCTGATGCAAAAATGTCATCAACCTATTTCAATTACCTTTTACTTGAAACCAGTTTTTTCTTTTCTTACAAAATTGTGTCACAAGAAATTACTTCACAAGAAAGAAATGTTTAGTATTGTTTAGTAAACCCATTAAAAATTATAGTTCTCTTAACTCCAAAAAAAAAAAAATAAAAAAAAAAAATAAATAAAGGGAATGTACAACATTGGTATACGGTAGTGTACATTCCACCCTCCTACTATAGCTGCACTTTAGTGGCAAGTTATCGTGGTCAAAACTAATCTGCCTGTTTTGACTGTTGACCCAAATGTGCACACAGGGGCATTTTTGACTGGTTTTTACTGTCATTTTGACCACCCTGAACAATACCAGACAATGCTTTTACCAGTCAAAATCGGTCGAGACGACTCATTTAAACCTGTAAATGTACTTAATACACGTAAGGTTTGACAGTGTTTGACTTTTAAGTGCACTAGATATACCTTGGCAAGTATATCAACATTTTGACAGTTTTTGACTCTTGTAGTCACAGAAGGTTTGACAGTGTTTTTGACTCTTGTAGTCACAGAAGGTTTGACAGTGTTTGACTGTTTTTGACTCTTGTAGTCACAGAAGGGTTAAAAAAAAACCTGTGAAAGAAATAAATCACCACAATCAGAATCCTGTTTTTGAGAAAACGCCATAAAATTGTTACAAGTTTCATTGTTTGACAAAATGTTGCCAGACAACAATTTTTTTTAATTCGCCATAACAATTTCCGTTTCCCTAAGATAAAAACACTTCAGATAAAATAATTTCCGAGGAAGATTGATATGTGTACAACTTTACACCAAGTGAGTTTTTAAATAATAACCCAAAAGTACCTCCCCTTTAACCCTCCTCCCTACTACAAGGGTTAAAATCAGTCAAAATGTTGATATACTTGCCAAGGTATATCTAGTGCACTTAAAAGTCAAACACTGTCGAAACTTACGTGAAGTAAGTACATTTACAGGTCAAAATGAGTCGACCGTTTTTCACTGGTAAAAGCATTGTCTGGTATTGTTCAGGGTGGTCAAAATGACAGTAAAAACCTATCAAAAATGCCCCTGTGTGCACATTTGGGTCAACAGTCAAAACGGGCAGTTGACTGGTTTTGACCTGTATAGCTACTTTCCACTGAAGTGCAGCTATAGTAGGAGGGTTAATAGAAATTAAAAAGCAATTTATAACACTGGTCAATCAGAAGAGGGCAGTGTTCTATCCCATAATGTTTAGTATTTGAACAAGGACAACAGTGTCGTTTACAGGTAATTTGAACCCAAAAATGGAACCGGGTAAATGACAGTTTTGGTCGGGTATATCGGGTTAATAGAAATTAAAAAGCAATTTATAACACTGGTCAATCAGAAGAGGGCAGTGTTCTATCCCATAATGTTTAGTATTTGAACAAGGACAACAGTGTCGTTTACAGGTAATTTGAACCCAAAAATGGAACCGGGTAAATGACAGTTTTGGTCGGGTATATCGGGTACCCGGATACCCGGCACAGCCTTAGTAATGTGTTTAAATGTCATAAATAGGCAAAATCCATTGTTATTGGAGTACTAGCTATGCCGTGGACTAGGTTATTACATTCATGACAGGCACACTTTGTATAGGTAATAGATTCCTGGTCTTACTTAAGATGGAAACTCTTCAACTAGGTAAGATAAAAGTATGTGAAATTGTGAGGGGAAAGAAATTATTTTTTCCCAGTATCTTGGTCCTACCATAGAGAAAGCCAATTACAATGAATAAATTCCTTTCTGAAGCTTAATTGTGCACAATATGTCGGGAAGACATAATTTTTGAATATTTTCTTTCCTTGTTTTACTAAAGGAAATCAGTACTAGTTAATTGTACTGACAAGATTTCATGTTTGTCTTCACCCATCTAAGCATCTTGTAACATCGCTGATTTAATTTAAAATCTGCTGCTGTTTCAGGTTGGACTTCAGCTCATGAGTGTTGTTTGCTGGAGGTGTTGATGAAAAACGACCAATTTTGCAAACAAAACAAGGTATTAATCTATATTTCTTTGGTGCAGACATTTTGTTTTTCTTCGATTCAAATCAATGGGTGCGTTTGAGTAGCTTCCCCGGGTCCGACTCCGGAGTGTTCCAGTAGGTCTGATGTCATTGCTGGGGCTTACCTGTGTCAGCCTCAAGTAACTGCTCACGAAGCAGGTCACTTGAGGCAGACCCGGTTGCGATTTTCTTTCTGCAAACAAGAATTGCCATCCCGCGATATTTCAGCCAATCAGATGTCTTATACATATTCGTCATCTTAAATAACGTGCCATGTGATTGGCTGAAATATTGTGGGATGAAAATTCTTGTTTGCAGAAAAAAAAATCGCGACCTGGTTAAGTGACGTCACTTTGAAAATATTCTGAATGGCCGCCATGTTTGTTTTTAGTGCGGCAATTTCGTGAAGTTTTTGACATACATTCTCAACGCTTAAATAATGAATTTGTGAGAGACTGTTCTTGTCCTAGAAGATGTGTTGTTTTGTACGAACCTGAGAAGTAATTTCCTTTTTTACCCAGGAAATAATTATTTTGCGATCGTTTCATTGTACAATATTTTATTTACAAGTCCGTGCGACCTTTGACATTCTTCACATCGCTTTAACGACCACAAGATGGTAAACGTTCGATCGACGGGATGCTCATTTGATTAGCTCGTGCTCGGGGTTCACCCGTGTGACTAAAGCCATGTTCGCACTGGACTTTTTTTTGGGGGGAAGGTTTTACCGAGACGATGGTAAAATGAAAAATGGTCAAATGTGACCTCTGTCCGCACTTGGACTTTAGACACGGGAAAATTTTACCGAGACTGTGGTAGAATTAACCGAGCTGTCAGTATAATGACTCATGAGGGCGCTTTGCGTGACCTTTCTACGTTGACCCGATTGACCCAAAGCCGACACATCCGTTGTCGTGCTTTCTTTCGTCGTAAGACACGACGTTGACATCCTTCATTATCATCTGGAAATGATGCACTGGTAGCACCAATCAAACTTCCGACTGTATCAATGATAATATCTGCCATGATTGCGACCAAAAGAGAAACAACAACAACGCACAAAACTTGCTATACATGCATTAAATGCGCCCGGCCCGCCCCGCCCGCGAAGTTTTTTTTCCCAGCGCGGTAAAGGCCATTATTTGCATTTTCGCTTCCTATTGGTTAGGTCTCGTCCATAATGATGAATAATTCATTACATGGATGTGCTTGCAAGAACTTTGTGTTCAATGCAGTTTTGTGCATGCTGCTGACGTGCACTTGTGAGAGTAAGCGCGTCTTATGCACTGCCCTGCATGCATGGTGAATCTAAAACAATACGGAATTAAATAGTATACTAGTAAATACTATATTATCATGGACTGTGAGTGTGCACGTCTCACGGTAGATGACTGCCCTTATTTGAAGGTAAGAATTGCTTAATTTAAGTTCATAATGCAAAACTAAAGAAGCTCATTAATATATAAATTATAAGGTAACTTTGATTAATTTGAACACGAAGCTGCCTTAGCGATGGGGTGACATTTATGTTTGCAAGCCTCCACATGTACACTAGAAACTCATGCAGTGACAGGCCTACTGTGCGCTTTACAGCCAGTCCTACAGTAATACTAGTACTGTAGTCGTATGGTAATTCACCATAGCGTACACGACGAGACCTAACCAATAGGAAGCGAAAATGCAAATAATGGCCTTTACCGCGCTGGGGGAAAAAAATTCGCGCCCCGCCCCCACCGTGCGGTGAAACAATGCAAAGCGCATGCGTGGTGTCCCTGTGTAGCGCTAGCATGCACGACCTTGCGCTCGGGCCGGATGTACGCTTTCCTGAGCCGCTAGACTCGCACTGTCCGCACTGGACTTATCATCTCGGGAAAAGTTACCTGGTCAGTTTTCCTGGGCAGCAGTTGGCCAGTAGAAGTAACCGCTGGACTCAGGAAAAGTAACTGAGAGGAAAATGTCCCAGGCTGTCCGCACTGGACTTAAAATGGGAAAAGTACCCATCGTCTCGGTAAGTTTTACCAAAAAATGTCCAGTGCGAACACGCCTTTACTTGGGTTACATGGGAAGCTACTCGAAGTCGAACCGAACCAAACTGTGGCTGGAAGGAAAAATAGTCTGGCACTTTTTTATGAGAAATGAGAATTAGAACTGTCACTGTCATTGTGTATACAGGGAATGTGACAAAGTTGGTCACAGTGTGAAAAAAAAGTCTATTGGCTTGTCAGATTAGCTGATAAAAAAAGGCTGATATTAATGTGGCTACAATGGCAAACATGTTCCTAACATTGCAAAATAATGGTTATTGGCCTTATGTTTTGAACCTATAATAATTAATATAATGTAGACTTAAGTTATATGGCGCGCACGTATCCACCAAACTGGTGCTCAAGGTGCATTATATTATTACCCTTGCTCATCAGGCTCATAAATCATTCCTGAAACCATCTCAGCTCCCTGGGGAGTATGCAGCTCAATTGCTGCCATTACAGCACATGTAGGGCTAATCAAACATAATAACCAACTCTGCCCTGTACCCATTTACCCCTGGGTGGAGAGAAGCAATTATGGTAAAGTGTCTTGCTCAAGGACACAAGCACCATGGTCGTGGTTGGGATTCGAACCCTCATTCTGACGACTCAGCCATCAGAACACAAATCCGACGCACTAAACCGCTCGACCATGGCACTCCACATTAACATTTTGACTGATTTTGACCCTTGTAGTCACAGAAAGTTTGACAGTTTGACTTTTAAGTGCACTAGATATACCTTGAAAAGTATATCAACAGTTTGACTGATTTTCAAACATGAATTTAAGACTAACTGTGTAATTTGGAAGACATAACCCCTAGCATAATAATGTGACAAGTATAAACAACTTCTACTCTCTGAGTGGCTTAAATTGTGCATCTCAACTGGTCTTAAATAAACATCAGCTGATCTCAGTGGGCCGTTTAAGACTAGTTGAACATACCCATGTGAGCATTTCCCAACCAGACAGAATATCTCATCTGTTGGTGCATCACGGAATAGCTGATTTATTCAATTTCATTTAATTGTTTTTCTTCATTAGGATCAAAAGTGGAAAATCAATCCTCAGTGACAAGAACGAATTTGCTCTATACCAATCTCTACCCTGGTGGGCTCTGCCTTAATCCTTCAGTCAGTTGTCCATTAGAGAGGAGAGCTTGATTAGCGAAATGAAGTACTAAGAGATGGGTCACCGTCAAAGTCGACGGATTAAAACATGCCCCGGCATCAGGCGTCTGGATACAAGAACGAATTTGCTCTACCAATCTCTACCCTGGTGGGCTTTGCCTTCATCCTTCAGTCACTTGTCCATTAGAGAGGAGAGCTTGAGTAGCGATATGAAGTACTGAGAGATGAGTCTCCGTCAAAGTCGACGGATTAAAACATGCCCCAGCATCAGGTTGTCTGTATATTAAAACATGTGTCCAAGAAGGCCATGATGAGATAAGCTGAACCACTTATGACTCCGTCTCAGAGACAAACAAGAATGTCTTTGTGGATATTGTCAATTTGTCATGACAGCCACAAACAATGGCATCAGCTGTAGGTGAAGAGTGGGGAGCGGGGAGGGAGCAAGGGGTATGCACCTAGTTAACTCTACAATTTGGATACCAACAAAAGGGTTCAAGTTGACCAAATAATATTTTGTTGTACGATTGAAAGCGTGGGATGGGCTACTCTAGAACATAGCTGGCAACTATTACAAATTTTTAGTAATCATTACAAATTTTTTCAGGAATTACGAAATTACGAATTTCAAGTTTTCTGCCTAACGAAAAAAAAAAAGCCCTTAAAAAGTACCAATTTATGAGCATTCGGGTAAAATCACATAACGTTCGTAAAAATCAGAATATTTTCGTATGTGTAGTGTGTTATAATAAATAAGGTCTCAGAATGGGGCCACACTGCCAAGGGGGGGGGGGGAACCCCAAAACAAGCATAGTACAGGGATGTAATTTGTCATGATTTTTCTGGATTTTCAGATTTTTACAAATCAGTGTTGTGATCCTCTAGATTTTAAAGATTTAAGCAATAAAGGAAAGCAAAGCAAACGCTGTTCACAACAGCGGCCCCAATACCCCTAGCGAAATTTACGTGGATTTTTTCAAAACTGCCCAATCACACCCCTGATAGTAAAACACACCCCTTCCCCCCATGGGCGGATCCAGAACATTTTTTAGGGGGGCTGAGAATCAAAAACAATTATTTTTCAGTACTACAAAGGGTGCCGCCACTTCCTATGTGCAACGGTTAGTACAGTACTAAGCAGGTCACCTCATGTTTATCCCGCACACTGTGGGAATGGGAGTGCGTTCTCCCCTCCCCTCCCCCCTCTCTGTCTCTTTCTCTCCCTTTTTCTTTTCTTTTGTTACTCCGATTTTAGGGGGGGCTACAGCCCACTTAGCCCCCCCTGGGTCCGTCAATGCTTCCCCCTGGATCCGTCAATGCTTCCCCCTGGATCCACCAAGCCTACCCTAAATCTGAACCAAAGCCTGTGATTTCTCAGGATTTTTCCTGCTTTCATGATTTTTACCAATCTCCCTTTGCCTCAAAGTTTTCTGGAAAGAAGAGAAGTAGCCACCAAGGACAGAAAGAAGTAGCCTGTATTGTGCCCAAACCTCTAGTTTTCTTGTTTGTGGAGATGTGGAGAGTCTGTAAATCCTCCACAATTAAGCATCCAGGAGGTTCAGGAGGCTTTGTCCTCTAGAGCAAAGGGAGACCCAGGCCCGCTACCCATTTTTTTAATATTTTGTTTTTTACTTTTGTCAAATCACATCCCTGAGTGATACTAAGAGACTGAATATTCATGCTTAAAATCCAGTTTTATTTTAAAGGGAAGGTACAGTATTGGTAATCAGCGGCGTAGCCAGGACTTTTTCAGTGGGTGGGGGGGGCCCACCCACAGGGGGAATTGATTTTCAGTGGGGGGTGGGGCACAGTGGGCATTGCTTTTCAGTGGGAGCACCCAGGGGGATTTCTTTTCAGTGGGGAGGCACAGGGGGCATTGCTTTTCAGTGGGAGGGCCCAGGGGGGGGCGTTGCTTTTCAGTGGGGGGGTGGGGGGGCACAGGGGGCATTGCTTTTCAGTGGGGGGACAGGGGGAATTGCTTTTCGGTGGGGGGGCACAGGGTATGGGTTTATTCCCTTTTCTTTTTTGGGGGCACTATCAGGATTTTTCGTGGGGGGGAGCCACCCTGTGGCTATGCCGCTGTTAGTAATTACCCATTGATTAAATTATATCCAAATTTATTTTTATCCAAAAGTCACCTTGATATGAAGTTAGTATAAAGGGTACCATCCTGAAAAATTATTCTGTCTTGGGGGGAAAAAAAAAAAAATCCAAATGGCAACTTTTGGCTCCAAGTGTCTTCAGTTTTTTTTCTCATGACTTAAAAGGGTACAATGTCATTATGATCAGAGCAGACTCAGGAATCAGTGTCCTAGTTTAAGATGAACACAGTGACTAAAAATTACTGGCTCATTCATGCAGCAGCAGCAGCAATGGTAATATGACCTTGTGGGGTCATGTATTTTCAGTCACAGAGTTAAAACTAGCACTCCAATTCTATGCCCTGTTGATCATGATGACAGTTCCCTTAACCCTCCTACACATGGAGGCCACTCCGGTCCACTAAATTCTGTTCTTTAGCAACCTTCAGTACATACATGTACAAGCCTGCTGTCCTTTCCAAGTAATCTTACAAAATCAACTATGTGCCACCCAAGGCCACTGTAAATGTTTGAACATATTAGTATGGCCTGCAATGTATCAATGGGAGACCACTTTACCCTGTAATCTTAGTGGTGTGACAGTGCACAGAAGGGTAACCATAGGAGGCCACTGGCAACAGCAAATGGCTAGTGGAGTGGACTGAATGGGTCGTTTCAAAAATTACACTGATTGTTAGTAGACTCTGCATTGAACTGACTGTAACTGGTTGGTTGTTAAATGTGTATCTTATTTCAAAGAGAGTAGCATACTACTCAATTGAGATTCACATGGTGTCACCGCAATTAGTCTTACTTAATTTTTTATTCATTCTACATGTGTAATTGCATGCAATTTTACACTGGTCAATGTTTTGAAATAATAAAAGTTGATATTTATTTTACTGAAATTAAAATGTCGCCATTTATTGATTTTTTTGTAAAACCTGATTTCTTGTAAAAAGGTTTTAGGAGACTAAAATAAGATGTTCTTTATTTAAAGGGACATAACAATATCATCACGATCAACAGGGCATGGAATCGGAGTGCTAGTTTTAGATTAACACAGTGACTGAAAATAATACCCCACATGATCATGGGCGGATCCAGCACATTTTTAGGGGGGGGGCTGAGAATCAAAAACAATTATTTTTCAGTGCTACAAAAATTACAATGAAATAATCAAAGGGAGAGAAAAACAAAGCACACTGTGGGTATGGGAGTGCGTTCTCCCCCCCCTCTCTTTTTCTCTTTTTTTTAAACGATTTTAGGGGGGGCTACAGCCCCCTTAGCCCCCCCCCCCTGGATCCGCCAATGATGATAAGGCGATATTACCGTTGCTGCTGCATAAATACGTAACTTTCAGTCACTGTGTTCATCATAAACTGGGACACCAATTCCATGCCCTGTTGAAAGTATGCTCTTGTCCTGACGATAGTGTCCCTTTAAACTGTAACAGATATAGCCTTAATGTAAAAACAAATATCATTGTTGTACTTATACAAACATAATGTTCAAATGACAAATTTTATTCCTTGGGAAGATTTTTGTTTTTCAAAGCAGAGAACATACAAAGAATAATTTTGTATCAGCGAAATTTCTTTAGAAAATACCGATAGCTGTCCTTTATTTCACCCTTGCATGACTGAATAGTCCTTATTTCATTTTTTCCCCTAAAATTTGCTTCAGAGTAAATATGATGGATAAAAACAGAAAACTAGATTTGATGAAAAACCTATCTCTGTGAGCTTATTATGCCATACCAACCTAACCACAGTGGACTCCGTTCAAATTCTGATTCCCGTATCTTCAAAAAGCCAACTACACATTTAACTGCGGCTAACAAGGGTTTCTATACTGCCACACACAGCATTTGGAATGAGCTACCATCTGGTATCCGTCATGCTTCTTCATTGAGTCAATTTAAAACATCTCTCAAGACTCATTTATTTTAGGATCTGTGTATTTTTAAATTGTACTTGCATCTCACTGTAAAGCGCTGTGATACCGTTTGTGTAAGAGCGCTATATAAATGCCTTCATTGTATTGTATTGTATTGGAATTAATTCAGTGGATCGGAGACTACTGTAAGCTACACATCCTGTTAATTTGTAAACAGTAGACTAGCCCAATTATCACCTACACTATGTTCAATTATCACATAGGCAACAACCCTTTACTTTGTAATAAACAATTCCCCCATTATATGTCAATCACTATTATACAATACAATACAATACAATACAATGAAGGCATTTATATAGCGCTCTTACACAAACGGTATCACAGCGCTTTACAGTGAGATGCAAGTACAATTTAAAAATACACAGTGCCTAAAATAAATGAGTCTTGAGAGATGTTTTAAATTGACTCAATGAAGAAGCATGACGGATATCATCTTTATCTAATGTCAGTGACCTATTATCTCATCTCACTATATACTGATGTCCTCTGTCCAGGGCCATATAGCGAGCGGGGGGGGGGGGGGTTTGACACCCCCCATAATTTTTCTCAGTCGGCATTTAGAGCCTCAGTCGACAAAAGTAACAAGGGTTGGTCCAGAAAAAAAATCATTCGGCAAACCTAGGGGTATGGGTTTGCCGACTGAAAATGTATCGTGTTTGTAAGCACTGAAGATTTACCGAGTTGTTTGTTGTGGGTTGTTCTTAAACCCCCTCTACCCCTACGACCCACGACCCGTACCCCTCGACCCCATACGACGTACGCTCATATAAACAAAGCACACGTACTCGCGGAATTCACTAAGTATGAATGTATGTATGTATTTCGCAATGCCCATGCGCGCGCAAGCATGTCGCATAAATGGCCGGCGCGGCCTGTGCCAGAATCAAATTGTATCCCAAATGGGAACCTGTTTACGGCCCGAGTTCGAAAATGGCTAGCTCGCTAGCTGCTGTTGCGCCGTTTGCTGCATGACGACCTGTCGTCGCAAAATCAACGAATTTAGAATGCTGCCACAAGCCAAATTATACCATTCCCGAGTAGATAATTTCATATTCTATCAAAAAAATTGCATACTTATGTCGGATTTTTGCTAGTTGGGTGAGGGCGCAGTTTTTGGCAACGTTCTTCCTACAACGGTCGTAGAAGGATATCGCTTCCAAGACGGCCGCATGGCTTTCCGGCACCCTGATTGGTCAATAAGCATACATCACAAACTGACATGCGCGTACAACCCTGAATGTACATTTTACTTGATGGACGTGGAAAAAAATCCCAACTATTTTGTCTGTCAACATTTTAGCAAAACATAATTATTTCTCATTTAATAACCTATTTTATATTATTCTATTTCAAAATTAGACTTTTGGAGGAGAAATGATTTAGTTATTTTCCCCAATTAACCTATAAGGATCTTCGATCTTCGATCCTCCGGAGCTCCGTTTGTTCACGTTCAGTAGTAGTACGGGAGTGCAGCGGGCATTCTAATTGGGGCCGTATTCGAACACAGATTCCGATTTGGGATACGATATGATTCTGAGCGCGCGTACGTCGTGGGGGTCGAGGGGTCGTGGGGGTTTAAGAACAACCCGTTTGTTGTCAGTTGTTTATAAGCGGTGGTTTTCGGGTGGCAGTCAATTTTGAGTATCTTTGCCACAGATCTACAATAAAAAATAATCTGATATAAGCCCAAAGTTACATCGTCTCAGCCTGTCGCCTTATCGTCTCTAATTCTACAAATCGAAGTAATATATCCAAATTCACTAGAAAGTAATGTACATCATGACAGTTTTACTTTGAGGGCAAAACAAAATGAAATCACACTTGCAAGAACCCTAACCCTAACCCTAACCCCAACCCCTAACACTAACCCCTAACCCCAAACCCAAACCCTAACCCTAACCCTACATCAACCTATACCAGGTCTGTGATTTCTCAGGATTTTTCCTAGTGATTTCAGGATTTTTACAAATCTCCCTTCGCCTCAAAATTTTCTTGAAAGAAGAGAAGTAGCCAGCAGGGAAAGAAAGAAGTAACCTGTATTTTGTCCAAACCTCTAGTTTCTTGTTTGTGGGGAGTCAGTAAATCCAAAATTAAACATCCAGAAGGTTCAAAGGGCTTTGTCCTCATTTTCCAGGATTTTATACTATATACATATACATATTTACTTGTTAAAATAAGAACCAAACAATTTATTAGCATTTGAAGCGAACATATACCCCCACCCCCCCCCCCGTCAGCTTTGAATGACCGTGTGTACGTCTGTGCCTTTTTGTCGCTGAGAGGGGTGGGGAGATGTTTCCAATTTCCCCATCTTGCATCGAATTGCCTGTTTAGAAAGCCATTTTTATTGCCCCATCTTTTGTGTGCAGTAATGATCCCACTTCCTTATTGTTGTCTTTGTAGATGAGAACACTGTCTCCCATTGATGAGCATCCACTCTCGTCTTATTCTTATAACAAAAGGTTGGACGACTCAAGATGCGATCTCAAGATGACGCTTGGTTATTTCTTAAAGCACGCCACCACGCTCATCCATGCATGACTGAATAGTGTATGCTATGCAATGTACATCGTAAAGGCATCACACATGCACACACGCCGTAAGCACACATCCGCATAGCACGTGCGTGTAGCTTTTGTCCTTTCAACAATAAAATACAAGATGGCGGAAGAACTGATAAACGAAGCCACCGACTACGTAAGTACCAAAAACGCGTTTCTGAACCTTATTACGAGCTAATTTCCCCATTTTTGTTAACTTTCATACCGATAGACACTTGTGGGAGGTCCAGTTTAACATTTCTTTACTAAAAAGTCTATATTATTGGATTAAAAGAGAGATGGTTTATGTGTTTCTCGTTGCCGTGCGTGCGTGTGTAACCCAGCGTGTACAAATTAAGGCGGGAAGCTTGTGCATGCAGTGTATGGTCAATAACATAACTTTCAGTGTTCGTTTTTTCAAACCTTAATCTTAAAGTGTATTTCAGTGACTGATTTGTATAAATTCTTCAGTAAATAAGACAGTAGGCCTAAGTCAGAAAGGAAATTTAAGGGGCTATCCTAGCTCTATCCCCACTGGACTCACTGACCATGTGGCACGGACCTACATGTAAATCCTTGGCCACACACTTGTTCCATTGTCATTGACGCTAATAGTCTCAATTTGGAAAGAATGTCGTATCAGACTGCCACTTTTTAAGGGGTTTTTGGAATTTTGTTGCAACCACTAACCAGTTAAAAAAAAAGGTAACCAGTCAAAACGTCCACTGGTCAAAACGTCCACACCGTCCACAAGTCAAAACTTCCACTTGGCATGCTTTGTGTTCACATCGTAAGAGCTTTGTGAAATCGAAACCCAAACCTAAGAAAATCCTAATTACTGGCATTGTACATAAAAGAACAAACACCGTGTAGGCGGCCGCACTGTAGCAAAGGCCCACGGCAAATCACATAGGGACCGTACTCAAGTTCCCTCAGCCTTATGTTCCCTCAGCCCTATGTTCCCTCAGCCCTAAATAGACCCTATGTTCCCTCAGCCCTATGTTCCCTCATCCAGTCTTAACACTCCATGAGGGAACATAGGGTTGAGGGAACATAGGGTTGAGGGAACATAGGGCCTAATTTGGATTTAAAAAAAATGTTAGGCATTGAGGGAACATAGGGCTGAGGGAACATAGGGCTGAGGGAACATAGGCATGACCCCATCACATAGGCCCACGGCAAATCGATTCCGCACTGTGGCAAAGGCCCAAGGTTTGCTGCCTTAGCGGAATACATTCGAGGTACGTGGATCGATGGAGAACTCTGGCGACCGGAATCGTGGAGTGTTTGTAACGAAGCCGTTCGGACGAACAATGACTGTGGGGGGTGGCACAGTATGCTTAACCGTCATGCCAAGAAAGGAAACTTGGCATTCTATTTGATGATCAAGTTGCTTCACGAACAGGCGAATATCGTGGACCTGACAGTACGGCTGGTGTCCGAACATAAAGTTGAGCGACGTCAGAGAAAGCAGTACAGGCAGCTGCAAGGACAGTTATTTGACATCTGGGATTCTTACATCGCGGGCGACAGAACTCCGAAACAACTACTACGTAAATGTGGACATTGATTAAGTGTAATAAGTACACAAGGAACAATTCAAAACAAACTGTCTTTAGTCAATTATTTAAAAAACCCAGATCATTTTTTAATTAGGGAATTGTGTGATTTGGACAATGAAATTATTACGTGGACGTTTTGTCACGTGGACGTTATGACTGGGTCTGTGGACGTTTTGACGTGTGGACGTTCTGACTGGTAATCAAAAAAATGATTCTATCGATTTTTGGGGGTACAGAAAGCAAAAACTATCTTTAAAATCCACTTTTATGATGGTTTTCGGACTTAATTTCCTATCTAAAAAAATCCTCCCACATGCACATTGTTGGTCACTAACAGGGGAGATGACAAGTTCAAACTGACATGACTGAGGAAGTCATCGTATACCAAAAATGCCTTATTTTTCATGAAATCAATATCTGGAATAATTTGAAGTATATGTCCATCATCCATATGTTCTCCACCATACGAGGTAGATAAGATTACATTAGTGTTGTATTGAATGAGAAAAAGTGGTGGTCGGATACGACATTCTACCCCTCGATTTTGTAAATTCTTAGCGCTCAAATTTATGATATTTGCAATTATTTTGACACACTAGGTATATTCCTTACATGTTGAACTATCAAAGCGGCCCAAAAAATTGTGATTTTACTTTAATACATTTATATTTTGTGGCATATCGGCCCGAAAACATTACACGACGATCAACAGTTTACAGATTTCAACGAGGGCGGCCATCTTGAATTTATGAAGAGAGGTCAACGAAAAAAAAAACTTGTTTATGGTTAGGGGTACCTGGATACAGGTATCCGGGTACCTGGATACAGCCTTAACTCTATCTACCCCAAATCCTCCACAATCCTTCTCCTGGTTTGGCCTGATTTTGATGGATTCAGTGCTCTACAGTATAGCCCAGCGAATAGAGCATGTAGCCATGTGTACCAACTGTCGGGGTACCTTTTAACTGCATGTTGATGGATTTTGGAGCATTTGGGGTAGTTTCTAGCCAAAATCCCTATGGGGGTAGGGTTAACCCTCCTAATACAAGGGTCAAAATCAGTCAAAATTGATATACTTGCCAAGGTATATGTAAATGTAGTGCGCTTAAAAAGTCGAACACTGTCAAACCTTATGTGTAGTAAGTACATTTACAGGTCCAAATGAAGAGAGGTCAACGCAAAAACAACTTGGTTATGGTTCGGTGGCTAACTTTTAAAACCACATTTTCAAAAAAATGATACGGGTAATGACAGTTTCGGTCTTGTAAAAGCATTGTCTTGTATTGTTCAGGGGGGTCCTACTAATTGCCGACATCTACCGACAACTCTTAAAAATCTACTGACATCTCATTCCATATTCACTTATAGTTGTCAGTTTAAGCTTAGCATAGTAGTAAATGTGTATAGAAGTCCTAGAAACCTTATAGTTGCTTCCTTGAACCCGGAGAAATAAGTAATTTTAATCACGGAAATCTGATTTTCGCGATGCAGTAGTATTGGCCGCAAAGCGCCCTCTGTTGTCACAACTAAGCAATCTCCTTGAATACTATCATGGCGGCCAATACGACTGCATCGCGAAAATCAGATTTCCGTGATTAAAATTACTTATTTCTCCGGGTTCAAGGAAGCAACTATAAGGTTTCTAGTATGCTAAGCTTAAACTGACAACTACAAGTGAATATGGAATGAGATGTCGGTAGGTTTTTAAGAGTTGTCGGCAGGGGTCGGCAATTAGTAGGACCGGTTCAGGGTGGTCAAAATGACAGTAAATACCAGTCAAAAAATACCCCTGTGTGCAAATTTGGGTCAACAGTCGAAACGGGCAGTTGACTGGTTTTGTCCTTTGTAGCAACATCCCACTGTGCAGCTATAGTAGAGGATTAACCCTCCTATGCCCAGGCTGAAATTTGGCCCAGTAAGCACCGCACCCACAGACAGTCACTGTTGGAGTATTTTTGGTTGCATTGCCATTTGGTAGGTCAAACCACAGAGTCACACAGAGCTGTGTATGAGTGGTTTTGGTTTGACCTATCCTAGCCACATGTCCTTGCATTTATTTGAGTGCACTGCACAAAGTCAATGGGTTGGGAGTTGCATACAAATTTTGAGTGTCTTTGATTGGTTTTGGTTTTGGTTTGACCATGGTTTGACCACCTATCACAGCCACATGTGCTTGCATGTATTTGAGTGCACTGCACAAAGTCAGTGGGTTAAGAGAGACATACAAATTTTGAGTGTCTTTGATTGTTAAACCTATAGGAGGGTTAATGAATATATAATAGTTTGTTTTGAAATTATTGACAGGGATGTGAAGAGCAGGAAGAGGTGGTGGAAGACGAGAACCTAAGGAAGTTGTTCTTGGGCGGGCTGAACAGGTCGACCACAAAAGAAGATATCGAAGAACACTTCAGCAAGTTAGGGAATGTGGCTAGTGTGTCCGTCGCTCAGGATGCCCAAAACAACTCCAAAGGTTTTGCTTTTGTCACCATGGCGACGATAAGTGAGACGGACACAGTCCTTCATGAGCAGGAAAACGGCACGCCCATGGAACTCCAGGGAAGGACTATTGAAGTCAGACGTGCCATTCCAAGAAATGTAAGTATTTTGTGACCAAGGCTAAACCCATCGGGTATTCTAATGGAAGTGCTATTTCTCAGAAAAAAGGTATCCTTACCCCTGTACTCCTGAATGTATACTACTCAAAACAATTTCGGGAACACCGGAATGATCTCAGTTAAAGCAAGATCATTTATTTCAGATAAACACAATGTTTCACAGAATTGATGGGAAACAACTGCACAATGAAACAGATCATAAAGGATGCATGTAGTGATTACACATTTGTGATTCGCTCTATCGTAATGAAGAATGTCCCCCAAGGGACTGTTTTGCGTAAACAAGCTCTGAAGTTCACATAACGTAAAAAATCGCATTGAAATCGATTTTGAGGTTTTTGTGTATTTAGGTACCTTAAATATCAAAGTTTGTGTGTTATTTTACTTTTTGAGAAAAATATCAATAAAGTAGAAAATAAAGACCTTTTCTCAAGCATGTCTGTGTCCATTTTTGTTGCAAATCGTCCTCGTTAGCTCCAAAAAGATGAGTTTGAACTCCTTTTGTAAGCGCCGTTTCGAGCCACGCCATTATCATTTAGCATGCATGTTTGGTACTGTTAGAAAGGTCATGATGTGACCTCTGTAATTTTATCAATGACATCACTGTCTGAATACTGAATAATGTTGCAGTCGTACATGTACATGTGCACGGCGCATCACTGGGCACCGGGAGCGACGAGGTCATGCATTGTATAGTAGTATACGTCACGTTATTCACGTACACGAGTAGGCGCATGATCGTTGTTTGACAGTGTTTGTTTATCAAAAATTCAGAGACCCAGAACTTCTAAAGTAATTTGAGCATTGACGTTAAACTTTCACAGAGTATTCTTAAAGACATGGTCCATACACCTGATAAATTTTGTGATTCTAGCCTTTCCGGAAGATTACCGTTGCCACGGTAAGTTATTTCGTTCAAGTTCAGATACTATGTACAGTGCGCACCCACACGTAGTACACACAGCGCGCGAAGTTCAAACATTTTTTGTTCGCAGCGCGTACTTTTTTTCAAAGCCGTTTTTCTCGTAAAATGTTTCTGTAACAATCGCAGCAGTATCTCGATTTCTTTGTTTAATAACTTCGGAACGGAAAAGGGGACACATTTATGTTTGGCTTCATTGGAAAGCCCGTTAAATGTTCGTTAGATGGTATGCATATCTCCATTTTTCATATTTGGGGGACATTCCTCATTACGATAGAGCGGGTCACAATTTTCATGACATGACTACTGAAAGATCCCGGTTCATGGAACATTTCAAACCTATTTGTTAAAAACACGGTGTTCCCTAAATTGTATTGAGTAGTATATAAAATAAGCAATATGAGCACAAGTTTCTCTTGTGTCACTAGAGTCATGATAAATTTCCTGCCTCCATATAAAAAAACGACTCATGGCATCTCCATTCCCCACACAAACAAAAATCGTAGTCTTCCATTTTTGTGGCTTAAGTGTTCAGTCAAAGTTTTCAAAAGTCATTTACGGGTAATTGGAACTGAAAAATGGAAGCGGGTAATGTAAGTTTACAGGTTAAAATGAGTTGACCGTTTTTTACTGGTAAAAGCATTGTCTGGTATTGTTCAGGGTGGTCAAAATGACAGTCAAATCCAGTCCAAAATGCCCCTGTGTGCACATTTGGGTCAACAGTCAAAACAGGCAGTTGACTGGTTATGACCACTATAGCTACTTGCCACATGGTGGTCAAAATGACAGTCAAATCCAGTCCAAAATGCCCATGTGTGCACATTTGGGTCAACAGTCAAAACAGGCAGTTGACTGGTTATGACCTCTATAGCTACTTGCCACTAAAGTGCAGCTATAATAGGAGGGTTAATCTAAGGCTGTGCATTTTCAGTTATATCGGGAACCGGATACCCGAAATTGGAAACCTTCGTATACCCGGGTACTCACAAACAATTTTGTAAAAACACATAAATACTGAATGTTTAAAAATAAGCAATATGAACACAAGTTTCTCTTGTATCATTAGAGTCATAATAAATGAGAAATATATTTCCTGATTCCATATTAAAAACGACTCATAGCATCTCCATTCCCCACGCAAACAAAAATCGTAGTCTTCCATTTTTGTGGCAAGTATTCAGTCAAAATTTTCAAAAGTCGTTTACAGGTAATTGGAACTGAAAAATGGAAGCGGGTATTAATGACAGTTTCGGTCGGGTATCCGGATACCCTGCACAGCCTTACATTTTCCTAGCTTCTGCTCAGGTCTGGATTTATTACTTGTAAATTGTTTTTCTTAGCCCTAACCCCCTAGGCTCATTTTCTAGAAACCTTCCAAAATCCTCCAAAATCAACCGGTGTTCTATTTTGTGTGGTGCCCACTGCCTAAATCCTCCAAAATCAACCGGTGTTCTATTTTGTGTGGTGCCCACTGCCTAAATCCTCCAAAATCAACCGGTGTTCTATTTTGTGTGGTGCCCACTGCCTAAATCCTCCAAAATCAACCGGTGTTCTACATGTATTTTGTGTGGTGCCCACTGCCTAAATCCTCCAAAATCAACCGGTGTTCTATTTTGTGTGGTGCCCACTGCCTAAATCCTCCAAAATCAACCGGTGTTCTATTTTGTGTGGTGCCCACTGCCTAAATCCTCCAAAATCAACCGGTGTTCTATTTTGTGTGGTGCCCACTGCCTAAATCCTCCAAAATCAACCGGTGTTCTATTTTGTGTGGTGCCCACTGCCTAAATCCTCCAAAATCAACCGGTGTTCTACATGTATTTTGTGTGGTGCCCACTGCCAAACTCCTCCAAAATCAACCAACGTTACATTGGGCCATCCTGCCAAACTCCTCCAAAATCAACCAAGAAAAATTTCCTAACCTGCCAAAATCCTCCAAAATCAACAAATTCCTGACCTGCCAAACTCCTCCAAAATCAACCAAGACAAATTTTCTGACCTGCCAAACTCCTCCAAAATCAACCAACGTTACATTGGGCCATCCTGCCAAACTCCTCCAAAATCAACCAAGAAAAATTTCCTAACCTGCCAAAATCCTCCAAAATCAACCAAAAAAATTTTCTGACCTGCCAAACTCCTCCAAAATCAACCAACGTTACATTGGGCCATCCTGCCAAAATCCTCCAAAATCAACCCAAAAAAAATTTCTAACCTGCCAAAATCAACCAGAATCAACCAAATCCTCCGGTTGATTTTGGTTGAATTTGGAAGGTTAGGGTTAGTGAAGTTTCTCTTGTTTTATCACAATCATAAGTTAACAAAAAAATCTGAGACTTCCATTCGTGTGGCGTAAATGTTCAGTCAAAATTTGTAATAAGTCAATTACGGGTTAATTGGAACCGAAATATGGAACCGGGAAATGACAGTTTCGGTCGGATACCCGGAACAGCCTTATACTGAGGTCAGCAATCTGTAACAGAATTTTGAGCATTAAAAGTGTTTTTTTACTTAAAGTTTCATTTACATAAATAAAAAAGATTGTCATGATCAACTTTATATCAGTAACTGAAGATAATACCCACATAAGGTCATATTACCTTTGCTGCTGCATAAATGAACCTGTAATTTTCAGTCAGTGTGTTCATCTTGAACTCGGACACCGATTCCATGCCCTGTTGAGTCTGCCCTGTAATGATCTCTGCAGTTTGTTTGGTTCTAAGAAGAAAATCTACTGTTATCATTCGCACAATAACATTTTCCTCAAATGTACTCTAACGTATAGGTTTGTTATTTTGTTTTCGCTCTTAACTTTTGCAGAGTAATGTTACCAGCGATTTGGTCAAGAAAGTATTTGTCGCCGGCCTCAACAAAGGCAGTATTTCAGAAGACGATCTGAAGGATTATTTCAATTCCTTTGCCACGGTCAAGAGTGTCTCCATTGTCATGGACAAACACACCCAACAATCCAAAGGCTACGGTTTCGTCGAGCTCGAGAACTACTACATGGTCGACAAAGCAGCGCGTAAGTGTATTCTTTTGTGAGGGGGAATAGGGGTCGATATTAACCCTAACCCCCTTGATATTCTTTGTGGGTAACATCCTTAACCAGTTCATATCGGGAATGTATATTTTTTTCCGGTCCCCCGTGCGGGTTTATTTTCAGTGAAAAATCAGGAAAATTTTCTAGCCATTAATAATTTTTTTGTCAATGAAACTAAGTCTGGACACCCAAATAAACAATTTTACTCATTGACATTTCGAGAATTAAATGGCTAGTTTTTAATTACGGTTGTGTTTGTTCAGCACAATTAGACCGTTGGCAAGCTCCGATGCAACGGCCTATTAGCGACCAGCGCCCGGTCGAACAGACGGCATACCGGGAGAGAGAGGAAAGGCCTCGTAAACAATCCGTCTTTACAAATTCTTGGCTGGTACGTCAAAAGAACAGGTATTGGATAAAGGGATTACGCAAAAATCAACAAAAAGAGTGAACTCGTTCATTGTTTGCAGTGCCTTTTGCCGGGGCACTGAACTGTGACCCCATGGACTCCGAGAAACGATTGCGTGTATACAAGTCAGTCGCCACGACGGCACGCCACGTGTGGCGTGTTGACAAGTCTCCCGGTAACACACACAAAAATCGGAATGCGTGTTTAGACGCTCTCTGATCCCCGGTTAAAAAAAAATGCGTGTATACACGGCCTCCGACGTGAACTGGTTAATCCTTCAAAGTCATCCAATATGAGACGTCATCACAATTCAGGAAAAAAACATACAGCTGACAGCGCAAGGCAGTTCTTTAGCATGGTAGAAAAAACCCATGGTATAAAATTAAACCACTTATCATTCGTATACATGTTAATATACTTGCCAAGGTTTATCTAGTCTAACGCTGTCAAACCTTACATGTAGTAAGTACATTTACAGGGCAAAATGAGTCGACCGTTTTTGGTTGGTGAAACCATTGTTCAGGGTCGTCAAAATGACAGAGTGTGCACACTTGAGTCTAGGGCTGTGCCGGGTATCCGGATACCCGACCGAAACTGTCATTACCCGGTTCCGTTTTTCGGTTCCGAGTACCTGTAAACGACTTTTTAAAATTGGGACTTACCATTTCAGCGGTGTGAACAGAAATTTTTGACTATTGAACAATGTACTGTTTACACTTTTAGGAGCAATTTTATTCAAGATAACGCCTTTGTAGTATTTTACGGACATTTTCCATACACTTTTGTCCAACCGATACATTGTATCCAATCATTAAGACTCAAATAGCCTGGCTGCATGCTACAAACAAGTATCAAACTAGCTGCTCAGGATGGAATGTTTGCCTATTGTTCACAGTAATTGGATTAGTGGGACAATAACTGCTGGTTTATGTCTGCACTGGAGTGTGCACCATGATGTGTTAATAGAGGGGATTTTATTATCGGGGACGTCCACATTAATTGTTGTCGTAATAAAAAAGTAGTGTTGAAGTTGGTTTTGTTGTGTAATTATTTTGATGTGCCACTGACCATCCCTCAGCATATCACCAACATTTACATTTATTTACCCGCCGATACCGAGCTCTCTTGTGTATTACATTTGCCATCAAGGTGACAGTTTGTTTCAAAAGAAAGACATAAAAAAGGAGGTGTTAAGTCGGTCATTGTCTTTGAAACCAACAGTAGGATCCATAATCAGTCGGATTTGAAAGGTATTATTGGTTGCGGGTTTGATCCTTTCAATTGGGCAGCATATTTTTACAATCTCCTATCAAAGTTGAAAAGACGTTTATGAGGGACGAAATGCGGTTGCTTATGATGAGCTGCGAATTATGGATCGTCAAACATTGATGGAGGGGACAAATTGGCTGAATACTAATTAAAAAGTAGACAAAACTTACACCGATACGTATTAAGTTATTTTTTGATGAGTGCGCATCCTAAATTTTAGACTCATTTCTTGACTGACCGATCAACACGATGCCACGTTCAACAGGGAATAGTCAAGTTTGGTCCCATTTTGAGAAAAAGGGGCCCAAATTGGTAAAAATTCATTCTTTCAAGAAACGATGTTTATTGACAGGTTTATTGAACATATTAATATTCAAGTTCTGATTTTAGATTCGTTAATTTTTTGCAGTTTGTTAGTTTAATATCAAATATTATTTTAGTACGCAAAATCATGTCCTTATCCAAAGCCAACATGGCGTACGGGATATCCTTATTTAGAAGGCAGGGGCGCGGCAAGGCGCAAGCACATGAATCGTTTTCCCACAATGGGTTAGTTCCGCCCACATCGCCTTTGACCAATGACATTATTCAACACGTGTTTTGTGACATAAACATTAAAGTCAACTTGTTATATATGCATGCGCTCTGATCACGCACGCACCAGTGATTATTGTCTTCTGATGATGGTAGTCACTCCCTGACACAGTCACGTGCGAGGCCGCTGTAGCTGCGTGATGCACCGGCCATGCGTGCGCGCGTGTGATCAATTTTTACGGTTTTATTTCAGAAATAACTTTCCGTAAATTAATACAATATTTTGTCACCAAGATGTTATACTTTAATAAAGATCGAATTAAATATGGTGTCCTCTGTATTATAAAGGTCAATTTTGTTAACGTTTACATGTATTTGTACACCAAAGGAGGCATGTTTTCAACAAGAATGAAAACGGGTATCCGGGTATCCGAAATTTCCTGATTTCGGGTATCCGGTTCCAAAAATATCCGAAAACGTACAGCCTTTGAGTCTGCATTCAGTTGACTGATTTTGACCACTATAGATACTTGCCAAGTTCACCTACAGTAGGAGGGTTTTCCCACAAACAATGACATCAAAGTAGATGTGAATATTGTTAACATTGATAGGTATCTCAATTTCTTTTTATTAAGGGTGTGTATGTTCAGTTATTTCGGGAACCGGATACCTGTGTACCTGTAAATAATTTTGTAAAAACACATAAATACTCCCGAATGTATAAAATAACCAGGCTCTTGTTATTAGTCATAATAAATGTGGACTTAATGTAATTATTTAATGCTTTTTATATTAAAATCTCCATTCTCAACACACTTTGTTAACAAAAAATTGGAGACTTCCATTTGTGTAAGGCTGAGCTGGTTGTCCGGATACCCGACCGATACTGTCATTAGTGCAGTGGGATTGTATGCCATGAGCTGTTAACCCTCCTACACATGGAGTCCACTCCGATGCACAAAATTCTGTTCTTGAGCAACCTTCAGTACATACATATACAAGCCTGCTGTCCTTTCCAAGTGATCAAGAGGCCACTGTAAATGTTTGAACATATTAGTATGGCCTGCAATGTATCAATGGGAGACCACCTTACCCTGCAATCTCAGTGGTGTGACGGTGCACAGAAGGGTAACCATAGGAGGCCACTGGCAACAGCTAATGGCTTGGAGTGGCCTGAACGGGTTGTTTCAAAAATTGCACTGATTGTAGGAGGGCTAATAGAGGAGATATTACTAAGGGAACATCCACATTAATTGTTGCGCTATTAATATAAAGAGTTGTTAAAATTGAAAATTAAAACAGGTATCTGAAGTTTCTTGATTTCAGATATTCGGTTCCAATAATATCCGAAAATGCACAGCCCTACATTTGTGTGGCTTAAATGTTCAGTCGAAATTATAAAAAGTGGTTTACGGGTAATTGGAAGTGAAAAATGGATACGGGTAATGACAGTTTTGGTCGGGTATCCGGTTACCTGGACACATTCTCCAAAATCCTTGACTGATTTTGGTGGATTCAGTATTCCATAGTATATAGCCCAGCGAATAGAGCATGTACCAAATCCATCAATTCATTTTTGCTTGACTGATTTTTGGTGGGTTCAGTATTCCATAGCACAGCGAATAGAGCATGTACCAAATCCATCAATTCTTTTTTGCTCGACTGATTTTGGTGGATTCAGTATTCCATAGTATATAGCCCAGCGAATAGAGCACGTACTAAATCCATCAATTCTTTTTTACTTGACACAGTCATGACAAACCACGTCATCAACGACATCAAAGTAGATGTGAATAAAGCCCATGCAGACAAGAATCAAGGCGGTACTAGAGGAGGAAGGGGCGGATATGGAGGTGGTGGGCGTGGCGGCGGTGGTGGTGGTGGACGCGGAGGAAGAGGTAAGTGAAGAAATCCTTAAGACAATAATATAATATAGACATTTATAATGCGCAACATAGCCACCCACTTGCCGACTATATCTAGTTATGTGGCCATTGTGTTTCGGTTAAACGGTTAGCGAACTCACCGAGTAGCTCTTAGTACTGGTGCCAGACACACATACCTTTGACAGCCAAATTGTCTCTGCATCTATTGCTAAAAAAAAGCTAAGGCGATTTCGCACATATCCGGATCTCGATCGCCAGAAGGTCATTTCATTTATTGATTTCACAGGTGGAAAAACAGATAAACACAAATTTACATTAAATTAACTGTCGAGTTGATCTCCTGATGCTACCACTTCGGAAGTAAACAAACACTGAATCACATACGGTTTAGACAGTTTACTGATCCGGATCCTGTATTTGCTGATACTGCTCGTGCAGTGGATATGTGCTAGATCCAAGATGGCGTAAACGAAAATAACAAGACGAAAATCATTACACATTTATTAAATCATCATGAGTAATCTCAACACTATTTGAAATAATTTATTTTAAGGCCAAAATGAATTATCATTCCTATCAAATGATCTATCTAAAACAGACACGGTTCAGCCGTAGGCATTATCTGGCGGCTGAGCTACGACATGGATTCGACCCCGAAAAGTTTCCGTTTGTTACATGTCCACAACCTCAAGTTAGTCTTCACTTTTGGTATTACACCTATGTATTCTGGTTAGGAACCTTCCTGAATCCTCCAAAATCCATCAGTGCACTTTTGGAAACATGCCCTTATCTTCAAAATGCACCATGCATTATCGTTGATCTTTCATATTCAGCACTTATGGCCTGTACTTCTCGCCAGGTGGTAATTTTGTCTCATTTGAAGGTGTAAGTACCAGTTTTCAACAATGCTGAATTTTTTCCAAAAAGTGCCCCTTGGAGGATTTTGCAGTTGGCGTTGAGTGATGCAAAATGTTGAATGTACATACAACTTATCTGGTGGCATTATCTGGTGGCTGAGCTACGACATGGATTTGATCCCAAAAAGTTTCCAACGAACCTGTTTTTTTTTTTTTTTGTCCTAGGTGGCTATGGGCGTGGTGGTTATGGTGGTGATAGCCATGGTGGCGGTAGAGATTGGGGTAATGGATACAATGATTATGACAGTTATAGTGAGTATTAATGTAATGCAAGAGACAATATCATCATGATCCAGGCCTGTGATTTCATGTCTATTGTGGTTAATGCTATGCTAATACAAGGACCAGATATCTGTTGGATCAAAAGTTTGTGGTTTCTGGTCATCAGTCGGCTTCAAAATCGGTGGTGTGATGTACTTTTTTGGGGGGATTATGTGATACAGGTTAGGTATACACAGCGACCCCGATGTGAAAAAGTTGTTTAAAACACCACGTCAGAATTCCAATCGATCCAGTAATTTTGACTGCAATTGGACATTATTTCATCGCAAAAAAAGAAAACTAAAAATGCTGGTGCACTGTTCTGAGGCGACGGATGCAGAGACAATGAACTGGAGACTTTTTTTTGGCCTCATGGAGGCATTGTACTATATTCCTTGTTTGGGGGAATATTTTCAAAAACTAAATATACAAAGGACTACTACAGCGGTTCAGGGTCCAATTTCATGGAGCAGCTAAGCAGAGGTTTTTGCTTAGCAATGCGTTTTCGCTTAGCATTGTAACAGACTACCGGCCAAATTACACACATTATGTGTGGAACTTTGGATGGTGTTCATCAGAACACGCTAAGCAAATTGTTCTGATAAGCTATTTTTTGTTCTGCTTTGCGGATTGGCCCCTGGTGGTCAGTAATATTAAAAACACCTCGAATATATTCCAAAAAACCTACATTTAAGATGCAACTTTGTGTTTTTCCAAAATTTGTATTTTATTTGATATAAATTGACCCGCGAAATTCTCACTCATTTTAGTGACGGTAAAAATTATAAACTATTCAGACATGTTCACGTCTTAGTAATCAGTAATTGTGATACAGTAGTTTGCATACTTATTAACCCTAACCCCTTGGGTATTTTTACTAGAAAGTATCCTGAATCCACCAAAATCCACCAATTTTGTCACACACAAAATGCTGGTGTCCTGAATCCATCAGAATCCGCCAGTGTAGATATTGGACATATCCTGAATCCGCCAAAATCCACCACTAAATTTTGGTGGATTTTGGCGGATTCAGGATACCATGCTCACATGAAAATTTGTATAGTATGTTGCTGCATAGAATCCATCAAAATCTAACATATACAGTACATGTAACTATAATCCATCAACCAACATGACCAAGCAGTTAAAAACTATTGAAATCCTGAATCCATCAAAATCCGCCACATGCTCAATGTGGAGGTATCCTGAATCCGCCAAAATCTTCCAATACAGGGGGATGGATTTTGATGGATTCAGGGTGGTTAGGGTTAAAGAATTGTAAGAGGAAGACTGACCATGGAACAAATATGTGACCCCCTTCATCGAAATTAGGAATGCCCCCCCAAATTTCACATTTTGAGATATGGATATCAACTTAAAGAGAATTTAATGGGCTTTCTGATGATGCCAAACATTCATTTTTTGGTTCATTTCATTCCTGTGTTACGATGTGATAAATTGATAATGTAACAGTGCAGTCATGTACGTTTTGTGAACTTTGGAAGTCCATTACACGGAAACATGTGTTGGGGGCCGTTCCTCATTTCAATGGAGGATTTCATATTTGGATTTCCTGATATTCGGATTTGCTTCAGTTGGTCAGTGTATGGAATGTGAAGCATGTAATTATCAGATTTGATTGAAGACATTCATTTCATTTGATTTTTACTTGACACTGACATATGAACGTAGCATTCGGTGCTTTCATAGTGTCTCCGGAAAAGACCTCACCAGGAGACTCGGGGGGGGGAGGAAGGACCCCTAGTGCAGACATCAAACCCACTGGCTGATAATAGGACAGGGTGTGATTTGTCCAGGTTTTTTCGGATTTTAACAAATCGCAATGTTGTGATCCTACGAATTTAAGCAATAAAGCAAAGCAAACGCTCAGAACTATAGATTTCACCCCAGCGCTGTTCACAACAGTGGCCCCAATACCCCTAGCAAAATTTACGTGGATTTTTCAAAACTGCCCAATCACACCCCTGTAGGACTAATTTGCATTTCTATTGATTTATTTTTATTTCACTTGCTAAGGGTGTCCATAAATGTGCTTCATTACAGGTGGATATGACAGTGGTTACTATGGCAGCGGATATTCCAGTTACGGCCCTTCAGGAGGTAAGACATCATGAAAGTGATTCTGACATTGAGGGACGTACACTATCGTCGACCTTTTCAAGGAGTGTCGGTGTTTTCAGATTGGTTCACGTTGGATTGTGTCGGATGCTACTGTCTTCAAAGAACCCAATCATGAGGAGTCATTTCACAGCGCTGCAAACCATTAAACATAGCAAAATAAATGCTCAGTAACTTGTAGGCTAAGGCTGTGCATTTTTGGTTATTTTGGGAACTAGGCTTGGGCGATATCGATATTTTTTTTAATTTTTAAATTTTTAAATTTTTTTATCCACGATATATCGTCGAAACATATATCGCGATTTTTGGTTGTCGACTGGTAACCCGGCACGCCCCTTATTGCAGGCCATTATTTCTAGCAATTGAGTGATGCACCAATACAATATGTTGAATGCTCACACACGCCAAATGTTCTTGCTAACTTGTGAAATACACTCTCACGTCTAGCAGATTTATGTTTTGCTGTAGTTGGAAACATTAGCTTACCAGTAAGCAGCACTGTGAAATTGTCTCTCGGTCGAAACACCATTCATATTGCACTTGCCCTATTCTTCCTTATCATTGGAATACAGAAATGGAATATTTATGCAGTTATTGGAATACAGAAACTGAATATTCATGCGGTTGTTATTGGAATACAGAAACTGAATATTCAGGTGGTTGTTATTGGAATGACAAACACCCCAATATATTAGTGCTGGGAGTTAGCACACCATTTTTATTCCACTTACCCTATTCTTCCTTGACAGGTTACGACGGCTACAGCGGAGGAAGCCGAGGTAGGGGTAGAGGTTCCAGGTACAGACCGTACTAAGTCATGTGATCAAACCTCGTGTCAAAGGTAAGACAGAAACTGAATATTCATGCGGTTGTTATTGGAATACAGAAACTGAATATTCATGCGGTTGTTATTGGAATACAGAAACTGAATATGCATGCGGTTGTTATTGGAATACAGAAACTGAATATGCATGCGGTTGTTATTGGAATACAGAAACTGAATATGCATGCGGTTGTTATTGGAATACAGAAACTGAATATGCATGCGGTTGTTATTGGAATACAGAAACTGAATATGCATGCGGTTGTTATTGGAATACAGAAACTGAATATGCATGCGGTTGTTATTGGAATACAGAAACTGAACATGCATGCGGTTGTTATTGGAATACAGAAATTAAATATTCATGTGGTTGTTATTGGAATGACAAGCACCCCCAATATATTTGTGCTGGGAGTTAGCAGTTAGTTTGCTAACTGTTTAACCACTACCTAGCAAGAAGCATGGTGCATTTTAAAGACATGGGCAGGTTTCCAAAAGTGCACTGATGGGTTTTTGGAGGATTCAGGAAGGTTCCTAGCCAGAATACCTAGGGGGTTAGGGTTTGAAACAGCTGGCATGCAACATACGTATGCGCTGGTCTGATGTTATTATGAACTAGCGTATCTTGTCTACCAAATACAGCTTCAAATTGTTTTACTAAGATTGTTATTTTGGTTTTTGTTTTCCCCACAGAGAAGCCCCTGTATTTGTTGAAGAGCGTCTTGTGTATACAGTGAGTTACCGGCCAATCAGCGTAGACATGAAGACTTAGCTCTTTCTCGGCCGTGTGAAAAAGAGGATGTGAATATTCTAGGTGATTGTGAGGTCATGGGTCAAAGATTGGTAAAAAGCCCCATCCCCCTCTTTACAATTTTCTATATCCGACAAAATGCAGCAACGAAACGACGATAATCCTCAGGAAAAACTTATTACTGGGAGAGAGGTAGGCGTTATTTCAATATTTCAATTTTTTACAAATATTTTGTCACCAAGAAATCATTGTTATCCTCAAGATTAAAAATATAATTTGTACTCCAGTTGTTTGAAATTGGGGGAAAATTATAAATTTGTCGGGACTTTTTACCAAACTTGCTCTGTCGTTTTGTAAACTAAGTAAGACATGACATTAAAAATGCATATTCTGTGTGTTTTCACTTTCTACAAAACTTGCGTGTTTAATCAGTAGGCATCTGCTATCCTTGTTAAGGGATGTAAATCATTTCAAATATTTAACAAAAAGATTTAGTCAAACCTTCAATAGAGGTCCTGGGTTTGAATCCCGCCCGAGTTGTCTGAAGTTTTTTCCACAGACACTCGGAAAGCACTGAGTATACAGTGCTATACACACGTCGGTGTAGGGCAAAATTAAATCAATTATTCTTCAATAGATGTCTTCATTAAACTATCAATGTATTTACCATGCATAGTCATAAATGCCCTATTAAATTTGTTTGTGGAGTTACTAATTGATCAGGAGAAGAGCATTAAATGGTTTTCAACCAAATGTTTCAGAAAGATAAGGATTTTCACAGAATATGCATATTTAATTCTTTTCTTTAAAAAAAATCAAGCCATTGATAACCTTTTTACATTTGACATCATGTACAGACGTTTTGGACGGGTTCAGAGGTCAGTGGCCATTCCTTGTCCGTTCTTTTAGTTGTAATAGTGTGTGTAGTGTAGCAGTTTTAAAAAAAACAAGGGGTGTATGGCCAGTGCGCATACTGTAAAACGTTTGACATTCTGCGAACTCAAAAGACGCTTCAGGCTGCTGTCATCTTGGTCACGTTCCCTGAAGAAATAGCAGCGATCATTAATGAAGTGGGCGTCATTGGTACCGGTCTACTGAATGAAACCAAGATGGCCGCAGTGTGATTAGCAGTTGTTAATCGTATTTCTTCATTGCCAACGTTTTGTTTGGAGAGAGAGAGAGAGAGAGAGAGAGAGAGTAAAGATGTATCAGAATTTGCAGAATTATTTTTTTTCCTTTACATTATGTGCACTTGGATTCTTTTAAGCAATTGAGGTTTTTTATTCTGTTGTTTAAGGGTTCTTGGGTTAAGCCTCAAGTGAGCTTGTCAACCTCTCTGTTGGTTACCAGCCAACATGCTGTACGAGCTACTGATTTTTGGCTGGTGTCCTTCACAGCATTATACACTTGTATGTGTTGAAACTAACCAGTTCGCTGGCCTGTTTGCCATGATTTTGAATGGGAAGGGATATAACGTTAATTTGAGCAAAACTTTTCACATTGATTTCACTTATAAAGGGCTACTAATATATCTTAATCACATGGCCAGTCTCGGGATCTTAAAAGTGACAACTGTTCCTTCCCTTAAACATTTCCCAGCTGTGTTTTTTTTTATCGGATTTGGAGACATCATAAATTGTAAAACGGCTAAATTACACATTTTGGCTTAAAAATTCAAATATGAATGATATCAATTTACGTGAGCTATAGCTTTAGATGTACATGTCTATAATATCCTTCAGTTTTTTTTGGTGCTTTTTTTTGCTTTAAAATTCTGAAGATCAGAGGTCAGTTTTATAGTGTTGGTATGTGACAGGTTTTGGTTTCAAAGAACTCATCTAAGCCAAGATTTAAAAAACATTAGTACAGTTGACTCTTGCTGAAGGTTGCCGTGTCCAGCCAAGTTACATTGTTTTAAAACTAGCCAGTTTTAAGAGTACTACGAATCAAAGATAAAAAAATTACACTCAGGGTTTTCAGAATTTGCTTGTTCTAAGGCGCATTCTCAAAACTATTCCGGGATAAGTTGCGGGAATTTTTTTTTCCCACAAAGGCTATAACGTTGCGGGTGGATTCTTTTCCTAGATAGATTTTTCTGCAATATATTTGGACTGCTTGGGGATACTTTACGGGTTGAAAACTCAACTGCAGGGAAATCTCCCCGCAAGTTATCCCGGAATAGTTTTGAGAAGGTGCCTAAGTAAACGATTACCATTGAGTCACTACACAACATTCACAACTTGCCGTGCAAGATGTGACAATCGCTTTTCAAAAGTACGGTTGCTTACAATATATTTCTGCTATAAGAGTTATGCTTCGCAGTATGGTTTCATGTCTTTATATCAAGTCAACTGTACATGTAATGCATATTTTTCAAAATAACTAATGAAAACACTTCTGTTACCAAATGTTGTCCCAAGGAGCTCTATAAAATTGGACCAAGAAAATCCCCCCCATACATTTGCTAATTTACAAAAACTGACATAGGACAACCCTCCTTATATATTAATGTACTTGTAGTTTTTATAAATATTTTATTATTGACGATTTTAAGTGGTGAATCAGTTATTAAAAAAAACAGACCGGACTAAATTGAGTTTATTGTTTAAATGTTTGTTTTTCTGTTCATTCAGTGATGTTTCGTAGGACCATAAATTTAATAAACCAGGAAGAATGATACATAATTTGACTAGTCTTTGTTTCAAGTCACACTCTCAATCATTCAATTATGGAAGAGACTACATGTACAGCGAAGTGCCTTGTTCAATCCATATTTTTCATTCGCTGGGATATTATCAACCCTCAATGTTTGTACAAAAGAACTCTTGACAATAACATGCCTGTGATGTCTCCCTAGGCCCACTTGCTTACACATAACCTGAATCCTTCCTAACTCCCTAGGCCCACTTGCTTACACATAACCTGAATCCTTCCTAACTCCCTAGGCCCACTTGCTTACACATAACCTGAATCCTTCCTAACTCCCTAGGCCCATTTGCTTACACATAACCTGAATCCTTCCTAACTCCCTAGGCCCATTTGCTTACACATAACCTGAATCCTTCCTAACTCCCTAGGCCCATTTGCTTACACATACCCTGAATCCTACCTAACTCCCTAGGCCCACTTGCTTACACATAACCTGAATCCTTCCTAACTCCCTAGGCCCACTTGCTTACACATAACCTGAATCCTTCCTAACTCCCTAGGCCCACTTGCTTACACATAACCTGAATCCTCCCTAACTCCCTAGGCCCACTTGCTTACACATAACCTGAATCCTCCCTAACTCCCTAGGCCCACTTGCTTACACATAACCTGAATCCTCCCTAACTCCCTAGGCCCACTTGCTTACACATAACCTGAATCCTCCAAAATCCCTAGGCCCTTTACACATAACCTGAATCCTCCCTAACTCCCTAGGCCCCTTGCTTACACATAACCTGAATCCTCCCTAACTCCCTAGGCCCACTTGCTTACACATAACCTGAATCCTCCCTAACTCCCTAGGCCCACTTGCACATAACCTGAGATCCTCCCTAACTCCCTAGGCCCACTTGCTTACACATAACCTGAATCCTCCCTAACTCCCTAGGCCCACTTGCACACATAACCTGAATCCTCCCTAACTCCCTAGGCCCACTTGCTTACACATAACCTGAATCCTCCCTAACTCCCTAGGCCCACTTGCTTACACATAACCTGAATCCTCCCTAACTCCCTAGGCCCACTTGCTTACACATAACCTGAATCCTCCCTAACTCCCTAGGCCCACTTGCTTACACATAACCTGAATCCTCCCTAACTCCCTAGGCCCACTTGCTTACACATAACCTGAATCCTCCCTAACTCCCTAGGCCCACTTGCTTACACATAACCTGAATCCTCCCTAACTCCCTAGGCCCACTTGCTTACACGTAACCTGAATCCTCCCTAACTCCCTAGGCCCACTTGCTTACACGTAACCTGAATCCTCCCTAACTCCCTAGGCCCACTTGCTTACACGTAACCTGAATCCTCCCTAACTCCCTAGGCCCACTTGCTTACACGTAACCTGAATCCTCCCTAACTCCCTAGGCCCACTTGCTTACACGTAACCTGAATCCTCCCTAACTCCCTAGGCCCACTTGCTTACACGTAACCTGAATCCTCCCTAACTCCCTAGGCCCATTTACTTACACGTAACCTGAATCCTCCCTAACTCCCTAGGCCCACTTGCTTACACGTAACCTGAATCCTCCCTAACTCCCTAGGCCCACTTGCTTACACGTAACCTGAATCCTCCCTAACTCCCTAGGCCCATTTACTTACACGTAACCTGAATCCTTCCTAACTCCCTAGGCCCACTTGCTTACACATAACCTGAATCCTTCCTAACTCCCTAGGCCCACTTGCTTACACGTAACCTGAATCCTCCCTAACTCCCTAGGCCCACTTGCTTACACATAACCTGAATCCTTCCTATCTCCCTAGGCCCACTTGCTTACACATAACCTGAATCCTTCCTAACTCCCTAGGCCCCTGCTTACATAACCTGAATCCTCCCTAACTCCCTAGGCCCACTTGCTTACACATAACCTGAATCCTCCCTAACTCCCTAGGCCCACTTGCTTACACGTAACCTGAATCCTCCCTAACTCCCTAGGCCCACTTGCTTACACGTAACCTGAATCCTCCCTAACTCCCTAGGCCCACTTGCTTACACGTAACCTGAATCCTCCCTAACTCCCTAGGCCCACTTGCTTACACGTAACCTGAATCCTCCCTAACTCCCTAGGCCCACTTGCTTAATAACCTGCATCCTCCCTAACTCCCTAGGCCCACTTGCTACACGTAACCTGAATCCTCCCTAACTCCCTAGGCCCACTTGCTTACACGTAACCTGAATCCTCCCTAACTCCCTAGGCCCACTTGCTTACACGTAACCTGAATCCTCCCTAACTCCCTAGGCCCACTTGCTTACACGTAACCTGAATCCTACCTAACTCCCTAGGCCCACTTGCTTACACGTAACCTGAATCCTCCCTAACTCCCTAGGCCCACTTGCCACACGTAACCTGAATCCTCCCTAACTCCCTAGGCCCATTGCTTACACGTAACCTGAATCCTCCCTAACTCCCTAGGCCCACTTGCTTACACGTAACCTGAATCCTCCCTAACTCCCTAGGCCCACTTGCTTACACATAACCTGAATCCTCCCTAACTCCCTAGGCCCACTTGCTTACACATAACCTGAATCCTTCCTAACTCCCTAGGCCCACTTACTTACACATAACCTGAATCCTCCCTAACTCCCTAGGCCCACTTGCTTACACATAACCTGAATCCTCCCTAACTCCCTAGGCCCACTTGCTTACACATAACCTGAATCCTCCCTAACTCCCTAGGCCCACTTGCTTACACATAACCTGAATCCTCCCTAACTCCCTAGGCCCACTTGCTTACACATAACCTGAATCCTCCCTAACTCCCTAGGCACTTGCTTACATAACCTGAATCCTCCCTAACTCCCTAGGCCCACTTGCTTACACATAACCTGAATCCTTCCTAACTCCCTAGGCCCACTTGCTTACACATAACCTGAATCCTCCCTAACTCCCTAGGCCCACTTGCTTACACATAACCTGAATCCTCCCTAACTCCCTAGGCCCACTTGCTTACACATAACCTGAAAACTCCCTAGGCCCACTTGCTTACACATAACCTGAATCCTCCCTAACTCCCTAGGCCCACTTGCTTACACATAACCTGAAAACTCCCTAGGCCCACTTGCTTACACATAACCTGAATCCTTCCTAACTCCCTAGGCCCACTTGCTTACACATAACCTGAATCCTTCCTAACTCCCTAGGCCCACTTGCTTACACATAACCTGAATCCTTCCTAACTCCCTAGGTCGAATTGCTTACACATAACCTGAATCCTCCAAAATCCTTCAGTAGTAAAGCAAGCACATGACATGTATGCACACATGTGTTTCTAATCTGTGATACATGTACATGGCCAGGGACCCTCCCTGCATGCATGGAGCAATAAACAGTGTCCACTGACCCAAGCACATATTCAGAAAGGCTAGTACGTCATTGGATAAAAAATACCAGTAACATTAGGATGCTTGCGTAACCAGGGGCGTAGCGAAGACATTTTCTTTGGGGGAGGGTGGAGCCAATTTCCCGACTGACGTCAGAGTTGGGGGGCGCAAACAAATTTTGCTGGTAAATTTACCGACACAACTCTAATATAACCAGACAAATTAACTTGGTTTTTCCCCCCCATCATGGACACTTTGTAAAACCGCAGCTTATAAACGACTTACAACAAACAAATAAAACGTGTTTGTAAACACGATACATTTGCAGTCGGCAAACCCGTATGTGTGGTAGAAGTGTGTGTGACGTATGGGGTCGTCCGTCCAGGCCAGGCCACCACGATATAAATTAACTTCTCTCTGGCAATATTATCCAATCCAATGAACCGTTAATTTTCCTTCCTGAGCATTAACCAATCACAATCCCGCTTATATCTATCTCTCTCTGGAATGTGCATACGAGAACATGGCTGCGAAAGATAAACAATGAACGACAACCAGCAGTTAACTTGTCAAAACTGTTAAGTGTTATAAAAATATTAAAATATAAGAGAAACATTTAAAAAAAAATACTTCGTCTTGTTTTACGAAACTTGGAAGACAATTATCTGTACAATTTGAGCTCAACTTTCAACATTACAATGGTGTTTAGGGAGCGTTGAGACGGGAAATGTACAACTTTGCCTGGCCATTGGCATTGCTCATTTGCTGTCTACTCTAACGTTGGTTACGTTATACTACTATTTTACTACGACGAGTACGACTGCGAGTTTGACAAATCTGTGAAAAAAATCATGATTACGATAAAAAACAGAAGACATTAGATGGTGATTTTCAGCAACATAAATACACAGACACATCACTGTAAGACTGTATAAGAACGACTGGACGATTAATTATGGATAGCAATGGGCTAAAAAAGACGATTCGTGTCAAGATAATCAGCATGGGAAACGCTGAAACTGGAAAAGTGAGTAGGCTAACTACTAACCATTAATTAGGCCATGGAGGAAGGATGTGTTCCTTCCTCCATGGTTAGGCCTAACACTATATAACACTTATTAACAGTGAGTTAGGCTATTTTAGTATTGATGACATTGACAAATGATTTCCCCATAATAATTAATATTGACTGAAGTGTAACTGTTAGGCTTATGTTTATTTTTCAGGAAAGAATGTCGTATCCGACCGCCACTTGTTAAGGTTTTTTTTTTTTTTTTTTAAATTTTGCAACCACTAACCAGTCACTTAAACATGTTGAAAAACGATTCTATCAATTTTTGGGGGTACAGAAAGCGAAAAATATCTTTTGTGATGGTTTTCGGACTTTATTTCCCTCCTAAAAAAATCCTCCCCTTCAGAAAATAGAAGGATCCTATTATAGTTGCCACTGCACATGTACAATGACTGTGTTGTGTTGGTGACTAACGGGTGAGTCGACAAGATCAGACTGACATGACTGAGGAAGTCATCGCATACAAAAAATGCCATAATTTACATGAAATAAATATCCTGGAATAATTTGAAGTATATGTCCATCATCATCTATATGTTCTCCACCAAACGAGGTAGGTAAGATTACATTATTGGTTATATTGAATAAGAAAAAGTGGCGGTCGGATACAACATTCTACCCATTTTTCATGTTAAGTTTTATTTAATTGTACATTAACGTTACATTGAAAACCAACATTGTGTGAACAAGTTTGTGAAATGATGCCAAGTGTGACTAAAATAATTTATTGTGTAAATATTTTAATTAACATTAATGATGAATTGTTTGTTTGTTTTTCAAAGAGAAGGTACAAGTCAACATTAGTAATTGCAATAGTATTAAATTAACGTCGTAAAGCTTACTTGTAGTCACGGTAATATGCGTAAAACACATTCACGGTAATATGCGCCATGTTTTTGTCCAAGTATATATGTCCATCATCATCCATATGTTCTCCACCTTTCTAGGAAGGTAAGATCACATTATTGGTTATATTGAATGAGAAAAAGTGGCGGTTGGATAGGACATACCCACCTATTGAAATACAATTGATATATTTTAAATATAATTTTATTTTTTTCCAGAGCTGTATTATTAAGAGATATTGTGAGAAGAGATTTGTCAACAAGTATCTTGCAACAATAGGCATTGACTATGGTGTCACAAAGTAAGTTTATCAGTTAATAGAATGGTATAAAATTATGTATGTTTGCGAATTCAAATTATTCTGTAATTTTTAATTTAGATTTGTACTTTTTTAATGAATAATTTACCAGAGCATGCTTGGATAAAGAATGTTTTTATCAACATTTGTGCAAAGCAAGAAATCTGGATAAAAATAATGAGTAATTAAGCCTTCTATGACTGCAAGGGTTAAAATCAGTCAAAATGTTGATACTTGCCAAGGTATATCTAGTGGACTGAAAAGTCAAACACTGAATTCAAATTATTCTGTAATTTTTGGTTTAGAGTTGTACTTTTTTAATGAATAATTTACTAGGGCATGCTTGGATAAAGAATGTTTTTACTTGCCAAGGTATATCCGGTGGACTGAAAAGTCAAACACTGTCAAACCTTTACAGGTCAAAATGAGTTGACCGTTTTTTGACTGGCAAAAGCATTGTCTTGTATTGTTGAGGGTGGTCAAAATAACAGTAAAAAACATTCAAAAATGCCCCTGTGTGCACATTTGGGTCAACAGTCAAAACAGGCAGTTGACTGGTTTTGACCAAATAGTTACTTGCCACTAAAGTGCAGCTATAGTAGGAGGGTTAGGGAATTCCGAAGAGATGCAGCACGTGAGAGAAAGCTATTAGTATAGATAAACGTGTTCTGTTTTACAGACTTGTTGTGAGGGATCGTACTGTGAAAGTGAATATATTTGACATGGCCGGACATCCGATCTTTTTTGAGGTATGTGTATTGGGGGGGGGGGGGGAGGAGTCCCAAGGATCTGAAAAAATATCCTGTCTCTCAAAACATTTCACCAATCTGACCAAAGAGTAATTTTTGGTACCTTGAAACAAATAATAATAATAATATAGACTTATATAGCGCACATATCCAAGGCGCATGACATTATTACCCCTGCTCATCAGGCTCATAAATCATTCCTGAAACCATCGCAGCTCAATTACTGCCATTTCAGCGCATATGGGCTAGTCAAACACAACAACCAACTCTGCCCTCACAGGTACCCATTTACACCTGGGTGGAGAGAAGCAATTACGGTAAAGTACCCTGGTCGCGGTTGGGATTCGAACCCACATTCTGACGACTCGGCCATCAGCACACAAATCCGATGCACTAAACCACTCGACCATGGCACTCCACATGGCTAGCTATCCTGTACAAACATTATTGTCACACTGACAAACAACGGAAATAGTCGGATACGGACTCATATCATGACCCCTAAGGGGGGGGGTGGTAGTAGTTCTATGATCTCAATAAAAATCTATATTTATATCTACAGGTGCAAACAATTCCTAGGCATTCTTCCATCTGTACAATGGGTTCTCTTACAGGTCAGAAACGAGTTTTATAAGGACACCCAGGGGGCGCTATTGGTGTATGACGTGTGCAACCGACCGAGTTTTGAGTCTTTAGATGCGTGGCTTGCAGAGATAAAGCAAGAGATCGGTGACCCATCTGAGATCGAGAAAGTCTTCTTTTGTGTCTGTGCTAATAAGGTAATAGTCAGAAATATACCCTTGGTGTCACTGCAAGGGTCAAAATGTTGATATACTTGCCAAGGTGTATATCTAGTGCACTTAAAAGTCAAACACTGTCAAACCTTACGTGTAGTAAGTACATTTACTGGTCTAAATGAGTCGACCGTTTTTGACTGGAAAAAGCATTGTCTGGTATTGTTCAGGGTGGTCAAAATGACAGTAAAAACCAATCAAAAATGCCCCTGTGTGCACATTTGGGTCAACAGTCAAAACAGGCAGTTGACTGATTTTGACCACAATAGCAACTTCCGACTAAAGTGCAGCTATAGTAGGAGGGTTAAAATCCCTCATTGTCCAAAAAGATTTGTTGATTTGTAGACCGTGGAAGAGTGCAGCTCGTAATATGCATACACATGTAATACAAAACTTCCCCTTAACCCTCCTATAGGTTGAACAATCAAAGACACTCAAAATTTGTATGTAACTCCCAACCCATTGACTTTGTGCAGTGCACTCAAATAAATGCAAGTACATGTGGCTATGGTAGGAGGTCAAACCAAAACCACTCATATGAGTCTGCTGCTAACTTAAGCAGTACATACACAGCTCTGTGTGACTCTGCATATAACTTATGTAGGACATACACAAGTGTGTTTGACTTTGCCACTATCTCCAGCACTCTTATACATATGTGTGAACAATTGGCAATACAACCAAAAATACTCAAGTGACTGTCTGTGGGTGCGGTGCTTACTGGGCCAAATTTCAGCCTGGGCATAGGAGGGTTAAATGTATATTTGTACATGGTGTAACTATCTAGATTCTTTTGTTTATACTCTATTAGTCAGTTAAGAATCAAGCTGTTATTCTCTTGGCTTTTTGGTATATGATGTGGTAGAGTCAGAGTCACACTTTAATTTAATGTAACGTTGCATATTAACCTTAACTACTCCATAATCCTTCTCCTGGTTTTTGCCTGATTTTGTTGGATTCAGTACTCCACAGTATAGCCCAGTGAATAGAGCATGTAGCCATGTGTACCAAATCCATCAAACTCCACTGGCTGCTTTTGTTGGATTCAGTACTCCACAGTATAGCCCAGTGAATAGAGCATGTAGCTATGTGTACCAAATCCATCAAACTCCACTGGCTGCTTTTGTTGGATTCAGTACTCCACAGTATAGCCCAGTGAATAGAGCAAGTAGCCATGTGTACCAAATCCATCAAACTCCACCGGCTGCTTTTGTTGGATTCAGTACTCCACAGTATAGCCCAGTGAATAGAGCATGTAGCCATGTGTACCAAATCCATCAAACTCCACTGGCTGCTTTTGTTGGATTCAGTACTCCACAGTATAGCCCAGTGAATAGAGCAAGTAGCCATGTGTACCAAATCCATCAAACTCCACCGGCTGCTTTTGTTGGATTCGGTACTCCACAGTATAGCCCAGTGAATAGAGCATGTAGCTATGTGTACCAAATCCATCAAACTCCACTGGCTGCTTTTGTTGGATTCAGTACTCCACAGTATAGCCCAGTGAATAGAGCAAGTAGCCATGTGTACCAAATCCATCAAACTCCACCGGCTGCTTTTGTTGGATTCAGTACTCCACAGTATAGCCCAGTGAATAGAGCATGTAGCTATGTGTACCAAATCCATCAAACTCCACTGGCTGCTTTTGTTGGATTCAGTACTCCACAGTATAGCCCAGTGAATAGAGCAAGTAGCCATGTGTACCAAATTCCATCAAAGTCCAACAATAGGGGTACCTTTTTACTGCATGTTGATGGATTTTTGAGGATTTGGGATTGGTTCCTATCCAAAATGCCTAGGGGGTTAGGGTTAAGTGTCATCAAGAATAGATTAGACTTTTTTCAAAAGGAACATTTTGAGAAAAAAAAAAGCTGTGTCCACCATACCACTTTTGTTAGACCTTAATGTAGGGGGGGGAGGAGCAGCTGCTGACACGGCGGGGGCATGGTGACAGCACCACCATGTGGCGAGTGAAGTGTTCTCTGATCCCTCTGCCTACGTATGTCTGGGCTGTCTTTGTCATTCGTCTTCACAGAATAAAATCTGAACCATTCTTAGTCCTTACAAGTGTCAGAAGTGGGATCTGAGTTAGATTGGCACCAGATATATCCATGAGAGCAACACCCTTCTACTAAGAAGCTGGGCAGTTGGGTTCCATTTGCCCCTTTCTCCATCAACAATTTACTCCTTACATATCAGTGCAACAAGGTCGTATCATAGTTACGACCTTGTTGCACACATGGATTTTGCTCAGTGCAACAAGGTTGTATCATAGTTACGACCTTGTTGCAGACATGGATTTTGCTCAGTGCAACAAGGTTGTATCATAGTTACGACCTTGTTGCAGACATGGATTTTGCTCAGTGCAATAAGGTCGTATCTTTTTACAGAGTTCCAGGATGAACACGCAAAACCTGTAGAAGATACGACCTTGTTACACTCAATTGTTTAAATGTACGGGGGGTATAGAAATTTATGCACTATTGCACATACGACCTTGTTGCATTTTTTAGATACGACCTTGTGGTTCTGACAGGATGATATACATGAAGAAATCCATACTTATTTTCATTTTGTCCCCAGATTGACAGGGGTACCCAGCGGCAAGTCGAGGAGGGAGAGGGGAGACTGTGGGCTGACGAACACGGCTTTCACTACTTTGAAACGTCAGCATTATCTGGTGAAGGAGTAGGAGACGCTTTCCAGGTATGGTTAGTCACAGCTTGTAGAAGGTTTATACTCCTAGCAAACCTAGACATGAATTGTTAACCCTCCCTTCTTTTACCATTTCACAGTCAATGTTGTATTGCCAACCATGGTTGTCTTCCATGGAAAAACCCCAAAACAGTGACACAGACATTCTACTCATTTCATTCATTGGTTTCTTCATCATATTCATCTTTAAGATAAATTTGCGATGGTTATCTATGGGCAAATAAATTTGCTGATAACTAAAATTATCATAACCATCTAGAATTTTTGTTTTCTTGACTCCCTAGGAAAGTGTTCAATGTCTGAATAGCTTGTGTTAGCAACCGCAGTATTAACCAGTTCGTGTCGGAGGCCGTGTGTACACGCAATTTTTTTTTGGACAGCGGATCGGAGAGCGTCTAAACACGCCACATGATTCTCGGGAATATTTGTATAGATTCCCGGGCGACGTGGCAACGAGCCATAAGCATACGGTGGAAGACACGGTCTCCCCAGTCATGCTCTGGTGAGCACCATTGGTCGTGTTTGTGCGGTAAAAATAAACCCGCCACGGGGTTCGGAAAAACTTTTTTATTCCCGGTGCGAACTGGTTAAGTAAATTTGGTACCAAATGCCCCATCTTCCGATTTCGGTCATCATTGAATAGTAACTGCTTCGTCTGACATTTGCTTTATTCTTTAGTTGATTCATACATGGTGGTATATTGAATAGTTATTGTATTTTATAGGTAAAACTTGTAGCTTTTGTATTGTATTTTATGCTGTGTACTTTTTGTATTGTTGTCGTTACCTGTATTGAAGGCCTGTGATTACTTAGGATTTTTCCTGATTTCAGGATTTTGTACAACTCTCCCTTTACGTTCAAAATTTTCTTGAAAGAAGAGAAGTAGCCACCAAGGAAAGACAGAAATAGCCTATATTGTGTCCAAACCTCTAGTGTCTTGTTTGTGGGGATGTGGAGAGTCTGTAAATCCTCCAAAATTAAACATCCAGGAGGTTCAGGGGGGCTTTGTCCTCTAGACCAAAGGGAGACCCAGGCCTGCTACCCATTTTTCAGGATTTTTTTACTTTTGTCAAATCACATCCCTGGTATTACCAGTGTTGAAGTTGAATTTCTATGTTTTAAATTTGAACAATATTAAATGCAATCTTATCTTATATTAAACAGATAAACGTGTTTTCCATTTCGGGAATTTCGCCCGTAGTTAATTTATCAGCAGAAAAATAATGCATGCACATAGAATTTTAGGCATTGTGGATAAAATCCTTATGGATTGCTGGGAAATAAAGTTGCATGTACGGATACACATAGGTAAAACCAGTGCACGTGTTCACTATTGCATCAACACCGTCGCGTCGTGATGTCATCGTTGACCACGTACGTTTTTGGTCGGAAATATACATGTAACGTTATTTCGGGAAAGGTTTGTGAATATGATTTCAAAAATGTTTATTATTAAACCACAATAGTGAAAAAATCTGTCGCAATTTGTATCGCAAAATCTGCGATGTATTGTTTGAAATTCCATCGCAGATTGTCCAAATTACATCACATTTTGCGATGCGATACAGGGGAAATCGTTCACTGATCATAATATTTTATAGGTAAAACTTGTAGCTTTTGTATTGTATTTTATGCTGTGTACTTTTTGTATTGTTGTCGTTACCTGTATTGAAGGCCTGTGATTACTCAGGATTTTTCCTGATTTCAGGATTTTGTACAACTCTCCCTTTACCTTCAAAATTTTCTTGAAAGAAGAGAAGTAGCCACCAAGGAAAGACAGAAATAGCCTATATTGTGTCCAAACCTCTAGTGTCTTGTTTGTGGGGATGTGGAGAGTCTGTAAATCCTCCAAAATTAAACATCCAGGAGGTTCAGGGGGGCTTTGTCCTCTAGACCAAAGGGAGACCCAGGCCTACTACCCATTTTTCAGGATTTGTTACTTTTGTCAAATCACATCACTGGTATTGCCAGTGGAAGTTGAATTTCTATGTTTTTAAATGTGAACAATATGTGACCCGCTCTACAAAAAAGGGTATTATGTCGCACAAATAAACAATTAGTTATATATATAGTTGAATTGCTCACATTACAAGCTTTAATTTGGTATATGTTTGACCCCTGTGGCATTTTGCATTCTGGAGATATATTAATATTTGCATATTCATATTTTACAATGTAACGAAAGTGCTTTCAGAGATACAGCCCTTTAAACATACTAAGTGGAAAAAGAAATGAGCTAAAAATAAACTCTCTTGAATGCCCATAGCAACAGTTATGTTATTGATAGCGGGTGTTAAAACCGTATCACTACGAAAGCATAACATTGGTGTTTTTTTCCCTCTAAAACGGACAAAGAGTAAAACAAAAGACGAAAACAATGCACACAAAAATGTTTGTTTTTTCATCTTTATTCATCAATATTAATATTTCTGAAAATAAATTATGAAAATATTGATATTATAGAAGCCAACAAACCAAAAAAATAAAAAAATCAGTTTGTGAAGATTTGTTCACCCGTCTCCACAGAGAACAGCCCTTTACGTGTAATAGCATAGCGCGACTTAATACCCTTTTTCGTAGAGCGGGTCACAAATGCAATCTTATCTTATCTTATATTATATTAAACGGATATCTTGGCGAGATTCCCATTTGATTGTTTCTTTATTTTTGTTGACAGGAACTTTTCAATGGTCTGGTGACAGCCTATGAGAATGGCGGTCGAGCTGTCCGCATCCAGACTACGCTTGGCTACACAAAGGAGCAGGTAGAGACGATCCAGCGACTTAAGAACAGTAGAAATGACTACGAGAGGCTGGGACTCAGACAAGGTGCATCAAAGTAAGTCACTATATGTCGGAGAGGTTATGAAACAAAATATCTTCTCTGTGATGTATGTTAATTTATTCATTGCTTGTATTTGTGTAAAAATTTATGAATTACATGATATCAAATTCCTTTGATTAGTTTTGATGAAAAAAATGCCTTGAAGTTTCCTTCTTAACCAGTTCGCGTCGGAGGCCGTGTATACACGCAATTTTTGTTTGCACCACGGATTGGAGAGCATCTAAACACGCCATAGGAAACTCCGATATATTTGTATGCATGCTCGGTTGAGCCACGCGTGTACGGTGACATGCTCGGAAGACGTGGCCACGAGCTGTGTAAGCTTCCATTAACGTGTGTGTGAGAAAAAGAAACCCACACAGGGGCCCAGAAAATCTTTTTTATTCCCGACGCGAACTGGTTAACCCTAACTACACCTTATCCTCCAAGGGGAAAAAAAATCAGCACTGTTGGAAACTGGTACTTTCACCTCTTCAAATGGGCCAAAATTACTACCTGGCAAGATGTACAGGCCATAAGTGCTGAATATGAAAGATCAACGAAAATGCATGGTGCATTTTGAAGATAAGGGCATGTTTCCAAAAGTGCACTGATGGATTTTGGAGGATTCCTAGCCAGAAAACCTATAGGGGATTAGGGTTAAGGAAGGTTCCTAGCCAGAATACCTATAGGAGATTAGGGTTAAGGAAGGTTCCTAGCCAGAAAACCTATAGGGGGTTAGGGTTAAGGAAGGTTCCTAGCCAGAATACCTAAGGGGGTTAGGGTTAAGGAAGGTTCCTAGCCAGAATACCTATAGGAGATTAGGGTTAAGGAAGGTTCCTAGCCAGAAAACCTATAGGTGGTTAGGGTTAACCCTTTTAATACCGAATTGTTTTGACCACGCAGCCCACTGAGGACCACATTGTTTGTACGGAGTGTACAGTCCAGAACCGAATTGTTTTGCAACCACAGCAGCTTCTGAAGACCCCACTTTTCAAGCTCAGTTTTCATAGTGAAGACAGTGTCGTAGAGAAAATTTTTGTGCATGCACTTTGTTACATATATAATTACCTTTCAAATGGTTACAACAAAAATATATTTCAATGCAATTTTGGTTGATTATATTATAATTTCTCTAAATTTGAAGTTTCAAAATATTTGAATCTAGAATTTTTATGTTACAACTTGACTGCTCATGCACTTTCAAACTTGATTTTCACTATGAAGACTTAGATAAATGAAACAGGTTTGTGTGTGACATTTTTCACTCATTGTATACTCTTTCATATAACATCAAAATCAATTGTTTTTGGTATAAAACAAGCAACTTATTACAATTTTTCCAGAGAGTTGCAGTTTCCTATCTGATGAGCCTAATGGACTCCCAATTACACAATGTAAAATGCACTGCATAGACCCTCCATTGTAATACACTGTGTGTTCATTGATGCGTGTGAGATTACACACACATACTGTACACGCACAGCTAATACACACAGTACAATGTGTGGAATCGCAGCCTTCTTTCATCTGTTTGTCAAGCAAGTATTTCCTGTCAGAAGCTTATAGTTACAAAATCCAAATAATGGATATAACATAGCATATCCATATTCTGTGTACTTTCAAATGTAAAGGTTATAAAAAAATATGAACACAAGACACTTTTCTCATAATATGAATATACTCAATTTATTGTTTTTTTTCTTTGGCAAAGACAAGATTTTTCTTTCACAAGAAAAGAACATGAATACATCAAAAATCAGATATATTCTAGGGCACACATACAATTTGTGATATACTAACAAACACAATTAGACTACCGCGCTTTCTGCTTGAGTGAAAGTTTCGTTCAGACAACTACTACGGTACTTGACAAATTTGGCAAATGTTTCGTTTTGTTTCGAAAATCGTTGGTTGGCCCAGGAGTACCTGTAAATGGGGGCGGTTGAGGGACGAAGTCTGCTGTCTCCTTCCATCCAGTATGGAAGTTTGGCATGTTTTGCCTCCGAGGAGGATGAGTTGGGACCTGCCGACCACCACGGACTCGCACACCACGCATCCCGCGGCACGCCATTCCCGGCGCGGTAGCCTGTCTTGCACTGCTTGGCCCGGGCAAATTGTCGTCAGATTCTGACGAAATATCTTCGGATTCTTGGCTAGAATCTTCCTCGGAATCATTTGAATCATTCTCAGAATCACTATCAGCAAAAAGCTCATCCAGTAACAAAATGTTGGAAAAACTTTCGGAAAATTAGCGCATGTGAAAAACTTTGATCAGAGTTTTCTCAAAAGGTCATAATGGTGACCCCTATTGTTCTATACAACTGTATAAAAATTAACAGCAGAGGGCAGCAAATACATTTAGTGGACCCTCTTGAACACCGGCACTGCTCTCGTCGACGAAAGTCAACGATGGTAAAGAAGCGTAGGTAGGTGCGCCGTCGACAAAAGTCGACAATGGTATTGAAAGGGTTAAAGGGAAAATTGATTTATGTTCCCTTTGTAAAAATCTAAAAATGGGATCATTACAAGGGGCATGATCAGGAAAGCAATTTTCACAATTTTCTCAGAAATGTATCAAGTAAGCTCAAAGCTTTCCCTGATTTTTTTCATGCATATTCTCCCCGAACAAGGCTAAAAGCCACAGGGCTATGATAGAAGAAAAAGAAAAAAGTAAATACACTCAGAGGAGCTGAAGGTGAGAAATGAGATTCCTCTTGAAACAGAGAATAGATCGTAGGATGAAGGGAAACATGCACCAGGCAAGGAATTCCAAAGAGATGCAGCATGTGGGAAAAATAAGAAAGTAAATAGAGTCAGATAGAGGAACTGAATGTAGGAATTGAGATAGATCGTAGGATGAAGGGAAACATGCACCAGGCAGTATGTCAGTATGGGGAACAAGATTTTGCATAATAGCAAAACTGCGATGCAAAATTTCATGCACATTGAATTTGGGGCATTGCGGTAAAAATCCTTTACGGATTGTGGGAAAATCAAGTTGCATACACGACATGTAAAACCACATGCACTGGTACACACGAACCTTGTATTTATGAAGTATGTTATTATTATTATTTATTCAGCCATCACAACAATACAAAACAATACTTCCAGATGGGCTTGGAGCAACAAAAGCAAAGCAATTACTGTGATCCCTAGACCTGCTGCCGCACATCTGGTTGTAAAACAAGGAGTAGATACAAATATATATTGATTTAGAATAATTTATATAAATAAAAATAAACAAATAATCAAAAAAGATATAAATAAATACATGTACGTCAAAGGTTTCAAATTTAAATATAACATTAAAAAGCATGAAATATGTGAGAATAAACCAGTTTTTAAAAGTAGAAAAAAGGAAAAAGAAAAAGGAATACTGATAAAAACTGAAGTGAAATTAAAATGCACAAGGCACTTCAAATAAAAAATATGAAAAGAATTGATGAAACCTAAGAGATATAGGCACATTACACTGTAAATGAATAATAAATTCATTAATAAATAAATAATTATGATTATATCTTCAGAGACGACATCAATAAGGCATATCGCAAGATGGCAGTCATTCTTCATCCAGACAAGAGCATAGCGCCAGGGAGCGAGGAAGCGTTCAAGATTCTAGTCACAGCGAGAACCCAACTCCTCAAGAACAGATAAAGATTCCCGATTGAAATGTAAAAGATTTTATTGTTTTGTGTTAATGAGAAATGGAAATATGGTTAGTGGAGTTTCGCATTAGTCAGGGCATATCCGTATTGGGCGGGGGGTTATAAGAAACATTCTTGTTAACGGGGATGCCAGTAGCTCTTTGCTCCAGGGCTGGAACAAAAATTTTCCCGCAAAGGGAGAGCGAACGTTCATTCATGTGCACGGAAAGAAAATATCCCTTGTTGTCTTTTGATTCAAGCCAATGCCAATTGAACCTGTACTTTACACTAGCATCAATTTTTTTTTCAGATCCACACCTCTTCCGACCTCCATTATGGTAGCCAAGTTGAGTAAATACAGTCAAAAAATTCAGAAAATGAGGGCCGCGAAACGCAATCTTTATGATCACTATGTATACAACGCATACATACAACACACACACACATGGACCCACACACAACAAAGGTGAATCTTTTTTCGGGCCGGACGAAAGACGGAGCGCCAGATTTCTTTGGGAAAAATATGAAAAAGCCGGAATTCCGGCAATAGCTGGAAAACTAGCATCCCTGTATTAAACGGTAAATAAATAAATTTATTAAAATCTTCCTCCTGACCTGATGTTTGTTTTTGAAAGGATAATCAACTATTTTTATTTTTACATTTTTTCTGTATGGTTTTAATAACCCAAATAATCGTTTTGTTTGTTCGTTTGTTTTTATGAAGTAAATAGAGCTTTGAAACTTGTCTGTATAATATCAAGATTACATCATATCTTTATTTGCTCTGGGGGAAACCCCCTTAAAGGGAAGGTACAAACATTGGCACCCAGACCTGCACGTCAGCATTTAACAAAAAATGTTTTGCTCTGAAACGATGTCCAACTGTAGCCAAAATTGTTGGATCGATTGGAATCTGCCATGCTGTGTTTGTGAAACGACTTTTTCACATAGAGATATGAACGTTTGCCTGATTTGTGAGGCCTCTCTTAGCCACCATACTTTGTATATGAGAAATTTGGTGCACGTATTTCCCTGTTACGTTTTGTCCATTTATGAGTTAATTATAAAAAATTGTATTCATGAGAGAATTTGATATCTTCTCGCTGTACTAGATTACTAACTTCCACTCCAAAGTTAATCCATCCATAGCACCATTGGTGGATCAGGGGAGGGGGTTGGACGTGATCTCCCTTTCCATAGTGTACTTATATTCTGTTAACCTAATACAATTGTGATTACAAGAGTACCAAGGTGTGACAACTCATGCCTATGGCAAGCTGGTTCTACACACTCTGTTTTGTTTTTGTTCTATGATGCAGCACTTACAAAATGGTGTGCTGATTTTCTTTAAGGAGGAGGGCCAAAGTCATGGTACAGGCAAGCCTTTGAGAAGCCTGGCCAGGCCCAGGCTACCTGGCCTCCTAATTGTCTTTTGTGAGTGCTGAACCTGGGCTTCTGGAGGGCCTAGCCCAGGCAAGCAGAGCTTGTTTTTTTTTATATGCACACTCACCAACACATGGCCTTGATTAGTAAATGGTATTTCACCAGAATTTTTTATTTTTTAACAATTTCCCTTCTCTTATTATACAATATTTATACCTAGTATTTATTTTACAACATACATGTATAGATTTGTACATAATTTTAAAGTTGTATAAGCGTTTTGTTAATAAAGTGACTTGCTTGACAGCTGTATTCAACAGTTATTAACTTTAATCAAAATTATCCATGATTACTTTTAACCCTAACAATGCTCAACGCAACAAATTGAGCTGTTGTATCTTGTTGCATTCAGAAGGGTTAACAAAGATTCAAAACGCAATACGTACGGGAAAAGGTAAAACACTGTTACATGTGTGGAATTTCATTACTTCCATTAGGACATCAGACTGTCTATGGGAACATGTTTATGGGTCACCAAGACCCAGGGGGCCAATTTCATAGACTTGCTAAGCAATATAAAACAGAAGACACTTAACCATAATTGCTTCTCTCCACCCAGGGGTTAAATGGGTACCTGTGAGGGCAGAGTTGGTTGATTAGCCCTATATGCGCTGTAATGGCAGCAATTGAGCTGTATACTCCCAGGGAGCTGAGATGGTTTCAGGAATGATTTATGAGCCTCATGAGCAGGGGTAATAATATAATGCGCCTTGAGCACCACTCAGTTGGTGGATACGTGCGCTATATAAGTCCACACATTATTATTATTATTATTACCAGCCAAAATGCATACATTTTGTATGAAAGTTTGGCTGGTAACCAAAGATATATGCTAAGCAATTTTATCTGCTTAGCAGTTCAAAAGAGGCCATAGCCTTCATGAAAATCCAGGCCTGCATTAACCCTCCTACTATTGATGCACTTTGGTGGAAAGTTGCTGTAGAGGTCAAAACCAGTCAACTGCCTGTGCACACAGGGGCAATTTTGACTGATTTTGACCCTTGTAATAGTAGGAGGGGTTAACTTATTCAAAAGGCAAACAGTCTTTGACCTAAAATTACTCAATTATTGGTACTGGTATAATCTATATTATGCAAAATATAACAATCATTGATCAGGGAACGATTTTGTTCAAAAATTTTGCATAGCAAAATAATTTTGTGTATAGCAAATTTAAAATGCTTAAAATTACTGTATCTAGTGTGCATAGGTAAAGGTGTTGTTTTTCAAGGCTTTACTGTCGTTTGGTTTATAATATGAATGTCCAAATTTTACCAGAAATAATCATCTTTAATGTCCGGAAATTGAGCCACATGTTTCTTTCTTTTAGGCCAATTTCTTCATTATTTTCGCCAAATTGCAGTCATTCATGAAAGTTAGTCCTCCGTCCATTTTCTTTTTTGTTTACATTGTTATATCGATCGCTAAAACAGAGGCATTACCACGAAAACAAATTACTGACTGCGACATGTTCGGGTGCTTTTCAAAGTGAACATTAGTTTGTGGTATGATCAAGCTTGATTTTGATTATTAAAAATTTGTCAGGAAAATGAGTGGCTCACCGTGGTTGAAAGTGCAATCATATTGTGTGCTGAAATGATTCTAAATCTCACCACTACATATATGAATGAATGCTCGTTTTGTTCAAGTTGTAACGTTTCTAGGGTTCCTTTCAATACGGCCGTAGTGATCATATGAAAGGCCACATGTGAACTGAACACGGTACTATTGTGTATAGGGGGTGGCTCAATTAATGTTCCAAACTCCGCAGAAGAAAAAATAAACACGTGTGAAGCTTTAAAAAAATGGGCGGTTGTTGCGTGTTTTCCATTTTGGGAATTTCGCCCGTAGTTAACTCATCAGCAGAAAAATAATGCATGCACATAGAATTTTAGGCATTGTGGATAAAATCCTTATGGATTGCTGGGATGGATTGCATGTACGGATACACATAGGTAAAACCACCAGTAAACGTGTTCACTATTGCATCAACGTCATCGCTGACTACGGACGTACCCCTTGATATTTTTTGGTTGGAAATATACATGTAAACATTATTTCGGGAAAGGTTTGTGAATATGATTTCCAAAATGTTTATTATTAAACCACAATAGTGAAAAAATCTGTCGCAATTTGTATCGCAAAATCTGCGATGTATTGTTTGAAATTCCATCGCAGATTGTCCAAATTACGTATTTTTGGAGGAAATCGTTCACTGATCATAATATTAAGCTAGTACCTGTCTTAGTGAATGGAAGAGTTCATTTACCGTGTATTTTGCAGCCATGAATATCCACCAGTGGTCTTAAAACCAAAATCTTCGTTGCCAAAGTGAAGGGATTTTGGAGGATTGAGGTTATCAGGCATACTTGCCTTTCCATGGTACATGTACATCCATGTTTGTTGTAGTGATTGGGTCAGTGGACACTGTTTATTGCTCCATGCATGCAGTGAGGGTCCCTGGCCATGTACATGTATCACAGATTAGAAATACATGTGTGCATACATGTCATGTGCTTGATTTACTACTGAAGAATTTTGGAGGATTATGGTTATGTGTAAGCATATGGGCCTAGGGAGTTAGTGTTATCCACGTATAAATAAGACTAGTATTAGATTTTTTCCCTTAGGCCGTTTGTTTTTTATTACTTGGATTACGGATTTGTAAGCTACAAAAAATGAGCGGGGATCGGGGTTAAAAAAAAAAAAAAAAAAAAAAAAAATGACCGGGATTACGGAATTTCGAGCTCACGAAATCAAGGGTGAAAAAAAAAAAAAAAAAAAAAAATACCGAAGGCACGCAGGCGGCTTCTAAAACACGTACATTATACACAATTTATGTAGACAAAAGCAGAAAGTCACTGAATGAATGTCGCGAGTGTTTAGGCTTAACAAAATGTTCTGTTTCCGGTTTCTGACCGACCCTAACTACGCGACCTAAACTTTTACATTATTCGGCTTGAAAAAAGCAGCAAGATGCACCAAGTCTCGCAGCGGCCGCCATTGTAAACAACAGATGCACACACGCTGATGCTCTGCCCAAATTCGCACACACAGACCATTTGTTGACACAGCAATCGATTGCATGAGTTTGGGCCGTGAGGTCAAGTCGCGCGATGCGACGTGCGTCACGTACATGTAGTTGTTACTAAATGGCCAATGTATGCACTTGGGCAAATAGTATAGTCTATAAACCGGACTCGCACTTTTATGCGTGAATGCATAACATTGGTCTGGTTTCCATCATACATCGGCGCGATTTTTTCTCCGTTCACTGGCTCACGGTACGTGTACACATTTACTGTACATGTATTGTAGGGATCTTGTTGTATTTGAAGAAAATGTGATCTAAAAGTATTGTTTTGTACACGATGGTGTTTTGTACGCGATCGGTGGCACTGTTGTAAGTGTTGTGGATTTTTTTTTTTTTTTTTTTTTTTTTCAGAAACGCGATTTTTTCGAGCGGCGATTCCGTAATCCAAGTTATTAAAAAAACATGGCCTTACTTACATGAATATCTGCAACCATGTGTTCTGTTCAGATTATAAGACGTCTGGTTAAGATGACCACAGCATACATATACTACTCAAAACAATTTAGGGAACACCGGATTTTTAACATGAAATAGGTTTGAAATGTTCCATGAACCGGGATTTTTGCATTTGCAACCCCCTCTCTCTTTCAGTAGTCATGTCATGAAATGTGTAATCACTACATGCATCCTTTATCACCTGTTTCATTGTGCAGTTGTTTCTCATCAATTCTGTGAAACATTGTGTTTATCTGAAATAAATGATAACAGATTATTCCGGTGTTCCCTAAATTGTTTTGAGTAGTATATAATTAACGGCCATTGAGAAGAACCAAAGATGCACTAAAGCTTACTACTCCATCGGTAGCCATCATCATGTTTATGTTTCTCTGCAAAGAAATGCAAAACAACTTGTAACCATTGCACGATAAAGAAAAATAAAAGCTTTATATTATATTCAGAGGTGTGATTTGACAAAAGGAGCAAATTTTGAAAAATAGCCGGCCTGGGTCTCCCTGAACCTCCTGGATGTTTAATTTTGGAGGATTTACAGACTTTCCACGTCCCCACAAACAAGAAACTAGAGGTTTGGACACAATACAGGCTACTTCTCCTCTTCTTTCAAGAACATTTTGAGGCAAAGGGAGATAAATAAAAAAAAATTGGGTAGAATCCTGAGAAATAACAGGCCCGAATATTTCATTCTTTTCTAGTGTATTTCACATTATGTCCAAATGCACTTTACATTAGGGAGCGTCTCAAAAGTCGGCACGTTCTAGGCGCAAAAGAACGTTCCTGTGGGCACACACCTGCAATCCATTGGAACGCCAGAATGTTCTGCTGGACCGCAACAATGTGGCGAACTACGGGAACATTCCTACATGAGTGAATACGCGCGTTAGCATTTGAACGTTCCAATGGAACGTTCCGGTGGTCCAACGGACCGTTCCATGTACGCGCGCTGGAACACTCAACCGATCCAATTAGAACGTTCCTACCGTTCGGACTTTTGAGACGCTCCCTTATTATCCCTGGCCACCTGGCCAATATCTTTTCTGTTATCTTTCTCAGCTCCCCCAAGCACTCATGATGCTTTATTAAAGGGGAATTATCGTCACGATCAGAGCAGACTTTTGACAGGGCATGGAATCGATGTCCTCGCTTAAAATGGACACAGTGACTGAAAATGACTGTCTTGTGTATACATGCAGCATCAATGGTAATATTGACCTTATCATGAGGGGGTGTTGTGGTAGTCACTGTGTTAATCTAAAACTAGCATTCAGATTCCATGCCCTGTTGATCGTGACGATACTGCCCCTTTAAACAATATCAACCTCTACCCTCACAGGTACCTGTTTACTCCTGGTAGGCTTGAAGCAATTTAGGTAAAGTGTTTTGCTCAAGGACAACAAGTACCACGGTCGCGGACAAGATTTAAACCCTCATTCTGACGACTCGGACATCAGAACATCAAGTCCAATACCCCAAGGTCTTCACTCGCCCCCAGCCATGGATCACAAAAATGTAAAATGTACAATGTACACTGATAACAGAATGCTGGAAGGGGGGATGTGTAAATTGCATTAGCAGTCAAAATCCCACCCCAGACTGAGGCATCTCCTACTTCCTAAGTCAACCAACCTCCCTCCCCCTGTGTTTGTTAACAATTGATTCAGTTCAGTGAGCACACACTCCTCTCCCCCCACTCCAAGGATTCCAGTTCCATTGTTTCTTGTCTGCACGCTACAACGCGCAAATCCTCCAGCATCGTCTCCCAGAGTCCAGCATTCTCCTGAAGATGATCAGGAGCATACTGATCGAAACGTCAAGTTGTAACCTCCAGTTCTTTTCAGAACTAATTACTGCTCAATTGAGAATTTCACACGGTGTCACCGCAAACCGTCTTTACTTAATTTACATTAACTAACGGGGTGTGATTGGGCAGTTTTGAAAAATCCACGTCAATTTTGCTAGGGCAGTAGGGGTATTGGGGCCGCTGTTGTGAACAGCGCTGGCTGGGGTGAAATCTATAGTTCTGAGCGTTTGCTTTGCTTTTCTTAATATTGCTTAAACCTTTCGGACAATTCGGACAAATCACACCCCCTGAAATAAATTCTGCTGCAATGGGTAAATAAGCTTTGTTTATTTGAATCTTCCACGAATGGTCAACTGCTAGTTTATGTATTTTTGGGTTAAATGGAAACGAGGGAAGGAGAGAAAGGATTTATCCAACGTACCAACTTTTCCTTCTTTTTCCATTTTGGAGAGATGATGATCGACATTGTTAGCAGCAGCTAGATGGAGAATCTCTGGCGTCTCCTGTATCCAATAGAAAAGGCAAAGTACTGCATTTGTGCTTATGATTGAAATATTAAAAATATTAAAAAAAAATATTTATCAGACACTGTACACTACTGGTAATTTTGATTGATGGTATTAAATTTTTAATATTATAAAGCTTATTGATAACTGATTAAAAAGAAAATTTCCGTAAAAAAAAGTGAAAAACACGGGTGATAGATTGTTAAGGTCCAGCCTTGGTTAAATATGGCGTGGCATGGTCGAGCGGTTTAGTGCATCAGATTTGTGTTCTGATGGCCAAGTCGTCAGAATGTTGGTACGAATCCCAACCGCGACCGGGGTACTTGTGTCCTTGAGCAAGACACTTTACCATAATTGCTTCTCTCCACCCAGGAGTAAATGGGTACCTGTGAGGGCAGAGTTGGTTGTTGTGTTTGATTAGCCCTATATGCGCCGAAATGGCAGCAATTGAGCTGTATACTCCCCAGGGAGCTGAGATGGTTTTCAGGAATGATTTATGCGCCTGATGAGCAGGGGGGTAATAATGTACAGCGCCTTGATCTAGTCGCTAGGATATGTGCACTTTATAAGAATCGTTTATTATTTTTTTATTATCTTACCGTGTATATAATCTTGACCATTTCCATGCTTGTCAGACCTTTATTCTTGTTAGTCTCCAGGCCATCAGCGATTTGTCTCTCTCGCATGTTCCTATGATCAATGTACATCTGCACCTTGTTGACGGCATCGTGAATGACTGGTCCATGGCCGGGATACAGGACGTCAGGCTTAAACGATACCAGATGCTCAAGTGACTTCATATAGGTGAACAGGTCTTCAAAAACCTTCAGCAAATACACAAAAACAAATTAATAATGAAAGATTAAGAAAAATGTCATGAACCCTCCTGTGACTACAAGGGTATAAAATCATTCAAAATGTCGATATACTTGCCAAGGTATATCTCGTGCACTTAGAAGTTGAACACTGTCAAACCTTACGTGTAGTAAGTAGATTTACAGGCTAAAATGAGTCGACCGTTTTTGACTGGTGAAAGCATTGTCTGGTATTGTTCAGGGTGGTCAAAATGACAGTAAAAACCAGTCAAAAATGCCCCTGTGTGCACATTTGGGTCAACAGTCAAAACAGGCAGTTGACTGATTTTCACCTCTATAGCTACTTGCCACTAAAGTGCAGCTATAGTAGGAGGGTTTTAATAGAAATTAAAAAGCAATTTATAACACTGATCAATCAGAAGAGGGCAGTGTTCTATCCCATAAAGTTCCGTATTTGAACAAGGACAACAGTGCAGCTATAGTAGGAAGGGTTAAAATAGGTCATTAACCCTAACCCGTAGAGGCATTTTGGCTATAAACCATCCAAAATTCGTCAAAATCCATTAACATGCAGTAAAAAGGTACCCCAATTGTTGGACTTTGATGGAATTGGTACAGGAGCAAATGCAAAGCATCCATGGCTTGGCTATACACAGTCCTGAATCTAACAAAAGCAGCTGGTGGAGTTTGATGGATTTGGTACACATGACTACATGCTCTATTCACTGGGCTATACTGTGGAGTACTGAATCAAACAAAAGCAGCCGGTGGAGTTTGATGGATTTGGTACACATGGCTACATGCTCTATTCACTGGGCTATACTGTGGAGTACTGAATCCAACAAAAGCAGCCGGTGGAGTTTGATGGATTTGGTACACATGACTATTTGCTCTATTCACTGGGCTATACTGTGGAGTACTGAATCCAACAAAAGCAGCCGGTGGAGTTTGATGGATTTGGTACACATGACTATTTGCTCTATTCACTGGGCTATACTGTGGAGTACTGAATCCAACAAAAGCAGCCGGTGGAGTTTGATGGATTTGGTACACATGGCTACATGCTCTATTCGCTGGGCTATACTGCGGAGTAGTGAATCCATCAAAAGCAGCCGGTGGAGTTTGATGGATTTGGTACACATGGCTACATGCTCTATTCGCTGGGCTATACTGTGGAGTACTGAATCCATCAAAAGCAGCCGGTGGAGTTTGATGGATTTGGTACACATGGCTACATGCTCTATTCGCTGGGCTATACTGCGGAGTAGTGAATCCATCAAAAGCAGCCGGTGGAGTTTGATGGATTTGGTAGACATGGCTTCTTGCTCTATTCACTGGGCTATACTGTGGAGTACTGAATCCAACAAAAGCAGCCGGTGGAGTTTGATGGATTTGGTACACATGGCTACATGCTCTATTCGCTGGGCTATACTGCGGAGTAGTGAATCCATCAAAATCCGGCAAAACCAGAAGGAATTTGGAGGATTTGGAGTAGTTAAAAACCAATAGCCCAACAATAGTTAAATCACTGCTCATAGTTAATTTTCTATTTCGTGTAAAATGTGCAAAATGTTATCTTCTGGGCCCAATTTCATAGAACTGCTAAGCCAATATTTTTGCTAAGCAATGTAAAACAGACTACCAGCCAAAATGCATACATTTTGTATGAAAGTTTGGCTGGTAACCAAAGAAATTCCGCTTAGCAAATTTTTCTGGTAAGCAATTTTCTCTGCTAACCAGCTCTATGAAATTAGCCCCTGACCTTGTCCTATTTTAGGAGTTAACAAATTAACCAAATGGGGATTGGAAGACGTGATCTAATTTCTTAAGTCGACTTACAGCAGTGCCTTCTCCGAGCACGCAATCTCCAGTGAAGATTGCATTTTCCTCTTCAAGAAGCAGCACCATGTGATCATCAGTATGTCCTGGTGTGTAGACAACCCTGCAAATTACATATCAAAACAAAATTAACATTAGTTAAATTAATTCATTGACATTGACCCTAACCCCCTAGGTATTCTGGCTAGGAACCTTCCTGAATCCTCCAAAACCCTCCAGTGCACTTTTGGAAACATGCCCTTCAAAATGCACCATGCATTTTCGTTGATCTTTCATATTCATCACTTATGGCCTGTACTTCTTGCCAGGTAGTAATTTTGCCCCATTTGAAGAGGTGAAAGTACCAGTTTCCAACAGCGCTGAATTTTCCCCAAAAAGTGCCCCTTGGAGGATTTTGCAGGATTTGGGGTGGTCAGGGTTAACCCTCCTACTCTCGGTACAATTTAAGAAATTAGAAAGCATGGGACTTGCATTTAACATATGTGTGTTGTAAAGACTCAAAATCTAAGTAACAAAGTCAATTTCTGCCTCAAGAATTGCCTTTGAACTCTAACATGTTAAATTATGGAGTGCCATGGTCGAGCGGTTTAGTGCAGTGGATTTGTGTTCTGATGGCTGAGTCGTCAGAATGTGGGTTCGAATCCCAACCGCGACCATGGTGCTTGTGTCCTTGAGCAAGACACTTTACCATAATTGCTTCTCTCCACCCAGGGGTAAATGGGTACCAGTGAGGGCAGAGTTGGTTGTTGTGTTTGATTAGCCCTATATGCGCTGTAATGGCAGCAATTGAGCTGTATACTCCCCAGGGAGCTGAGATGGTTTCAGGAATGATTTATGAGCCTGCAGGGGTAATAATATAATGCGCCTTGAGCACCAGTTTGGTGGATTCGTGCGCTATATAAGTCCACATTTTTATTATTATTATTATTATTATTATTATTATTATTATTATTATTATTATTATTATTATTATTATTATTATTATTATTATTATTATTATTATTATTATTATTATTATTATTATTATTATTATTATTATTATTATTATTATTATTATTATTATTATTATTATTATTATTATTATTATTATTATTATTATTATTATTATTATTATTATTATTATTATTATTATTATTATTATTATTATTATTATTATTATTATTATTATTATTATTATTATTATTATTATTATTATTATTATTATTATTATTATTATTATTATTATTATTATTATTATTATTATTATTATTATTATTATTACACACAACGGAACTGGAAGTAGTGAAAAGAATGCGCGCGTATTATGTATCAACTTACGAACAGGATGAAGCCAGGATTTAGCCATTTTTATTGTATGAAAAACAGGGTGTCCAAATTAATAACATGCATCCAAAAGACCTATGCTACAGGTATGTCTGTTGGATAATTTATGCCAACCTTAAAGTTGCTCCTTCCGTCTGTAAGACCTGACCGTCTTCCAGATACTTGTATTTCTGATCTGATCCTTCAATGGGCTCCTGCCGATGTGGGCTCCGAGGTAACTTGCTTATACTTATGGAGGGTGCTTAAATTAAAAAAGGAAATAAAACGATGTTCTTGTTTGCAAGCTGTTTTACATTACATTACATTACATTACAACAAGTATTTATCATGCGCCATTCCCGAGAGGCTCATGGCGCTTACAAAAGTTAATATGACATAATAAATACAAATCAGGATAGAATAAGACATAAATTGATGCAAAATTAATGAGGAAACAAGTGAGTTTTAAGAGCCTTCTTGAAGGCATTAACAGAAACAGATTGTCTGATATAAACAGGAAGATTGTTCCATAGCTTGGATGCACAAACAGTGAAAGATCTATCACCAGCTTGGACTCTTGTGATAGGATATTCAAGGCGGAGATAGTCATCTGTTGATCTTAAATGCCTATTTGGAACATACAATTTCAAACAATTTGATAAATATATTGGTGCTAAGTCCATTTAGTGATTTGTACACATATAGAAGCAATTTAAATGATATTCTTTGTTGAACTGGTAGCCAATGAAGTGATTTTAACAGTGGTGCAGGATCGTGTCTTCTATTTACAGTGAAAACAAGTCTAGCTGCCCAATTCTGTAGACATTGCAAACGGATGATGTATGACTTTGGAAGTGAGGATAAAAGTCCATTGCAGTAATCTAAACGAGATAAAATCAAAGAGCGTACAGCTTGATGGCAAGTTTCTTGACCAATGAATTTGCGAATGCGAGTTATATTATTACTCTCATTTTATATCTTTCTGATTTCATGGATTCCTCAAAAGTGCCTATGATAGCAATGAACCACGTTCTCACTTTATAGAGATAGTTGAGAAACGAGTTGCCCGATATTGGTTCTCCGTGAACCAGAATCTCACTTAGGGACAGTCGAGATACAAATTGCCCGATAAGGTTCTTTTCAGAACCTGTACCTCAGCTTCGCGATAGTTGAGATAAACACATGGTGTTACCGCAAACCGAAACGATATCGATATTCCACCATGAAAAGCATCAAATCTTATAGCAATGTGGTTTGCAAGGCTGAAGAAATCTGTGGAGAGAAGACAATGAAGTAATGTTCAATTTAACCCTAACCTTCCCAAATTCTCCCAAATCCTCCAAAATCCATTTTGCTAAAGTTATTAGGTTATTAGGCATACTTGCCTTTCCATGGTACATGTACATCCATGTTTGTTGTAGTGATTGCAAGGTCAGTGCTTGGGTCAGTGGACACTGTTTATTGCTCCATGCATGCAGGGAGGGTCCCTGGCCATGTACATGTATCACAGATTAGAAACACATGTGTGCATACACGTCATGTGCTTGCTTTACTACTGAAGGATTTTGGAGGATTCAGGTTATGTGTAAGCAAATGAGCCGAGGGAGTTAGGGTTAAACGTGGGAGGAATATCACAAATAGTCCAGGGAAAACCAATGTAACCAGGAAGGGACTTAAGAACCCAATCCCCATGTTAGTTCAGGTTTGAACAGGATTCAAACCTGGGTACACATAGGTAAAAAATGAGGAGAGACCCTACAGTAATCTTGGGCGATAACTCGACAATATCGAATATCGCGATACCTTTTTTTTTATCCGATTACGATATCGAGAACCTTTTTAAGTTATCGAGATATCGGCAAATCACGATTAAAAAATATATATCGTGATTAAAAAAAAATCGCCATTGCGAGTCAAGTCAGAAACTCCAAGAAAACAGAATTAAAACAGTCTTTTCAGCTTTTGGAAGTGAGAAACATACATGCTCTGCAAACGAATTTGCGATTTATTGTGATGCTTGTAGAGGGGTACATACCTGTGGTTATCGGCTCTAAAGCAATCATGCATGAATGAAAAAATATTATCGAAAATCTCAATACTTGTTTGCCGATATATCGTGGATGAAAAAAAATCGATATCGCCCAAGCTTACCCTACGGATCTGGATGGTTAGTGTGTCACTTTTCTTATAGAGTTACAGAATAAGGCGATTGAGAGTTTTGCAACAAAATGGAATCTCACTAGAATAAAAAATGGCTACCATTTCAGTGATATAAACGAAATCATGAAAAACGTGAAATAAAGGTTCTGAATCTCGTACATGTATGTACATGTATCAGTGCTGGGAGTTAACGTTTTTTTTTTAGTTCGCTAACTGTTTAACAAAATGGCAAATCCTTAAATTTTAAATACTGGTTTCGGTTATCAGATTTATAAACGGTTGGTGCAGTGGTTAATCAGTTAACCATCCCAGCATTAGTATATGTACATGTAATATCACAGTGAATTACTGTTGCTTTAGAGCAACAAGTTGAACAATTACTATGATGCATCTACTTTGGATACTTCTGGATACTTTTGGATACTTCTGGATACTTTTGGATACTTTTGGATACTTTTGAATACTTTTGGATACTTTTGATACTTTTGGATACTTTTGGATACTTTGATACTTCTGGATACTTTTGGATACTTTTGGATACTTTGATACTTCTGGATACTTTTGAATACTTTTGGATACTTTGATACTTCTGGATACTTTTGGATACTTTGGATACTTTTGGATACTTTGGATACTTTTGGATACTTTTGGATACTTTTGGATACTTTTGAATACTTTTGGATACTTTTGGATACTTTTGGATACTTTGGATACTTCTGGATACTGACCAAGTTGAAGTTCTTTGTAAACTCCTGGAATCCCTCCAACGTGATCATGATGCCAATGGGTTAGGAGTATCTCCTGAATACTTGTCTTATGAGTGGACAACGTCGTCCGGAGATTGCTCAGGTATTCTGGTTTGTCGGCCTCTCCAGTGTCGATCAGAATACGTCTGAGAAGAGAAACACAAACTGATTATGAATCTGTCAACTCTGAGAGATGATTTATGTTGTCCCACACCTTTATTGTTCAACATTAGAAATAGAACAGGCAGTGGGTTGTTGAAACTCTAGATTTAAAAGGTGCCTGTGAAATGCCTGTAGGGGGTTAGGGTCAAAGGTCATGTTTTAATGGACGTCCTTAGATTAACGACCCAAATATTAACCCTAACCTTCCCAAATCCTCCAAAATACTCTTTGCTGAAGTGAAGGATTTTGGAGGATTGAGGTTATTAGGCATACTTGCCTTGCCATGGTACATGTACATCCATGTTTGTTGTAGTGATTGCAAGGTTAGTGGTTGGGTCAGTGGACACTGTTTATTGCTCCATGCATGCAGGGAGGGTACCTGGCCATGTACATGTATCACAGATAAGAAACACATCGTGTGTGCATACATGTCATGTGCTTGCTTTACTACTGAAGGATTTTGGAGGATTCAGGTTATGTGTAAGCAAATGGGCCTAGGGAGTTAGGGTTAAGTAAGATTTGTTGTAGCTTTGCATGGTGAAAAGGATAAGTAAAGACTGTTTGCGGTGACACCATGTGAAATTCTCAGTTGAGTAGTAATTAGTTCTGAAAAGAAATGGAGGACCCAAATACTAACATTCAATGTTTCATAAACTTTATTTTGATACCTTCTACACAAGTTGAATTAGATATAAAGCTTGGGCGATATCGATTTTTTTCATCCACGATATATCTGCAAACATATATCACGATTTTCGATAATATCGCGATTTAAAAAAATTCATGAATGATTGCTTTAGAGCCGATAACCACAGGTATGTACCCCTCTACAATAAATCACAAATTTGCTTGCAGAGCGTGTATGTACTTCTGAAGCAGTTCGTTTTTGTTTCTCACATCCAAAAGCTGGACTTTTCTAATTTTGTTTCCATGGAATTTCTGACTTGACTCACAATGGCGATTTTTTTATTGCGATATATTTTTTTAAATCACGATTTTCCGATATCTCGATAACTTAAAAAGGTTCTCGATATCGTAATCGAATAAAAAAGATATCACGACATTCGATATTATCGTGTTATCGCCCAAGCTTAGAATTAAACATATCGTCCATGTACGTAATTCACCGCACTCGTGAAATGACGCACCTACCTTTGGCTTAGCATTTCTCGGAAAACTTACAAAACTATGGCGTATTACTGGTTGCATAAACTTATCTAAGTCGTGCTTGTTACAGAAATAAAAATTATAGTGAAATTGTATGATTTACTGGAAAGTTAGTGCTTGTGAAAGTGGAAAAAGTTGTTTAACCACTGATTTTACTAGATACAAATAGTAAGAGATTTACATGACCTCAATTTTTTTTCACGAACATCTGTGATTTTATTGTTCTATGCCGTCAACAAGCTGTTGCCTGTGGAAACCAAAATATATGAATGCTTTGCATTTGCAATGATTTTTTAAAGAAATACTGATCCTCAAATTGGGCACATTCCTTATAGAAGAAGCGAACGAAGACTACTTAATTCGTTGGTGTTTATTTCGATGGTAGTGGAAAATTATTGAGAAACTGAAACATTAATGTCATGGTTATGAAAAGAAATCTTTTATTTGACAAAATGTTAACAGCAATTTTACACATTTCAAAGTTTTAAAGTACTTTTTGCAAGAAATTTAACCACCTTCCATTTTATTGGTCTTTCAAGAATATTGATTAAAAGTTTTGAGAGCTTCTCCAAATTATACCATTTTATTTTAAAAATCGAAAACAATATTTTTATTTTCATGTTTAAAAACAATTTTACAACCATCTGGAATAAGATGAAACATGATTTCAACTGTTTTTCTTTTTGGGTACATTTTTTGTGCCCCCATCAACTTTAACAGTTTGGGGTGAGTCATTATACCAACATCAATTTTCTGATGACCACAATTATGTGCGTCTCAAAAAACGGCGCTCAAGACGTCCACGCGTATGATCATGCATTGAAATTCAGCATTTTACAAGAGAATCCTTCACTGAAACAAACTGAAACACCAAACTGCTAATTTCATTTGTAAGTTACCGTCCAGTTGATTATATAACCTTAGGTGTGTCATTTAGGGTAAATTGAGGATACATAAAATGCAATGTTTTTTTCTTCAATCAACACCTATTGTTTCTAAATTTCAAGAAAATAAATTCCATAGTCAGTGAGTTAAAGAATTCTTCCATTGTTAAACCTTATCAGCCATTGTTTGACCATACAAAAGGACACAGCAAAATCAAGTCTCTCCTTTTCAAATTCAAGGGAGAATATCACCGAGTACAAAAGAGCCAATGCCAATGGGGTACTTCCACAGGATTAACCCTAACCTTCCCAAATCCTCCACTAAAGTCTAAACCGCTCGACCATGGCACTCCATGGGGGAAGGTCAAGGCCAGGTTATATTGAATGAGAAAAAGCGGCGGTCGGATACGACATTCTACCCATAGCCACAGGGGGAACATACAAAAATGTAACGTTATGCACTTATGGTAAATTTACGTGATAAAAATGGTGGGGGGTGGGGGACATTTCTCCCTTCCCCCTGGATCCATAAATGATGGTTTATGTTTAACGTTATGCCCTAATTCACCTTTTACCAGTTCCAACAATATATGTGTTTGTCCCCTGAAGAGTCATCGGTCCTGGATTGCAACCCAGAACACGAATAATTCTAGACGAAAGTTGCTCTACTTTGGGAATGACAGTCGCCATGTTTAATCAATTAGACTGAATATAATAAAACTGTCGTCTGCTATCGGCTGCTGTTAATGTTTAGCTACTACATGATCATTTAATACTATACGGCTGTTCTAAACGCATGCGTTTTTCTAACAAATCACAAGAACAGATAAGAGCGCCACCAATCGGTACACGAAATGAAAGATATGAGACAGACGGATACCCTGCGCACTGCTAGCTCTCCTTCGATTATAGCACAACGAAGTCTGGACTTCATGCAAATGTACTTCATTATTATGACACTTGACACTAATGACAGTTAAAAGTGGAGTTTCGCTGGAAGAAATAAGGTAATATTTCTACCATTTTATTAGTGAAATAAGAATTAACAGTTACCCATTTGATATTTATATATTTACCTGATTTTCTGTTATTTCGAAGAAAATGGAATATATTTGATTGCATGTATAATTTATGTTATTTTTGCATTTAAAATTGTGCCTAACAAAATTCAAAAAGTTACAAAATTATCATATTATCACTGATGATCATTTTGTGTTGTCTCCCCCGCCCACCACTCGCTCTGCCTATAGACCTTATGCATATGACGTCGCAAACGGAAGGTCACCCTCTATCAGAGGCTAGAGAAGGTCACTCATTGGTTCATGTATGCGTGCTCTTACCGGAACCGGTTCTTTAAAAGAATGGAACCGCAGTTCCGATTCTCAATTTGGAATCGGGTAGAAACGGGTACCCGCCGGAACCGCCCAAGCCTACTGGATGTGCATTCATTCATTGCTCAAAATCTCCCAAAATATCATTTCCATTCCTCACTTGACTACACTTTCCATTCCTTAAGTCTGTCATCTATCATCTTTTAAAGGAAAATCTGTCATATTCTGTCATATTTGGACAGAAAAGTGGCAGTTGTATTCTATATTGTTTCCAAAAGTAAACTAACCTGGTAACTTGACAAATCTTTTGTCAATGACTAAATGTTAATGTTAAAACGCTTAAATGAGTAATTTTGATATCATCAATTTGCAGGGAATGACTTTGAAAGTTGAAATGTGTTTATTCGTGAAAATCATTCACGGAAAGAATGTTGTATCTGACTGCCACTTTTTAAGGGTTTTTTGGAATTTTTTTGCAACCACTAACCAGTTTAAAAATGATTCTATCAATTTTTGGGGGTACAGAAAGTGAAAACTTTCTTTAAAATCCACTTTTATGATGGTTTTTGGACTTTATTTCCCTTCTAAAAAAAATCCTCAGAAAATAGAAGGATCCTATTATTAGGCAGATCCACGCAAACCGCCAATGGTGGCACTATTTTTGATGCCCTTTTTTCTGTCGAAGTTGTGACCTGCCGAAAGTTCGTTGACGCGCCCGATAGTACGTGTGAAAATGCATAGGCGCAATATCGCTAGCGCCTGGTTACGCTGATGAGGCTTCAATGTTTTCCTGGACGCCATTTTTATGAGCACCAAATTATGCAGTCGATAAAAAAAAATCAGCGACAGGAAACCTTTCGTTATGGAAATACAGGCAACTGAATTTCGGTAAGTTTTTACGATTTTCTTGTCCAACTTTTATGGTAAAATACTAATTCAAAGGGTAGTCTATCGATGTTCTAGTGTCGATAAAAGGATACTACACATCGTGGTTATCTTAATTGGTCAGTCGATGCCAACTGTAACGTTGGCGGAAAAACAGTGCAACTTGCGGAAAATGACCCGACGGCAAATAATAAAAAAATCACCGCTATCGGCGAGTTGACACGCTGAATCGGGGTGTCACGTACGCTGAATCGGGGTGTCACGCACGGGTGGATTTTGGTATTCAATGTGATTTTTTTTTTTTTTTTTTTTTTTATAAAAGGGGGACATGCTATATAGACGCTTTGTTAGTACTACAAGGATACGTTGCAGGCAAATTCGGTCACAACTTTTCAAATGAAACTGGCCTCCAAAATGACCAAATATTTAAATCAACAAAAATTCTTAACTTTGCATAGGGTTAACCTATCATGACCATTGACCCCTCATTTTCTTTCTAATTTTTTGCTCTATCCATTGATATGACATTTAAAAGAATTAAAGCAACTTCAAATTTTCATGAAACTGCCTACAGTATTATAGTTGCCACTGCGCATGTACTGACCGTGTTGGCCACGAATGGAGGAGTTGACAAGATCAGACTGACATGACTGAGGAAGTCATCGTATACCAAAAATGCCTGATTTTTCATGAAATAAATATCCTGGAATAATTTGAAGTATATGTCCATCATCATCCATATGTTCTCCACCTTACTGGGTAGGTAAGATTACATTATTGGTTATAATGAACAAGAAAAAGTGGCGGTAGTATTCAACATTCTTTCCATGTATGTAGTTATACAAGTAACTGACCGAGATTGACACCGAGATTGACACCGAGTGTCATTTGTCATGCATTGTGCAAGGAAAAGGCTGGTCTTCTGAACCTAGACTGTAGACTAATTTTTATTATTATTATTTTATTTTATTTCTTTCTACAGCAATTATAAAAACACACAGAAATACATGTACATCAAAAACCATAAATCATTAAAATTAACCCTCCTACAATCAGTGAAATTTTTGAAACAACCCATTCAGGCCACTCCAAGCCATTGCTATGGTAGGCAGTGGCTCCTCATAGCTATACTGCATAGTAACATAATGCCTCATATGTCTGTTGGTTTTAGTGGTTTGTGATTGACATATTGCAGGGCATATTACTTTGTTTCAGACTCAGTGGCTGGTGGTAGGTTACTATAGAGAGTCTGTGTTTACAAAATAACTGCTGAAAATCCCAATGGATGATGGAGGCTTGGTATGGTTTATTGGTCTCAGTGGCTGATTGTGATTTATTATTGGGAGTTTGTTTACAGTAGGCACTTCAGGTGAAAATTATCTCTTTGAAAAGGGCATTGGAAATGTTATCAGTGAGAAAGAGCACAATCACAGAAACCCAAAACTATTAAAATTTTTGCAATCGCAGCTTGCGTTGCGAAGATATCGTAATTTTTGTATCGCTGTATTGAGTAGTTTTGGGGAACAGAGGTCAAAGGTCAATTCTTTTATTTTCTTTATATTGCCATGGCACCACAAATAGCACAATGTTATACAGAGTTTAGCTTATAACTCAAGAAATATTTATTGCATACCTTTCAAACTTTCAGCAAGTAACAGAAACATAGATATCTTCATGATGGGCAATTTTCAACTTTCTAAAACGTAGAGTACTACCTAATTTGCATATTAATTACCAAAAAAATGGCAAAATTTACACATTTCTATACATATATGCTACGGTTTTGCCTGTAATTCAAACAGTAACAGTAAGATGAATCTGAATTTTGGGGCTGATATAAAGTAGGTCAACTGCAACAATGAACATAATATTAGTAGTCCATTAAGTTACTAACTGCATAATTTGCATATTAATTACCCCAAAACGGCAGAATTTCTACATTTCTATACATGATGTATTACAATTTTTCCTTTAAAAAAGTATGAATTAGATGGACCTGAAGTTTTGCATAAATAGAATGGACGTAGCATAGTCTCCAATGAGCACAATTCCAGTCATGATTTAACTTATATTCTGCCTAATTTGCATATTAATTGGTCTCAAAATCAAAATATACTCTTTTGTAAAGCATGTTTTTGGATCTCGTTCAAAATGTACCAGTTCTATCAACATGAAATTTAGCACAAATACAAAGTATGTTTTATCATCCAAAATCACAGCAATTTAAGTTGTATACGTCATCAGATATTATCTAATTTGCATATTAATTAGACCCAAGTTTTATTTATTTAGGCAAAATTGCAAGAATGTTAAAAAAAAAAAAAAAAATTAAAAAAAATCAATTACTGATCAAGACCCTTTTGTCTTTAAGTTTAACTAACATTATAATATTATAATAATAGGGGATATTATGCCCAAATTACGAAAATTGGGTGCATAATGTCATGGCCCAATCACGCTACTATGTTTTTTGAGCGGATTTATGGAATGATCAACTCGTATTGTACACAAATCGAGTTGGTTCGAGTATGAGTTGGCGCGCGGACGAGTTGACCAGTTTCCGATTACAATGGGGGTGCGGTTAACTCGACCGTTTGCCGACTCGACCGACGCCATCTCGACCAAAATACCACCTCGACCAAAACACCTACTCGACCGACGGCCGTCACCAACTCGACCAATGACCAACTCGACCGATTACCAACTCGACCGAAACCCGAACAACCATAACTCACACGTGCGTAATTTTACTCGGAATTTTCTTTTGCAATTCCGGTCGTTATTTCTGGACGAATAACTCCATGAAAAAAACCTAAAATTCCTTGATATATGGTGAATTATACATAACTTGGAAACAGACGAACAGGATTATCCTTCATAGCGAAGAAAACTCGCAAAATATTCATCAATCCATAGCTCTGGATGCGCCGTGCCGATTTCGAAGCAACAAACACCCACGCCGAGCTTCTCTTCTGAGCATTCCGAAAAGCCGGTCACGTGAACGATTTGACCAATCACAACGCCCGGTTTACCCTCTCAGCCTATTAACATAAATCCAAGTATGTACGAAGTGCTCCGAAAAGTGGTGCGTCTCTCCGAGGGTGAAAATTTGTGTGTGGGTCAATGGGCCATGCAGATGCGACCAGCGAATCCAACGATTTCAGAAATGACGTGGCAATGTTTCTCACGCGATATCTCAAAAAGTATACCATATTTTTTAATGCCGTTTGGGGACAATAGAGGGAAACTATTCAGCAATAACATATCCAAAGGATTACTAAATCGGAACAAGCATCGTTTTGATCTGGTCTATTTTATTTTGTACAGTTAGTTTTTCCGAGTGACACTCACGCAAACTCTTTGTGTGAAGGATTTCGTTCACCTGTTACGTAACACCAAACTGAAGTGCCTATTTACAGTATAACCTGCTGAAAAGAAGGTCAACTGTGGTATACATGTGTCTTTGTATGCATGTATGTACATTGGAGATTACTTCAAAGGGGCAGTGTGGCTTGCACAAACAATGTGTGTACAACACATTGGACATTTAGTGGCTTGGAGTGGCCTCTGTGTAGGAGGGTTAATAAATGTGGAGATGGCAAGACTGAGGAGGAATTGTTCAATTCCTATAACCAAAAGGTTCAGTGTTCCAATGAAACATGAACAGTAAATAAATAAATATATAGAGATATGAATTAAAATCTAAACACATTCAAATGAATGACCAGCATTCAGTTCAAAACGCTGAAACAAGACAAACAATAAACCTATTATGTAGTTCATGTCCCAACCCCCAACTTAAGTAAAGACTGTTTGCGGCGACACCATGTGAAATCCCCAAATGAGCAGCAACTAGTCCTAAAAAGAACCAGAGGCCACAACCCGCACATACATTTAGCACGCATTAATAATAATAATAATAATGGAGGCATTTTTTAAGTGCTCTTACATGAGGTATCATAGCACTGTATCCCTGCTCATCAGGCTCATAAATCATTCCTGAAACCATCTCAGCTCCCTGGGGAGTATACAGCTCAATTGCTGCCATTACAGCGCATATAGGGCTAATCAAACCATGGAGGAAGGAATCTTCCTTCCTCCATGATCAAACATGTGTCGTGGCCGAGCGGTCTAGCGCACCGAACTCAAGTTCTGGTGTTGCCAGCAGCAGGGTGTGAGTTCGAGCCCCGGTCGTGACACTTGTGTCCTTGAGCAAGGTACTTCACCATAATTGCTTCGTCCTTCGGATGGGACGTAAAGCCGTAGGTCCCGTGTGTTGTGTAATGCACGTAAAAAAGAATGCGCCTTGAGCACCACTTAGTTGGTGGATACGTGCGCTATATAAGTCCACATATTATTATTATTATTATTAAACACAACAACCAACTCTGCCCTCACAGGTACCCATTTACTCCTGGGTGGAGAGAAGCAATTATGGTAAAGTGTCTTGCTCGAGGACACAAGCACCATGGTAGCGGTCGGGATTCGAACCCACATTCTGACGACTTGGCCATCAGAACACAAATCCAATGCACTAAACCGCTCGGCCATGGCACTCCATGGCATTGCATCTTGATCTGGCTTGGTGATCACCGTTTCCATTTCCCTGTACATCTACGTCATTGTGTAGTAGTTTATACATGTGTGTAATCAAACAATCTACGTACATGTAGTTACAACTGAAGCCTGCTATTTTCTGGTTTATAAAATATAAAAATGAAAGTTTATAAAAAATGAAACGACGATTGTTCTAAAAACTAGATACCTTTGCAAGTACATGATATATCGACATTTTGACTGATTTTGACCCTTGCAGTCACAGAAGGGTTAAATGACAACTGCCTAATAACTTCCAATGCCTTTCCTTCACTTGAATTTTCCAAAATATTGTCAACAATATGGTTACCTTCCAATAATTGTTATGTAAATTATTGACAGACCACAGGTGGCACTAGATCCGTCTCTTTATAGAAGTTTACGACAATGGTTTTTAACTTATACATATGTAGCATTGATACAATAGACATTTAACTGCCCACAGTACTGCTGACTATGGATTGTTGGTGGGCGGTGAATACTGAATTGACCCATGAGGGCCGAGCTCAGCTGTTACTGGCACAGATATAACCTGTTTGGATTTTTCCCATTGTGGGATGGTCATGTCCAACACATCAGACACTCTTTTGAAAATAAAAATCAGATTAAAAAAAAACATTTTTGAATGACATTAAAACCCTACTTCACATGGAGGCCACTCCGATCCACTAAATTTTCAATATGTTCTTCACCAACCTTTATACATGTACAAGCCTGCTGTCCTTTCCAAGTAATCTTACAAAATCAACTGTGTGCCACCCAAGGCCACTAAATGTTTGAACATATTAGTATAGCCTGCAATGTATCGATGGGAGACCACCTTACCCTGCAATCTCAGTGGTGTGACAGTGCACAGAAGGGTAACCATAGGAGGCCACTGGCAACAGCTAATGGCTTGGAGTGGCCTGAATGGGTTGTTTCAAAAATTGCACTGATTGTAGGAGGGTTATATTAGACACATCTCCACAATTGACTATTTCAGTAGTACGATATACATGTACACTTAAATTATTGTATTAGCTACATGTAAAGTTAAGTACACACGTATTACCCCCTTTTTATTATCAGGGGTCGAAATTAATTTGAATTTTAGCCCACAGCACTAGTTATGTCAAAATTTTACTAGTCCTTCTCATTTTTTACTAGTCCTGAAAAAAGGTGAATATAAATACAAGAAAAAGAAATGAACCGTGAGCAACATGTTTACCAGCTCATGGTTCATTAGGTGTTCGGGCACCACCCGAACACCTCTTTGAAATCGTTATTTTTTTTTCTTCTTTTTTTTCTTCGTCTTCTTCTCACTGAACCTTGTCTGCAGAGAATCCCATACTTGCGAAGCTCACAGAGACCTGAAACTTGACACATACCTTAAATCCAAACATAATTTACATTGACATGACCCCAATTTGACCTTGTCTTCCGGTCCAAACCGGAAGTTAAAGATACAGGCTCGTCGAAACAAAATAGCCTTCGACTATCTCTCGCAATGAGAAAGGCGACTTGTTTCACGTTGTACGCGTGTACATGAATGTACGTTGTTATGCATACGTAGTATTGGACACACTTGCCCAATATTATATTGTACGCTACACAAGATAATTTATGTGAATGTTTGACCCCAAGAGGGCGTTCGACTCGGTTTTATGAATGAATGTAACAATGGAACATTCTACGGCATTCCAGCGTGCTGTAAGCTTACTATTTTTGGAAACTTATGTAATTGTAACAAATCTCTAGAAACATATAGTTTATAGTAATTTCTGGGAAATATGAAACCTATAAATACGGGCAGACAAGGGATTTTGAGCAGGATTTTGGGGACTATGAGTTGTTTAGTCTCTTTGCATGTTTTGAGCAAGATTGATTGCGGGGACAAAAAAATCCTTACTGGGGACACGTGAAAAACTTACACATCACCCTCGGGAGGCAGGTCCGTTCACTCTTTATCATGTTGCCACCATCTTGGTCATGTTCCCTGTATCCAATAACATTAATGAATGCTAATATGCATTGTACAAAAAGGAACCAGACTATTTTTCCTTCCAGCCTCGGTTTGGTTACATTGATTTGAATGGGAGAAAATCAAGACGGCTGCACCATGATATAGCTGTATTATTATAAACGCTCCTGCCTGATTTATTGTTAGTAGTCATAATAAATATAGGCCCTACTCAACTTGACACTGACAGGACTATAAATAAATTATTTTACTATTTTTGAGAGTGTACAGTACGTCATATCAACTGACAACTTAACTTTGGATGAACTTCAAACTTGATACATAGTTAGAACTTAACATGTTTATAACAGAATTTCTTACACCATTATGACGTCATTAAATACGGTACATGTAAAACCAAATTTAATATTTCAAAAATTTATATCTCAAGAACCACAAAAGATAAAATAACAATATTTGTAATATTTTATTGATGATGAAAAACTTTACAAATATAAACAGCCATGGAACCGATTTGACCATCACTTCCGGTCCAAACAGGAAGTTGAAGTGAACAAATATTCTGGAGCCATTTCGGTAATGTTATCATGGTTGTGTTGTGTTGAAATAAACTTCTGACGTGAAATTCAACACATCTTAACGTCAAACCCGAACATCTGCGTGTTTGTTATCGACAAACACTGCATGTCTAGTTTCTTTTTCTTGTATTTGAGATCATACTGCGATCAATATGTTTTTTGCGTATTTTATTTTTGTCGCTAACCCATAGGACTACCCTAGGGCTGTGCGTTTTTGGATATTTTTGGAACCAGATACCCAAAAACAGGAAACTTCGGATACCCGTTTTCATTTTGGTTGAAAACATGCCTCCAGTGGTGTACAAATACATGTACTATAAATGGTAACAAATTGACTTTTATAATACAGAGGATACCATACTATCGATCTTTTCTTTATTGGAGTGTAATCTCTTGAATTTAAAGATAATTGTCTTTACAAATGCATTGTTCAAGAGTCACAGATTTCTGTTTGCACCGCTCAAATGTTAAGTCTAGGGCTGTGCTGGGTATCCGGGTATGATAGACTCGCGGATGATCCAGCAGTTGATGATGAACATAAACTGTGTGCCTTCCAATCACTTTCCCAAGATGACGTGGAAAAAATCATACAGAAGTCAGCCAAGAAAAGCTGCCCGCTGGACCCTATGCCAACTTCCCTGGTTACTAATTGCCTAGAGGAACTTTTACCTACAATTACGTGCATGATTAACTCATCTCTTTCATTTGGTTACTTTCCATCTGAGTGGAAAACAGCTCTTGTGGATCCGCGACTCAAAAAGGCTGGCCAAGATACCTCGTTTAAAAATTTAAGACCTGTGAGCAATCTCCAGTTTGTTTCAAAGCTACATGTAACTGAGCGAGCAGTCTTCAACCAGACACACGATTACATGACCCGATTTGGATTGTATCCACTCCTCCAGTCGGCGTATCGTGAGAATCATAGCACAGAGACAGCTCTACTCAAGGTGCACAATGATATCCTGTCGAACATGGACCGTCAGAGGGTAACGCTGCTGGTGCTTCTCGATCTCAGCGCCGCGTTCGACACGGTGGACCATCAAGTGCTGCTGAGTCGTCTACAGAACAGTTTTGGGATAACAGGCAAGGCGCTGGATTGGTTTGGTTCCTACTTAGCGGACAGATCTCAGTGCGTATCGGTGAATGGCTGCCACTCCGAGGGTTTTTCCCTTCCTTATGGTGTTCCTCAGGGCTCCTGTCTTGGTCCTCTTCTCTTTACTATGCAAGCAAGCTCTTCGAGATAATCAAAATTCATCTTCCAGAAGTACATGCATACGCAGATGACACCCAACTTGACCTCTCATTTAAACCCGGGTCAGACACTAGTCAGCTGGAAGCCATGGGAGCCATGGAACGTTGTATTAATGACATAAGGACTTGGATGACATTAGATAAGTTGAAATTAAACGATAATAAAACTGAATTTATGATTTTAGGTACGCATTTATAAGCAACTAAGTAAAGTAAACATTAAGCAAATTACGGTTGGTAATGTATGCGTAGAGGCAGTGGATAGTAGTAGGAATCTTGGGGCGTGGTTTGATAATCACCTCAGCATGACCACGCATATAAATAAGATTTGCCAGGTAACTTATTATCATCTTTATAATATTATACGCATTAGGAAGTTTTTGTCTCTTAGCTCTTCTAAGCTTCTAGTACAAGCAATTATTATGGCACGTATTGAATTATTGCAACAGTCTGCTATTTGGAGTGCCCGCTGTTCATCTGGCCAAACTGCAGCGGTTACAGAATTCAGCAGCTAGGCTTATCTGTTATATTCCTAGATACAATCATATTTCACCAGTCCTGATCAATTTACACTGGCTGCCTATTAAGTTTAGAATAGATTATAAGATAGCCGTACTTGTATTTAAAACTATTAATGGTCTAGCACCTGGATATCTTAGCAATCTAATTAGTATAAGAGAGAGATCCAGCTACAGTCTGAGATCAAATAATAATGGAACACTATTGATGCCTCCTGCCATCATAACCAAGAAGACTCTAGGTGATCGTGCCTTTGCCGCAGCAGCACCCAAAGTATGGAACCAATTACCACTAAACATCAGGAAAGAGGAAAAATTTTATAAATTTAAATCACTACTGAAAACACATCTTTTTAAAATAGTTTTTAATTTAGGTTAGGCCCAGTTTTAAGTGCTCTTTGTAGAGTGCGGGCGGTGAAACCCTGGAGCATCTGAATAGTGCCAAATGGTGCTAAATTTCCTATATACATGTAGTGCTGTTTGTTATTGTTCAGCTTGTATTGCTTCATGCTTTCATTGCTTGCACTTTCATCGCAGTTTTTAAATTTTTAGATATAATTATTATTATCATTATTAGTACTAAGATTTCTTCATTTTTGTATTAGTGGCTTTTATGTAAGTTTTATAGTTTTAGTATTTTTAACTGTTATGCGCATTTGATCATATTTACATGAAATTTGCGCAATATAAATAATAAATATTATTATTATTATTATTACCCGGTTCCATTTTTCGGTTCCAATTACCTGTAAACGACTTTTTAAAAATCGGACTTAACATTTGAGCGGTGCGAACAGAAATCTGTGACTCTTGAACAATGTAATGTTTACACTGTTACAGACAATTATCTTTAAATTCAAGAGATTACGCTCCAATAAAGAAAAGATCGATAGTATGGTACATGTATCCTCTGTATTGTAAATGTCAATTTGTTAACCATTTACAGTACATGTATTTGTACACCACTGGAGGCATGTTTTCAACCAAAATGAAAACGGGTATTCGGGTATCCGGGTATCCGAAGTTTCCTGATGTCGGGTATCCGGTTCCAAAAATATCTGAAAACGCACAGCCCAAGTTAAGTCCAAATTTTCAAAAGTCGTTTACGGGTAATTGGAACCGAAAAATGGAACCGGGTAATGACCGTTTCGGTCGGGTATCCGGATACCCGGCACAGCCCCTAGACTACCCAAACCCCAGCAGCTAGTAGTCCCACTGCTAAAACCGCTAGCCTCGGACTAGTGTTAATTTCAACACCTGTATAATAGCACCTTGAGGTGGAGTAACTTTCTACAATTGGATACATACAATGTATGTACATGTACAGTAATGTACATGTATGTCTCATTATTATAAATTGTAACATGGTCTTCTTACTGCATTGAACAAGTACATACATTAGTGCTCCTCTAAGCTAAGGTTGTGCCCTGTTGAAAGTCTGCTCTGATCGTGACGATACTGTCCCTTCAACAACCCAAGTGTACAAAACATGTAAACAAACAAAATCATGCACTTGAACAACACAAACAAACCAACCATCAATACCATTAAACAAAACATTCCCTTAAAAACATACAAGCAAGACATCTAGAAAACAAACAAAAAAACTCTGGACATTCAAGTGCATAAGTGACAGATTACATGGACATGGTGCTTGAAACCAAGGCTGTGAGTTTTCAGTTATTTCGGGAACTGGATACCGAAATTGGAAATCTTCAGATACCTGGGTACCCGTAAACAATTTTGTAAAAACATATAAATACTCCGGAATGTATAAAATAACCAATATGAACACAAGTTTCTCTTGTTTTATTAGAGTCATAATAAATGTGTCACTGTAATAATTTCTCGCCTCTATATTAAAAACAACTTGTAGCATCCCCAAAAATCGGAGACTTCCATTTTGTGTGACTTACATTTTAAGTCGAAATTTTCAAGTCATTTACAGGTAATTGGAACCGAAAAATGGAAATGGGTAATGACAGTTTCGGTCAGGTATCTGGATACCCGATTACCCAGCAAAGCCTTAGTCTAAGCTGTTCACTAGTGTAGAAGGTGATGTCATCCAAGGGTTGTCAGATTTCTCATTGGGAGAATCTAGGTATTCAATCAGTGTATATATCCCAATTGGGATATCATGGATGACATTGTCTCTGTTAGCCTCACTATTTCCCTTCCTCTGCCCTTCCCTTGAAAACCATCATGAAATAAACTGAAATTAATCAAACTATAAATACCTGTATCAGCGTAATTTTTAGGGGTAAAATTTGTATGGATTGCACTATACAGAAATACGTGGTTTGTACTTCTTTCTCACTTAGCGTGCTTGTATCCCCAAAGGCTGTGCCGGATATCCGGATACCCGACCAAAACTGTCATTACATGTACCTGGTTCCATTTTTCGGTTCCAATTAACCCGTAAATGACTTTTGGAAATTTCGACTGAACACTTAAGCCACACAAATGGAAGTCTCTGATTTTTTTTGTTAACAAAATGTGTGTGGGAAATGGGGATGCTACGAGTCATTTTTAATATAGAGGCAGGAAATTATTACAGTAAGTCCACATTTATTATGACTCGAATAAAACAAGAGAAACTTGTGTTCATGTTGGTTATTTTATACATTCGAGAGGATTTATGTGTTTTTACAAAAATTGTTTATGGGTACCTGGTAGGGCTGTGCATTTTCGAATAATTTGGTAACTGGATATTCGGATTTTGATTTCGATCAAATATTCGATATTCAAAGGCCGCTGATTGTAAATTGCGCCACGTGATAAAACGAGCACGCACGGTATGATGGGGCCAAAAAATGTACTAGACATAATGTCGCCCGGACTAGGATAGACTTGCTAGGTGGCGACCAAATGTAGACGAGAGGATGATTGGGGGGGGGGGGGGGGGGGGAATAATGATAGAAGTGCCAATATAAAAAAAACAAATTCAACAAAAACGTAATTTTTTTCCCCCGAATATTCGAACCGGAAAAAACAACCGGATATTTGAACCATCGATTGAATATTCAGTTATTCGGCATAGCCCTAGTACCGAGGTATCTGAAGATTTCCATTTTCAGCTATCTGGTTCCCAAACAAGCCGGAAACACACGGCTTTACATGTATCCCCTAATATTTGCCAATAAATCTGGCTTCATAATACTATCGATAGTCCCAAGATTATAAGTTTTGACTGTTGTAAAAATAAAGGATAAAGTTCAGGTAAAACTTGTAGCTTTGCATGGTGAAGAGGATACGTAAGACTAATTGCGGTGACACCGTGTGAAATTCTCTATTGAGTAGTAATTAGTTCTGAAAAGAACTGGAGGTTACAAGTCGACGTTTCGATCAGTGTGCTCTGATTGTCCTCAGGAGAATAAAGTTTGATGAACAGATGTTTGATGTTGGTTTTTCATTTTATACATTGAAATTCTACAAAAAAGGTGCATTCTGTTAGTCATTTAAAAAAAATGTTTTGAAAGTGATTTAACCCTCCTACTTCTGGTACCTTTTTCATACAAGTTGATCCACCATTTGAAACCATTCGCTTTTGTGGTTTTGAATGGTGAAATAACTGTGTACAGTATTGATTTCCCCAAATGGTTTTGAATGGTACATGTAGGTCAGCTAATACAAAACCTTGTTTGGATCTTTCCAAATGGTAGTACAGCTAATACAAAACCTTGTTTGGATACTTCTAAGTGGTGAATCAATGGACCCTCTATGCATTTGAATGGATTTTGAATGGTAGTAAAGCTTGCTACCAACACTGTTCAAATGGTATCACCATGTGTGTACAAAACCAATGAGCATTTTGGTAAGTGGAAATTTTGAATGGTTTCAAATGGTCAAACAGTAGGAGGGTTAAAGTGTAATTGTCAGTGTCCCCTGTATCCGTTTCCCAGGATCTTAGCCTCATGGATCTGTGCCCTTTCCATAGATCCTTCCTCCCCCCCCCCCCCCTACATATGTTCCCTACCTCCCCCAATGATATACAAGTCCAAGTACACATTTTGGGGGCGTCCCTGATCCAGAACACCAGCCTCCACTCACAGTCACCGTTTGTGTCATCCACAGAGGTCACAGATAGGTCAGAGTTCATGATGTGACATAACCATCACACCCAGGCAAGGATTATCGTTGTCCTCACAGTGCATACACTCCACTCAGTATCTTCCTGACACCAAGTCCAGTGCTTCATGCTAGTAGAAGCTTCAGATTATTACATGTGCTTCTTGGCCGAGCAGCCATGACAGAGGTAAGTTCACTTTGCATAATTTCTTTTGAATAATAACTTTTTTTTCTTTTCAAGAGATAATTCCTTTCTTTAATAGTTAAAGGGGACATTATGTGTATAACATGTTTTTATTCACTATTAAACTAACATAATACATGTATGTTTTATTTTAAGTTTGTAATTGATCTATAGATGTAATTTTGCGTTTAACCCTAACCACCTCAAATTCATCAAAATCCTCCAAGGGGGCACTTTTTTTGGAAAAATTCAGCACTTTAAGAAACTGGTACTTTCACCTCTTCAAATGGGGCAAAATTACTACCTGGCAAGAAGTACAGGCCATAAGTGCTGAATATATGAAAGATCAACGAAAATGCATGGTGCATTTTGAAGATACATATGAGGACATGTTTCCAAAAGTGCACCTTGATGGATTTTGGGGGATTCAGGAAGGTTCCTAGCCAGAATACCTAGGGGGTTAGGGTTAAAGACAATTTTATTGGGTGAAAATTGTTCTAAATAATGTTTTTTTTTTATGAATGGCTTCTATTGTTGTGATTCAGTTCACTGTTTGGATATCCACAGACGTTGTTTCTGCTACTCGTTTAGTTTTTAATTGAAATTGTTTCTGATTGTAAATTATTTCTTACCTGTTTTTGTAATTACTGAATAACATTTTGTTTTTAAGGAGGTGAGTTTGACTTCTTGTATGCACTTAAACAATGCAATGTTTAAAAAAAAGACATTGATTATAAAAATAACTATTTTGTTAACACACTGTTTGTTTAACCCTAACCACCCCAAATCCCATCAAAATCCTCCAAGGGGCACTTTTTTGGAAAGAAATTCAGCACTGTTGGAAACTGGTACTTACATCTCTTCAAATGGGGCAAAATTACTACCTGGCAAGAAGTACAGGCCATAAGTGCTGAATATGAAAGATCAATGAAAATGCATGGTACATTTTGAAGATAAGGGCATGTTTCTGAACTTAGTGCACTAATGGATTTTGGACCTAGGGGGTTAGGGTTTAAGATTATATTTGTGAAACATTGACTACTTTTTGAAAACCAAGCCACTTTTAAACCCTGTAAGTCTCATTTTGTTTGTTTCAAGAAGGCTGTGCCGGATACCCAAATACCCAGATGATACCCGACTGAAACTGTCATTACCTGGTTCCATTTTTCGGTTCCAGTTACCCGTAAATGACTTTTGATAATTTCGACTAAACATTTAAGCCACACAAATGGAAGTATCCGATTTATTTTTGTTGAGTGCCATGGCCGAGCGGTTTAGTGCATCGGATTTGTGTTCTGATGGCCGAGTCGTCAGAATGTGGGTTCGAATCCTGGCTGCGACCGTGATGCTTGTGTCCTTGAGCAAGACACTTTAGCATAATTGCTTCTCTCCACCTAGGAGTAAATGGGTACCTGTGAGGGCAGAGTTGGTTGTTGTGTTTGATTAGCCCTATATGCGCTGTAATGGCAGCAATTGAGCTGTATACTCCCCAGGGAGCTGAGATGGTTTCAGAAATGATTTATGAGCCTGATGAGCAGGGGTAATAAGGCCAAAAATTTTTTTTTGTTGAGTTGCCCTCCAGTGAAAATATTTGAAGGGGTCGGTCGGTCGGGATTATTATTATTATTATTTTTTTTTCTTTTCTCCTTGACTGTCATTTTAAGATTGAAATGCATTGGAACTGAAACCACATACCCAGGCCTTCATTTGAATAAATACGAGAGGAGCTACAGATCGCTCTCCTTAAATCACCAAAGTGATTTAAGGAGAGCGATTTGCTGTCACTAAAAAAACAAAAAACAAGTTGAATGTACAGTTATACATTGTAAATGCAACACTGGTTTATTTACACATACGGATTAGAAAATGGACACATAATCACCGACTCAACGCTTGACATTTTGTTTTCTGTCAAGTTTCTGCTACAGTAGTGCTACTTGCTTTAAAAAAATGCTAGCCAGTTTTACTGCGCACGTGCACATTTAGGTTTTCCCCTCACTAAAATGTATTGCACGTCCACAGGTTATTGTATTCAACATCCCTTCACGTGCTCAAATATTAAATCAGGCAGGGCATTTTCGTACAGAACACCATGCACGATCGGCATGCGTGATGTTTTCTGTACGCCACATGTGTGTGTCCGCTATCTAGCACAGTCTATACGAGTAACGTTCTCGATGTCGTTATCAATACATGTGTCCATGTACAATGTACATACGTGTACATTTTTGCCAAGGACGGTTTTAGTGCCGAGTCTGCCGATGCGCGCTCAGAATCAAGTGGCTTATTTTGACCGCACTGATTACGGTTTTAACAAAATAATGTAAGTACACTCCTTTTGCTCTCCTTGGAAAATATTAGGAGCGCTAAGGAGCGCGAGCGCGATCGCGCTCCTTAAAAATGAAGGCCTGCATACCATGTTTTTCATTTGTATACCTATCAGCAAGGAATTTTGCTTCAGAATAAAAGTATCCCAAGCATTTTTGTTGTACTTTTCGCTGTGATTGACACAGCAAATTCATCCATATTGCGTGCAATGCTCACCATGCAACATGTGAGTGGCCATTCGATTTGAAAATGTGTAGATCGAGTCGCAATCGTTGACACACGTACAGTGCGGGGAGCCAGTGCACAACGTGTGAGGGCCATTTGATTTGAAAACGTGTAGATTGAGTCGCAATCGTTGACATACAAAACAGTCTTGTGAAGCCAGTGGAAAACATGTGAGGGGCCATTCAATTGGAAAACGGTAGATTTGAGTCGCAATCGTTGGCACACAGTGTGCGAAGGCAGTGCACCATGTGAGGGCCGGGGCCATTCGATTCGAAAACATGTAGATTGAGTGTTGGGTACCGGTAAATTTACCGGTAAAAAAAGTGGAAAATTTCACAAATCAAACGTATTATGTTTTATACAAAGAAAATTGGTAAGTTTCATTAATAAATAGGGCTATGAATGATGGGGGAAAAAAAAAAAAAAAAAAAACCCGACCCGAGATTTCAGCACTTTTGGGTCGGTCGGTGGAGGGCAACTCAACATCTTTTTTTTTTTTGCCTAATGTACAGCGCCTTGATCTAGTTGCAACAGATGCGCTTTATAAGAATTGTGTATTATTATTATTGTTAACATAATGTGTGTGGGGAATGGGGATGCTACGAGTCGTTTTTAATATAGAGGCGGGAAATTATTACAGTAAGTCCACATTTATTATGACTCTAATAAAACAAGAGAAATTTGTGTTCATATTGGTTATTTTATACATTCAGGAGTATTTATGTGTTTTTACAAAATTGTTTACGGGTACCCAGGTATCCAAAGATTTCCAATTTCGGTATCCAGTTCCCGAAATAACTGAAAACTCACAGCCTTGGTTTCAAGCACCATGTCAATGTAATCTGTCACTTATGCACTTGAATGTCCAGAGTTTTTTTGTTTGTTTTCTAGATGTCTTGCTTGTATGTTTTTAAGGGAATGTTTTGTTTAATGGTATTGATGGTTGGTTTGTTTGTGTTGTTCAAGTGCATGATTTTGTTTGTTTACATGTTTTGTACACTTGGGTTGTTGAAGGGACAGTATCGTCACGATCAGAGCAGACTTTCAACAGGGCATGGAATTGGTATTCTTGTTTAAGATGGTTTGTTAACAGAATATTGGAGAATTCCATTTGTGTGGTTTAAATGTTTAGGAGAAATTTTAAAAAGTCGTTTATGGGTAATTGGAACCGAAAAATGGAATCGAGTAATGACAGTTTCGGTCGGGTATCCGGGTACCCGGCACAGCCTTAATCAGTATTCAGTAACTGTGCAGAAATTCTAATTTAGATGCATTCACCACATTTTCTAGTGTATTTCAAACTTGTTTTCACGTTCATTTGTTGACTAATAGGGATGGGCGATGTCACGATAATATCGTAATGATACGATATTCAAAAAAATATTGGCTAAATCGGTTATGGCTTCGAAGATAGCGAAATATTGCCATATTGACGATATTCCAAAAATATAGCCGATATCAAATTTATATCGCTCTTTTTAGTTAAATTATCGCTGGAGTGATAAATTGTCTCCAAACTTCATGTCATTATACGGTGATATCAATGAAGTTACGGTACTGTGAAGAGCTAAAAAAAACAAAAACTGTTCGAAATCATGACGCGGCACCTCTCATGTTCCCACTACTTGCATGTGTGGTCTTTTTTTGTGCTAGCTACTGGTTGCCGTGTGGGCCTTAGCTAAATAAAGGCTAGTCCCAGGATCACATGGTACACTGACCAGTGTATTTGTGAGGTTGTTCACATTCAGTAGATATTTCGGTGTCCAATGTCCTTAACCCTAACCCCCTAGATATTCTGGCTAGGAACCTTCATGAATCCTCAAAAATCCATTAGTGCACTTTTGGAAACATGCCCTTATCTTCAAAATGCACCATGCATTTTCGTTGATCTTTCATATTCAGCACTTATGGCCTGTACTTCTTGCCGGGTAGTAATTTTGTCCCATTTGAAGAGGTGAAAGTACCAGTTTCCAACAGTGCTGAATGTTTCCCAAAAAGTGCCCCTTGGAGGATTTTGGAGCATGTGGGGTGGTTAGGATTAACGTACGATACATGTACATTTTAAATTTCATGTATTTAAAAAATCCGCGTATTGAGGCGATAATATCTGGAGAGCTGTATATCGCCGATATCGTGGCCATTGATAATTGACAACATTTATGCTCATATACATGTAAACATAACTCATCAGTCATTATTAGATTAGGGATTAATAATTATATGCAGGTGATGTTTGTTTTGGGTCGTTGTGTTTTTATCTGGCGTTTTGCCAGTGGGTCAGTGTTAAAGATACAAGATCGCACATGTTTTCTGCTGCTGTTCTATTTTACTGGACATTTTTTTGAAATATACATATTTTTTTCATTGGAATTCATCAGTAATTTCCTTAAATTTATTTTGGGACATGTTAAATAAGGAGGTGTTTCAAGAGGTGTTCGCGCTGTCACACGCGAACACCTACATGTAAAAAAAAAAAATCAGAGATCTCCATTTGTGTGGCTTAAATGTTCAGTAAAAATGTTCAAAAGTCGTTTACGAGTAATTGGAACCAGTTTTGGTCTGGTATCTGGGTTCCCGGATATCTGCTACAGCCTTAAAATTGACAATATAAACATACACAGGTATGTATACGTACATGTACTCTACACATGTGTATACGTACATGTACCTGTGTACACAAGAGTTTGCGGGAAAGTTAGTCAGGTGCGAAAGATACACAAAAGAAGAGGATAACAGGGGCAGAGTCAGGGGCTTGGGACCAGACAAAGGAGGGATTAGATGTGAATAGATAAAGCCATATGTGGAGTGTCTTGGCCGAGTGGTCTAGCTTACCGGACTCAAGTTCTGGTGTTAGCAGCAGAATGTGGGTTCAAATCCTGGCCGTGACACTTGTGTCCTTGAGCAAGACACTTAACCATAATTGCTTCTCTCCACCCAGGGGTTAAATGGGTACCTGTGAGGGCAGAGTTGGTTGATTAGCCCTATGTGCGCTGTAATGGCAGCAATTGAGCTGTATACTCCCCAGGGAGCTGAGATGATTTATGAGCCTTATGAGCAGGGGTAATAATATAATGCGCCTTGAGCACCACTCAGTTGGTGGATACGTGCGCTATATAAGTCCACACATTATTATTATTATTATTATTATATGATACTAATGTAGATATGCGGCAGAGTGCGCACCCCCCCCCCCATTGTGTATTCATTGTGTTCCAGGAATCTTAGGAATTCTTTAGAGGATTTCGGGGGGGGGGGGAGAGGGAGAGGAGGTCTGTTAACAATAGAACAACAGTGTGTTAGTGTATAGGGACATTGGGGGGTGGCACTCTGCCACATATCGAGCATGGTTTGGTAAAACTTGTAGCTTTGCATGGTGAGGAGGATAAGTAAGACTAATTGCGGTGACACCATGTGAAATTCTCAATTGAGTAGTAATTACATGTAGTTCTGAAAAGAACTGGAGGTACAACTCGATGTTTTGATCAGTGTGCTCTGATTGTCCTCAGGAGAATGGTTTGGATAATTACAAGCATGGTTTGGATAAAACTACAGGGAAAGCTGGAGTATTAGGCTGGAAAAAGAGAGTATATATTTGGTAAAAAGCAAAGACTCAGACAGGGAGTGGGGTACAATAAAACAGAGAACTAATTAGCAAAATAAAATGTAAATGTAAAAAGAAAGTTGTCTGAAATTACAATCAAAGGACATGTACATGTAGTAAAATGAAACCTGATGATTCATCTTTAAGGTCGAAGACAAACCTTGGAAAAACAGATTTACCAGAAGCCGAAATCAAGATTTTGTCAAACGGTAGAAGGACTTTCCTGGAAGGCAAGCAAATATTGGCTTTGTTTTCAAAGATTAGATTACAGATGGTGCTGAACTTTTGGCAAAAGTACTGCGTAAACATTCTTTGCAGTGTGTGTCCCCAAGGGGGAAAAATGTTAGGTCAACATTAAAGTCGTATACCGCAGGTCTTGTTCCTGCTGTGGACTGATGAGTGAGAAATGAACCTTAAACTTGTCAAAGGTCGGAGCAATCCAAGCAAAGAGCAGCTTTATGCTCCTGCTTAATTCTACAAGGATCAGTCAACCAAAGAAGTCCCAATTGAACTCGGGCCTGTGATTTCTCAGGATTTTTCCTGATTGCAGGATTTATTTTACATATCTCCCTTTGCCTCAGTTTCTTAATTAACCAGTTGATGTCGGGAATATTTTTTATTTTTTCGGTCCCCGTGTGGGTTTATTTTCAGTGAAAAATCTGAAAAAATTTCTAGCCATTAATAATTTTTTTTTGTCAATGAAACTAAGTTCGGACAACCAAATAAACACCTTTACTCATTGACATTTCAATGAAACTAAGTTCGGACAACCAAATAAACACCTTTACTCATTGACATTTTGAGAATTAAATGGCTAGTTTTTTAATTACGGTTGTGTTTGTTCAGCACAATTAGACCGTTGGCAAGCTCCGATGCAACGGCCTATTAGCGACCACCACCCGGTCGAAAAGACGGCATACCTGGAGAGAGATCGAATGCCTCGTAAACAATGGATATAAATCTGTCTTTACAAATGCTTGGCTGGTACGTCAAAGGAACAGGTCTTGGATAAAGGGATTAGGCAAAAATCAACAAAAAGAGGGAACTCGTTCAGTATTTGCAGTGCATTTTGTCCGGGGCCACCGAACCATGACCCCATGGACTCCGAGAAACGATTGCGTGTATACACGTCAGCCGCCACGACGGCACGCCACATGTGACGTGTTGACAAGTCTCCCGGTGACACACACAAAAATCGGAATGCGTGTTTAGACGCTCTCCGATCCGCTGTACAAAAGAAAATTGCGTGTATACACGGCATCCGAAGCGAACTGGTTAACCCTCTTACTATTGCTGCACTTTAGTGGGAAGTTGCTAGAGAGGTCAAAACCAGTCAACTGCCTGTTTTTGACTGTTGACCCAAATGTGCACACAGGGGTATTTTTTGGACTGGTTTTTACTGTCATTTTGACCACCCTGAACAATACAAGACAATGCTTTTACCAGTCAAAAACAGTCGACTCATGTTGACCTGTAAATGTACTTACATTGTACATGTACTACACGTAAGGTTTGACAGTGTTTGACTTTTTAAGTGTGCTAGATATACCTTGGCATGTATATCAAGATTTTGACTGATTTTGACCCTTGTAGTACATGTAGTTCGTGCTGGGCGAGTAGTGCGATTACTCAAGTAATCGCGAGTAATAATCGTTAATTGTACTCGTGTCTGTTTACTACTCAATTAATCGTCCCACTGCGATTATACAATTGTGTGAGTAATAACACATTTACATGTACGAGTAATGACTGATTCTTAAGTCATTGTTTAATTATTAAACAAATAAAATCTTAAATAATATCAGATGCTTTGGAATAATTATCATAAAATATAATAAAAAGTATTTTTGAAATAAGCAAATAACCAGTGACCTACATGTAGGCTATGACGGGTATGATTAATGCTACAATTTAAAGGGTTTAAAAAACTTGAGTAATGTTAAAAACGCAGTCAGTTACTCGTGATTAATCAAGTACTTCAAGTAGCCTGTATTGTGTCCAAACAGTCAAGTGTCTTGTGTGTGTGGGGATGTGGAGAGTCTGTAAATCCTCCAAAACTAAACATCCAGGAGGTTCAGGGGGCTTTGTCCTCTCTAGGGAGACCCAGGCTGGTGTACCTGTACATCATAACAGGCAAACCCACTCTTCAAATTGACATTCTTGTCATCACATTACAAGATGGAGAACTTCGTTGTTCTGGGCGTTGGCACTTCTGATATTAAATTTCATGATACACAAACAAGATTCAAAGTTGAGACAGGGCGCTAGTTTCATAATTCCAATTAAATAATCATCCCTGCTGGGCCAAGGTATTTGGTCTGTACACGTACGTGTTGATGTACATGTACATGTACGCGTACGCTTAAAGGAACGTACAGCATTAGGAGAATGTCTGTAAATTGCATCCATCTTTCCATTCCAAAATACAGAATCCAACCCGTGAATGTTTTCAGATTATTTTGTTCTTTAACCCTAACCCTAACCACCCCCACATCCTGCAAAATCCTCCAAGGGGCACTTTTTTGGGGAAAATTCAGCACTGTTGGAAACTGGTGCTTTCGCCTCTTCAAATGGGACAAAATTACTACCTGGCAAGAAGTACAGGTCATATACGTAAGTGCTGAATATGAAATACGTGTACATGTATCAACGGAAATTGCACACACAGTGGTGCATTTTGAAGATATATGTAAGGGCATGTTTACAAAAGTGCACTGATGGATTTTGCCGCTACGGCACATTAAACAATTATAGATAACCAATATTATACATGTATATGGTTTGATGAAATTCTTGCGTTGGGTGATAAACAATTGATTTCATTTTTTTGCCCTACACCAAAGTGTGTATGGCACTGTATGCTTTCCGAGTGTCTGTGGAGAAAACTTCACAGGCGACGCGGGCGGTATTTGAACCCACGACCTCCTGCTTACCAGTGCAGACATCTTAACCTCTCGACCACCGAGCTTGCCCGATGACGATTGGCCGGCTAGAATCCTTTCTAGCAGCGGGTGCCGCGATATTTATGGTTTGATGAAATTCTTGCGTCGGGTGATAAACAATTGATTTAATTTTTTTGCCCTACACCGACGTGTGTATGGCACTGTATACATGTACATGTAGTCGCTATAGAAATGTGTACGTGCAAAGGTTTCTAAGCAAAGGTTCTTATATCTCGGCTACAGTTAGCTAACATCTCTTTTTAAAATTCCACATGGAAATTCTCGCCTTTTGAGGCATCACAACTTTGTTTGACTTCAAAATACGCATGACTTGGCAATATAAAATGTGTCAGACATAATCGTGTTTTTATGTGTCATGTCTGTGGACTGTGAAGCAGCTCTCTGCCACTGCAATCAAATTGGCGGCTTCGGTTGGTTGAGTGGTAATTTTCTCAGTTGGTAATTCAAGGATATATTGCTACTTACATTATGTGAGTTTGTGGTAAACACAATGTAATGTTCACATACAAACAAACTATGGTTGTATATTATACATGTAATTGCATTGGGGACATTTAAGTATTAAAAATCCTTGTAAAGTTCGATCCCTCAAAACCCAATGAAAAACGAATGGTTTTGAGAATAGGAAGGTTAAGCTTTCTATGACTACAAGGGTCAAAATCAGTCAAAATGTTGATATACTTGCCAAGGTATATAATAATAATAATATGTGTGGACTTATATAGCGCACGTATCCACCAACTGAGTGGTGCTCAAGGCGCATTATATTATTACCCCTGCTCATAAGGCTCATAAGGCTCATAAATCATTCCTGAAACCATCTCAGCTCCCTGGGGAGTATACAGCTCAATTGCTGCTATTACAGCGTATATACATGTAGGGCTAATCAACCAACTCTGCCCTCACAGATACCCATTTAACCCCTGGGTGGAGAGAAGCAATTATGGTTAAGTGTCTTGCTCAAGGACACAAGTGTCACGGCCGGGATTCGAACCCACATTCTGCTGCTAACACCAGAACTTGAGTCTGGTAAGCTAGACTGCTCGGCCACGACACTCCATATGTACATGTATGTACTGTCTAAAAAGTTGAGCACTTACATTGTAAAAGTCGAACAAGTCAAACCCTCCTGTGACTACAAGGGTCAAAATCAGTCAAAATGTCGATATACTTGCTAAGGTACAGTATATCTAGTGCACTTACAAGTCGAACACTGTCAAACCTTACGTGTAGTAAGTACATTTACAGGTCAAAATGTGTCGACCGTTTTTGAGTGGTGAAACCATTGCTTTGTATACTGTTCAGGGTGGTCAAAATGACAGTAAAAAACAGTCAAACATGCCCCTGTGTGCACATTTGGGTCAACAGGTATGTCTAGTGCACTTAAAAGTCAAACACTGACAAACCTTATGTGTAGTAAAATACATTTACAGGTCAAAATGAGTCGACCATTTTTGACTGGTAAAAGCATTGTCTGGTATTGTTCAGGGTGGTCAAAATGACAGTAAAAAAACAGTCAAACATGCCCCTGTGTGCACATTTGGGTCAACAGGTATGTCTAGTGCACTTAAAAGTCAAACACTGTCAAACCTTACGTGTAGTAAGTACACTTACAGGTCAAAATGAGTTGACTGTTTTTGACTGGTAAAAGCATTGTCTGGTATTGTTCAGGGTGGTCAAAATGACAGTAAAAAAACAGTCAAAAAAATGCCCCTGTGTGCACATTTGGGTCAACAGTCAAAACAGGCAGTTGACTGATTTTGACCACTATAGCTACAAATGTACTTGCCACTAAAGTGCAGCTACATGTACATGTATGTACACATAGTAGGAGGGTTAAATAATCTGAACTATCAAAACAGGCAGTTGACTGATTTTGACCACTATAGCAACTTGCCACTGAAGTGCAGCTACATGTACATGTACATGTATGTACACGTAGTAGGAGGGTTAAATTATCTGAACCATTGGTAATGTTTTTGAAAAACTTCTTAACCCTCCTACTTCTGGTACCTTTTTCATACAAGTTGATCCACCATTTGAAACCATTCGCTTTTGTGGTTTTGAATGGTGAAATAACTGTACAGTATTGATTTCACCAAATGGTTTTGAATGGTAGGTCAGCTAATACAAAACCTTGTTTGGATCTTTCCAAATGGTAGTACAGCTAATACAAAACCTTGTTTGGATACTTCTAAGTGGTGAATCAATGGACCCTCTATGCATTTGAATGGATTTGAATGGTAGTAAAGCTTGCTACCAACACTGTTCAAATGGTATCATCATGTGTGTACAAAACCAATGGGCATTTTGGTAAGTGGAAATTTTGAATGGTTTCAAATGGTCAAACAGGAGGGTTAAAATTAAGAAGTCCATTATATTGTACAATAAGCAACCAACCTGTTTTCAAACATATTAGCTTAATTAGTTTGCACATCAGACTCTAATAAAACGAGAGAAACTTATGTTCATATTAGTTATTTTTATACATTCGGGAGTAGTTATGTGTTTTTACAAAATTGTTTACGGGTAACCGGGTGTCCGAAGATTTCCAATTTCGGGTATACGGTTCCCGAAATAACCGAAAACACACAGCCTTATTTGCACATTGGGGGAAATTTGAAACATTCACAGCTCTAGTGAATAGAGTGTGGATTCCCATAGTGGACAGGACTGGGTTTAATTTCTTCAAATTGAACTAAAATTGATGAGCAATAATTAAACTTATTTTTTTAAATACAGCACCTCAGAAAAACTAAACATCCAGGAGGTTTTTTCCTCTAGACCAAAAGGAAACCCAGGCCAGCTACCCATTTTTCAGGATTTTTTACTTTTGTCAAATCACAAAAATAAGTATTAAAAATTAGTACATTACTTGTGAGGGTAGAGGTTGATATTGTTGTTGAAAAAGCTTCCGATGCACTACGGTAGCTCAGGGTTGTATACTCCCCAGGGAGCTGAGAGAGTTTAAGGATTGATATTGACCCAGTGACCAAGGATTTACATGTAATGTAAAAGCGCCTTGTATCCTTCGGCAATTTGGCGCTCTATAAATCCAGTTATTTTTATTAGTATTACACTGTACTTGCAATCACAAATATTTCTGCATTAATTTTGCTAAGTACAATTTTCCTCTACTCACAGACTAGGCTCAACCGAATTACAACGACAGTGTGACTTGTTTACACTTTGCGTGACCTTTAGAGTACCAGGCAGTGATGTAGTGCCTTGATACTGAGCCTTAGCCTTAAGGCTTGATTTTAGGGCCTTGGCCTTAGCCTTAAGGCTTGAGGGCAAAAGCCTTGGCCTTGAGGGTCAAAGCCTTGCAACTTTAGGGCCTTGCTCTTCAAGGCCCATCGATTTTTGAATTTTTCAGGTAAATTTGTTTGAAATTTTGCTTTTCTACAAACATACAACTTGGAGTCAGCCGTCTGCAAAGTCTGCAGTATCTAATTTAATCATGTTTTACCATGGAGGAGGGAAAACGCCCTAGATTTGTGTGTTGACACACTTTCACAGCATCACATTTTGTTACCATGATAGTACATGTACATTTGCTACTTCCCCAAAACAAAGCTATAATAATTTTTTGTATACTTGTACTTGTGGGGCCAGGGAGATATAATTATACTTAACTTGCATACAGTTATATGGGGTAGATAGAACATCATCTGATTCGTGCTGTGGACTGCTTTATTTATTTATTTATTTATTTATTTATTTACAAAGTTAACATGACAAGGTTAGGTTATGGATCCAGTTTAATACAGACTGGTCGAGTTCAGTTAAATTTCCATCACATCTGTAAATAATACAGTCATGAACGATGTGATGTACAGTCTGGTCATCATGACCACAGGTACATTTAGCGTTGTCACTTAGTCCCATGCGGAGCATGTTGTATCCAAATCGGCCATGGCCAGTTCTTAGTCTGTTAAGTTTGACCCAACAGTGGCAAAATGTGGTTAAATATCACGTCCTGGATTCTGATTCTTGCCACATATTCATCGCCCGTGGTTAGTGCCCAAGTCTTTGGAGTGCGATCCAATGCTAATTTCTAGCAGTTTGTGGGCTTGTCGATGGTAACGATTTCTTGATGGCGTCGCAGTTGTGGTGGAGGTTTTTGATTGGTGTTTGACAACAGTTGATGAAGCAAATGAAGTCACACCAGCGACACGTCGGCGCAGAAACGAAGTATTGGTGCTGGCGTCTGACTTCATAAGGAGCAATTCCACTGACTACTGGAAGGTATTGGTGGGAGTTGATCTGATACAGTACATCCTGAGATGATGCATGGTGTTGTTAAGGGGCTACATGTCGTCAATCTTGCTGGTGTGGGTGCTCCTTGCCCATACGGTGCACAGTACTCTACAGAGTATACTAAAGCTATTGCTGAGAAGAAACGTTGTAGTCGCCCCAGGAAAGGCCTGCTAGTTGTCTAATGAGACAGTTGCAGTGTTGGCTTTCTGTGCGAGCTGTGTGAGATGGCTTTTGTATGTTGAGAGATCTGTCCAAAGTAACACCAAGATACTTGGGAAATCATCATCTGGGATGATTGTTATTGTGCCATTGCAAAGCGACTTTGATTTTGTAGTTAGCCAGTCTAGTTGCTAAACAGTTTTGGTGATGTTAAGTCGAGTCTCCAGTTTTTGGAAATGTAACGGCTTAAGTTCCATATCGGTTGCCAAGTGTTGTTTCAAGCTTGTTAAAGTTTTAGCAGAGGTTAGGAGTGCTTTGTCATCACGTAGATATATTTCTTTGAGACAGTGGTTGGTAGGTCAGCAGTGTAAATGTTGAATTAAATCGGTGCGAGCACTGAGCCCTGCAGGATCCCGTTTTTTCAGAGCATTTTTTACTGGTTTCTTCGCCAACCCGTCATTGTAAAGCTTCTGCAGGTGATCATTGTCATGAGAAAGTTTACTAAGGTATTATCAGGTATGATTTTGTGTAGTTTTAGGGCAAAGACCTTTATGCCATACCGTGTCATATGCTGCTGATAGATCGACCAGTACAGCACCGTTCTTGAGACCTTTTTGGAAGTTGTCTTCTGTGAGGAGTGTTACTTGGTCTGTTGTACAGCGTCCTGTCACGAGAGCAGCCTGCTCAGGTGGGGTTGAGGATCCACAATGGGTTGGATACGATTGTATATTAGTCTCTCCATCACTTTTGTAGATTATGCACAGTAGGCTTATTGAATGGTAGCTGCCGGGTCTTGGCCTTGTCCGGTTTTAGAATTCCATTACTTTAGCATGTCTCCATATTTTTGGGATTTTCTGAACTTTGATACAGGTGCTGAAGTAATCTCAAAGCCATTCAGTGGATTTTGGTCCATGATTTTTGACAAATTCGGGTGATATAGTCTGGTCTGTTTTAGGTAATGCTAATATTTCTAACCATGATGGCCCAGAAAATAAAATTACTTCCATGTTACATAATAACGAGGTAACATCAGTTAAAAACAGCCGTTCTTAGATCCCCAGCTTTTGTTATACTCGGTTTAGAATAATGTGCATCAGTATGGAAGCAAACCATTCTTTTTGTTATATTTAAATGGTATCCACGAAGACCTGAACTTCTATTCAGTCATAAATTTGTACGTGAAGTTTTTATTCTTACTATAAGCGATTCGTTATGATGTGACATGTTTTATATTAGTAGTAATTTTATACTAGAGGGCCTTGGCCTTGAGGGTTAAGCCTTGGCCTTAGCTTTAAGGCTTGAGGGTCAACGCCTTGGCCTTGAGGGTCAAAGCCTTGGCCTTGATGGTTAAGCCTTGGCCTTGACCTTGAGGATCAAAGCCTTTGCTCCAACACTGGTACCAGGGTAATTTCCTGCTGAGCAAAAGTGTGTGTATTTGTATGCAGTGTTTGTACATTTTGTACTTCTCCACATAACATCAACATTTTTTGTTGTTGTAATTTTCAGATAAGATTTGAGATGTAACTCCCTAGGCCCATTTGCTTACACATAACCTGAATCCTCCAAAATCCTTCAGTAGTAAAGCAAGCACATGACATGTGTCACAACTCATCTTATGTCACAACTCTTCAAAGATGATGTATATATTTGTAATTGCATTGTAGGTACATGTATCTCGGTACATAATTTTATTTTTTTTCCCTATGCTATCATTGTATATTGTTTGTATTCATGTTTTTCTTTGTTTCCGCACCTTGAGCGCCCAGCAGGGTGGATACATGTATGTGCGCGCTAAAAATCTTTATTATTATTATTATGTACATATGTATGCACACATGTGTTTCTAATCTGTGATACATGTACATGGCCAGGGACCCTCCCTGCATGCATGGAGCAATAAACAGTGTCCACTGACCCAAGCACTGACCTTGCAATCACTACAACAAACATGGATGTACATGTACATGTACCATGGAAAGGCAAGTATGCCTTATAACCTCAATCCTCCAAAATCCTTCACTTTAGCAAAGAGCATGTAGCATGTAACCTCAATCCTCCAAAATCCTTCACTTTAGCAAAGAGCATGTAGCATGTAACCTCAATCCTTCAAAATCCTTCACTTTAGCAAAGAGGATTTTGGAGGATTTGGGAAGGTTAGGGTTAATCAAATTAAGAATTTTTCTGCTGATACATTGTACATGTATCTCAAAATACATGTATCAGATTTGATGATTTCTTGTCACAGACAAGTATACATTTTGTGCCTGGTGCAGTTTGACCTTTTTTTTTTTTTTTAAACATGTGATGTCAAAAATGAAATCAGTTGTTTATCACCCGACGCAATGAATTAACCAACCTACATGTATACATGTACATGTACATGTATATATCGCAGAACTCGCTGCTATATAGGATTCTAGCTGGCCAATTGACTTTTTTTTTTCTTTTTTTTTTTACTGATAGCTGATAATACCTTCCATTTTTAACTATATATATAAATATACATTTAAATTCTCCAAAAACTATTTTTCTGGTTGTCTGTTTTTAATTTCCATGTGCAATTTGAGTTGTTCTGTCTGTATTTTTTTGTTCTTTTCCTTTTTTGTTTTTATAACGGTACTTTCTTAAACATTTGATTTGTAAATAACCTGTAATTCGGCAGATGCTGCGATTTGTAAATATTTTTAATAAACCATTATTGAATTGAATTGAATTGACATCGGGCAAGCTCGGTGGTCGAGAGGTTAAGACGTCTGCACCAGTAAGCAGGAGGTCGTGGGTTTGAATCCTGCCCGAGTCGCCTGTGAAGTTTTTTCACAGACACTCGGAAAGCACTGAGTATGCAGTGCTATACACACGTCGGTGTAGGGCAAAATTAAATCAGCATGTGATGTCATACATGTAGGTCACATCATAGATACAAATTCAAAATCTTGAGACAGCTGGTACGAGTACATGCACATGTACAGTACATGATGTTTTCATGTACATTGTACATATGTATACTGTACATTTACATACATGTACTCTGCCCATCAGCCTGTCCCTGTCCCTGTCCCTAGCTGTCCCTGTCCCTAGCTGTCCCTAGCTGTCCCTGTCCCTGTCCCTAGCTGTCCCTGTCCCTAGCTGTCCCTGTCCCTAGCTGTCCCTGTCCCTGTCCCTGACCCTGTCCCTGTCCCTGTCCCTGTCCCTAGCCCTAGCTGTCCCTGTCCCTAGCTGTCCCTGTCCCTAGCTGTCCCTGTCCCTAGCTGTCCCTGTCCCTGTCCTGTGGTGTATTTATTCACCAGGGGTCAGTTTCATACAGTTCCTTAGAGGAGAATTTTTCTAAGCAAATATATTCGCTAAGCAATATAAAAAACAGACTACCAGCCGGAATGCATACATTTTGTATGAAAGTTTGGCTGGTAGTGGTAACCAGAGAATCCGCTATTAAAGCAAATTTTTTCTGGTAAGCAATTTTATCTGCTTAGTGGCTCCTATGAAATTGGCCGCTGTTGAGAACCACTTAGCACAGCTGGGCCTTGGGAATTTTTTACGTACATGTACGATGGAGTTACATGTACGATGGAGTTACATGCACTTTGCTATAAATGAAACCCTTTTTTTTATTTGGACAAGATCCCTAATACAGTTTGTACTTTTTGGGGATGGATCATTGCTGATACAGTAATACATGTTCTTATTTGACATGATTGGGTGGAGTCTTGTCAACCATATGTACTTGGAGCCAGAGATAATTTAATGCTGTTAGGAACTGTATACATGTACAGTGTACACAATGTCAATGAGGATGCTCCGTGCATGAAACATTGAGGGCGCTATGTCAGTCTCCAGTCGCTGTCCCCAGTAGCTGTCTCCAGCATCTGTCTCCAGCATCTGTCCCTAGCTTCTGAAATAATTTAATGTTAGGAACTGTATCTGTATCTGTATCCATGTACACAAAGTCAATGAGGATGCTCTGTACATGTACATGAAACATTGAGGGCGCTATGCCAGTCTCCAGTAGCTGTCTCCAGTAGCTGTCTCCAGCATCTGTCCCTAGCTTCTGTCCCTAGCTTCTGAAATAATTTAATGATGTTAGGAACTGTATCTGCATCCATGTACACAAAGTCAATGAGGATGCTTTGTACATGTACATGTACATGAAACATTGAGGGCGCTATGCCTGTCTCCAGTAGCTGTCTCCAGTAGCTGTCTCCAGCATCTGTCCCTAGCTTCTGTAATAATTTAATGATGTTAGGAACTGTACATGTATCTGCATCCATGTACACAAAGTCAATGAGGATGCTCTGTACATGTACATGAAACATTGAGGGCGCTATGCCTGTCTCCAGTAGCTGTCTCCAGTAGCTGTCTCCAGCATCTGTCCCTAGCTTCTGTCCCTAGCTTCTGAAATAATTTAATGATGTTAGGAACTGTATCTGTATCCATGTACACAAAGTCAATGAGGATGCTCTGTACATGTACATGAAACATTGAGGGCGCTATGCCTGTCTCCAGTAGCTGTCTCCAGTAGCTGTCTCCAGTAGCTGTCTCCAGCAGCTGTCTCCAGCATCTGTCCCTAGCTTCTGAAATAATTTAATGATGTTAGGAACTGTATCTGTATCCATGTACACAAAGTCAATGAGGATGCTTTGTACATGTACATGAAACATTGAGGGCGCTATGCCTGTCTCCAGCATCTGTCCCTAGCTTCTGTCCCTAGCTTCTGAAATAATTTAATGATGTTAGGAACTGTACATGTATCTGCATCCATGTACACAAAGTCAATGAGGATGATCTGTACATGTACATGAAACATTGAGGGCGCTATCTATGCCTGTCTCCAGTAGCTGTCTCCAGTAGCTGTCTCCAGCATCTGTCCCTAGCTTCTGAAATAATTTAATGCTGTTAAGAACTGTATGTATCCATGTACATATACACAAAGTCAATGAGGATGCTCCGTGCATGAAACGTTGAGGGCGTCATGTCGGTCTCCAGTAGCTGTCCTCAGCTCCTGGAATAATTTAATCCTATTTGGAAAGTGTACACATACGGTCAATGAAGATATTGTATCTGCACCGTGCATGAACTATTGAGGGCACTCTCTCTATTTCCAGTAGATGTTTCCAGTAGATGTCTCCAGTATTGTTTAGAGTGCACTATAGACTGCATTCGTCATAATTTCTTAACCCTAACCCTGCCAGACGCAGCAAAGTGCATCAGGTGGAAAAGTCTGGTGCACTTTGATGGATTCAGCTGTCAGCCTGCCAACACCAGTGCATAAGCAGCCAAGTCTGTTTCTATTGAGAGCTGGTCCCATTGAACAATGCCAGAGTTGTATCGTGCTGCGTTTGGTGACCACAGACTCTGAGGCAGTTCGGCCTTGAGATTTGTGACCTGATGGATTTTGCTGCACTGGGCAGTCAAGTCACTTTGACAAACGATGCAATCTGTCGCAGGGTTTCTAGCCAAAATACCCTGGAGGGTTAGGGTTAATATATAATTTATAGTTTGTTACTCTAGTCTTCATTATGTAACGTAAACCGATGTTTACATAAATTGTATTTTAATGACAGCATTGAAATAAACAATGTAAATTGAAAATTGTATTTTAAATATTACATCCAGAGATAATGTAATCCTGTTAGGAATCTGTATACAGTCAATGAGGATACTGCATCTGCTCCATGCATGAACTATAGAGGGCATAATGACTGTCTCCACTAGCTGTCTCCCAGTAAATTGCTCATTTCTTATACAGGCGTTTATTCTAAATGCATTACCAATAAACCCCCAAATTATTAGTAATTACAGTCACTGTGAAACAGGGAATGTCTGAAATCCTTTTGTTAGTTATCAAAATGTCTGAAATTGCACAATGGGGGATTTAATTTCAGACATTAACTCTTTCTACCCAGAGTTATTTTACATGTGTGGACGGAATTAATGTAATTAGTGTAATTTGATACTGTAATTTGATACTATAAACATCAAGGTCAAGTGTGGAAATTATTAATAATTTTTTTCATCTTTTGCCAATTGAAGAGAGTAAGGTATTAAAATAAAGGTTATGACTTACTGAGTGTGAATATTGAGATGGGAGTCATGTTGGGGATACCCATAATGCATTGCAGCCATCCAAATATAAACTTATGTTTATCGTTCCGTAGAATAAATGTCAATAAATCTACAAGGTATTGGAAATATGCATTGTATAATAAACAAAGGTGGTTTGTTTATGTTAGAATATGTCAGGGCATAATAAAATTACCCATAATGGTTTGAAACCCACTGTTTATGTAACAAAAATCATAATTTACAACATTGATACCACATACCGTATTGCTATATCGCTATTGTACTTGGTACATATGACCTCAGATTAACTGCTTTTACGGTCGTTTTTTCCCTAAAAATCAAAACTTCCATCACAAAGTCAACATCGTCAGCATAATCACCTTCATCAGCACTTCCCACTTCATAATTCCATGAAAATTTCGTGTGTTTCGCATCTAGTTGTGAGTTCCATGGAGGCCGCCATTTTTTAATTCAACGTGTGTGGTAAACCACATAGGGTCATGTGTAATTAACGTAAATAAAAACTTGACACAATCTGAGCTCTCGGATCGGAATGTTTCGTGAGTTCTCGTAGTCATAAACATCATCAATAATCAATATTTATTAGCTAATTTGCATTGAAGGTACATGACCTCGAATTCTTGTTGGTTAGTTGCGTATTCTGTTGTCAAAACAAGTCAAAACACAACGATGTTGTCAGGTGATGACGTTGGGCCTATGTCGTGTGCGTGTCGGGCTTCTAAAGTGGCGCGCCGTCCAGAAAGAGTTAAATGTCTGAAATTGCACAAAAGGCTTCAATTTCAGACATTTTATGAATGGCTCAGGTGATGGATTTAATTTCAGACATTTAAATGTCTGAAATTTGATGTCAGGATTACTTTTCAGACAATTGGGCTACAAGATCTCTCCTAAGCCCCCATCCCCACCCCCACCCCCCACCGCCCCAACCCCACCCCCACCCCCACCCCAAAAAAGTCTCCGGTTTCTGGTCTCCTTGCGCGTTGCCTCAGACCCGCGCGTCGGCATTTTTAATTATCTTTTCTTTTGCTATGAAACGATGTCCAATTGCAGCCAAAATTGCTGGATCGATTGGAATTCTGCCGTGCTGTGTTTTAAACGACTTTTTCACATAGGGGTATGAATGTTTGCCCAATTTGTGAGGCCTCTCTTAGCCACCATACTTTGTATATATGGGAAATTTGGTCCCGGCGTGTACAATGTGTCACATGTAATTTCTCCTGAGGACGATCAGAGCATACTGATCGAAACGTCGAGTTGTAACCTCCAGTTTTTTTCAGAACTAATTACTACTTAATAGAGAATTTCACATGGTGTCACCGCAATTAGTCTTACTTATGTAATTTGCATGTTGGCAAAAAAAAAAAGCTTCCCACCCCAAAAAAAACAAAAAACTGCGTCACTGCACCTATTTTAAAGCCGACCCATGACCAGAAACTGCGTGTAATTCCTCTTCGTTAGCAAATGTCTGAAATTTAAGTCCTACTGTACATGTACATGTATGTAAGGATTAACCCTCCTACTTCTGGTACCTTTTTCATACAAGTTGATCCACCATTTGAAACCATTCGCTTTTGTGATTTTGAATGGTGAAATAACTGTGTACAGTATTGATTCCCCCAAGTGGTTTTGAATGGTAGGTCAGCTAATACAAAACCTTGTTTGGATCTTTCCAAATGGTAGTACAGCTAATACAAAACCTTGTTTGGATACTTCTAAGTGGTGAATCAATGGACCCTCTATGCATTTGAATGGATTTGAATGGTAGTAAAGCTTGCTACCAACACTGTTCAAATGGTATCACCATGTGTGTACAAAACCAATGGGCATTTTGGTAAGTGGAAATTTTGAATGGTTTCAAATGGTCTATCAGTAGGAGGGTTAACAGAGGTGTTGAATGGTCTTATGTTAACTACATCTTAGAAGCCAGTGAAAATGTCTGAAATTTAATTTAATTATTAACTGTGTACAGGTTAACCATAGACAAACCACATACCAACTTAACAAAAGGTTAACTCTTAGACTGTAGAACCATACAGCAAGTATGGCTGGACTTGCTGCTTGCTTGTGTTAAATTCCATTTTCCATAACAGTTGTATTCAAATTGGATAAAGACCACATACTGTACATGTGCACACATGTAGTACATATACAGCATGGAAAAAGATGCAAAGTGTGTATGATGAATTACCCCCTCTGTTGACAATTGTTGACCAATCGAAGGGATTCCACCAAACAGACCACTGTTTGTTCAGTTTGGAGAGTGTACTTGAGTCTTGATTGCGTGTATTTTGTTAAGTGGGCATACACAGTGTACATTTCTTTATGCACTTACTGTAGTTATACAATGTCACACATTTATTTCAATGTTGACAACAACTTAATCCATATTGAGAACAATAGTACATTACAGATTATTAACCCTAACTCCCTAGGCCCATTTAATTTGCTTACACATAACCTGAATCCTCCAAAATCCTTCAGTAGTAAATCTGAACCGGTCATTGAAATTGCTGGCAATTGATCCCAAACTTTGCTAGACTTGGCAAGTTTTTTTTTTTTTAACCCAACCTCCCTAGGCCCATTTGCTTACACATAACCTGAATCCTCCAAAATCCTTCAGTAGTAAAGCAAGCACATGACATGTATGCACACATGTGCTTCTAATCTGTGATACATGTACATGGCCAGGGACCCTCCCTGCATGCATGGAGCAATAAACAGTGTCCACTGACCCAAGCACTGACCTTGCAATCACTACAACAAACATGGATGTACATGTACCATGGAAAGGCAAGTACATGTATGCCTTATAACCTCAATCCTCCAAAATCCTTCACTTCAGCAAAGAGCATTTAGCATGTAACCTCAATCCTTCAAAATCCTTCACTTTGGCAAATAGGATTTTGGAGGATTTGGGAAGGTTAGGGTTAGTATTAAGCACAGTTGACAATATGTGTACACCGTACATTACAGTTTGACAGGATTTATACATTGAAACTTGGCAGTATTACCAACATGTAGAGAAAAAATGAAGTCTAGCTTACCGGACTCAAGTTCTGGTGTTAGCAGCAGAATGTGGGTTCGAATCCCGGCTGTGACACTTGTGTCCTTAAGCAAGACACTTAACTATAATTGCTTCTCTCCACCCAGGGGTTAAATGGGTACCTGTGAGGGCAGAGTTGGTTGATTAGCCCTATATGCGCTGTAATGGCAGCAATTGAGCTGTATACTCCCCAGGGAGCTGAGATGGTTTCAGGAATGATTTATGAGCCTTATGAGCCTTATGAGCAGGGGTAATAATATAATGCGCCTTGAGCACCACTCAGTTGGTGGATACGTGCGCTATATAAATCTACACATTATTATTATTATTATTATTATTATTATACATGGTATTCAAGGGAAGGTCCAACAAAAATGGTATATTCAACCATTTAGTTTCAAGAAATACATGTATAAATTTAACCTGTGAAATTTTCATCACAATACAATATGTAGGCACTCAATGTTTTTTTGGAGAGAGAAAAAAAAAGATTATTGATTACTAAATGTTGACTGTCTAAATTATTTTCAGACACCCATTGACGTTTACGCTAGGAGACTTACTAACAATTTTCATTCTGTGCCTCAGCGCCTTAGAGCAAACGTTTTGATTTTGGCGCTGTGAATTTTGATTGATTGATTGGTACGCAGTATCACGTGTACATTGTAATTGAACCCAATGTAAAACATTTGTTTTACATTTGTTTTGCTTGTATAGTCGATTAGTCTGTATTGTTTTACTCCCCCTGTCTGACTCGTTGCTTTTCACTAATCTCATAATCTCTTCTTCCAGCCAATAACTCCTGGTAGATGTATCCTGCGTTCATTGTGTGATCCCTTCTTTAGTCCGGACCCGGCACCAGTCCCTGACTCTGCTCTCTGTAACCTTGTTTCTTTTGTGTTCATTTCACACCCGACTATATAGTAACTTCTGCTCACTCTTGTTTTCATGTATGAATGTATGTTTGTATTCTGTCCCGTCTTGCCTTTGAGAAAGAACCTGCTAGGTTCGAAACGTAAGGCCAATAATCATTATTTTTCATTTATACTATCCCTCCTACAATCAGTGCAATTTTTGAAACAACCCATTCAGGCCACTCCAAGCCATTAGCTGTTGCCAGTGGCCTCCTATGGTTACCCTTCTGTGCACTGTCACACCACTGAGATTGCAGGGTAAGGTGGTCTCCCATTGATACATTGCAGGCCATACTAATATGTTCAAACATTTGGGTGGCACACAGTTGATTTTGTAAGATTGCTGGAAAGGACAGCAGGCTTGTATACAGTATGTATGTACTGAAGGTTGCTCAAGAACAGAATTTTGTGGATCGGAGTGACCTCCATGTGTAGCAGGGTTAAGGTCCTTTAGGTTGGTAAGCGGTTTATTCTCTATTTATTTCATACCTTTTTATTTTGTGTTCATTTCCCACCTGACCAACTTCTGCTCAATCTTGTGTTCATGTATGGATGCATGTGTGTATTCTGTCGCATCTTGCCTCTGAGAAAGAACCTGCTAGGATTATTATTAATATTAGCATTTGTTGCAGTTTGGTGCTTTTCAATTAAGTATTCACGGATCATTGACAACCTTATCGCTAGACAGCTAGACAGCAGAGTCTTCGCCGTGTCGCTGCGTGAATCTGTGAAGCAAAGCCTCTGAAAACACAATAATATTTGTCTAACATGTGTGAGGAGTGTAAAACTGTCATAATATCAAGGATAGATTTCCTGGGACCAGGTATAATGTAAGTGAGTCATCACAATTGTTTCAGTTGTTTTTATAGACCTGTGGAAAAAAGCAATTTTAACCCTCCTACTTTTGGTACCTTTTTCATACAAGTTGATGCACCATTTGAAACCATTCGCTTTTGTGGTTTTGAATGGTGAAATAACTGTGTACAGTATTGATTTCCCCAAATGGTTTTGAATGGTAGGTCAGCTAATACAAAACCTTGTTTGGATCTTTCCAAATGGTAGTACAGCTAATACAAAACCTTGTTTGGATACTTCTAAGTGGTGAATCAATGGATCCTCTATACATGTGAATGGATTTGAATGCATGGTAGTAAAGCTTGCTACCAACACTGTTCAAATGGTATCGCCATGTGTGTACAAAATTAATGGGCATTTTTGAAAGTGGAAATTTTGAATGGTTTCAAATGGTCTATCAGTAGGAGGGTTAATAGGAGAGAAAAAACATGCCGTATCATCTAAAGGGAGATTCGGAAGGGATGCTGACCCTGGCTATGATCTCAAAAACAGCTCAAGACAGAGCAACATGGAAAAAACTTGTGGTCACCTGCATGGCAGCCGAATGATGATGATCATTTAAGGCTGTGTGTTTTCGGTTATTTTCGGGAACCGGACACCCGAAATTGGAAATCTTCGGACACCCGGGTACCCGTAATTTTTTTTGTAAAAACACATAAATACTCCTGAATGTATAAAATAACCAATATGAACTCAAGTTTCTCTTGTTTTATTAGAGTCATAATAAATGTGGACTTACTGTAATAATTTCCCGCCTCTATATTAACCCTCCTATAGGTTTAACAATCAAAGACACTCAAAATTTGTATGTCACTCCCAACCCATTGACTTTGTGCAGTGCACTATTATTATTATTATTATTATTATTATTATTATTATGATACATTTCTGGTAATGAAACCAAGGATGCCTCAAAAGCACACTTAAGCACTGTAGCTCGGAAGCCTGAGGAAACCTGTAAACAAGGGCGCTTGCTATGTGAACCAGTAACACCGGGGTAAACCCCTACTCTTCTACGATAAGTGTTCTGGGTTCTTTTACGTGCATTACTTAATCTAGTACACGGGACCTACGGCTTAACGTCCCATCCGAAGGACGAAGCAATTATGGTTAAGTACCTTGCTCAAGGACACAAGTGTCATGACCGGGGCTCGAACCCACACCCTGCTGCTGGCAACACCAGAACTTGAGTTCGGTGCGCTAGACCGCTCGGCCACGACACTCAAATAAATGCAAGGACATGTGGCTATGGTAGGAGGTCAAACCAAAACCACTCAACTGTATACGAGTCTGCAGTACATACACAGCTCTGTGTGACTCTGCATATAACTTATGTACATGTAGGACATACACAAGTGTGTTTGACTTTGCCACTAACTCCAGCACTCTTAGAGAAAAAATACACATGTGTGAACAATTGGCAATGCAACCAAAAATACTCAAGTGACTGTCTGTGGGTGCAGTGCTTACTGGGCCAAATTTCAGCCTGGGCATAGGAGGGTTAATAAAGACTCGTAGCATCCCCATTCCCCACACACATTTCCATTTCTTTGGCTTAAATGTTCAGTTGAAAATTTTTTTGTTTACGGGTAATTGGAACCGAATAAATGGAATTGGGTAATGACAGTTTCGGTCAGGTATCCGGATACCCGGCACAGCTTTTAGTAGCATCTGATATGATGTAGAGAGCAATTAGTTGGGTTATTGGCATTATAATGGATTTTATTTAGGGTTGGAACATTTACACAAAAATAAATTCGCTAAACATGTAAACGAATCCTACATTGAAAAAATGTAACCTTCTATTTCTGCGATATTTGGCCGTTTTTTTTATATCACAACTCCCAGGAAGTTCAACTGATACATTTAAAAAAATGATGTTTTGTGCCAGGGTTGGATTTGTTTAATCTGTGCTATTTTTTCTAAATCCATATTGCTGTATTTTTAATTATTTTCCGTACTAAATACGGACAATCTGTCTGCATCGTGCAGGAATCCCACCCGAGTCGCCTGTGTAGTTTTTTCACAGACACTCGGAAAGCACTGAGTATACACTGCTATTCACACGTCGGTGTAGGGAAAAATTAAATCAATTGTTTATCTCCCGACGCAAGAATTTCACCAACCTATATATATCGCAGAACCTGCTGCTATATGGGATTCTAGCCGGCCAATCGTCATCGGGCAAGCTCGGTGGTCGAGATTAAGACGTCTGCACTAGTAAGCAGGAGGTCGTGGGTTCGAATCCCGCCCGAGTCGCCTGTGTAGTTTTTTCACAGACACTCGGAAAGCACTGAGCATACAGTGCTATACACACGTCGGTGTAGGGCAAAATTAAATCAATTGTTTATCTCCCGACGCAAGAATTTCACCAACCTATAAATATTCGTTTATACGTGTACACAGTCAGTGTCAAAACATGTACACGTTTTGCAAATTTTTGCCGTTGAGAAAGAACCTGCTACATTCGAAACGTAAGACCAATAACCATTATTTTACAAATTATAATGTAAGCATACATGTAGCTGCCAACTATTACGAATTTTTAGTAATTATTACAAATTTTTTCATGAATTACGAAAGTACGAATTGCTCTTTAAAAATTACGAATTTCAAGTTTTCCGCCCAACGAAAAAAAAAGCCCAATGAAAAAAAAAGCCCTTGATAAAGCACCATTTTATGAGCATTCGGTTAAAATCACGTACAACGATCGTAAAAATCAGAATTGGTACCCCTTTCGAATATTTTCATACGTGTAGTGTGCTATAATAAATAAGTTATGAATTACCGAAAAGTATTATGGATGTCAATTAGCGTAGTATCGATACCTTACTTGTCGGGGTACCAGTTTGTGGGATGTAGTAATGGGTAATAAACAGGAACCAACGAAGATCCTACAGTTTCATCATGGTGTCCGCCACTGTGTAAATGTGCAATCGGAAGTGAGAAAAGTTTCATTACTAATTGGAATTTTGAAATGTTGGCTGTGTGTAAGGTCCTTTTAGGTTGGTAAGCAGTTTGCAACAGCTAATTCCCTATTTATTTCTTACCTTTTTCTTTTGTGTTCATTTCCCACCTGACTAACTTCTTCTTACTCTTGTGTTTATGTATGGATGCATGTTTGTATTCTGTCCCATTTTGCCTCTGAGAAAGAACCTTCTACACTGTACATGTAGGTTCAAAACGTAAGGCCAATAACCATTATTTTATATTTATACTACAGGTCCTTTAGGTTAGTATGCAGTTTGCACACAGCTACATGTTCATGTAATGCCTTATTTATTTCACAAATGAAACGGAAAATGCCCAGCCTAATCTCATGTGAGCAGAGGAATCGCAAAATATTTGCTAACCCAGATTGTGAACCCAGATCGATGCCATGCTGTTTCATTTGAGTTTATGAGACGACAGACCCTCAGGGTGTTGAGACTGAATGGCATTATAGATTATCAGATACATGTATATATGTAAACATACTGCCGGTTTTCTTTCATCTTAATTGGCTCCTGCCAGTCTCCTGTGCTTCTACATGTATTTGCAGAACGTTGTGTACGGGGGCATTGTACCAAAAACCTAGAATGGCTACAATATGGCCACAATAGATTGGTGGCTTTATTGTGGTAATGTTGGACAGGTGGTCGCATTGGACAGGTGGTCACATTGGACAGATGTTCACATTGGACAGGTGGTCACATTGGACAGGTGGTCGCATTGGACAGGTGGTCACATTGGACAGGTGCTCACATTGGACAGGTGGTCACATTGGACAGGTGGACACATTGGACAGGTGGACACATTGGACAGGTGGACACAGTTGATGGGTCACATTGAATAGGGGAACACAGTTGACAGGTGGACACATCTGACAGGTCACAATGAACAGGGGACACAGTTGACAGGTCACATTGAACAGGGGGACACAGTTGACAGGTGGTCACATTGAACAGGTGGACACAGATGACAGGTGGTCACATTGAACAGGTGGACACAGTTGACAGGTGGTCACTTTGAACAGGTGGACACATTTGACAGGTCACATTGAACAGGTGGGCACAGTTGACAGGTGGTCACATTGAACAGGTGGACACATTTGACAGGTCACATTGAACAGGTGGGCACAGTTGACAGGTGGTCACATTGAACAGGTGGACACATTTGACAGGTCACATTGAACAGGTGGACTCAGTTTAACAGGTGGACACAGTTTAACAGGTGGACACATTTGACAGGTTGTACATTGAACAGGTGGACACAGTTGACAGGTGGTCACTTTGAACAGGTGGACACATTTGACAGGTCACATTGAACAGGTGGGCACAGTTGACAGGTGGTCACATTGAACAGGTGGACACATTTGACAGGTCACATTGAACAGGTGGACACAGTTTAACAGGTGGACACATTTGACAGGTGGACACATTTGACAGGTGGTCACATTGAACAGATGGACACAGTTGACAGTTAGCCATAAAGGAAAGGTGGCCCAAATTTTGGCAGAACTACTGTGTACTGTAGAACTAAAAAGTACATGTACATGTATGCATACTCTCTGAAGACTCTGGTTATTTACACATACATGTAACAACCAACCTGTGCAAGTTCAGCTCAATACAAGTTCTAACTACATGTACTTACATGTACATGTACATGTACTTATTAATTATGAGGAAAGTGTACAAAACCTTTGCAGGAAAAAAGTTTCCTGACATCAAGATTTGGTTAATGTAAACAAATTTTGTGTGTGTTTTCTCTTAAATGAGAGCACAATGAGACGATGATTGTTTTTAATTTGTTATTACAAATTATTATTATTGTCATCATTATTATTTTTTTTGGGGGCCCAGGGGGGTTTCCCTCCTTTGCCCTCCCCCCATCTGCCCTTGCTAATACAGTTTCAGTTGTAGATGAAACCCACTGGAATGTGGCATTCTGTTAAAGATGACAGAATATAAATTGTACACAATATACATTGTATATGTACATGATTGGAACGGTAAAAGGACAATATCATTACGATCAGAGCAGACTTTCAACAGGGCATGGAATCGGTGTCCTGCAAGTGTAGCTTAAAATGAACACAGTGACTGAAAATTACTGGCTCATTTATGCAGCAGCGACGGTAATATGACCATATCATGTGGGGTATTATTTTCAGTCACTGTGTTTATCTGAAACTAGTACTCCGCAGGCCTGTGATTTCTCAGGATTTTTCCTGATTTCAGGATTTTTTACAAATCCCACTTTGCCTCGAAATTTTCTTGAAAGAAGAGAAGTAGCCACCAATGAAAAAAAAGAAGTAGCCTGTATTTTGTCCAAACCTCTAGTTTCTTGTTTGTGGGGATGTGGAGAGTCGGTAAATCCTCCAAAAATTTAACATCCAGGAGGTTTAGGAGGCTTTGTCCTCTAGACCAAAGGGAGACCAAGGCCTGCTACCCTTTTTACAGGATTTTTTACTTTTGTCAAATCACACTCCTGACGCCGATTCCATGCCCTGTTGATTGTAACGATACTGTACCTTTTACAACTGTAAGCATACCAGGGTACACCACAACCGTCACTCTTCTATTCATAGTCAATAATAACGTGAGTTACGTGACCATGGTCCAATTACAGCGTTGAGTCCTGAGGTAATTTTTGTGTGAAATGGTGTTTGATGATTGCAGTGTCGTATCTGAACAGCAAATGTAGCCAGAGGTGGAAACATTTGATTACATTATTCCTATACACCAAGTAGTTTTCCCAAGTATGGTTCGCTTCAGGCCCACTGTCTGTATATGCAAATTTAGGACCTGAGTGGGAGGGAAACTGGGGAAAAAAAACATTATTTTCTCAGGAATGCAAAACCCCATTAAGTGGAAACATTCAAGTTCAGGTTCAAGTAAACTTTATTAAGCACCATAACTGGGCAATTTCAGCTCGCCATAAAAAATAAATATATGTAAGAAAACACAAAGATGAAATGGAATAAGAGTGATAAAACTACAAAAATACAATGAGAAAACCATAAAATACTGTAAAACTGGTAATTTTCGCGCGAGTAATTTTTCGCGCTCAGCCACCCTACCGACACATTCGCGGGTTGTTGCTTTCGCGCACGGTAAATATTTGACTTGTAGTACAATGCACACGATGTGGTTGACACATATTTACCACTTCAAAAGGTGACTAAATCATAGTGCCGAAGTCGTGCACCGGCGCTATGCACAATGCTTATATACATGTACATGTACATGTAGGTACGTCTTCATTACGGGGCCGGGGGTAGAGGTAAACAAAGAAAATATTACTAACTTACCAATCCACCGGGCGGGTAATAAATTCGCGTGTTTTTAAATTCGCGCTGTCTAATCGTTACGCGAAAAGCGCGAAAATAAATGTTGCGCGAAAATGACTAGTTTTACAGTAGCCTACACATATTTCACACAGCAGTTTATTACACTGCATCAGGCCTGTGATTCCTCAGGATTTTTCCTGATGTCAGAATTTTGTACAAATCTCCCTTTGCCTGAAAATTTTTCTTGAAAGAAGAGAAGTAGCCACCAAGGTACACTGTACATATAAGAAAGAAGTAGCCTGTATTGTGTCCAAACCTCTAGTTTCTTGTTTGTGGGGATGTGGAGAGTTTGTAAATCCTCCAAAATTAAACATCCAGGAGGTTCAGGGGTCTTTGTCCTCTAGACCAAAGGCAGACCCAGGCCTGCTACCCATTTTTCAGGATTTTTTACTTTTGTCAAATCACACCACTGCTGTATACATGTGTGTAGCTAAGAGACTGGTGGTTAGTGGGTGCCAGAATGGTCATCAGAATGTGGTCATCAGTCTTTATATACTCCCTAGGTATTCTGGTTTAGGAACCTTCTTTAACCCTAACCCCCTATAGGTATTCTGGCTGGGAACCTTCCTTAACCCTAACCCCCGTATAGGTATTCTGGCTAGGAACCTTCCTTAACCCTAACCCCCGTATAGGTATTCTGGCTAGGAACCTTCCTTAACCCTAACCCCCTATAGGTATTCTGGCTAGGAACCTTCCTTAACCCTAACCCCCTATAGGTATTCTGGCTAGGAACCTTCCTTAACCCTAACCCCCTATAGGTATTCTGGCTAGGAACCTTCTTTAACCCTAACCCCCTATAGGTATTCTGGCTTGGAACCTTCCTTAACCCTAATCCCCTATTGGTATTCTGGCTAGGAACCTTCATTAACCCTAAACCCCTATAGGTATTCTGACTAGGAACCTTCCTTAACCCTAATCCCATATAGGTATTCTGACTAGGAACCTTCTTTAACCCTAACCCCCTATAGGTATTCTGGCTAGGAACCTTCTTTAATAATTTACTCCACTTCTGGACAGAGTCAGTGCATGTACAGGTACATGTATGTGTAAGCCTAGCTAATAATGGAGAGGACTTGCACTCATTCAGGTTGGACTCAAACATAGGACTGACTTGTGGCTGGGCTACCAAACTGCAACCTAAACCAAGGTCATCCTCGATTGGTTTATTTGCATATTGCATATTTACATATATGCAAATGTATCTGGTCACTATACATACCAAAATTGCATTCCCTTGTACAATTGCACGTACATGTATGTGTATGTAGTTCATGTCCTTTAATCGCACATCGATCCTGTGTCTCTGTCACGTACAGCATACCAGTGGTGCCCATGGGCACCAGCTGTGCCCATGGGCACCAGTGATGATGTTACTGGTTCATAATTCAATTACACTCTGGCATTCTTCAGCTCGTAACATGAACACACAGACAGTCAGTAAGCCCAGAGCAAGTATTGTCCGTAGACATTGTGGATAGACCAGGCTGGCATATAGACCTGGGGCTGTCGGTGATATAGGGATAGTATCCAACAGTGAAAGAGGCTCTTTTAACCTTTTCATAGAAATAACAGAAAATACGTACTGTAGGACTTGGAAGTTAAAAATATATTTTAATACAAGTTTTAGAATCTCATGCCTGGAGTTGCAGACTTGAAGAGGCAATGCCAGTTTTCCTGAGTAAAGGGCACTTACTTCACTAGAATATCATATTCTATGGGAAGTTTTTAAAGGAGCACCAAGGCCAAGACTAGGGCAATGGAAGCCAACAGTACATGCACATGTATGTATGTTTGCGGCATTACCCTTCTGTGACTGCAAGGGTCAAAATCAGTCAAAATGTTGATATATATGTACATGTACTTGCCAAGGTATATCTAGATCTAGTGCACTTCAAAGTCGAACACTGTCAAACCTTTCGTGTAGTAAGTACATTTATAGGTTAAAATGAGTCGACCGTTTTTGACTGGTAAAAGCATTGTCTTGTATTGTTCAGGGTGGTCAAAATGACAGTCAAAACCATTCAAAAATGCCCCTGTGTGCGCATTTGGGTCAACAGTCAAAACACTGAGGCATCAGGCAATTGACTGATTTTGACCACTAGCTACTTGCCACTAAAGTGCAGCTGTAATAGGAGGGTTAAGGTACACACGTATTCAGAATCTTGATAAAGAGATTTACACCAAAGTTTGACTAAATCTATACTATTGGGAAAGTACAATGTATACCATTTGTAAACTTTCATAGAGCTGCTTAACAGATAAAAATGAAGAAAAAAAAATTGCGATACTATCGAAAATCGCAATATATGTTTTATGATATATCGTGGATGAAAAAAATCGTGCTTTATCGGCTCTTAACCCTCTCAGTACCGAATTGTTTTGATATAAACAACCGCTGGTGACCACATTGTTTGACCACTCAAGCGTGAAGCACACATTCTTACACAACAGAAAGCTTGTGTTCAAAGGCCAATTTTACAAACTCTATTATCACCTATTAGCAAAATAAATAATAAAAAATATCTTGCTTATTGAATTCCCTTTCATAAAATCCAAAAAACATTAAGATCGGTCAATAAATGTCCAAGTTCTCAGTCTTTGTTTCCTCAGTGTGATCTGTAAACTCAAACACTTTTTTGTACACAAACACATGGCGCTCCGTAGGTGTTTGGCATTTCGGATCTTTCCACTCCAGTTTGAAGGGATTGCATAATAGCAACCTTATTTTATTTCACTATCAATGGAAAGATCCGATCTTGCTCTTTCCAACCATTGTAAGCTTGGGTATGGAGGGTGAACATGGACAAAACTACAGCTTTATAACAAATGGCCTTTGTGCTCAGGCTTGAGTGCTTTTTTGTGTGAAAGCTTGGTCGACTAAAGTCGCCTATGGTAAGGGACGTCCTCAATAATGACTAGGCCGACTGTCTGCCGACTGTCTGCCGACTGTCTGCCGACTGTCTGCCGACTGTCTGCCGACTGTCTGCCGACTGTCTGCCGACTGTCTGCCGACTGTCTGCCGACTGTCTGCCGACTGTCTGCCGACTGTCTGCCGACTGTCTGCCGACTGTCTGCCGACTGTCTGCCGACTGTCTGCCGACTGTCTGCCGACGGTCTGCCGACTGTCTGCCGACTGTCTGCCGACTGTCTGCCGACTGTCTGCCGACTGTCTGCCGACTGTCTGCCGACTGTCTGCCGACAGTCTGCCGACTGTCTGCCGACTGTCTGCCGACTGTCTGCCGACTGTCTGCCGACTGTCTGCCGACTGTCTGCCGACTGTCTGCCGACTGTCTGCCGACTGTCTGCCGACTGTCTGCCGACTGTCCAGGTTGCTAAGGACCGGCCAGTCGGCAGACTCGCCGTCCAGAGTGAATTCACGCTTGGCTGAATTAATGAGGCTGCCATAATTCTTGACACTTTGTTATGTTAATGTTGTTGTTGAATATTTACTACTTCCAACTTAGTAGTTAATCCGTCTGCCGACTCGGCAGACAGATTTTGTTTTGGAGTTTATTCAATTTGCGTCTTCCAAAATACAGCAGATGAATGGCTATTGTAATCGTAAAAAATGTCCAGCACTTAAAACACTCAGTTGTGGGACAAACTTTGCGTTGTTGATTTTATTGTTACTTTGAGGCGGAAAGTGTAAGATCTTTAAAAGAAAACGGATCCCCGGAAATTCTTGAGGAGCACGTGCCCATCGGCAACCACAATAGTCAAATGTTTAAAATGTATCAATTTGTATCAGCCACCCTGCTGGAAAATTCCATGCGGCTCCACGAGAATCTTTTGAAGTTTTTTTTTTTTTTTTTTTTTACAAAGACGGCAATCCTAACAAAACAACAATACCGCTGTCAATCACTCTGTCTGGTTTTTTTTGGTCTGCTCCATTATTTATCTCTCGGACATGAATTTATTTCCTATTTAAACACGTTATTTCTCACTTTATTATTTAATAAATTCCGATATTTAAGTAAATAATATTTATTTGGAACTTCAAAATCTGTCACAAGCTTCGAAATTTCGGGGAAAAAATTTAAACGATTTTGAAAAGGGCATGTTTTTGCACTCGTACTAGTTTGTGTGTGTGTGTTGGGGGGTGTGGGGTGTGGGGTGTATACGTAACGCTGTGGATATATTACTGGTTACTGTGACATGCCTATAATTAAAAGTTTATTAACTGAGCCAGCAGAATCATTTCCCCTGTATCGCATCGCAAAATGCGACGTAATTTGGACAATCTCGTACGATGGAATTTCAAACAATGCATCGCAGATTTTGCGATACAAATTGCGACAGATTTTATTTCACTATTTTAGTTTAATAATAAACATTTTTGAAATCATATTCACAAACATTTCCCGAAATAACGTTTACATGTATATTTCCGACCAAAAAATATCAAGGGATCCGTCCCGACTGGGTTTGTTTCTGTGTGTCCAAACCACGTCCGTGCGACGTACGTGGTCAACGATGACTTCACGCCAACGCGACGGTGTTGATGCAACAGTAAACACGAGCACTGGTTTTACCTATGTCTATGCGTACATGCAACTTTATTTCCCAGCAATCCGTAAGGATTTTATCCGCAATGCCCAAAATGCTATGTGCATGCATTATTTTCTGCTGATGAATTATGGGCGAAATTCCCGAAATGGAAAACACGCAACAACCGCCCCAGTTTTTTGGCTTCGCACGTGTTTATTTTTTCTTCTCCTGAGTTTGGGGGTTGGAACATTGAGCAATTGAGCCACCCCCTATATATACACAATGGTATCGTGTTCAGTTCACACGTGCGTCTTCATACGATCACTACGGCCGTATTGAAAGGAACTCTAGGAACTTCGTTTTATAATAAAAGATTTTGAACATTTAACAAAATGAGCATTCATTTATATATATATTGGTGAGATTTAGAATAATTTCGGCACATGATATGATTGCACTTTCAACCACGGTGAGCCACTCATTTTCCTGACAAATTAACGTTCGGCGAAATTCACTTTGAAAAGCACCCGAGTTTAGGGGTTGGAACATTGAGCAATTGAGCCACCCCCTATACACAATGGTACCGTGTTCATTTCACAAGTGCGTCTTCATACAATCACTACGGCCGTATTGAAAGGAACTCTAGAAACGTTACACTTTCAACCACGGTGAGCCACTCATTTTCCTGACAAATTAACGTTCGGCAAAATTCACTTTGAAAAGCACCCGATCGAATATGTCGCAGTCGGTAATTTTTTTTCGTGATATTGCCTCTGTTTTAGCGATCGATTTAACAACGTAAATAAAAAAAAGAAATAAATTACTGCAATTTGGCGAAAATAATTAAGAATTTGGCCTAGAAGAAAGAAATACGTGAATTTTTTTAGCACGTGTGGCTCAATTTCCGGACACTAAAGATTATTATTTCTGGTAAAAATTTTAACATTCATATTATGAACCAAACGACAGTAAAGCGTTGTAAAACAACACCTTTACCTATGTACACTACATACTGTAATTTTAAATTTGCTATACAAAATTCACAGATTGCTATACAACAAATTATTTTCTTATGCAAATTAATTTTTTGCATCGCAGTTTTGCTATGCAAATTTTTTGAACGAAATCTTTCCCTGCCAGAATGACTGACATGACAGCTTCATTAGTTTCAAATCCTGGAACTTCTCTTGCAGAATAGCGGCACACATTGTTGTCATATTAATATGCTGGACTTTCTAACATTAGTTTTTGAAAACGGAATACTTGAAGTGGTTAGTATTACTTGATAAACCAACAATAATTATATCTACCCCTGAAGTGTTATTTTTATCCTGCCCCAAAGGTCTATTAATAAAAGTTTGTCAACTACACAATCAGAATGACTGACAGCTCTATTGTTGTCTAAAACTGGCTGCTGTCTTGGTTGGCAAAACATCAAAGGGTTTTGTAGGGCCCTCTCCAACTCTGGTATTCAGTTGATCCTAATCACAATGGGAGGCGAAATCCCTTTGTGGGGACGGCCAGCCCGCCGGTCTGTGGACTCGGCAGAGTCGGCCTACTCAGCTGACTTAGTGGAAATTAAAATATCAAGGGACCTTTTCATATACCGTACATTGTTATGCTAATAAGGCGGACTGGCTGGATCCCAGTTCGGTTACTAGGGAAGTCTTTTGTTCAATAAAGTAGGCAGACTCTGCAGCCATTCGGCAGACAGTCATTATTGAGCAACCTTATTTTATTTCACTATCAGTATCAATGGAAAGATCCGATCTTGCTCTTTCCAACCATTGTAAGCTTGGGTATGGAGGGTGAACATGGACAAAACTACAGCTTTATAACAAATGGCCTTTGTGCTCAGGCTTGAGTGCTTTTTTGTGTGAAAGCTTGGTCGACTAAAGTCGCCTATGGTAAGGAAGAGGGGGTATGATGAGTGCTGTCGACAAAAGTCGCCTATGGTAAGGAAAGGGTTAAGCAGTCATGCGTGAATTAAAAAAAAAAAAATAGCGATATATACGTTTTACAATATATCATGGATGAAAAAGAATCGTGGTTATCGGCTCTTAAGCAGTCATGCATGAATGAAAACAAATAATCGCGATACTATCGAAAATCGTGATATGTTTAACGATATATTGTGGATGAAAAAAAGATTATATCGCCCAAGCCTAGGCAAGATATTACGTGAAATCAAGAGGGAGATTGGGTTCAAGTCCAACCCGATGTTGCCTGTAGATATCTTTGTGTAGACAAATGAAAGCACCGAGTGCTACGGTGCTTATTAGGCTGCTAGTGTTAGCGGAGTGTCATGGTCGAGCAGTTCAGTGCATCGGATTTGTGTTCTGTCGGCCGAGTCGGCAGACTGTGGGTTCAAATCCTTCAGCAAGACACTTTGCCATTATTGCTTTCTCCACCCAGGAGTAAATGGGTACCTGTGACTTGTGACGGCAGAGTTGGTTGATGTGATTGATTAGCCCTACATGTGCCGAAATGGCAGCAATTGAGCTGTATACTCTCCAGGGAGCTGAGATGGTTTCAGGAATGATTTATTGGCCAGATGAGCAGGGGTAATAAAGCGCAAAGGGATGTCACGGTGATGCGTTCTATAAGAATGGTTTATTATTAACCCTAACCCCCTAGGCACTCTGGCTAGGAACCTTCCTGAATCCTCCTAAAGTACATGTACATGTCCATCAGTGCACTTTTGGAAACATGCCCTTACATGTATCTTCAAAATGCACCATGCATTTTTGTTGATCTTTCATATTCAGCACTTATGGCCTGTACTTCTTGCCAGGTAGTAATTTGGGCCCATTTGAAGAGGTGAAAGTACCAGTTTCCAACAGTGCTGAATTTTTCCCAAAAAGTACCCCTTGGAGGATTTTGCAGGAGTTGAAGTGGTTAGTATTTCACATTATGAAGAACAACAAATTACATTTACATGTACACATGTATACTACTCAAAACAATTTAGGGAACACTGGATTTTTAACATCAAATAGGTTTGAAATGTTCCATGAACCAGGATTTTCATTTGCAACCCCCTCTCTCTTTCAGTAGTCATTTCATGAAATGTGTAATCACTACATGCATCCTTTATCATCAGTTTCGTTGTGCAGTTGTTTCTCATCAATTCTGTGAAACATTGTGTTTATCTGAAATACAAATGTAAATGATCTTGCTTTAACTGAGATTATTCCGGTGTTTCCTAAATTGTTTTGAGTAGTATATATCAAACTGTGGTAGGGGTGGATGATATCGGAATAATATCGTAATGATACGATATTCCAAAAATTATCGGCTAAATCGGTTATGGTTTTGAAGATATCGAAATATCCCCATATTGACGATATTCCAAAAATACATGTGTGTATGGCCGATATCAAATTTATATCATGTGCTCTTTTTAGTTAAAATATCGCCGGATGCGGAGTGATAAATTGCCTCAAAATTTCATGTCATTATACGGTGATATCAACGAAGTTATGTTACCATGAAGAACTAAAAAAAAACGTTTTGAAATCACGACGCGGCGCCGCTCATGTTCCCACTACTTGCGTGCGTGGTCTTTTTTCGTGCGTTGTGCTAGCTACTGGTTGGCTAGTCCCAGGATCACGTGGGACACTCCTGGAATAACCGTGCTGGTGTGCATTGTGAGGTTGTTTACATTCAGCAGATGTCGGATACCAGGATAAAAGCGTGGATGATGACAGCTGAACTGTGCGTGCGCGATAGATCAATGGCCAGATCATTCTCAGCTCTGGGATGGGGCTGTAGGCATTTATAAAACCACGGCCACAGCAGCATTATTACCTACGCAACTTCCCTGTAGAACTTGCATGTAAAAGTAGTTACTTCGGTGTCCAATGTCGTTAACCTTAACCCTGCCAGACGCAGCAAAGTGCATCAGGTGGAAAAGTCTGGTGCACTTTGATGGATTCAGCTGTCAACACCAGTGCATAAGCAGCCAAGTCTGTTTCTATTGAGAGCTGGTCCCATTGAACAATGCCAGAGTTGTATCCTGCTGCGTTTGGTGACCACAGACTCTGAGGCAGTTCGGCCTTGAGATTTGTGACCTGATGGATTTTGTTGCACTGGGCAGTCAAGTCACTTTGACAAACGATGCAATCTGTTGCTTCTGGCAGGGTTTCTTGCCAAAATACCCTGGAGGGTTAGGGTTAACTAATGTACAATACATAGGGCCTACATTTGTTTCATGTATTTAAAAAAGTCCGCGTATTGAGACGATAATATCGTCTATTGCCGATATATCATGGCCGTCGATAATCGACTGGAATAAGTTGTCAAATGACATTCGGCTCAACTTTAGTACCATGACTACACATATTTAAAAAAATGCCATCAGTACTCATTAATGCTGACATATTATGATTTCATGTATATTGATATATAGGCCTAATGTACATTTATATGTTTACACTTTTAAACCTAATACTATGTTATGACTGTGTATATTATGTACACATACTGTAAATATATCTTGTATATACTTTTGTACATTTTGAATACATGTAGTGTAGAATACAATAATGTTTTAATCTGGACCTCTTGGGAGACCAGTACTTTGTATTGAAAGAGATATCCAGAATAAAGATAGAATAAACAAACAAACAAACAAACAAATCAATATCGTCACCCCCTAAACTGTGGTATCATTGTCAACCTCTTTGGAAGCAAAAATGCCTTTGGAAACAATCCAAAATGCTGTTGTAAACCTTGCAGCATGTTTTTTTTGGCCGTAACATAATTAAGTAATGTCAAGTACTGGTAAAATGATATGGTATGCAGTTTATATTACAGAAACTCTGGTTGTGACAGTAGCACTGCGTTGCCAATTACCCTTCAGTCCCAAGATCGTACCATGCACCCATTTCCAGTCTAGGGTCCCTGCTCATTTTTATATAAGGACATAAGGAGTCGTCTTGACACACAAAGTCCCAGAAAAGTGTTTTCAATTCTTGTACCTTCGGGACATACAGTGCGCTAGATCTCGAGATGGCACACAGCGTATTTGTTAAGCTCCAATGGTTTGTAGCGGGACATACATTGTAGCCTGCTCAGTAAAGGAAATTGTGCATTTGAGTGTGAAGATTTTTTTTTCTTTTCCCAAAGCGGAAATCACCAATTTTTTTTTTTTTTTTTTTTCATCAATCATGACTTAGATAACTAGTTCCTTCAGTTCTCCCGAAGCTTAAGATGAAATTCCGAGGTGCTGACAGGAAAATAAGCTCTTCGGAAGCGTTCCATTGTAACCAGGATAAATTTTAATATTGAGTGTCCAAACTTAAAGGGTGGGTTTACACCATTGGCACATGTTATTATAGTTCGATGAAATTCTTGCGTCGGGTGATAAGCAATTGATTTAATTTTGCCCTACACATGTTATTACCATGTTATTACCTGTGTTATTACCTGTAGGGTGCCATGATCGAGCGGTTAAGTGCATAGGACTTGTGTTCTGATGGCCGAGTCGTCAGAATGTGGGTTCGAATCCTGACCGCGATTGTGGTGCTTGTGTCCCTGAGCAAGACACTTAACTATAATTGCTTCTCTTCACCCAGGAGTATAAATGGGGACATGTGAGGGCAGAGATGGTAATTGTATTTGATTAAACTCGTTGCGCTACACATTTGGCAGCATGGGCTGCATACTCCACAGGGAGTTGAGATGGTTCTAGGAATGATACAACTGGCCTGATGACAGGGGTAATAATGTTCATGCGCCATGAGCGTCAAACTTTGCGGATACCGGCACAATATAAGTGTCCATTATTATTATTATTATTATTATTCTTATTAAAATTTTGCCCTACACATTTTATTACCTGAAAAAAAAACACAGAGTTAAAGGGACACTACACATGTATCGTCACGATCAGAGCAGACGTTCAACAGGGCATGGAATCGGTGTCCTAGTTTAAGATGAACACAGTGACTGAAAATTACTGGCTCATTTATGCAGCAGCAATGACCTCATCATGTGGGGTATTATTTTCAGTCACTGAATTACATGTACATGTAATCTAAAACTAGCACTCTGATTCCATGCCCTGTTGATTGTGACGATATTGTCCCTTTAAGTATTATCCAAAAGCTTACCAAATATGGCATGTTGTGCCTTTCAATAAAAACGCTATGAAACGATGTCCAGTTGCAGCCAAAATTGCAGGATCGATTGGAATTCTAACTCGGACTAATTGCGGTGACACCATGTGAAATTCTCTATTGAGTAGTAATTAGTTCTGAAAAGAGCTGGAGGTTACAACTCGACGTTTCGATCAGTATGCTCTGATCGTCTTCAGGAGGATGAAATGGAATTCTGCCGTGCTTTGTTTTAAACGACTTTTTCACATAGGGGTATGAACGTTTGCCTGATTTGTGAGGCCGCTCTTAGCTACCGTACTTTATGTATCTAGGAAATTTGGTCTGGTTCCAATGACTGCGTATACATGTGTCATGGTTGGCAACAACAAAAATGCGTACATACATATATATGACATATTTCTCTGGTTGACAAAAAAAAAGATGAAAACATTACTCCCCAAAAAATAATAATAAAATGCGTCACCACACTAATTTTGAAGCCGACCTATTACCAGAAACGGGAGACTTTATTTTTTTTGGGGGGGGGCCTTAACAACACCACAAAATAAGCTGAAACTACTAGAGAGAATGGAACACTTATACATGTACATTTGTATATTGCTGCTTGACATCTTAGTGAAATATGCCCCCATCACTAAGGGAGGAGGGCCAAAGTCATGGTACAGGCAAGCCTTTGAGAAGCCTGGCCAGGCCCAGGCTACCTGGCCTCCTAATTTGTGAGTCCTAGTCCTGTAACAATACAGTACCTGCCAATCAACATTACCTGGGCTTCTGGATGGCCGAGCCCAGGCAAGCAGAGCTCATTATTTAGGCCAGTAGGTTGGGGAAAATCCTGGGCCTGGCCGGGCTTCTCAAAGGCTTGGTTGTACCATGACTTTGGCCCTTGTCCCTAAGCATATTCAGAAAGTTCAACCAAAGTTGCAACAACTGGAGTATTTACGAGCTGATCTTTTGAAGACCTGAGACACGCCATAACATAACAAACATATTTAAAGGTAGAGTATACCTTTGGCATTATCAAAAAGAAAATGAATGTTCACAGTTTGACACTTGGCGTATTTAGTTGATAATAGCATCAAACTAAACTTAAAATATTTTTATCTGAAATGCCATCATTTTAAGAAATGTCAAATGTTATTTCTAAATTTATTGTGTGCCTGGAAGAAGGTTATACGACTTTCTTCCGGGCACACAAAGTACAACTTTTTGTCCCAGCAGAAGGTCGTAAGCAATAAAATAACTCCTTTGAAAAAAAGTAGGGCATAACTGTTATACTGAATGTGAAAATCTTGCAATGCAATTTCAACAGTCACTTTCAGCTCACAAATTGAAAGCATTTTTCATTAAATGAGTGATAAGAATCAAAATATATTTATTGCTAGAATTACTCCCAAGACATGTTTTTCCATTCCCACACAGAATTTAACTTTCCTACAATGACTTATAAATGGCAGAAAAACGACCAAACTTTCACACTCAGTTTTCTTGAAACACAATTTTGCACATTAATTGCTTAAATGACCTTTTGCCGGTCACACTTTCGTTACGTCCTTCTTACGGGCACACGACGAATTAATTCTCAGTCATGGTTGGTTTGTTCTCAACATTTCAACTAGTGCTCTAGCCATCATCAGGAGACTGTTTAAAAGCAGTTGATAACAAACAAAAAAACACACTAGTAAAAATTATCAATTCAAATTATATTCTTTCCACAATCCCTCATTAAAAAAAAAAATCTTTGCCAAGTCTACCAAAGTTTGGGATCAATTGCCAACAATTTCAATTACCGGTTCAGATTCTTCAGTTGACATCAAAACAGTTGCACTGGTGACAGTCTGGGTGTCATCTGAGGTTACAGCAGCATTTTTATGTTCTGGTATTCGGTGAGAATTTAAAGGGTCATCAAACACAGTAAACTTTTGCTGTGTCTCGCTTCACGTGATTAAGGGAATAACATAAGTTTTGAGGCTTTGCATAGTGGAATATCGATATCGTTTCGGTTTGCGGTAACACCATGTGTTTATCTCAACTAATGTGAAGCTGAGGTACAGGTTCTGAAAAGAACCGTATCGCACAACTCGTATCTCAACCTTCGTTAAGTGAGAAAGGTTCAAGGGAGAACCAATGTCGGGCAACTCGTTTTCCTCTACTGTCGCTAAGTGAGAAATATGGTTCAGGGAGAACCATGGGGACTTCAGGGGTTATTCTCAACGTTTCGATTAGCCTGCTTCTCACTTAGCGACAGTAGAGGAAAACGAGTTGCCCGAAATTGGTTCTCCCTTGAACCTTTCTCACTTAACGAAGGTTGAGATACGAGTTGTGCGATACGGTTCTTTTCAGAACCTGTACCTCAGCTTCACGTTAGTTGAGATAAACACATGGTGTTACCGCAAACCGAAACGATAAGGGAATAACAGTTTGATGTTTTGGTCTTTATCGCAGGTAAACGACCGGTTTTAGGTGTGGTCACGGATGATAAGGATCGAGACGAAGGCTTGATTATGTATCAGTTTTGTTTTCAAAAAAAAAAAAAAATTAAAATTTTTGTTGAATAAAGCCAAATAGAAAATAGGAAAATTCATGTTTTAGGGACACACGAAACACTTACAAAAAGTACAGGCGCGTAATGCCAATCTTCGTCACTCTGATTGGTTGAAATCCGCGTCGCGCATCGCACAAAACAGCTGGCGCATACGCGCTGTCCTGATTTTGATAAGCCAGTCTGTACCATCCGTTAATCACACCCCCCATGTGATTACGTTTTGTCCAATCAGATTGTCTAAACTGTCTTGGGCACTTAACAACTAACCTTGAAAGTTTTCTTTGAACTCATTACATTGTAAGCCTGTGGGTTTCGGTTAGTTCAGGAACCGGATACACGAAATTGGAAATCTTCAGATAATAAAAATAATAATAATGGAGGCATTTTAAAGCTCTCTTACACAAGGTATCACAGCGCTGTACATTATTACCCCTGTTCATCAGGCGCATAAATCATTCCTGAAACCATCTCAGCTCCCTGGGGAGTATACAGCTCAATTGCTGCCATTTCGGCACATATGGGCTAATCAAACACAACAACCAACTCTGCCCTCACAGGTACCCATTTACCCCTGGGTGGAGAGAAGCAATTATGGTAAAGTGTCTTGCTCAAGGACACAAGCACCACGGTCGCGGTCGGGATTCGAACCTACATTCTGACGACTCAGCCATCAGAACACAAATCCGATGCACTAAACCGCTCAACCATGGCACTCCACACGGGTACTCGTAAACAATTTTGTAAAAACACATAAATACTCCTGAATGTATCAAATAACCAATATGAACACAAGTTTCTCTTGTTTTATTACAATCACAATAAATGTGGACTTGCTAATAATTTCCTGTCTCTGTATTAAAATGACTAGCATCCAATTCCCCACACATATTTTGTTAATAACAAAAAAAACACACACAAAAGGTCATTTACGGATAATTGGAACCGAAAAATGGAACCGGGTAATGGGTATCCGGATACCCTGCATAGCCTTATTACATTGTGCCATTAAAACCCGTCTATAATCAGTGCAATTTTTGAAACAACCCATTCAGGCCACTCCAAGCCATTAGCTGTTGCCAGTGGCCTCCTATGGTTACCCTTCTGTGCACCGTCACACCACTGAGATTGCAGGGTAAAGTGGTCTCCCATTGATACATTGCAGGCCATACTAATATGTTCAAACATTTACAGTGGCCTTGGGTGACACACAGTTGATTTTGTAAGATTACTTGGAAAGGACAGCAGGCTTGTATGTACTAAAGGTTGGTGAAGAACATATTGAAAATTTAGTGGATCGGAGTGGCCTCCATGTGTAGTAGGGTTAACAAGACAATAGTGCAAATGCATGTTCAGAAGTATTGATCAGTGGACATGAACTTGGCATTTCTTATAACATGGAATTTTACCAATCGGAACACTTTCCATTGAACACATAATCCTAGCAAATAATACTTAACGGAGCTGCATCTCCAAATCTTTTCATTCTCATGATGATGACTAGAGCACGCTAATGGAAACAAAGAGAAGACCCCATGAGGTACCCATGGTTCTCCCTGAACCACCTTCTCACTTAGGGACAAGGGCCAAAGTCATGGTACAGCCAAGCCTTTGAGAAGCCCGGCCAGGCCCAGGCTTTTCCCCTGCCTACTGGCCTATATAATGAGCTCTGCTTGCCTGGGCTACGCCCTCCAGAAGCCCAGGTTATGTTGATTGGCAGGTACTGTATTGTTACAGGATGAGGACCCACAATAAAGACAGATTAAGAGGCCAGGTAGCCTGGGCCTGGCCAGGCTTCTGAAAGGCTTGGCTGTACCATGACTTTGGCCCTCCTCTCTTATCGACAGTTGAGATACGTGTTGTGCGATAAGGTTCTTTTCAGAACCTGTACCTCAGCTTCGCGATAGTTGAGATAAACACATGGGGTTACCACAAACCGAAATGAAATCAATAATCCACCAAGCAAAGCCTTACATCTTATAACAAAGAAAGCTGTTTCAACACTCGGTATATCAATCTGCCACAACAAGATTTATTTTTCAGAAACCTTTGAATTAAGTTTTTATACATGACGTATGATTTGCAGTGTGCCATGGGCGAGCGGTTTAGTGCATCGGATTTGTGTTCTGATGGCTGAGTCGTCGGAATGTGGGTTCGAATCCTGGCCACGATGGTGCTTATGTCCTTGAGCAAGACACTTTACCATAATTACTTCTCTCCACCCAGGAGTAAATGGGTACCTGTGAGGGCAGAGTTGGTTGTTGTGTTTGATTAGCCCTATATGCGCCGAAATGGTAGCAATTGAGCTGTATACTCCCCAGGGAGCTGAGATGGTTTCAGGAATGATTTATGCGCCTGATGAGCAGGGGTAATAATGTAATGCGCCTTGAGCACCAGTTTGGTGGATACGTGCGGTATATAAGTCCACATTATTATTATTATTAATTATTACAGTTATGTGTATCAAATATGACTTATCACCTCAAAATTGTTTTTACTGTATGTCACTTACACATGTAGCAAATAGCTAGCTCACTAATCATGTTACAAAATCGTCAAAAATGTTGAAATCGATCATCAGGTCTGTCAGTGAGTAAAACACATGTCATTTGTATTAGTAACACTGACAAGACTACATGTATATCGCATGGCCATTAAATGTTCCACAACCATTAACCATGCTGAACCTGTCATATCCATCAAAGCGTTCAGTCATTCTTATACAAACATTGTAAATAATTAGATTTTTTTTCACAGCGAGACATTATTTACATTACAGTGCAAGAGGAAAAAAAAATCAGAGATCCCTCACAAGTGAATGTACCACATTAACCCTAACTCCCTAGGCCCATTTGCTTACACATAACCTGAATCCTTCCTACATGTAACTCCCTAGGTCCATTTGCTTACACATAACCTGAATCCTTCCTAACTCCCTAGGCCCATTTGCTTACACATAACCTGAATCCTTCCTACATGTAACTCCCTAGGTCCATTTGCTTACACATAACCTGAATCCTTCCTAACTCCCTAGGCCCATTTGCTTACACATAACCTGAATCCTTCCTACATGTAACTCCCTAGGTCCATTTGCTTACACATAACCTGAATCCTTCCTAACTCCCTAGGCCCATTTGCTTACACATAACCTGAATCCTTCCTACATGTAACTCCCTAGGTCCATTTGCTTACACATAACCTGAATCCTTCCTAACTCCCTAGGCCCATTTGCTTACACATAACCCGAATCCTCCAAAATCCTTCAGTAGTAAAGCAAGCACATGACATGTATGCACACATGTGTTTCTAATCTGTGATACATGTACATGGCCAGGAACCCTCTCTGCATGCATGGAGCAATAAACAGTGTCCACTGACCCAAGCACTGATATTGCAATCACTACAACAAACATGGATGTACATGTACCATGGAAAGGAAAGCATGCCTAATAACCTCAATCCTCCAAAATCCTTCACTTTAGCAAAGAGCATGTAGCATGTAACCTCAATCCTTCAAAATCCTTCACTTTAGAATTTGGGAGGATTTGGGAGAGTTAGGGTTAAGGCAAACATCACTCCTATTCCGATCGGGCCTTTATTAACCCTAAACCACCCCAAATCCTGCAACATCCTCCAAGGGGCGCTTTTTGGGAAAAATTCAGCGCTGTTGGAAACTGGTAGTTTCACCTCTTCAAATGGGCCAAAATTACTACCTGGCAAGAAGTACAGGCCATAAGTGCTGAATATGAAAAATCAACGAAAATGCATAGTGCATTTTGAAGATAAGGGCATGTTTCCAAAAGTGCATTGATGGATTTTGGAGGATTCAGGAAGGTTCCTAGCCAGAATACCTAGGGGGTTAGAGTTAAATAATAATAATAACAATACACGCATTTAAAAGCACATTTTTCCGAGGGTTGCATCTCCAGTGTTTTTTCAAAAAAATATTGCCAATTTTACTTAAAGAAGGAAAAAAAATGTTGGAAAATGAGATATTTCTCAAAATAATCATGAGAATCATGGTTTTACAATAAATATGTACCGAAATAATTTGATGAATTTTGACACTGTTTTACCGTAAAACCAAACTTCTGACAGCTATTTTGTGAAATATCTCATTTCAAAGTATTTGCTTTTACTTTCTAATTTTTGCCCTACACTGACGTGTGTGTAGCACTGTATACTCAGTGCTTTCCGAGTGTCTGTGAAAAAACTTCACAGCCAACTCAGGCGGGATTCGAACCCACGACCTCCTGCTTACTAGTTCAGATCAAATCCTGCCAGAGTCCCCTGTGAAGTTTTTTCACAGACACTCAGAAAGCACTGAGTATGCAGTGCTATACACACGTCAGTGTAGAGCAAAAATTAAAAAAATCAATTTGTTTAATTGAATTTCATCAACCTATAAAAAGAAAATTATCAATATTCCACTGACAATAGAAAATGCCGGAAATTGCCTGTGAAACACGGACAATGCATATGTACATATTCAAGAATATCAGCAAAACATGTGTACATGTACATGGTGTCACACAGTAGCTGTTATGGACCTACATTGTAAATGAAGAGAACACTCCTTCACTACGTGAACACAAACCATGACACAGACATCACTCCTCTATCCGATTGGCCCATCACTCACATCGTCACTTACACACAGCTAGCATTTGATTTGACACAAGTTGGGTGTATATCACAAACGTGGTTACATCGTCAGTGAGGGTCACACACTACGGTTGCCGTGGAATCATTTACACACTCGGCTTGGCATTCACTATGTAATTACCCAAACAGCAGAGGCAATCAGACCACGTCGAGCAGAAGGTATTTTTAAATCGGGGGAAGTTCAATACTTGCCTGCAGCCTCAAAGAATCTCATCGCCTAAGCAACGTGCGTCTTGAGAATTTATATGATTGTGATACTTGGATCAGTGATTTGGAAACCATACTTCTGTGGCTGAATGAAAGCTACTGCAGAGGTTCAAACTTCGATGTTTGATATCATGAAATAAGTAGATGTTTTAGTGATGCGAACATCCAGGCCAAAAGAGGTTTATTTTGGAACTGTTTCAAATTGCCAAAATTCAATTTGGATGGATTTCGTAAAGGTGGTCTGCGGTCAAAATCAAAAGAGCGGAAGAGATAACCCGATGCTGCAAGATGAGGAGAGAATTTGTGATTGTTGTATCTTAGTGTTCCATTCTGAAGAACATCTGCATACTCCGTGTGTTTTCTTTCTTCTCTTTTTTTAAAATATTTTTTGTTATAAGCTTTTTTGTTCAATTGTGGCTAGCCGTGCATAGATCAATACACCTTAACTACTTAAGGTAGTCATCTGAAAGAATGCGAAGGAGTTGATGTGATCTTTCCAAATGCTCAAATTGATGTCAATGTCCGTTGGACCACTGATCCTTTCCAGTTGTTCCCTTGCCACCAGCAGAACACCCATTGAACATGATTTCATATATATGCATGTGTTTTACACATATAGCTGTCAATTTTCGTCTAATGGTTTCTTTGGAGTTTCAGAAAAGCTCAGCGTATGTATGGTAATAATTTCTGTGCATGAACGCACTACATGTACAGTATGTGCTCACAAAATACCTGTACTTGACAATTTTTCTTGGCTGTACATGTAACATTCAATTTATTTTATAAATTTAGTCATAATTTGACTGTTAAGATAACTGTAATCTTGATTTTGATCCGTATTCACCCAATGATACACCAATAACACTTGTCACCATTACATGTACTTGTATAGAACATTACTGTACACATTTGAACAAAACATCAGAAAAAGGAGAAAAAAAAGAAAGAAAAGAAAGTGGCATTTGAATGTTTACGTACATTTTAGTGTGATCGTATGCTGGTATCAATAAACTCTATTCGAAATTCACATACGCGTCTGCAGGGAACGTGAATTTCGAGCGCCTGGTCACAGACGGCAACGAGTCGCAGACAGCAACGAGTGTTCGAAATAAACAATATTGCCCCCGTCAAAAACGTGGCGCATATTACCGTGAAAGGGTCTGTTTGCTTGTACGCTTTCTCCAGCATTTCTTCTTTTTTCAGTGTCGTAATTCTGCAATTGGATCCTATTTGAAAGTCCGCTTTGTGTGATTAGGCCGAGTAAAAAAACAAACATGTTTAGCGTCCGGGTTTCTGAAAAAGGAAGGAGGAGGGGCTTGTTATATTTTATTTTTTATTTTCAAGATGGCCGTCATTTTTTTAAAATTTTCGAACAACCATTGGTTTTTCCACTGTTCAAACACGCAATAATGAAAGAAACATGTTGGACAAGACATTGAACATGTTTACAGTGGTTTTATTAAATAGTTTGTTCAGTATTAATAAAATAAAAATAAAAAGCCCTTCCTCCTTCCTTTTTTTCAGAAACCCGGACGCTAAACATGTTTTTTTTTACTCGGCCTTATGTCCTTACACAAATGTTTACGTATTTAGGTACTGTAGGTAATTGTGCGTGGGTACTAAATGCTTGTACGGTTTCTCCAGCATTCTATATTTTCTTCAGCATTTCTTCATTTTGAGTGACGTCAATGTATTATGCTCCTGGATCCTGTGTGGAAATCCTCTTTACATGTACATCTGATTATATCCTTAAACAAATGTTGACGTATTAATAAGTACACGTAATTGTGCATGGATACCAATTACTTGTCAGGCCTGTGATTTCTCAGGATTTTTTACAAATCTCCCTTTGCCTCAACATTTTCTCGAAAGAAGAGAAATAGCCACCAAGGAAAGAAAGAAGTAGCCTGCATTGTGTCCTAAACTCTAGTTTCTTGTTTGTGGGGATGTGGAGAGTCTGTAAAATCCTCCAAGATTAAACATCCAGGAGGTTCAGGGGGCTTTGTGCTCTAGACCAAAGGGAGACCCAGGCCCGCTACCCATTTTTCAGGATTTTTTTACTTTTGTCAAATCACACCACTGACTTGTACAGTTTCTCCAGCATTACGTCATTGTCCACAGTGACGTATTTCATTATTGGAGTCCATTGAAAATTAGTCCCTGGTGTGTATTTTTCCGTACACTTCCATCAAAGAGACTCGGGTGTCTCCTTGTGTTCCTTTCCACTCCACTAGACAATACTCCCTCTGTCCAACACAAATGTTGTCAACTGGCATTCGCTTCAGTTGTTTTATCGACGTAAAGGGCACACACGCACCATCCGTACTTCGCTTCAGTTACTCTCTGCCACCGCTCTACATGGATGTGGTGCACGCTACATGTACGTTGATTATTGCAGGGAATAGATCAAGGAAATTAATTTTTAGAAAAACAAACACTAGTGGTGACTGCTAGATCACAGAGAATTTGATTGTGGGGATGTTTTCAAGCTGGTTATTTTCCTGTCAGCTTAACCGAGGACATTCCAGAGGAGAGTCAAGTGGAATCAGTTGGGAGGAAAGCATGCTCATGTTATCACCAAAGATTCAAGAGAGCAGTTAAGCCTTTTATTTTGAGTGAAGTCACGTATGCAATGCGTTGATTGATCAGCAAATCTAGCTGTTGTGAAGTTACGTTTTAAGATGTTTAAATTATCAGACTTTTTGTGATGATGATGTAAAGAACTTTGGTTATGTATGAAGTCTTTTGAATTGACATGCAATTTGCTTGTTTCTTGAAGGGAAAGTAGATTGACGTCATTGGTTACGTGTAAAACATTTTGAGTGAAGTCACGTTTTAGGATGTTTAAATTATCAGGCTTTTTGTGATGATGATGTGAAGAACTTTGGTATGAAGTCTTTTGAATTGACATGCAGTTTGCTTGTTTCATGAAGGGAAAGTAGATTGTAAAAAAAATTAAGAGTACACACATATATATGTGCTTACTCTCTTTGAATACCTGTACCGTACCTTGTATGCAAAACAAATTTGTCAAAATGACTCTTGCAGTGAGGTTTTTATTTTTTGGAGAAAGATCACAAGCAGTGACTCATTTTCCATATAAGAATGCATACAAATGAATCTGAATGCATTTTTTTTCCTTTTTTTTTTCTTGTTGAAATCCCTCCTATTCTCAAAACCCTTCGTCTATCATCTAGGGTTTTGAGGGATCAAACTATAACAAGGGTTTTAAATGACAAGGAAGTAAATTATACTGAAAGTTTCTATATGCAATTTACAGGTATCTCTTGATCCTTATCATGTATGGATGCATTTACATACATTTGACCAAAAGTGTACAATCTCACTTTAAGGCAGAATGACTTTACAGCCTTTAATTGCTTGATTGCATCTAATACTTAATGCAATTCTTTGGGATTATCAATGTATTATCTTAGGTTAAAAGCCCATAGTATTTGATCTTTTGGATGACTGCGCTGACACGAAGGAGGGTCATTTGGTTGCAACTCCTTGGACATTAAAACCCTAACCACCCCAAATCCATCAAAATCCTCCAAGGGGCACGTTTTTGCAAAGATTCAGCAGTGTTGGAAACTGGTACTTTCACCTCTTCAAATGAGGCAAAATTACTACCTGGCAAGAAGTACAGGCCATAAGTGCTGAATATGAAAGGTCAACGAAAATGCACGGTGCATTTTGAAGATAAGGGCATGTTTCCAAAAGTGCGCTGATGGATTTTGGAGGATTCAGGAAGGTTCCTAGCCAGATGTATGTACTGGACATCATCACGCAGTGGCCATCTTTAGTTTCTTGCACACAAGGCTATGAGAATCATAACGAGGCTTGCATCCACAATAGACTGGTGTCAATGAGGTCATAGTCCACTTCATAGTGGTCTTTAAGTGTGCCATCAGGAACTCGACAAGGCCGCGGTGGATAGAGTGACTTTTTTTCCCCCCATTGTTATAGCCTCACAAGGCAGGTGACTCATATAACCGCTCAAGTCGCACTGCAAATGTCAAAGCCTTTGTGGTCTATTTTTTGCTGGCAATTTATAATTAGGGCTCAAGCAGTGAGTACATATATGAATGGCCTTCAAATTGTTTATCTCGTACAAATAATTCTTTGTTTTACCCCAGATGAATGGTATGGATCATTAGGCTTGTGCTTTCTTGACGATTTTTCATTGAATTTTTTGGAAGCCATCTGCAGGTATAATAACTTTTTCAGAAGCTCAGCCAGTTACATGCTGGCATCTAGTTTACCAAATTTATAAACAAGTGCATCCGGTGTGGATGTGAATCGTAAACAGATTTCGTCTTGCAAAATAAACACATTTGCATTCTCTGTGGATGGTATGCTTGCGAAAAGTGGTACCTTTCAACTTTGGATGTCAAGCGTAAACGGTTTTCTTTCAAAATAAACAGTCTCTTGTTCTCCTGATGGATGGTAGACTTGCGAAGACTGGTATTTGGTGGTGACCCTTCAACTTTGACTTTGTGGACAAGTCACCGAGAGCTGTGTTTCTACACGTCTGGAGGAAGTTGAACACCTGGTTGTTGATCTTGTGTTGGGGTAAAGCGTCGTCTTCACAATGGACAATGTATAAGTTCATAGACTGGTTCACGCTTGTGTAATACACAAGTCTGTGGGAACCAAACTGAGGCTTGTATTCAAAATAGGCTGGAGCTTTTTTTTTTAAATTTATTTATTATTTTTTTTAAACTGATTGCTTTCTTGAGATACTATTTGATGAGGAGTCAAGGAACCAGGCTTGATACGAGTACACGAGTGTGTGATTAAAGCTGCTTGGAACTGTGGCTTCAGCTGATGCATCTTCAGTGTACATTCTACCATTTGATGATTTGACTCACAAATTCTACATAGTGATCTGAAGAAAACTGAAAATACAAAAAAAAACATTACAAGGTTTTAAAAATTTTCACCCAGATTTTTTTGTACTTACGTCTAAGATGAACACTCTAAATGTTATTCAGAGAGCATCTAAGAATACAGAACTGGATGCATTATATTGAAGCGTCCTTGAATATGACGGACTTGTTGTCTTCTTCATGTGAGAAAACTACACAATTCAGAGTGCCCAGACGAAATGCATTACAGCGTTCTTGAAATTGCTTCACTTCTTGTACTCGCTCGCGTGTTGATTGAAAAAACTTTACATTAACGGAAGAGCCACGAAGACGTTCATTACGGTGTTCTTTGACTATGTTGTCGCACTTCTTGTATCCGCCTTGGTGTTGATTGAGACAACTTCACATTATTCAACGATCTACAAAGACTCATTATAGCATTCCTGAATGTGCCTCAGTATTGTCGTACTTGTTAAAAAAAAATCTCTGGGCTGAGAGAGGAGCGAGAATTGTTTCCGTTTTTCAAAATGACTCTTTGGTTCAATGAACTCTTGCTGACCATTGGGCTAGAACCCTTCATGCTTAAACTGAGCCACAATCTACCGATACGACGCTCGGTTCACAGAAGCCCGCTGTGGGTCATACACGGGGTAAGAGTTTTCTTGTTATTTTTGTTGATTGTTGTTGTGGTATATTTAATAATAATAACATAATGGGCTTTACATTATTTCCCCTGGTCACTGGGCCAATATCATTCCCTAGGGAGTATGTGTATACAGCTCATTATGTGCAACCTTTTTTTTATATGGTGCTACAGGGTTAACCAAACACCAAACACAATAACCATTTCTATCCTCACAGGTACCCAGGTCTGTGATTTCTCAGGATTTTTCCTGATTTCAGGTTTTTCTTTGTGTACAGATCTCCCTTTGCCTCAAAATTTTCTTGAAAGAAAACAGAAGTAGCCACCAAGGAAAGAAAGAAGTAGCCTGCATTGTGTCCAAACGTCTAGTTTCTTGTTTATGGGAATGTGGAGAGTATTTTATGTAAATTAAGGTCAAAAAAAGAAGTCTCCGGTTTCTGGTCTCTGCGCACTTTGCCTCAGAACTGCGCATCAGCGATCTTAGTTTTCTTGGTTTTTTGCTACGAAAGGATGTCATAAAACGATGTGTTTTAACCAGTTCGCGTCGGAGGCCGTGTATACACGCAATTTTTGTTTGCACCGCGGATCGGAGAGTGTCTGAACACGCCATAGGAAACTCCGGAATATTTGTATGCATGCTCGGTTGAGCCACACGTGTATGGTGACATGCTCGGAAGACGTGGCCACACGCTGTGGAAGCTTCTATTAACGTGTTTGTGTGGGAAAAAGAAACCCGCACAGGGGCCCAGAAAAACTTTTTTTTATTCCCGACGCGAACTGGTTAAACAACTCTTTCACATGGGGGTATGGACGTTCGCCCGATTTGTGAGGCCTCTCTTAGCCACCATACTTTGTGTATGGGAAATTTGGTCTGGTTCCAATAACCGTGTATACATGTGTCACATATTTCACTGGTTAACAAGAAAGAGAAGGAAGAAACATCGGTATTTATGGCAAAACTACTCGTTTGAGTTTGCTTTCATTCATTTAAGTTTGTAACCAAAAACGTGTAGAATGAATAATTCAGCTCAAATGCCTTTATTTTTAATTTTGCAATCAAGAGGTGAAGATGTCTGCACTAGTAAGCAGGAGGTCGTGGGTTCGAATCCCGCCCAAGTTGCCTGGTGGAGTTCCCCCCCCCCCCCCCAGACTCTCAGAAAGTACTATACAGTGCTTCTTTTGTAGTACTGTACATGTATGTTGGTGTAGGGCAAAACTTACAAAAACTGTAATTTCTGTAGCTGTTTCGGACAGACACACTGGAACATCTTTTTTTATTTTTTTATTTTTTATTTGCAATATATATCTTCAATATGTTATGAATTGTAACACAATCTTTAACCCTTCAGGGGTCAAAATCAGTCAAAATGTTGATATACTTGCCAAGGTATATGCAGTGTATATAAACTGAGTATCAAAAGAAACTTATCAAATCTTTGGAAGGACACTCTTTAAAATACTCCACGGAAAATGAATAATATTTGAACACAGGTAAACTTCAGTAATCTTGTTTATTGACATGTGCTTAGTAAAGATTACTGAAGTTTACCTGTGTTAAAATATTTTTCATTTTTCTATGGAGTATTTTAATGAGTGTCCTTCCAAAGATTTGATAAGTTTCTTTTGATGCTCAGTATATATCTAGTGCACTTAAAAGTTGAACACTGTCAAACCTTACGTGTAGTAAGTATATCTACAGGTCAAAATGAGTGGACCGTTTTTGACTGGTAAAAGCATTGTCTGGTATTGTTCAGGGTGGTCAAAATGACAGTAAAAATCAGTCAAGAATGCCCCTGTGTGCACATTTGGGTCAACAGTCAAAACAGGCAGTTGACTGGTTTTGACCTCTATAGCTACTTGCCACTAAAGTGCAGCTATAGTAGCAGGGTTAATATTGCAAAGCCCAGCCTGGAAACGGAATATTTAATAAAACAGCATTGGCTATCGTTACATGCCATAAATAAATGCAGTCACTGATCTCTATTCTATATTATAAACTATTAACTGATACATTAGGCCGTATTCATAAAAATAAGTAATTGCTTTTACTAAAGTAACAACCCCCTTTTACTTAAATGTGTATTCATAGAAATAAGCAATGACTTTCAAGTAAAAGCTACAAATTTTAAGCATTAGTAATTGCTTATTACTTATAAGTAAATGCTAGAGAAATTAGCACCTACTTCAATTTGTATTCATAAAAATGACCTTCGACTAGCATTTACTAGTGATTGTACAAGCACCTAATTTATGGCTTGCTGTTTAGCCAATACAGACATATCACATTTTCTGCCATGTTTTACGTCCAAGACCACAACCTAAGGTGTATAACATCAGGCTTAATCGTTATGAAGTCAACCCTAGCACTTACAGAACTTTATTTAGGTTTGACAAAGAAAATGTGGAATGGCTTGCAAACACCTTCATACCACCAAATACCGAGACTCGTGGATGGTACTGTAGTACAATAGCAACTACTTGAGAACTTACTAGCCGAGGCAAGTAACAACTGTAATCATTTAGCAAATGGTTATGAATAAGATTTTTAGCAATTGCTTAGACTAGACCTTTTACTTACCTAGCTGTTGCTTTTACTTATAGCATTTACTAGTAAGTAATTACTTATTTTTATGAATACGGCCTATTGTCTTGGGCTACCCTCTGTTGTTGCTACTCAGTCAGTTCATGTAATGCTCGCTCGCGTACAAAAACTAGATTGTGATTGTTGAAGCTCGTTTGCATGGTGTTGGGGAGTTCTATTGTCTGGCAACGTCTCGTGGTACATTTAGTTTATTAATAAAGTCAGCATGTTGTCTGCAAGCCTACATTACTGTACATTCCTATTATCATAATTTGGCATCTAGACTGTATCCATTTTCCACCAGGGCTTGATTGCAGCATTGAATATTTAGCATTCCATATTGACCATGTTATGAATGACTGGTTGATGTACACGTAGGCAGACCACGGGCCAATTTCATAGGGCTGCTAAGCAGAGACAATTGCTTAAGCCATCAAAATTTGCTTAGCAGATTTCTTTGGTTACCAGACAAACTTTCATACAAAATGCATGCATTATGGCTGGTAGTTTGTTTTATAGTTTTATAGCAAAAATACGCATGTATAATTTGCTTAGGGAGGAGGGCCAAAGTCACAGTACAGCCAAGCCTTTCAGAAGCCCGGCTACCTGGCCTCTTAATCTGTCTTTTGTGAGTCCTAATCCTGTAACAATACAGTACCTGCCAATCAACATAACCTGGGCTTCTGGAGGGCCTAGCCCAGGCAAGCAGAGCTCATTATATAGGCCAGTAGGTTGGGGAAAAGCCTGGGCCTGGCCGGGCTTCTCAAAGGCTTGGCTGTACCATGACTCTGGCCCTTGCCCCTTAGCAAAATTCTCTAGAGGTGTTAAGCAGAGATGTTTTGTAATGCTAAGCAATATAAAATAGGCTACCAGCTAAATTACACACTTTAACATCTTTGGATGGTAGCCTGTAAAACTTGCCATGCATTTTTCTGGTTCAAGAAGTTGTTTTTTCTGCTTAGCAAGCTCTATGAAGTTAATTTTCCCCAACTAAGCGGAGAACTTTGACCAGATTATCAAATTAACAAGAGAGAATAAAATAATTACATGTACAATGTATATGACATAAAACACAATAAAGGGGGCCACTTTCCTACCGTCACGTTAGCAGTTTTTCTAATGGTTGTAATTTTTTGTTAAATATCTGAAACCACCAAAAAAGAATTTCAACATTTGAATAGACATGCATGCTTATCCTAAAGATAATTTGAGTTGATTATTACTATTATTTTTTTAATTAGCCTAAAATTTCCATCAACAAATGGACGGAAAAGTGAGGTAACTTTTTCCGTCCAATTTTTATGGAAATTTGAGGGTAAAAAATAAAAAAATAAAAATAAAAAAATAAAACAAATCAACTCAAATTAGTTCTAGTATAAGCCTGCATGTCCATTCACATGTTGAAACACTTTTTGGTCGGTTTCAGGTACTTAAAAATAAATAACAACCATTGGAAAAACTGCTAACGTGACAGATGCAAAGTGGCCCCCTTTATTGTGTTTTATGTCATATACATGTTTACATGTTAATTTTACATCTTTCCTTGCTTGTTTGAAAATGTACAGTGTACATAATAATAATAATAATGTTCCATTCTTACAATGTATATAGCGCATTTCACATAATGTCCCAATGCGCTTTACATTATTACCCCTGGTCACTGGGCCAATATCATTCCTATAATCTTTCTCAGCTCCCTGGGGAGTATACAGCCAATGTGCAACCTTTTGGCGCTACATGACTAATCAAACACAATAACCATCTCTACCCTCACAGGTACCCATTTATACACCTGGGTGAAGAGAAGCAATTACAGTAAAGTGTCTTGCTCAAGGACACAAGTACCACGGTCGCCGCCAGGTTTCGAACCCACATTCTGATGACACAGCCATCAGAACTTGAGTCCAATGCACTTAACCGCTCGGCCATGGCACCCTTGCATACAAGTGTATCTTTATTCAAAGATGTACATTTCCTTTAACCCTAACCTTCCCAAATCCTCCAAAATCCTCTTTGCTATTAGTGGAGGATTGAGGTTACATGCTACATGCTCTTTGCCAAAGTGGTGGATTTTGGAGGATTGAGGTTATTAGGCATACTTGCCTTTCCATGGTACATGTACATCCATGTTTGTTGTAGTGATTGCAAGGTCAGTGCTTGGGTCAGTGGACACTGTTTATTGCTCCATGCATGCAGGGAGGGTCCCTGGCCATGTACATGTATCACAGATTAGAAACACATGTGTGCATACATGTCGTGTGATTGCTTTACTACTGAAGGATTTTGGAGTATTCAGGTTACAATGTATGTGTAAGCAAATGGGCCTAGGGAGTTAGGGTTAATGTACTCATTCAAGTTCACATTTTGGATTGGATTTTCCGTCTCAAACTTAAATGTACAATTATCAAAGAAGTGTTGGCCATAAATTCAGAAAAATGTAACCCAAAACTATTCAAAGAGTTTGTTTCAAATCGCACATATTTTTCATCATCTCAAAAAGACCATCTGCATCGATTTAGTCCTTGTGTGTTGATTGAGTTTTCAGTCTCAATCTTATTTCCTGTTTTTCTCAAAATTTGTTCGCAGTGGATTTTCCCTCCTTCAGAAACTGAATTGTCATCTTTGCATACAAGGTTCTATGTATACATATATCCCAGAGTAGGTTTATCGCTTGCGGCAATTCTTAAGAGAATCCCTTGGTTTCAGTGCTGGAATAAAGTAGTGTTAGTATAATCTCTTTGGAGGTGAACAGAAATACCCTGGCATCTATAGAATGTGTACTTAAAATTAGTCCTTATTATTTTGTGTGCTTTAAGATCTGGCCGCTGCTTCTATATTATTATTACAATAACCTTCCATCTAATTTCAAAGGGCCGCAGCATGTTGCCATAGCAACCAGAGATGCAAAATTACGCCTTTATATTTTTGCATGGCCAGAGTCATTAGTTTCTGTATGTGTCTGGTAGTCTTCCCACACAATCTTTTGCATGCATGGGCTGACTGATTTTTTTATTATTTTTTTATATTTTTTTTGGTTGCGTTGAAATTATTTTGCCGTTCATATCAATTAGTGGGAAGGAGATTTAGTTACTGAAGGTCATACGTGTGGCATTGCTCGTTTGTCTTGTGTCTTGTGTTTTGAAGTGCTCTTCAGATCACTGGCGTAAATCCACGTCGAACAGTCGAACAGTGAGGGGGTGATATTTAAATTTGTGTGCATAATGTACAGTACAATGAAGCACTGCAGTGCACAACCAGTCAGAATCCCATCGCTTTAATAACGATAACAATGATACTGAATTGGACAAAGAAACGAACCAACAATAAATATTTATACAAACCAAATCTCTTTTTTTGTTTGTTTTTTCACAAATTATTCACTTATTATTATTATTTGTTTTTACCACATGAAAAAATATGGGGGGATGATTCTATGAACCACCCCATCACCCTACTGTGATGTGCTGGATACCCGACCGAAACTGTCATTACCCGGTTCAGTTTTTCGGTTCCAATTACCCGTAAACGACTTCTTAAAATTCTGACCGAACATTTAAGCCACACAAATGGAAGTCTCTGATGTTTTGTGAACAAAATGTGTATGAGAAATGGGGATTCTACTAGTCGTTTTTAATATAGAGGCGGGAAATTATTACGGTACATAAGCCACACAAAATGGAAGTCTCCGATTTTTGGGGATGCTACGAGTTGTTTTTAATATAGAGTCTGGGAATTATTACAGTCTCACTTAGCAATAAGCTCAGATAACTCAGGGAATAAGGCTTAGCAATAAGCTCAGATAACTCAGGGAGTAAGGCTTAGCAATAAGCTCAGATAACTCAGGGAGTAAGGCTTAGCAATAAGCTCAGATAACTCAGGGAGTAAGGCTTAGCAATAAGCTCAGATAACTCAGGGAGTAAGGCTTAGCAATAAGCTCAGATAACTCAGGGAGTAAGGCTTAGCAATAAGCTCAGATAACTCAGGGAGTAAGGCTTAGCAATAAGCTCAGATAACTCGGGGAGTAAGGCTTAGCAATAAGCTCAGATAACTCGGGGAGTAAGGCTGTGCGTTTTCAGTTATTTCAGGAACCAGGTACCCGAAATTGGAAATCTTCGGATACCCGGGTACCCTTAAACAATTTTGTACAAAAGGTATAAAAAACCAATACGAGCACAAGTTTCTCTTGTTTTATTAGAGTCATAATAAATGTTGACTTAGGGAGGAGGGCCTTTGAGAAGCCTGGCCAAGCCTTTGAGAAGCCCGGCCAAGCCTTTGAGAAGCCTGGCCAAGCCTTTGAGAAGCCCGGCCAAGCCTTGGAGAAGCCCGGCCAAGCCTTTGAGAAGCCCGGCCAAGCCTTTGAGAAGCCCGGCCAAGCCTTTGAGAAGCCCGGCCAAGCCTTTGAGAAGCCCGGCCAAGCCTTTGAGAAGTCCGGCCAGGCCCAGGCTTTTCCCCAGCCTACTGGCCTATATAATGAGCTCTGCTTGCCTGGGCTAGGCCCTCCAGAAGCCCAGGTTATGTTGATTGGCAGCCCAGTGGCAGGTACTGTATTGTTACAGGATTAGGACTCACAAAAGACAGATTAACCCTCCTATGCCCAGGCTGAAATTTGGCCCAGTAAGCACCGCACCCACAGACAGTCACTTGAGTATTTTTGGTTGCATTGCCAATTGTTCACACATGTGTATAAGAGTGCTGGAGATAGTGGCAAAGTCAAACACACTTGTGTATGTCTTACAAGTTATATGCAGAGTCACACAGAGCTGTGTATGTACTGCATAAGTTACAGTCGAGTGGTTTTGGTTTGACCTCCTACCATAGCCACATGTGCCTGCATTTATTTGAGTGCACTGCACAAAGTCAATGGGTTGGGAGTGACATACAAATTTTGAGTGTCTTTGATTGTTAAACCTATAGGAGGGTTAAGAGGCCAGGTAGCCGGGCTTCTCAAAGGCTTGGCCGGGCTTCTCAAAGGCTTGGCCGGGCTTCTCAAAGGCTTGGCCGGGCTTCTCAAAGGCTTGGCTGTACCATGACTTTGGCCCTCCTCCCTAAGTCAACATTTATTATGACTCTAATAAAACAAGAGAAACTTGTGCTCGTATTGGTTTTTTATACCTTTTGTACAAAATTGTTTAAGGGTACCCGGGTATCCGAAGATTTCCAATTTCGGGTACCTGGTTCCCGAAATAACTGAAAATGCACAGCCTTACTCCCTGAGTTGTCTGAGCTTATTGCTTATTGAGATTGGGATTCCAATAAGAACTGCACTTGTCTTCTCACATTTCCCACTATTCTGCTCTAGTCATCGTCATTCTCCAGACACGGACTCCTGACGACAACTAGAACAGGCCAGTCAAAAGGTGTTTTTTTTTTTTTTGGGGGGGGGGTAAATTTATGCAAAATAGGAGCAATACACATGAATTTAATAATAACAATAAATATGATACAACAAATGGAATTTGTATTTTAAAAGTGATATAGCTTTGGTAATGATCAAAAAAATGTTTGATGAGTTTCATTCTGAAAGCTAAATGATTACAAAGGTGATACTTGTACCAATCGCCGTAAGAAATATTTCCGTCTGAAATGTTGTCATCTTCGAGAAAATTGTGTATGAAGACCTCCAAAACGCAACAGCTGATTGCAACAATCGAAATGAACACAATATGAACATGCACAAAATAACTGATAAAATAGAAACCATTATTCGCTGTTTTCTCGAAAACGTGAACACTGATTTTGATGAAATTTTCAACGGTTAGTTTTATGATGTGTATTTTGAAAACTAGATGATTGGAATGAATGCATTCTTCAAAAAAAAAAATAAAATAAAATTAAAAAAATGATGCATCATACCTTTAACCCTAACCCCCTAGGTATTCTGGCTAGGAACCTTCCTGAATCCTCCAAAATCCATCAGTGCACTTTTGGAAACATGCCCTTACATGTATCTTCAAAATGCACCATGCATTTTCATTGATCTTTCATATTCAGCACTTATGGCCTGTACTTCTTGCCAGGTAGTAATTTTGTCCCATTTGAAGAAGTAAAAGTACCAGTTTCTGAAAGGGCAGAATTTTCCCCAAAAAAGTACCCATTGGAGGATTTTGATGGATTTTGGGTGGTTAGGGTTAAGGGTCATTGGTAATGCTGGGCGATTATACACACTCTATTTGAATCGAAATATCGATTAAAAACCAACCTACGGTATGAACATCTTCAGTATATTAACGTTGTGCTGTTCATAAAAAAATAATGAGAATGCAAATAGATAAATGTATTAATTCATAACATTGTTGACATTTGTACAAACTTTTGCAAAATAGCAATACACACTGGATTTAATTTAACAGCAATAAAAATGATGCAACAAATGGAAATTGTGTTTTAACAACAAAGCGCACAGAACCCCAGGAGAACACGCAAGTTAAAATTAAATGTCAGCAGAACGAATGAAAATTAAATGTCAGCAGAACGAATGAAAATTAAATGTCAGCAGAACGAATGAAAATTAAATGTCAACAGAATGCATGGAAATTGAATGTCGCCAGAACACATGTAATTATTTTTACACAATGTTAATCCATTTGAAAAAAATCCAGCTATTGTATTCAACTGGGTGAATTAGAGTTCTTAATCTGATTCTGCATCCCGTCAAATTATTTGAAAAGATTTTGCATATATGTATACAATTGCAGTCAATTCCACGGCAACTCCAAAATTTCGACTTTTTGCATATTTTGATTCTCTAGACTGTATAACTAAATCAAGTCGGGATGTTTTCTTCTAACAAAATAAATAAAGAATTAACCCTCCTACTATTTATGCACTTGAGTGGGAAGTTGCTATAGAGGTCAAAATCAGTCAACTGCCTGTATTGACTGTTGACCCAAATGTGCACACAGGGGCATTTTTTGACTGGATTTTATTTGTCATTTTGACCACCCTGAACAATACCAGACAATGCTTTTACCAGTCAAAAACAGTCGACTCATTTTGACCTGTAAATGTACTTACTACATGTACATGTACACGTAAGGTTTGGCAGTGTTTGACTTTTAAGTGCACTAGATATACCTTGGCAAGTACATCAACATTCATTTTGACTGATTTTGACCCTTGTAGTACACATGCAGTAGGGTTTTAACCAGTTCGCTTCGGAGGCCGTGTATACACGCAATTATTTTTTGTACAGCGGATCGGAGAGCGTCTAAACACGCATTCCGATTTTTGTGTGTGTCACCGGGAGACTTGTCAACACGCCACATGTGGCGTGCCGTCGTGGCGGCTGACTTGTATACACGCAATCGTTTCTCGGAGTCCATGGGGTCACGGTTCGGTGGCCCCAGACAAAAGGCACTGCAAACACTGAACGAGTTCACTCTTTTTGTTGATTTTTGCGTAATCCCTTTATCCAAGACCTGTTCCTTTGACGTACCAGCCAAGAATTTGTAAAGACGGATTTATATCCATTGTTTACGAGGCCTTCGATCTCTCTCTGGGTATGCCGTCTGTTCGACCGGGTGCTGGTCCATGGGCGTCAACAGGTGGGGGACGGGGGGGACATGTCCCCCCCACTTTTGAAAGTGGGGGGGGATATCATATCGTTTGTCCCCCCCACTTTTCAGAACAATAATTTAAAAAAATGGCAGGCATATGTTCGATTTTTTGTATCAATTGCTGACTCAAATAGAATCAAACTCGATATTAGTGAAAACAGCCATTTTTCGACTCATTATCAAAATCATCAAAAATTAGAGGCAGACGAACCGTTGCCGCCGTGTATGCCTACTAGGTAGACCTATAACGTTACTCACGGAGACAGAGGAGGTGGACGCTTAATATTCCTGTACCGTACAGTAGGAACATATTAGAAGCCAGCCAGCAGGCATGTTTTCCAACGCTGCTCACTATGCACAAACGGCGTGCGGTGCAGAATGAATTATTCGTGGAATTATAATAGAACTAGGACCTTTAATTCAGGAGCGGATGATCGCGGATCCAGGGGGGGGGGGGTCAGTTTTTTGTAGCATGATTAGTTTGAACAAATAGTACAAATTTCAATATTTTTTCTTCAAGAAATATACAATTATTTAACAAAATATAGCACCATTTAGCACCTAAGCACCCTTAATTCATGCAAACAATCTCTAAGGGCAAGGGGATACCCCCTCCCCTTAGATAACTCCCCAGGACACAGATCACTAATTGGGGCTCATGTCCCCCCCACTTTTCATAAGCTGTTGACGCCCATGCGCTGGTCGCTAATAGGCCGTTGCATCGGAGCTTGCCAACGGTCTAATTGTGCTGAACAAACACAACCGTAATTAAAAAACTAGCCATTTAATTCTCGCAATGTCAATGAGTAAAGGTATTTATTTGGTTGTCCGAACTTAGTTTCATTGACAAAAAAAAATTATTAATGGCTAGAAATTTTTTCTGATTTTTCACTGAAAAAAAACCCCGCACGGGGGACCGGAAAAAAATTAATATTCCCGATGTCAACTGGTTAATAAGGCCAAAAATGCTCAGATTGCCTTCAGGAGAATGACCAGAGCATACTGATTGAAACATTGAGTTGTAACCACCATTTCTTTTCAGAACTACATACATGTACATGTAATTACTGCTCAATTGAGAATTTCACATGGTGCTACCACAAACAGTCTTTACTTAATCCTCCTACACATGGAGGCCACTCCGATCCACAAAATTCTGCTCTTGAGCAACCTTCAGTACATACATGTACAAGCCTGCTGTCCTTTCCAAGTAATCTTACAAAATCAACTGTGTGCCACCCAAGGCCACTGTAAATGTTTGAACATATGGCCTGCAATGTATCAATGGGAGACCACCTTACCCTGCAATCTCAGTGGTGTGACAGTGCACAGAAGGGTAACCACAGGAGGCCACTGGCAACAGCTAATGGCTTGGAGTGGTCTGAATGGGTTGTTTCAAAAATTGCACTGATTGTAAGAGGGTTTTAATATCCTTTTCACATAAATTTTTTTTATAAATAATTTTCAAATATGCATGTATGTACTGTACATGTACATGTTTTCATGTACATGTACACTATGTCTCATTCCCAAGAGGATTATTGTACCTACAGCACAAGATACCACGGTACATTTAGTTGACCATGTGTGAGGAAATTAGTTAGGTAAAACTTGTAGCTTTGCATGGCGAAGAGGATAAGTAAGACTAATTGCGGTGACACCATGTGAAATTCTCAATTGAGTAGTAATTAGTTCTGAAAAGAACTGGAGGTTACAACTCGATGTTTCGATCGGTATGCTCTGATCGTCCTCAGGAGAATGCCGGACTCTGGGAAATGCTGCTGCTTAAGTACATGTAGGCTGCTGAAGGATTACGCGATGACAGGTTGCTGGAGGATTAGTTTATAAAGTTATCGGCAATTTTATGTGAAGGATTGAGTAACTGCCACTGTGGTAACTGGCATTACACCCGTTCAGGCAATGTAGGTTATGTGGAAAATAATTTCCTTATTATGAAAATCACTTGATTTGATTCAAACATGAATGATCTAAATATTACTACAATGTCAAATTGCTGTCGTGCGTCGGAAATCATGACCATGAAATCTCCATTACAAAATTATAGTCTTGATTTCTGTGTCGTAATTTTTGTGAAGCTGCTCATATACAAGGTCTCAACATTACAATGACGCTCTGTGAGACCAATATCTAGATTAATAGAGGAGCATTTCAGCTGCAGTTTAATTTATTTTATTGATTACTTCAGCGAGAGCGGAAAAATTACAGTAATGTATAAATGGCACTACTATCTAGACATATAACTTTGAGAGTGTACGCTGTGGATCTTGAAGGTAAAGGGTATATCAATTATCTGTAATTGTCTCCTCAATAATTGCATCAGAATCATTGCAAGTTCAATTGTAACTCGGACCTCAGTCCACACATTTGTACGGGTATATGTACGTGGTGATTGTCAAAAGGGTTTGGATGCGGGGTTCAATTTCCAAAATGATAAATGATTGTTTCACTAGTCCAGTCAAAAATTGTTTGCGTTTAGTCCTGTGCATATCTGATATATACATGTACTGAACCAGCAGTCCATAGTACTAACTGTTTTTAACCAAACTTTCACGGTCAATTAACCCTAACTCCTTAGGCCCATTTGCTTACACATAACCTGAATCCTTCCTAACTCCCTAGGCCCATTTGCTTACACATAACCTGAATCCTTCCTAACTCCCTAGGCCCATTTGCTTACACATAACCTGAATCCTTCCTAACTCCCTAGGCCCATTTGCTTACACATAACCTGAATCCTCCCTAACTCCCTAGGCCCATTTGCTTACACATAACCTGAATCCTTCCTAACTCCCTAGGCCCATTTGCTTACACATAACCTGAATCCTTCCTAACTCCCTAGGCCCATTTGCTTACACATAACCTGAATCCTCCCTAACTCCCTAGGCCCATTTGCTTACACATAACATTAACCCTAACTCCCTAAGCATTTTTACTAGAAACCTTCCTCAACCTATCAAATCCCAACACCATGGTTGACTGTTGCTGGTTTACAGTACTCAACCCATCAAACTCCAACAGTCCACTTGCCATAACAGTACTCTTGCCATAACAGTACTGAACCCATCAAACTCCAACAGGCCCTTAGCTGTTGGATTTTGATTGAGTGGGGACACATGGCCCAAAGTAAAGTTTGAACACTGGAGTCACACAGTACTCAACCCATCATAATCCAACAATTGTTTTCATGCTAAAAAAACTTAACTATACAAAAACTAAAACACCCTATGGAATAAATAGTAGGTTCTAGTTGTATGATGTTAGACACAATGCCAAGCATACCTAAGTACAATATTTGCCTTTATCAGTTGTTTATTACAGCAGGTTGCATACACACACACTATCTCCACTCAAAGTCTAACAATGTTGCATGCTAGTAGAACCACCGTCCTCACTCAATCAAAATCCAACACTGTTACTGCACACATACAGTACTCATCCAGCCATATTCCAACACTTTACACATGCCATATAACAGAAGTACACAGTACTCAACCCATCAAACTCCAACAATCCCTGGTGGATGGGTTTGGCTGGATGGGGATCGTTAGGGTTAATGATTAATTTGGCCCATTATTACATGTACATGTATATTAATTAGGCTAATTATTTTTTGGCCCAGTGAAACATGTACAGGCTATTCGCACAGTGCATGAGCTTTTTGGGGCACATGTTGTTAGATCACTGTGGGCGAAAGGGCAGCGACAGTGCGTCGCGTTTGGCGTATTTTGCAGTTGATGTACGTACGCGCGGTATATCACCAGCAATCATTGGTTGGTAGAAGTACACACGTGCTTAGTACATGTACCATAACATACACGCATGAAGTGTACGCACAACGCTCAATGGACGCCTTAGTGGCTGTCATCAAGACACTGGGTGCAAATTCACCGCTAGAGGGCTACAATGTGCACTGAGCGGTGGTGCCCGAGTTTATTGCAGAGGGTAAATGTCAGACTGGTCCCCTGTCTTTATCCTCAAGAATAAAGATGGGCTCCTGGCATCCTGACGTCACGCTTCAAGACTCACGCGCTAGCTACCAACCAAGGTCAAAGTTGAATCTCGGGGGGGAAAACATGGCGGCCGCGGCCAGTATCTGGCGTAATTCACGAGCCTCAAAAACGTGACGTCAGATCATCAGGTTAAGGGTAATGAAACAACATTACCAATGCACATACTTTACTTGGAGAAAGAAGTCCAGCCAATTCTGATAGCTGGAAAAGTCTCCTGTACTTTGGTCTCTCTCTGTCCTTCCCCATTGGAGCCCTGGGATTAGAATTTTGAGTTACAGTCAATAATTCTGCTTGTATCATGTTTATGTAGAAAAATGCTACGTAAAATTTACAATTTGCTTAGGGAGGAGGGCCAAAGTCATGGTACAGCCAAGCCTTTGAGAAGCCTGGCCAGGCCCAGGCTACCTGGCCTCTTAATCTGTCTTTATTGTGAGTCCTAATCCTGTAACAATACAGTACCTGTACCAATCAACATAACCTGGGCTTCTGGAGGGCCTAGCCCAGGCAAGCAGAGCTCATTATATAGGCCAGTAGGCAGGGGAAAAGCCTGGGCCTGGGCAGGCTTCTCAAAGGCTTGGCTGTACCATGACTTTGGCCCTTGTCCCTTAACAAAAGTATTTCTGCCCAAACTTTTGCTAAGCAGTTTGTTTGACTGAAATAGCATTTAGAGCTCTTTTTCCTCTTTCTTATAGGTCTCTTTCTCCTAAATTTCCCTTTTATCCCCACCTCTTCCACAGGATAAACTCATAAATTTGTAAAATGCTCACATCTTTAACAAATTCACTTAATACAAAAAATCAGAACATGAGTCATGTTTGAGATTTTCCCATCAGCAAATAGTCCACATTCATGTACTTTCACTCAACTTTCTGGGTCAGATATCTCTCGTAATCAAATAATTTTTGCTTTAATCCATGAGTACACGATCCTTCCCATCAGAAATCTGTCCAATAATCGTGGGAGTGTTTCAGGCGGATTGCTTTCACCCTCTGGGTTTGTCGCGGGTAAATATGTCCACCTCTTCCAGGCATTATTTACAAAGTAAACAAAACGGAGACACCGCGTGTCAATAAATCAGCTCCCCGATTGAGCGGAAAATTTGTGGAGCTGATGAGATCGTAGAAGAGCATGGTGATTCTGGGTTTCATTCCTCAGGACATTTGTGTTGAGATCCTAGTGGCTCAGTGAACATACATGTAAGTTGATCAGGGGGGCCCTGTGTAGAGACGAACTACTTTGAACATACAATTACTATACATGTTCTCCTGCCATATTGGCTTTTTGTTAACTGTGTTTTCATTAACTGTAGAAATTCATCAACCTATATATATCGCGGCACTCGCTGCTATATAGCATTCTAGCCGGCAAATCGTCATCGGGCAAGCTCCGAGTCGGTGGTCGAGAGGTTAAGACGTCTGCGCTAGTAAGCAGGAGGTCATGGGTTTGAATCCCACCCGAGTCATCTGTGAATTTTTTTTTACTGAGTGTGCTCAGTTAGTCTTGGTTATCAAGACGTTCTTACCTTTTCTTTTTTTTATGCCATTGCTTAACCCTAACCCTCCAGGGTATTTTGGCTAGAAACAGAGTGCATCGTTTATCAAAGTGACTTGGCTGCCAAGTGCAACAAGATCCATCTGTTAACAAATCTCAAGGCCGAACTGCCTCAGAGTCTGTGGTCACCAAACACAGCAGAATACAACTCTGGCATTGTTTAATGGGACCAGCTCTCAATAGAAACAGACTTGGCTGCTTATGCACTGGTGTTGACAGCTGAATCCATCAAAGTGCATCAGACTTTTCCAGCTGATGCACTCTGCTGCGTCTGGCAGGGTTAGGTTTAATACACTCAGGTCCATGTGGGTCCGTTGCATACGGTGTGTTGTATTCATTTGTACATGCTGATCGCAACGTGATCAAAACAATTGCGTTTCGCGGTCCTTATTTTCTGAAATTTTTGACTGATTTTACTCAACTTGGCTGCCATAATGGAGGTCGGAAGAGGTGTAGATCTGAAAAAAGAAAATCAATGCTAGTGTAAAGAACAGGTTCAATTGGGGTTGGCTCGAATCAAAAGACAACGAGAGATATTTTCTTTCCGTGCGCATGAATGAACGAATGTTCGCTATTTGCGGGAAACAATTTGTTTTTTCCGGCTCTGGAGCAAAGAGCTACTGGTATCCCTGAAAACATGGACAGATAACCTGAAAACATGGACTGAAAACATGGACTGATGAAGGAGGACTGAATGTCCTACGAAATTGCACAATCTATCGCCAACGGCCGTCTCTGGCAGCTAGGATTTCCTGAACTGAACTGAACTGAACCCAGTTTTAGTTGTATGATATTTGGTGATGCTGTTTTTCCAAAAAGAATAACTACAGTATTTCAAACCACCCTGGCTTACACTCTAGGAGGGAAGGTTCCACTCTGCCACTGTATCCAGTTACTTTTTTTGATAACGTTTTTGCTTATTATCTTTCTCGTTTAGGTCAAAACCGGTTATCTGAGCCTGAAAGATGGGCAGCGAAATGGGGAACTGGTTCGGGTTCAGCTGTCTCAGGAATCGCTCAGCTTACAGAGAGAGGAAACATTCCTTGTTAGTCCTGTCGAAATAGATGAGGTAAGGTGTGTTGGTTGTGTTGGCTTCACATGTGACAGTACAGGGGTGCATCCAGGGTCACTCATCATTATTAGGGAACATTTATATGTACATGTATCAGTAAAAGAACTGATGGATGGTTACCGTCCACTGTATATGTATACAGTAAAACCTGTGAAATGTGTCCACTGATTGAAAATGGCCACAATACACAGGTAGCCACAATATCTAGGTTTAACTGCATGTACCATGTGCATTGACAATACGAACTGTTAAATGCTTTATATGGTTGGTCTTAATCATGACATGTTAATAATGAGTTGTTTCTCGGTTCCACCCTCAATTTTTGAGGGTTATATATATATATAATTAAGGGTTCAAACACTGTCAATAAATTTTAAGTCCCAGGTTAAAACATACTTGTTTAATAAAGTAAATGTGGGTTCATTGTTGTCGATTATTGTGAAATCTTGTAATATGATTTTGAGAGTCAGTTGAGATGTGTAATTTTAAGCGCTTAGAGACTTTTATTCGAAGGTATACTACTCAAAACAATTTAGGGAACACCGGATTTTTAACATCAAATAGGTTTGAAATGTTCCATGAACCGGGATTTTCATTTGCAACCTGATCTCTCTTTCAGTAGTCATGTCATGAAATGTGTAATCACTACATGCGTCCTTTATCATCAGTTTCATTGTGCAGTTGTTTCTCATCAATTCTGTGAAACATTGTGTTTATCTGAAATAAATGATCTTGCTTTAACTGAGATTATTCCGGTGTTCCCTAAATTGTTTTGAGTATATTATGCACTATATAAGAACGCTAACATAAGGCTTACAGGCCCTTCAGCAAAACTATCCCAATTGGGAGATACTTGTATCCTGATTGAAACTCTATTCTCCCAATGAGGATATCAATAGGCCCCAATCAGGAAACCCTTGGGTGATAACCTTCTGAGCACTATACTATCCCAATTGGGAGATACTTGTATCCTGATTGAAACCCTATTCTCCCAATGAGGATATCAATAGGCCCCAATCGGGAAACCCTTGGGTGACAACAACACCTTCTGAGCACTATACTATCCTGATTGGGAGATACTTGTATCCTGATTGAAACCCTATTCTCCCAATGAGGATATCAATAGGCTCCAATCGGGAAACCCTTGGGTGACAACACCTTCTGAGTGCTATACTATCCCAATTGGGAGATACTTGTATCCTGATTGAAACCCTATTCTCCCAATGAGCCTGATATCAATAGGCTCCAATCGGGAAACCCTTGGGTGACAACAACACCTTCTGAGCACTATACTATCCTGATTGGGAGATACTTGTATCCTGATTGAAACCCTATTCTCCCAATGAGGATATCAATAGACCCCAATCGGGAAACCCTTGGGAGACAACACCTTCTGAGTGCTATACTATCCCAATTGGGAGATACTTGTATCCTGATTGAAACCCTATTCTCCCGATCAGGATAGCAATAGGCTCCAATGGAAAAACCCTTGGTTGACACCTACTACTAAGTGCCTCTGCCATATTAATGTCAATCTACCCCGATGCAATCATCAGGAGCATTTGAGTTACAGGATGACATTGATATTACAGTATTACTTTATTGACATTTATTGGTCGTAGATAAACACGTTAATCTAATGAAGCACAACCCGCAAATAAAGTGAACACCCAAAAGGCAATAGCGGTCAACTTGTGAAAACCTATTATTAAATTGTCATGACTGTGGAGAGATGAGAAGCAGCTGCAAATTGTTAAAGATGTTTCGGCCGTGATTTTGACTGTTACTCCATCAATTTCTGGATTTTTATTGGGACAGATAATTTCATTTTAAAACGGCTGCAAATTGTTAAAGATGTTTCGGCCGTGATTTTGACTGTTACTCCATCAATTTCTGGATTTTTTTTAATTTTTATTTTTATTGGGACAGATAATTTAATTTTAAAACGGCTGCAAATTGTTAAAGATGTACATTGTATCATCCGTGGTTTTGGTTATTACATGTACATTGCAAATTTCTGGATTTAAAAAAAAAAAGGAAAAAAAAGAAGATTTTGTTAGAACAGTGATAATTTCATTTGAAACAACTGCATATTGGTAAAGATATACATGTACAGGTACATACCTGTACATGTTTTTTTTGTCTTTCACTGCCAATTTCTTGATTTTTTGCATATAATTTGTTTTTATTGGAACAGTGATAATTGCAGATTGTTTAAACCCCTGTTTTTTGGTCTATTTCACTGCCAATTTCTGGAATTTTTTTTATTTGTTTTTATTGGAACAATGATAATTTCATTTTAAAATGGCTGCAGATTGTTTAAGATGTACATGTACATGTACATGTACATACGTGTACATTGTACACATACATATATTGCCCCTGTTTTTTTGTTGTCTTTCACTGCCAGTTTCTGGATTTTTTTATTTATTTGTTTTTATTGGAACAGTGACTGATAATTTCCTTTTAGCAAGGAAACCAAAGATATACTGTTCGGTACATTAATTAATTAAACAAGTGCATAGTCATTAGAAAATTGTGGAAAAGCATTTCACATTTTTTACAGGAAAAACAAATTGTTACAGAAAACATGTGGGGTGTCGTGGCCGAGCGGTCTAGCTTACCGGATTCAAGTTCTGGTGTTAGCAACATAATGTGGGTTCGAATCACGGCCGTGACACTTGTGTCCTTGAGCAAGACACTTAATCATAATTGCTTCTCTCCACCCAGGGGTTAAATGGGTACCTGTGAAGGCAGAGTTGGTTTGCTCTATATGCGCTAGAAATGGCAGCAATTGAGCTGTATACTCCCCAGGGAGCTGAGATGGTTTCAGGAATGATTTATGAGCCTTATGAGCCTTATGAGCAGGGATAATAATATAATGCGCCTTGAGCACCACTTAGTTGGTGGATACGTGCGCTATATAAATCCACACATTATTATTATTATTATTATGTAAAAGGGATTGGTGAGTGTATACAAAGAAAATATTGTCACTGTTTCTCAAAAAGTAAACTATAAGCAAATTCTGAAAGCTGGTAAATTGAGAGCAATTTGTTTATCATTGGTGTATTGTGGTGGCAATCACTGGAATCTCGTAAAAGAAACTCAGTTTTTATTCAAAGCTTGTAATTTTATGAATTTGTTATTGAGTGAACAAAGAACAATGGACTGGGAGTTCCCCTTGTCATGCTAGCGGATTATTTGCTCATTTAAGTGATTTGTTTTATCCTGTAAAAGAACCAGGAGTGTAATAGGGCATTTTTGAAAAATCCACGTAAATTTTGCTTGGGGTATTGTGGGGCCACTGTTGTGAACAACGCTGGGGTGAAATCTTTACATGTAATTCTAAGCATTTGCTTTGCTTTCCTTTATTGCTTAAATCTTTAAAGTCTGGAGGATCACAACATTGCGATTTGTAAAAATCCGAAAATCCGGACAAATCACAACCCTGAAATACATGTACACAAATTACATTTATATCACATTGACATAGGGCTGTGCCGGGTATCCGGGTACCCATGGGCGGATCCAGAACATTTTTTAGGGGGGACTGAGAATCAAAAACAATTATTTTTCAGTACTACAAAGGGTGCTGCCACTTCCTATGCGCAACGGTTAGTACAGTACTAAGCCGCACACTGTGGGAATGGGAGTGCGTTCTCCCCTCCCCTCCCCTTCCCCCTCTCTTTTTCTCTTTTTTTATATTTTTATTTATTTAATTTTTTTTTTTTTAACGATTTTTAGGGGGGGGGGCTACAGCCCCCTTAGCCCCCCCCCTGGATCCGCCAATGATACCCGACCGAAACGGTCATTACCCGGTTCCATTTTTCGGTTCCATGCAATTACCCTTAAGCGACTTTTTAAAATTCGGACTTAACATTTGAGCGGAGTGAACAGAAATCTGTCACTCTTGAACAATGTAATGTTTACACTTTTACGGACAATTATCTTTTATTCAAGAGATTACGCTCCAATAAAGCCTTTGTAGTATTTTATGGACATTTTCCATACATTTTTCTCCAACTGTTTGTGATACATTGTATCGAATCGTTAAGACTGCAAAGGGCCTGGCAGCGGCTGCTTCAATCAACTTATCAAACCAGCAGCACAGGAGGGAATGTTTGCCTAATTGTTTGCCTAATTGTTTTACTTTGAGAAAAACGACATGGTAAAGAAAAATATCGACTTAAGTATGGTATCTTCTGTATTATAAACGTCAATTTTGTTACCATTTACAGCACATGTATTTGTACACCACAGGAGGAATGTTTTCAACAAAAATGAAAACGGGTATCCGGGTATCCGAAGTTTCATGATTTCGGGTATCCGGTTCCAAAAATATCGGAAAACGCACAGCCCTATATTGGGGCCGCTGTTGTGAACAGCGCTGGAGTGACATCTTTAGTTCTAAGCATTTGCTTTGCTTTCCTTTATTGCTTAAATCTTTAAAGTCCGGAGGATCACAACATTACGATTTGTAAAAATCCGAAACTCCGGACAAATCACAATCCTGAAGTACACAAGTTACATTTATATCACGTTGACACATCTGTTTTAATTTACCATTTACATGTACTTCACAGTTGAATGGCCCAGATATTGATTCATCAAAGGTAAGTTCAGTATGACTAGAATCATGATACACATCTTACTACATGTATATATGGATATAAATAATTAATAAGTTACATGTATGATTACGGGAGATCGTATTCACAAATTGGCATGATTAAATCTTCCTGTCCACATGTGCCCAGACCAAGAAACGCTGTATCCAATGGGGTTAAAATATTTCAACCATGTGTTTTGGGCTATTTTGTAATCCCTCACTAAAAATCACAACAAATATGTATTTGTTTTTATTGACATTCCCCAAAAATAGAAGGGATGTGTCCATATAATGTACATTGTTTCTTGACCCCCTCATAAGTATGAATACAGGTCATGACCTTTAACCTCTATAGAGTGTACATCATCATGTAAAGTGTATTTGGACTAATGCTGTTTTGGTGTGTTAATTTAATTTATCGGGGCAAACTCATATGTAGATTGCATAATTTTTTAATCCATTGAATAATTAAGCTTTAAGGGAAGGTACAACATTGGTAATGTTGGCAAAACTGCTTCAATGAGTATGCTTACTCTCTTTGAATCAAGATATACATTGAAGGGAAGGTACAGCATTGGTAATGTTGGCAAAACTGCTTCTATGAGTATGCTTACTCTCTTTGAATCAAGATATACATTGAAGGGAAGGTACAACATTGGTAATGTTGGCAAAACTGCTTCTATGAGTATGCTTACTCTCTTTGAATCAAGATATACATTGAAGTGAAGGTACAGCATTGGTAATGTTGGCAAAACTGCTTCTATGAGTATGCTTACTCTCTTTGAATCAAGATATACATTGAAGTGAAGGTACAGCATTGGTAATGTTGGCAAAACTGCTTCTATGAGTATGCTTACTCTCTTTGAATCAAGATACATTGAAGGGAAGGTACAGCATTGGTAATGTTGGCAAAACTGCTTCTACATGTATGAGTACGCTTACTGTCTTTGAATCAAGATATACATTGAAGGGAAGGTACAACATTGGTAATGTCGGCAAAACTGCTTCTGAGTATGCTTACTCTCTTTGAATCGAGATATACATGTACATCGAAGGGAAGGTGCAGCATTGCGCTAATGTTGGCCAAACTGCTTCTATGACTATGAGTATGCTTACTCTCTTTGAATCAAGATACATTATTGTTAATGTTGCGTTGTGTTGTTTCTTAGAAAATAATGAAAATACATTCAGATACATTTGGAATCTTGGAAAGAGTTCTCTTTCTGAAAAGAATTATTGGTAATAATTTAACCTTTCTTTAAAATAAATAGAGAATTAGCTGATTGCAAACTGCTTACCAACCTAAAGGTCCTGTAGTATTTATGCAAAATAGTAGTTAACGGCCTTACGTTTCAAAACTAGCAGGTTCTTTCTCAAAGGCAAAATAAAAAAAAATTAAAATGACAGCACCTCAGACAAAATAATTTTTTATGGAAGATTATTACCGTCATTAGCTTAAAAGCTATGATATTAAATTTGTACTATTTCGGTATTTCTGAATTTAACCTTATTTTGAAGCAAGTTGCCAATGTTAACAGATGATAAACTTTTTTGGTATTTTGATTTTTTCACTGTAGGAAAGAACGGTCAAGTTAAGAAGGCTTAAACTTGGAGGTTTGGGACTTAGCATCAAGGTTAGTAAAACAAATGATGATCATGTCTTGTGAGAGGGCATCTGACCATAAGCACTTTGAATGTCACTTCATTGGGTCATAGTGTACATATATGACATAAAACACAATAAAGGGGGCCACTTTGCATCCGTCACTTTAGCAATTTTTCCAATGGTTGTTATTTATTTTTAAGTACCTGAAACCGACCAAAAAGTGTTTCAACATGTGAATGGACATGCAGGCTTATACTAGAACTAATTTGAGTTGATTTAATTTAATTTTTTTATTTTTTTATTAATTTTTTTACCCTCAAATTTCCATAAAAATTGGACGGAAAAAGTTACCTCACTTTTCCGTCCATTTGCTGATGGAAATTTTAGGGTAATTAAAAAAATAATAGTAATATACTAATAATCAACTCAAATTATCTTTACGATAAGCATGCATGTCTATTCAAATGTTGAAAGTCTTTTTGGGTGGTTTCAGATTACAACCATTAGAAAAACTGCTAACGTGACGGTAGGAAAGTGGCCCCCTTTATTGTGTTTTATGTCATATGCATGGTTACTCATGAATCCTTCCTAACTCCCAGTGGCGGATTTAGGGGGGGTGCGCAACGGGCGCACGCGCCCCCTTATTTTTGCCGAGTCAAGAAGAAGTGAAATAATACCCCCTTCCCTTGTATAGGGCCTCGCGCTACGCACTTGCATTTTTCAACTTTGAAATTAGCCCTCAAAGTTTGCGCCCCCCCTTTCTTAAAATCCTGGATCCACCCCTGACTCCCTAGGCCCATTTGCTTACACATACCCTGAATCCTTCCTAACTCCCTAAGCCCATTTGCTTACACATAACCTGAATCCTTCCTAACTCCCTAGGCCCATTTGCTTACACATAACCTGAATCCTTCCTAACTCCCTAGGCCCATTTGCTTACACATAACCTGAATCCTTCCTAACTCCCTAGGCCCATTTGCTTACACATAACCTGAATCCTTCCTAACTCCCTAGGCCCATTTGCTTACACATAACCTGAATCCTTCCTAACTCCCTAGGCCCATTTGCTTACACATGTAACCTGAATCCTCCAAAATCCTTCAGTAGTAAAGCAAGCACATGACATGTATGCACACACGTGTTTCTAATCTGCGATACATGTACATGGCCAGGACCCTCCCTGCATGCATGGAGCAATAAACAGTGTCCACTGACCCAAGCACTAACCTTGCAATCACTACAACAAACATGGATGCACATGTACCATGGAAAGGCAAGTACATGTATGCCTAATAGCCTGAATCCTCCAAAATCCTTCACTTTTGTAAAGAGGATTTTGAAGGATTTGGGAAGGTATGGGTTAACGCAACAAACAAATACATCAATCATTGATGAGATTAACCCTCCTACTACAGCTGAACTTTAGTGGCAATTAGCTACAGAGGTCAAAACCAGTCAACTGCCTGTTTTGACTGTTAATAATAATAATAATGTGTGGATTTATATAGCGCACGTATCCACCAACTAAGTGGTGCTCAAGGCGCATTATATTATTATCCCTGCTCATAAGGCTCATAAGGCTCATAAATCATTCCTGAAACCATCTCAGCTCCCTGGGGAGTATACAGCTCAATTGCTGCCATTTCTAGCGCATATAGAGCAAACCAACTCTGCCTTCACAGGTACCCATTTAACCCCTGGGTGGAGAGAAGCAATTATGATTAAGTGTCTTGCTCAAGGACACAAGTGTCACGGCCGTGATTCGAACCCACATTCTGTTGCTAACACCAGAACTTGAATCCGGTAAGCTAGACCGCTCGGCCACGACACCTTTTTGTTGACCCAAATGTGCACACAGGGGCATTTTTGACTGGTTATTTACTGACCACCCTGAACAATACCAGATAATTTTTTCACCAGTTGAAAATGGTTGAATCATTTTGACCTGTAAATGTACTTACTACACGTAAGGTTTGACAGTGTTTGACTTTTAAGTGCACTAGATATACCTTGGCAAGTATATCAACATTTTGACTGATTTTGACCCTTGTAGCAGTAGGAGGGTTTTAAAGAAATGTACATGTATGTATAACGATGCAAGAAAAACAAATTATACAAAATATGTACACAAGCAATATGTAAAGGGAACTTTAAAAAAACCTAAGACGTTGTAGAAATCCCTGTAATAACATGTATACTTTTGATTTGTTTGCTCTACACTGACGTAGGTATGAAGCACTGTATATCCTACAAAATCCTTCACTTTAGCAAAGAGGATTTTGGAGGATTTGGGAAGGTTAGGGTATTAAAATGAACAGTTCTTACATAGCGCATAATAACGTTCAAATGAATGTCTCTACGCACTTATTTCCCCTGGTCAATGGACCAGTATCATTCCTGTAATCTTTCTCAGCTCCCTGGGGAGTATACAGTCCATTATCTTAATTTGTATAAAGTATGGATGCAAATTTGCGGATATATTACAACGTAAACATATTCCTTTAAACATTTTCATCGGAGCTTGTCACAGGAGATTGCGTTATCATGATGAGGGTTGATCCTTCTTGTAAGAGTTCCCACAAGAACTAGTTCAAGATGAAGAAGGAGACACGGAGGCTAACCCCTGAGCTTTTAGGCTCAAGCAAATCGAAGAATTGATGAAATTATACATCATCTATTCCACCATCGTTGCGATACTGAAAGAGCCTTTAGGTCATCCAAAAGCATCTAGGAACTCCCCGCAGTATTCACGTACAAATGTTGGTGCTGATGAGAGCTAATCAAACTAAAAAAAAAAAACATCTCAGTCTAATTAAACGCAACTCGCTCTGTAGCCTGGCACATTATTTCTAGTTGCTGCTGGGTGGAGTGGAGTAATTACGGTCAAGTGTATTGCTCTAAGGTTTCATCCTAAAGCTCGTATCTCCTCCTTGTATGTAGATAGAAATACGAAGCAAGAGAGAGAGAGATGTTTGATGGAATTGAAAGAGCCACGTCTTGGGGGCTCACCAGTGTAATTGAAAAGTCAAAAAAGGGAAACAAAAATGTATCTTTCTTATTGCATTAAAACAAAAGTATATTTTGTATGTGCCAAATTTTGTATTTATCAGGACTGTGATGTCTCGGGATTTTTCCTGATTTCAGGATTTTTTTTTACAAATCTCCCTTTGCCTCAGAATGTTCTTGAAAGAAGAGAATTAGCCACCAAGGAAAGAAAGAAGTAGCCTGTATTGTGTCCAAACCTCTAGTTTATTGTTTGTGGGGATGTGGAGAGTCTGTAAATCCTCCAAAATTAAACATCCGGGAGTGTTCAGGGGGTTTTGTCCTTGAGAACAAAGGGAGACCCATGCCTGCTACCTACAGGAGGTTCAGGGGGTTTTGTCCTTGAGAACAAAGGGAGACCCAGGCCCGCTACCCACAGGAGGTTCAGGGGGCTTTGTCCTCTAGACCAAAGGGAGACCCAGGCCCGCTACCCACAGGAGGTTCAGGGGGCTTTGTCCTCTATACCAAAGGGAGACCCAGGCTTGCTACACATTTTTCAGGATTTTAACCCATTTTGTTTTATTTGTTTTATTGCCAAACATAATATCATTGTACTGTGGTTCGAGCTCAGGGGTTTGAACTAAAAATGTTGATTTTTTTGGTTTCAATATTAGAATGTTCCAAATTTTATGAATATTATGCTTACTCTCTTTGAAACCAAAATATGGTTTGTACATATTCTTTAATAAAGCAACCTGTGAAAGCCTCTGTTGTGGATGTTCCATCTGGTCGGTCCTTCAGATCTAATGTTCATCATCATCTTGATTAATTTGCCACCTGCTCAGAATATATGCACTTTAGCTTGGGCATCCCTCATGCTTCTTGTTCTCTTGGGCAGTGTTTAAATTTAAAAAAATGTTTTACAGCTTACATGTATTACTGAGATAATAGTGGAAATGCATTCAAAATTTGTGTCCTCATTTTAACCCTAACACCCTAGGTATTCTGGCTAGAGGAACCTTCCTGAATCCTCCAAAATCCATCAGTGCACTTTTGGAAACATGCCCTTATCTTCAAAATGCACCATGCATTTTCGTTGATCTTTCATATTCAGCACTTATGGCCTGTACTTCTTACCATTTAGTAATGTTGCCCCATTTGAAGAGGTGAAACTACATGTACCTGTTTCCAACAGTGCTGAATTTTTGCAAAAAAGTGCCCCTTGGAGGATTTTGATGGATTTGGGGTTGTTAGGGTTAATGTGGAACTTAGGAAAGAGTAGTCTTTCCTAAAGTAAAAACCGGCAATAACTTCGCTTTTCTGAAAAATAACAGCACCTCTGACAATTCAATTCTATATTACATGTACATACATGTACATGTACATGTATGTAGATTAAACCAACATTAGCTTACATGTAAGTTTACTTTAAAATTCAGCCATTTTGTTATTTGCGAATTACCAATCCTATTTCTCCTGAAGACAATCAGAGCATACTGATCGAAACATTGAGTTGTAGCCACTTGCTCTTTTCAGAACTAACTCAATTGAGAATTTCACATGGTGTCACCGCAAACAGTCTTTACTTATCCTTTTCACCATGCACAGCTACAAATCTTACTACATGGTGTCACCGCAAACAGTCTTTACTTATCCTTTTCACCATGCACAGCTACAAATCTTACTACATGGTGTCACCGCAAACAGTCTTTACTTATCCTTTTCACCATGCAGAGCTAGAAATCTTACTACATGGTGTCACCGCAAACAGTCTTTACTTATCCTTTTCACCATGCAAAGCTACAAATCTTACTACATGGTGTCACCGCAAACAGTCTTTGCTTATCCTTTTCACCATGCAAAGCTACAAATATGACTTTATCAATTGATCCTATGCCTAAAAACATATACCTTTTAAAGATTTTTTTTCCTAGGTGGGGAGGGTAATTTGAAATAAGCTTGGGCGATATCGATATTTTTTCATCCACGATATATCGGCAAACATATATTGCGATTTTCGATAGTATCGCAATTTTTTTTTCATTCATGCATGATTGCTTTAGAGCCGATAACCACAGGTATGTACCCTTCTACAAGCATCACAATAAATCACAAATTCATTTGCGTAGCGTGTATGTACTTCTGAAGTAGTTCACTTTTGTGTGTCACTTCCGAAAGCTGAAAAGTCTGTCCTAATTTTGTTTCCATGGAATTTCTTACTTGACTCATAATGGCGTTTAAAAATTTTTTTTAATCACGATATATTTTATTAATCGCGATTTGCCGATATCTCAATAACTTGAAAAGTTTCTCGACATCGTAATCGAATTTAAAAAAAAATGTATTGTGATATTCGATATTATCGTGTTCTCGCCCAAACTTAAACACGTTTATTTTATTGTGTGGCTTACTGCAAGATGTAAGGATGGTGATATGTAAAAACCATCCACTTAACCCATATTCTCTTGCTTGTTCTCAGGGGGGCTCGGAGCACAATATCCCCATCTTAGTGTCAAGGATATTCAAGGATCAAACAGGTAGGTGAATGTCAGTCCAGTCGTTTGCACCCTCCAGCGATTCTGTATTTACCAGTACGCTTACTCTCTTTGAATCAAGATATACATTTCACCTCTTCTCACCCATACACCACAGCTATACCGAGATGTAGAACAAAAAACTATACTAATAGCTTTTCCCCTTGGCGGCATCTCTTTGGAATTCCTTGCCTGGTGCATGTTTCCCTTCATCATACGATCTATTCTCTGTTTCAAGAGGAATCTCAATTCCCACATTCAGCTCCTCTGAGTCTATTTACTTTTTGTATTTTTCTTCTATTGTAGCCTTGTACCTTGAGTGGCTTTCTGCCTTGTTCAGGGTGAATATGCATTAAAAAAATATATATATATAAATATAAAAAGTAAGACGAATTGCGGTGACACCATGTGAAATTCTCTATTGAGTAGTAATTAGTTCTGAAAAGAACTGGAGGTTACAACTCTAGCTTTGCATGGTGAAGAGAGTTGTAACCTCCAGTTCTTTTCAGAACTCTAGCTTTGCATGGTGAAGAGAGTTGTAACCTCCAGTTCTTTTCAGAACTCTAGCTTTGCATGGTGAAGAGAGTTGTAACCTCCAGTTCTTTTCAGAACTCTAGCTTTGCATGGTGAAGAGAGTTGTAACCTCCAGTTCTTTTCAGAACTCTAGCTTTGCATGGTGAAGAGAGTTGTAACCTCCAGTTCTTTTCAGAACTCTAGCTTTGCATGGTGAAGAGAGTTGTAACCTCCAGTTCTTTTCAGAACTCTAGCTTTGCATGGTGAAGAGAGTTGTAACCTCCAGTTCTTTTCAGAACTCTAGCTTTGCATGGTGAAGAGAGTTGTAACCTCCAGTTCTTTTCAGAACTCTAGCTTTGCATGGTGAAGAGAGTTGTAACCTCCAGTTCTTTTCAGAACTCTAGCTTTGCATGGTGAAGAGAGTTGTAACCTCCAGTTCTTTTCAGAACTAGTTACTACTCAATAGAGAATTTCACATGGTGTCACTGTAAACAGTCTTATCCTCTTCACCATGCAAAGCTACAAGTTTTACCTAAAAATGATAAAAAATTAAACAACCAACCAAAAGTTTCAGTCAATTACGTTGTTTCGTAAACGAGAAAATAGTGAAAAGGCATTGAGATTTGTTGTAGTCATTCATATCTGGAATTAAAGAAAGAGTCATTCAAACTTGAAATAATTTCAGTTTTCTTACCAATATTTACCAATGTTGCGTCTTCCTTGTCAACATGTGGAACCTGCGTTTCTCGCTATATTTACAGAAATGTTTACTTGAGGAAGGGAAAACAAATTCTTTAAAATTACAAATTTTGCAAAATAATATTTTAAGGCTGTGCCGGGTACCCGGATACCCGACCGAAACAGTCATTACCCGGTTCCATTTTTCGGTTCCAATTACCTGTAAACGACTTTTTAAAATTCCGACTGAACATTTAACCAGTTCGTGTCGGAGGCCGTGTATACACGACAACAATTTTTGGACAGCGGATCGGAGAGCGTCTACACACGCCACAGGATTCTCGGGAATATTTGTATAGATTCCCAGTCGACGTGGCAACGAGCCATAAGCATACGGTGGAAGACGCGGTCTCCCCGGTCACGCTCTGGTGAGCACCATTGGTCATGTTTGTGTGGTAAAAATAAACCCGCCACGGGGTTCGGAAAAACTTTTTTATTCCCGGTGCGAACTGGTTAAAGCCACACAAAAATAATGGAAGTCTGATTTTTTGCTAACAAAAATGAAGAAAACTCGGATGAAGGTTTTAGAAGTAACATTTGCCAACAACCATTCACACACTTGCCGGCTTTTGTTTGAAACTTGTGTTTGTATTGGTTATTTTATACATTCAGGAGTATTAAATTGTTTTTGGGTACCCGGGTATCCGAAGATTTCAAATTTCGGGTATCCGGTTCCCGAAATAACCGAAAACCGACAGCCCTATAATATTTGTCAGTTAACCCTCCTTCTGTTCGACCATTTGAAACCATTCAAAATTTCCACTTTCAAAAATATCCATTGGTTTTGTACACACATGGTGATACCATTTGAACAGTGTTGGTAGCAAGCTTTACTACCATTCAAATCCATTCAAATGCATAGAGGGTCCATTGACTCACCACTTAGAAGTATCCAAACAAGGTTTTGTATTAGCTGTACTACCATTTGGAAAGATCCAAACAAGGTTTTGTATTAGCTGACCTACCATTCAAAACCATTTGGGAGAATCAATACTGTAACACAGTTATTTCACCATTCAAAACCACAAAAGCGAATGGTTTCAAATGGTGCATCAACTTGTACTGTATGAAAAAGGTACCAGAAGTAGGAGGGTTAAGCATCCAAAATAATTTTATTTCAAAGTATCTGTTTTTCTTTCTAAAGGGAAATTATAAATGTTCCAATGAAAACAAAGGGATGAACATGGGCGATACACGCATACACCTTTAATGATAAACCAATAATGACTAAGCTTCAACCTAAAACCTAAAATAGACAAATAATCTTCTTATTCTAATCCACACCATAATCTCAAAGAACACAATATTCAGTTTAATCTGTTTTGGTTACTTACATTCATTACCTTATAGTAGGCTTAAGGCCCCCTGAAAAAAGTCTCTGGTTTCTGGTCATAGGTCCGCTTCAAATCAGTGCGGTGATGCTTTTTTTTTTGGTAATTTTTTATTTTTTATTTTTTGCCAACATGAAATATGTGATATACGCGGTTATTGGAACCAGACCAAATTTCCCATACACAAAGTATGGTGGCTAAGAGAGGCCTGACAAATCGGGCAAAAGTTCATATCCATATGTGAAAAAGTCGTTTAAACAGGCCTTTGATTTCTCAGGATTATTCCTGATTTCAGGATTTTTTTTTTACAAATCTCCCTTTGCCTCAAAATATTCTTGAAAGAAGAGAAGCAGCCACCAAGGAAAGAAAGAAGTAGCCTGTATTGTGTCCAAACCTCTAGTTTCTTGTTTGCGGGGATGTGGAGAGTCTGTAAATCCTCCAAATCCTCCCTTGTCCTCGAGGCCAAAGGGAGACCCAGGCCAGCTACCTGTTTTTCAGAATTTTTTATTTTTGTCAAATCACACTGCTGTTTAAAACACAGCACGGCAGAATTCCAATCGATCCAGCAATTTTGGCTGCAATTGGACATCGTTTCATAGCAAACAATAAGAAAACTAAATTGCCGATGCACAGGTCTGAGGCGACACTCGTGGAGACCAGAAACCGGATCCTTATTTTATTTGGCCTAAAGTACATGTAAAAGCCCTTAGTTTGTGTTCTTAAGAGTCAAGTTCAGATTAATATCTTAGTGAACGAGACGGGAGAAAAACCTGTACATGTAAATGGGGAGTTTGGGTGGTGGGTCTATTTCCTGATGTGATGTTTTTCATTTGTATGCTTACTGGTCGTGCCATGGTCGAGCGGTTTAGTGCATCGGATTTGTGTTCTGATGGCTGAGTCGTCAGAATGTGGGTTTGAATCCCAACCGCGACCATGGTGAGTGTGTCCTTGAGCAAGACACTTTACCATAATTGCTTCTCTCCACCCGGGAGTAAATGGGTACCTGTGAGGGCAGAGTTGGTTGTTTGATTAGCCCTATGTGCCGTGCCGTTGTACGATTTCTTGTTTACTGTAAAGCGCCTTGAGCACTTCTTGGTGGATATGTGCGCATTATAAATCTTCTGTATTATTATTATTATTATTATTATTATTATTATTATTATTATTATTATGAATACTCCCGAATGTATAAAATAACCAATATGAACACAAGTTTCTCTTGAGTCATAATAATTGTGGACCCCATTCCCCACACACATTTTGTCAACCAAAAAATAGGAGAATTCCATTTGTGTGGCTTCAATGTTCAGTCAAAATTTTCAAGTCGTTTACGGGTAATTGGAACCAAACAAATGGGAGCGGGTAATGACAGTTTCGGTCGTGTATCCGGGTATCTGGATACCCGACACAGCCTTTGTACTAGCAAAAAACATAAATGATCACTTACATTATTTTTGACTTAATTGACGTAAAGTTGACGATAGAGAAAAATATGTACAGTTGTGACAATCATTTTGTCTGAAGCGCTACCATATATTAGAAAAATTAGTCAAACTATTTCCGAACTACATTGCACTGTACAATGTACATGTAAATTTTCCACATGAGAAGAAAACGTCTGTTAGAATGAATTCCAAATATTGGAAAGTATTTTGAAATTTTTCTTGTAAATGACGCAAGGAAATAGGCTGAATGTTTTCACATGTTGGTTTCTTTATTGTACACATACATTGTACACCGTACATGTACATACAGACGCTGCTTGAGTTTAAGTATGGATGTACATTGTACACACCCTCCTATGACTACAAGGGTCAAATCACTTGCCAAGGTATATCGAGTGCACTTAAAAGTCAAACACTGTCAAACCTTCTGTGACTACAAGGGTCAAAATCAGTCCAAATGTTGATATATTTGCCAAGGTACATGTATATCTAGTGCACTTAAAAGTCAAACACTGTCAAACCTTCTGTGACTGCAAGGGTCAAAATCAGTCAAAATGTTGATATACTTGCCAAGGTATATCTAGTGCACTTAAAAGTCAAACACTGTCAAACCTTACGTGTAGTACAGTAAGTACATTTACAGGTCAAAATGAGTCGACCATTTTTTGACTGGTAAAAGCATTGTCTGGTATTGTTCAGGGTGGTCAAAATGACAGTAAAAACCAGTCAAAAAATGCCCCTGTGTGCACATTTGGGTCAACAGTCAAAACGGGCAGTTGACTGATTTTGACCTCTATAGCAACTTCCCACTAAAGTGCAGCTAGAGTAGGATGGTTTTAAAAAGCCATTTTACGAAATGTGGTTTTAAATCAATAGATTGGTGGTGGGGGGATAATGTAGATTGTATTTATTGAAGAAATGCTCAGGAGTAGTCGAAACATTTTAAGTTTTACACACAAAATTTATTTATATATTTTTCTGACCCTTTTATTGAAATAAAATGTCATCTATTCCTTTCATGCATTGTTAGCTGTCTGACTTAATGCATTGTGAACGAAGTTCCGTCGTTCCCTCGTCCTAAGTGCTTTTTTTAAATAAAATAGGGCATGTATTATTTATTGCTTTTGTATTTTCACATGAATGAATATCGTGTGGTAATGACAAAATATTCCCAGGTTCTTGCAAGAGTGGATTAAAATACATACGCTTAGAAACTCTTTTTAAAAATGAAACAAATTTTATTTTCGATTGTTTTTATTTTTGTCTTAAAAAATAGGTTGATATTTTCACATTACATATAAATGCTGTGACTTTTATAATATTGGGTTACACATACCTGTACTGTATTCAGGCATGATATTCTTCCTACTTTTGTAGGAAATCCTACCTTTTGATTTTGACAATCCTACCATGAAACCGGGTTCCGACTAACTTCAGACCATGGAAACTTTCCTTGTGTTATCATTTTATTGTAAATACCAAGATAAAAAACAGTTTCCTTGCTATACATGGCTATAGAGGTAAACCGCTATAGGCTAGTATATGCCTAATGATAATGGCAAACATTTTTCCTACCTTTTCATTTTCTCAAAATTCATGCATGACACATGTATGTTATGTTGACTATTTTTGTATGGAAATAAATGTTAGATTGAATTAAATTGAAATAAACAATGACATTGAAAGTAAGTCATACATACCAAATCATGTACCAAATCAGAAATAGGGACGAATAGAGCACACAGCGTGCCAGGTAAACATATCGGTCATGACAGTTGGGTTGCATGCCTTGGTGTCAGATGTCATTAGAAGAAGACAGAGATGAGGACTCATTGGAAAGGCTACCTGGGCCAAAGATTCCCTTTCAACTGCTTAGCAATCTGCTTTTAAATTTTTTAAATTTTTTTATGCAAATCGTCCCACACAAGGCCAATGGCCAATCCAAGGTGGGGCTACTAAGTCAATGACTCCACACTGAAGAAACCAGCCCCTTGCACCGAAACAAGACAAGTTAATAACCAGCCTCTTCACGGTGCGAATAGGACTGGGAGGGGTAACTAGTCCAGAACAAGGCAGTTATTAAACTGCCTCTGCCCCTATAAGCAATTTTGGTTAAGTGTCTTGCTCATGGACACAAGTGTCACGGCCAGGATTCGAAACCCACATTCTGCTGCTAACACCAGAACTTGCATCCGGTAAGTTAGACCACTCGGCCACGACATGCCACAAGTAATGCTAAGCAGATTTAAAGATGTATAGCCTATGTTTTTTTTTCTTCTATTTTACATTTAGCTGAGACTTTCACACATTTCTGTACAAATAGGTAATAGACTTCTGATATTGTCGTTATGTGCCTGGAAGACAGCGGCGTAGCCATGGGAAGGGGGGGGGGGCATGTGCCCCCCACAAATTTCCAGTGCCCCCCAGAAAAGAAAAAGAAGAGGGAAAAAACCCATACCCCCTGGTCCCCCCACTGAAAAGCAATGCCCCCTGTGCCCCCCCCCCTTCCCTTCCCCCCTTCCCCACTGAAAAAGTTCTGGCTACGCCGCTGCCGGAAGAAGGACGTAATGAAAGTGTGACCGGCAAAAGGTTGTAAGCAATTAATGTGCAAAATTGTGTTTCAAGAGAACTGAGTGTGAAAGTTTGGTCATTTTTCTGCCATTTATAAGTCATTGTAGGAAAGTTAAATTCTGTGTGGGAATGGAAAAACATGTCTTGGGAGTAATTCTAGCAACAAATATATAACAGTTATGCCTTACTTTTTTTCAAAGGAGCCATTTTATTGCTTACAACCTTCTGCTGGGACATAAAGTTGTACTTTGTGTGCCTGGAAGAAGGTCATAGAGCCTTATGACCTTATTCCGGGCACACGATGTTGTTATTTATTATTATCGGTCTGTCTTAGCAGAGAAAAGATGTGAATCAGGCATATCCACACAATTCACCCACATGGTCTCAACATACAGGAAGGAAATGACTAATTTCCCCTTTTTTCTCCTTTTTCTCCTATTTTGTCCTTTTTTCCTCATTTTTTCTCATTTTTTTCTCCTTGTTTCTCCTTTTTTTTCCTACTTTTTTTCCCTCCTTTTTTTTCTCCTCTTTCCCTCCTTTTTTTCTCCTTTTTTTCTCCTTTCTCCACAGACATTTTCACTTTTGTTTTACATTTGTTTTGCTTGTTAGTCTATTTGTGTGTTTTGTTTTACTTTCCCTGTCTGACTCATTGCTTTTCACTTATCTCATAATTAATCTCTTCTTCCAGCCAAAAAACTCAAGGTACTTCTATTCAGGCGTAATTCCCCTTTTGTCCGATCCCAAAACCAATACATGTCTCTGCTTTTTATATCTTCTTTTTGTGTTCATTTCCCACCAGACTAACTTCTGCTCACTCTTGTGTTCATGTTTGTATTCTGTCTCTTTTTGTCTTTGAACCTGCTACATGTATATTTGAAACGTAAGGCCAGTAACCATTATTTTGCATTTTCTTGTTCATTAGAACATTGCTGTATTAGGAAAGGAAAACAAATACTATCTTATGACCAGGCCTGTGATTGATCAGGATTTTTTACCGATTTCAGGATTTTTTACCGATTTCAGGATTTTGTATAAATCTCCCTTTCCCTCAAAATTTTCTTGAAAGAAGAGAAGTAGCCACCAATGAAAGAAAGAAGTAGGCTGTATTTTGTCCAAACCTCTAGTTTCTTGTTTGTGGGGATGTGGAGAGTCTGTAAAATCCTCCAAAATTAAACATCCAGGAGGTTCAGGGGGCTTTGTCCTCCACACCGAAGGGAGATCCAAGCCCGTTACCATTTTTCAGGATTTTTTTTATTGTCAAACCACATCCCTGTATGACACATTTCTAAACATAATCATGTTTAACATGGTTTAAAGTTGTTTGACCTGAACATTGCTATTTGACCTTGAGGAAAGGATAAGAAAGTTTTGGTGAAAGTTATAATATTTTATAACCTTTATATTCATTTGACCTTTGCTCTTTGACCTTCAGCTGACCAGACTGGTGGCTTGTTTGTTGGTGATGCAATCTTAAAGGTAACAATTCATTACTTTTTCAGTAAACACATTAATAATTTGATTTAACTATAATTTTTTTTGTATATTAGGAAATTTGTTCAGATTTCAAAGTGCTATTTTAACCCTAACTCTCTAGGTACATGTATTCTGACTAGGAACCTTCCTGAATCCTCCAGAATCCATCGGTGCACTTTTGGAAACATGCCCTTATCTTCAAAATGTACCATGCATTTTCATTGATCTTCTCATATTCAGCACTTATGGCCTGTACTTCTTGCCAGGTAGTAATTTTGTCCCATTTGAAGAGGTGAAAGTACCAGTTTCCAACAGTGCTGAATTTTCCCCAAAAAAGTGTCCCTTGGAGGATTTTGCAGGACTTGGGGTGGTTATGGTTAAAGGCAAGAAACAAACTGCATGATCATTGATGTTCTTAAAAACAAAAGAATAAGAAATAAAATATAAGCAAAACTCAACCAATGAAGAGGTGTCGCCTGTGTTTTACTGGCAATTCTCGAGAATTATTTTGTTTTCATTGGAACATTGATAATTTCCTTTTAGAAAGAGAAACAAATATTTGACATGAGATATTTCAGAAGCTTGGTTTTACAGTTATTTTATGACGGGATCTACCATAAATTCATTTAGGCCCCCAAAAAAGTCTCTGGATTCTGGTCTCCACGCACATCGCCTCAGATCCGTGCATCGGCATTTTTAATTTTCATTTTATTTGCTATGAAATGATGTCCAATTGCCACCATACTTTGTGTATGGGAAATTTGGTCCCGGCGTATACAATGTATTGTGGAGTGCCATGGCATCATCATCATCATCATCATCATCATCATCATCATCATCATCATCATCATCATCATCATCATCATCATCATCCTCCTCCTCCTCCTCCTCCTCCTCCTCCTCCTCCTCCTCCTCCTCCTCCTCCTCCTCCTCCTCCTCCTCCTCCTCCTCCTCCTCATCCTCCTCCTCCTCCTCCTCATCATCCTCCTCCTCCTCATCATCCTCCTCCTCCTCCTCATCCTCCTCCTCCTCCTCCTCCTCCTCCTCCTCCTCCTCCTCCTCCTCCTCCTCATCCTCCTCATCCTCCTCCTCATCCTCCTCCTCCTCCTCCTCCTCCTCCTCCTCCTCCTCCTCCTCCTCCTCATCCTCCTCCTCCTCGTCCCCCTCCTCCTCCTCAACCTCCTCCTCCTCATCCTCCTCATCCTCCTCCTCCTCCTCCTCCTCCTCCTCCTCCTCCTCCTCCTCCTCCTCCTCCTCCTCCTCCTCATCCTCATCCTCATCCTCCTCCTCATCCTCATCCTCCTCCTCCTCCTCATCCTCATCCTCATCCTCATCCTCATCCTCATCCTCATCCTCATCCTCATCCTCATCCTCATCCTCATCCTCATCCTCATCCTCATCCTCATCCTCATCCTCATCCTCATCCTCATCCTCATCCTCATCCTCATCCTCATCCTCCTCCTCATCCTCATCCTCCTCCTCATCCTCATCCTCATCCTCATCCTCATCCTCATCCTCATCCTCATCCTCATCCTCATCCTCATCCTCATCCTCATCCTCATCCTCATCCTCATCCTCATCCTCCCCCTCCCACCCACCATATTATTTCCCTGTTGGCAAAAAAAAAAAAAGCCAACTGATGACCAGAAACCAGAGACTTTTTTTTTTTTGCCATAAGTACATACATATTTACTGTAAAACTATGCTTCTCACGATTATTGTGAGAAATAAATGTATGTCATTTTAAAGAATTTGTTTTCCCTTCTTCGAGTGAAATAGAAAAAGAAAATTGCCGGAAGATGCTGTAAAAATAAAAATAAAAAAACAAGCGATACATCTTAAAGGGACAATATCGTCACGATCAACAGGGCATGGAATCGTAGTGCTAGTTTTAGATTAACTCATTGACTGAAAATAAAACCCCACATGATAAGGTTGCAGTTGCTGCTGCATAAATGAGCCAGTAATTTTCAGTCACTGTGTTTCATTTTAAACCAGGACACCGTTTTCCATGCCCTGTTGAAAGTCTGCTCCGATTGTGACGAGAGTGTCCCTTTAACCTCTCTGTCACCGAGTTTTCTTGATGACAACAGACTGGCAGTAGTCCTCTGAGACTACTCTGTATACAATGCTGAGTTAAAAACGGTGAAGAGCAAAAAATCATATCCATTGCTCAATATCCCTGACGCAAGAATTCATGGTTTTATACTCTCTCAATTCTAAGGAAATAATGAAAGCAAATTTCCTGCATCCATGTACGTCTTGAGGGTATGTTCCATAGTTATTCCATTATTGGTTTCTTATCATCCATTCTTATTAATGACCTCCAGGTGAATGGAATGTCTATTGAGAGAGCATCACATGATGAAGCGGTAAGTGATTGAAGACGACTTGCGTGTATTATGAGAAAGAGTGATTTGATTTGTGTGGTTTCCTGACTGCAAATAGAAATTTGCTTGGAAACAATCACAGTTTGAAAGTTAACAGATTTTTTTCTACATTTTCATTCTATGTACAATATATATTTAATATACATGTACTGCGGCCATCTTTGTCTGGTTTCCTTTACACACAAGTGAGATTAGAGCGCTAAACTCTCAATGTATACAAGGTACCAGACTATTTTCCCTTCCAGCCTCGGTTTGGTTATATGGTTTTGTATGGAAGAAAAAACAAAATGGCTGCACCGTGATAATAGGATTGCACAAGAAAACAAAGATGTCTGCCCTGTGGATAAAAGTGTATAATAATGCCGTGTTCTAATCACCTACATGACTTAGAAGTCCTGTATACCGAGTAATTTATTAGGAGCACAAAGGGCAACAGAAGTGATAACCATTTTATTTGGTGTTTTACAGTACAATTTCCATTACTTTTTCCTTGATTTTCACATTAATTAAATTTGTTGATTTTTGTTTTTAGTTGGGAAACAGACTTGTAGTCAAAGACTTTTTCATGAGGATAATTATACGAGTACAGAAAAATGGAGTTTGATTATGAGTACTCTATCTGCTCAGTGCACATCGTAGCCCTCTAGTGGTGAATTTGCACCCAGTGTCTTGATGACAGCCACTAAGGCATAGTGTGAGCGTTGTGCGTACAAATTATGTGCGTATGTTATGGTAATAAGCTCGCTTGTACATGTACTCCAGCCAATGATCACTGGAGATATGCCAAACGAGATGCACTGTCGCTGCTCTTTTGCACTCAACGGCTCATGCAAGGTGCGAATAGTTGTAGTTGAGTACTTTTTCATGAGTAAGAGTAGAGAAGAATGTACTCCAGTACGATTATGAGTACTCCAAATCTGTAGTTGTAGTCAAGTACATGTACTTTTTCATGAGTGCGAGTAGTAGTAATAATAATAATACAGAAGATTTATAATGCGCACATATCCACCAAGAAGTGCCTGACATTATTATTATTATAAGATTTATAATGCGCACATATCCACCAAGAAGTGCTCAAGGCGCTTTACAGCAAACAAGATAATCATACAATAGCATAACAATACAATAGCAAAGGAAATATAATACTAAACAAAAGATAAAAAATGCATAAATGAATGTTAGTAGTCCTTATAGGCAATACACATAAGCTGAGTTTTTAAGTTCTTCTTGAAGGAGTCAACAGATTGAGATTCACGAATGTACAGAGGTAAATCATTGTTGAGCCACAACTTCAAAAGATCTGTCACTGAAATTTAGGAAAATAATTAGATTTTGTTTCAAAACCTGTATAAGGTGATAGACAAAAAAAAAACTTGGTCTTAGGCAAAAAAACAAACAAAGTCTCTGGTTTTTGGTCATAGATCGGCTTCAAATTCGGTGCGGTGATGCATATTTTTTTTTTTTGGACCAACCAGTGAAATATGTCATACATGTACATGTGTGTGCGGTTATTGGAACCAGACAAAATTTCCCATATACAAAGTATAATAATAATAATGTGTGGACTTATATAGCGCACGTATCCACCAACTGAGTGGTGCTCAAGGCGCATTATATTATTACCCCTGCTCATAAGGCTCATAAGGCTCATAAATCATTCCTGAAACCATCTCAGCTCCCTGGGGAGTATACAGCTCAATTGTTGCCATTACAGCGCATATAGGGCTAGTCAACCAACTCTGCCCTCACAGGTACCCATTTAACCCCTGGGTGGAGAGAAGCAATTATGGTTAAGTGTCTTGCTCAAGGACACAAGTGTCACGGCCGGGATTCGGACCCACATTAGAGAGGCCTCATAAATTGGGCAATCGTTCATACCCACTATGTGAACAAAAATTGTTTAAAACACAGCACGGCAGAATTCCAATTGATTCAGCATTTTTGGCTGCAATTGGAAATCGTTTCATAGCAACAACAACAACAACAACAACAAAAAAAACTAAAAATGCCGACGTGTAGGTCTGAGGCGATGCACGCGGAGACCAGAAACCGGACACTTGTTATTTTTGGACTCAGCTTATTTTGTGTTGGTTTTGTGTATACCACGTAGGTTGCAGCCTTAAAAAACGCAGGATCTGAGGTAGTCCTAACAGTGAGGCATTTCAGAGCAGCAACTCCCTACCTTAAGCAGGCTGGTAAGAAATGATTCCTGTTTTGTATTGATTTATGATTGATTTATTCACTTTGATTGAACCATTACATGTATGTGAGGGTCATACCTGGTGGTTGCATGAAGGTCGTATTTTTCAAGCTTAAATGTCAGCTATTTGGTGGTGTGCGGTGGCACGGTTTGACAATATTCTCTTATTGCCACCCAGAATAATTGCATTTTGTTTGCGTCATATCTGTCAAACTCAAGGTCTGATATCAATTTATTGGATTAAAGGGAAGGTACAACATTGGTCATGTTGGCCAAACTGCTTCTCTGAGTATGCGTACTCTCTTTGAATCAAGATATACATTGAAGGGAAGGTACAACATTGGTAATGTTGGCCAAACTGCTTCTATGAGTATGCTTACTCTCTTTGAATCAAGATACATTGAAGGGAAGGTACAACATTGGTAATGTTGGCCAAACTGCTTCTATGAGTACGCTTACAATCTTTGAATCAAGATATACATTGAAGGGAAGGTACAACATTGGTAATGTTGGCAAAACTGCTTCTATGAGTATGCTTACTCTCTTTGAATCAAGATATACATTGAAGGGATGGTACAACATTGGTAATGTTGGCAAAACTGCTTCTATGACTATGCTTACTCTCTTTGAATCAAGATATACATTGAAGGGATGGTACAACATTGGTAATGTTGGCAAAACTGCTTCTACATGTATGAGTATGCTTAATACTCTCTTTGAATCAAGAAATACATTGAAGGGAAGGTACAACATTGGTAATGTTGGCCAAACTGCTTCTATGAGTATGCTAAATACTCTCTTTGAATCAAGAAATACATTGAAGGGAAGGTACAGCATTGGTAATGTTGGCAAAACTGCTTCTATGAGTATGCTTACTCTCTTTGAATCAAGATATACATGTACATTAAAGGGAAGGTACAGCATTGGTAATGTTGGCAAAACTGCTTCTATGAGTATGCTTACTCTCTTTGAATCAAGATATACATTGAAGGGAAGGTACAGCATTGGTCATGTTGGCCAAACTGCTTCTATGAGTATGCTTACTCTCTTTGAATCAAGAAATACATTGAAGGGAAGGTACAGCATTGGTAATGTTGGCAAAAACTGCCTCCATATGTATGCTTACTCTCTTTGAATCAAGAAATACATTGAAGGGAAGGTACAGCATTGGTAATGTTGGCAAAAACTGCCTCCATATGTATGCTTACTCTCTTGCAAAAGTTTTCGTTCAAAAATCTTTTTCTTTATGAAGGTCGCTTGTCACAAGGCCAAAAATGGATACATAAGAGAAATAAACAATACATAATAATAATAATACAGAAGATTTATAATGCGCACATATCCACCAAGAAGTGCTCAAGGCGCTTTACAGTAAACAAGATAATCATACAATAGTATAACAATACAATAGCAAATGCAATATAATACTAAACAAAAAGATAAAAAAATGCATAAATGAATGTTAGTAGTCCTTGCAGACAATACACATAAGATGAGTTTTTAAGTTTTTCTTGAAGGAGTATTGAGATTCACGAATGTACAGAGGTAAATCATTCCAAAGGCGTGGAGCCACAACTTCAAAAGATCTGTCACCCCAAGAATGTTTAGACTTTTGTTCAGCCAGCAGAAATTTTGCACTGGAATGTAACTTGAGAGAGGGGGCATAACATTTCAACAAGTCAGATATATATAATGGTGCACAATCATTCAAAGATTTGAAAACGATAAGTAATATTTTATAAATAATATGATATGATATTGGCAGCCAATGCAGATCTTTCAGGATGGGGGTGATTTGAAATGATTTTTTTTATAGAGAGTCACAATACGTGCAGCAGTGTTTTGAATCTTTTAAGTCGTCGTAGTTGATCCTGTGGAAGTCCATAAAGCAGTTGTTTTGAACTGAGGGAGATTACAGACGGTGGGAAAACAGGATGCAGACAGGGAGTCCCAGAGTGAGGCATTGAGAGGGAAGAAACTAGAAACTTGCCCTACACAGTATTTGCTTTTGAGACGGAAACATTACAGGGATGTGAACAGAGAGTGAAGCGTGTAATGCACTCAAAAATCCGATTTAGTGGAACATCCAGAGAGCGAGTGACCTTTGGAACACATTCCATTTATAATTTTGAAATACAGCTGCAAAAATGTAGCAGTTTTTTTTTTTTCTTTCATTTTTTTGTAAGCATTTGTATTTCTCAATAGAGAGAACATTTCAGATAGATTTATTTCAGGATGATTTAAACAAGCTTGCGGATAATGTTTTAGCGCTGGGACGGTTAACCGACTGAAAATGCACTAACCGTTTAGATATTTGCTAACCGGCTAACCAGTATTTAAAACGACGGCCAACAATTTTGGAAGAATTTTCCGCCCACTTTGTCTTTCTAGACTTTATTTTTTGCCACATTGGTTATTAACCCTTCCTACTATAGCTGCACCTTAGTGGGAAGTTGCTGTATCGAAGTCAAAATCAGTCAACTGCCTGTTTTTGACTGTTGACCCAAATGTGCACACAGGGGCATTTTTTGACTGGTTTTGACTCTCTTTTTGACCACCCTGAACAATACCAGACAATGCTTTTACCAGTCAAAAACGGTTGACTCATTTTGACCGGTAAATGTACTTACTACACGTAAGGTTTGACAGCATTTGACTTTTTAAGTGCAGTAGATATACCTTGGGAAGTATATCAACATTTTGACTGATTTTTGACCCTTGTAGTAGTAGAAGGGTTAAACAATAATTGTGGGAGGTTTATTAACCCTCCTATGTACAGTGCATTTGCCATAGAATTGTCAGACCTTTCAAAACCTTTCAAGTTTGCTGTACTGAAGGGTTTTGAAAGGTGAGAAAACTGTCTGACAAAAGGGACCTATGAAAGGTTTCGAAAGGTGTAACAACTCTCTGAACAAACTGGTGTTGAAATGTTTCAATACCTTTCAAAGGGTATTGAAAGGTGTGGTTGTTCAGTAGCAACAAATTCTGGAGGGTTTTAAAGGGTTCATAATTATTGATAGCCATTTTGGCCCGTAAGCAGATTTTGAAAGGTTTTGAAAGGTCAAACCATAGGAGGGTTAATGCTTTGTGATTGAAAATGTATACACATTGTACCATTTGCCAACGATCTAGTTTGTGTGGCCGTCAGGGGCCGACTTTCGGTTAACAGACTGTGAAAGATTCAGTTAAACCATAGAGCTACAACCCAAGGAGTTCGAACTTTCCGACTTCAAAGACAATATGACCGTCGCCGCCCTAATCCTAACGACCGCAATGTAAACGCCGATTAGCATGCTCACAGCCGGAAAGCTCATCAAGTAATACACTGCATTGTGGGTATTTCTTTGCATGACGCGATGTATGCGCATTACACACCAATAGTAGCGTCTTTTGAAAAAAACCTTTTTTTCAAGACGTGGTGAAACTTTGGCCTGCATTGGCCGCGAGTTAGAATAGTACCGATAGAAAGCCCAACTAATGACCATCAAATTGCACCAGTTTTCGAACGTGAGAAATCATGAGAAACATTGAAAATCAATAGAATTATGATTGCCATATTTTCGATGTAATTTACACAAAAAACGATGTAACTTACCGAAATATTGTCCGATTTTCACGATCAAAACTCTGTCAAAAAGATTTCCGTTGTTGCTATAACTGCACATACTGATCGGAAACGTGTGGTACTCTGCAATCGACTGCGCATGCGTTTAGCTCTATGGCGATCAGTGCCATACTATTAATCCAGTGACAAAAACAAAATGCAGCGATGACGTCATGTCGAGTGCAACGCACTGAGTGCAGCGGGGCTGTCGGTTACCAGTGTAAAACGCGGCGATGCACTGCATATTCAAAAGACGGCTTGCGGTCGTAATGTTTACGAGCTCTCAGCAGGTGTTGCAGTGCTTTGGCTATGGGTTTGCTGACAGCGCTAATTGGTTGATTCTAATTGCCCGCTAAGTTCGAACTCCTTGGGTTGTAGCTCTATGGTTAAACGGTTAGCGAACTAACCGGAATTACTCCCGGGATTGTAACGTTGTTATTTTGTTGTTGTAGCTAAACTTGCGGATGAAAGCAAAACTGACACAGAGCAATCAAACTCAACACAAAACCATGACAACAGCTGGCAGGTAAGGGTATTACTAAGACATGTACGTACAGATAAACTCTCATTTGAGGCCAAAATGTGCATTGTGTGTTACACTGATTTTTGGGTGTTCGGGCACGACTACTGTGCCCGAAGACCTTGAAATTGAAATTGTTCAATTTATTTTTCCCTCCGGAACGTTGTAGCCTATTCGCAAAGCTCAAATCGAATTGATACTTGGCAATATCAAAGACCTTATCATGAAGAGGCAGGAAATCATTTTGACGTCATTGGTTGTTGAATTATACAATGACAAATTACATCATTATTCTAAAAATAGGAGACTGTGAATGGAACAAGTATTTGGACTAAGAACGCATACATGTACATGGATGCTCAGAATAGCCTTAGCATTTTCCGTTTAATTTGTGAAACGTGTACACATTTTGACACGGACCGTGTACACATGTAAACAATTGTATCGTTAGCACTAGTAAATGGCATGATGCAGACAGATTGTCCGTATTTAGTATGGAAAATAATCCAAAATGTGGCAATGTGGATTTAGAAAAAATAGCACAGATTAAAAAAAAATTCAAGCCTGGCACAAAACATCCTTCAAAATTTCTGGTTGTAATCAAATTTAAAAGAAAATATACGTGTATCAATTGAACATTCTGGAAAACATGATGACATAAAACACAATAAAGGGGGCCACTTTCCTACCGTCACGTTAGCAGTTTTTCTTATGGTTGTAATTTTTTTTTAAATATCTGAAACCACCCAAAAAGAATTTCAACATTTGAATAGACATGCATGCTTATCCTAAAGATAATTTGAGTTGATTATTACTATTATTTTTTTAATTAGCCTAAAATTTCCATCAACAAATGGACGGAAAAGTGAGGTAACTTTTTCCGTCCAATTTTTATGGAAATTTTAGTGTAAAAAATAAATTTAAAAATTTAAAAATAAAATAAATCAAGTCCAATTAGTTCTAGTATAAGCCTGCATGTCCATTCACATGTTGAAACACTTTTTGGTCGGTTTCGGGTACTTAAAAATAAATAACAACCATTGGAAAAACTGCTAATGTGACGGATGCAAAGTGGCCCCCTTTATTGTGTTTTATGTCATATACATGTAATAATAGCGGGCCCACTGATGGCACTAAAGAAGACCGGCCAAATAAAAAATACCAGCCAAATATCGTTGATTCGTTTACACATTTCGTGAATTTAGGGAATTTATTTTCATGTAAACATGTAAATGTCCCAACCCTATCTCAGAATTAGGTAAACAATGTGAAAACACTGGTAAGTCGGCCTCCAGCGTCTCAAAAGTCACCCATTGGAATAAGCACTATTTGGTAATAACCAAACCTCTGTGTGACCTTTGAACCACAGACGAAAAACAGTGGCCTCAGTCAGCAGCAGGAAGCTGTTGCCAAGCAACCAAAGCCAGAGAAGCGATGGGTGGATCTTATCTCCATCCCGCTCCTCACAGCGAGAATATCACGATACACACCAGGAACGGATAAACTCAGGTAATGAATATTCATGAAGTTACCACTGTAACTGTCATCATGATAAACTCAGGTAATGAATATTCATGAGATTTTCCACTATAACTGTCATCATGATAAACTTAGGTGATGAATATTCATGAGTTACCATGATACAGTTTAACAGACTGTCATCAAGATAAAGTTGGTGATGAAGAGTCATGAGTTACTACTATACATTTTATATGTAATAGACTTTCATCACAATAAACTTAGGTGATGATATTCATGAGTTACCACTATACAGTTTAATGGGCCATCATCACAATGAATATTCATGAGTTACCACTGTACAGTTTAATAGACCATCATCATCATGATAAACTTAGGTGATGAATATTCATGAGTTACCACGAAACAGTTTAATAGACTGTCATGATAAACTTGGGTGATGAATATTCATGAGTTTCTTTTTCATCATGATCATTGCTATTTTACTTGAAGGGTGAAAAAATGCATTAAAATTACTAATTTCTCATCGTAATCGTGAGATGCATGGTTTTAGTGTAAATATGTACCAACTTTAATTTACAGTGGAAATTTCCAGAAATTTTCATTAAAATCTTTACATCTTTAAATGACCTTCATCAAACTGGAGTGTCGTGGCCGAGCGGTCTAGCTTACCGGACTCAAGTTCTGGTGTTAGCAGCAGAATGTGGGTTCGAATCCCGGCCGTGACACTTGTGTCCTTGAGCAAGACACTTAACCATAATTGCTTCTCTCCACCCAGGGGTTAAATGGGTACCTGTGAGGGCAGAGTTGGTTGATTAGCCCTATATGCGCTGTAATAGCAGCAATTGAGCTGTATACTCCCCAGGGAGCTGAGATGGTTTCAGGAATGATTTATGAGCCTTATGAGCAGGGGTAATAATATAATGCGCCTTGAGCACCACTCAGTTGGTGGATACGTGCGCTATATAAGTCCACACATTATTATTATTATTATTATTATTAAACTTCTTCCATCTTTTTGTCAGCGTGAATATGAACAACAGGCAACAGCCATCTTGATTTTGCTTGATACAAGTCTAATAATATCAGAACGAGGCTTAATTCCAAAATACGCTGGTGCCTAGGATGAGGTGTCCCACTTTATATTAATCCTTACTGCGTGTCTTCTGGGTACCAGACAACAGATACCATTGTTTTAAATGAAAGGTTTGTTTGTTTGTTTTGCACACAGGCCAAACTCCTTTGAGCTTGTCGGCATGGACGGTCTGTCATCGGGTATTCTTGTCTGTCACAATGCATCAGAGCTCAACGATTGGTTTAAATGTATCTCCGCAAATATTGCAACGTTGAATGCACAATCTGTGAGTACATGTTATTATTTTTTTGGTCACAGACAGTCATTAAAACACTGAGTATGCGGTTCTTCATACACATATGTCAGTGTAAGGGGTAAATTCAAATAAATTGTTTATCACCCGACGCAAGAATTTCATCATCTACACATGGATCAGAGATGCCAGTTTTCTGGCTATTGCCGGAATTCTGGCTTTTTCATATTTTTCCCAAAGAAATCCATCACTCTGTCTTTCGTCCGGCCGGGAAAAACAGAGCGCGCGCTCAGTTAATCTTGGTTTATATCAAGACGTTCTTACCTTTTCTTTTGTTATGCCATCGCGTAATACACTCGGACATTTCACCGACAGAGGGCATTTGATAGTAGCGAGATAACGAGCAAAGTCTTGAACTAAGATGAGCTCATTGCTCTGCCATATTGGAAACGGTGCGTGTGGGTCCGTGTGTGTGTTGTATACGGTGCGTTATGTACATGGTGATCGCAATGTGGTCATAAAGATTACGTTCCGCGGCCCACATTTTCTGAAATCTTTGACTGATTTTACTCAACTTGGCTGCCATAATGGAGGTCGGAAGAGATGTGGATCTGGAAAAAAAAATTTACGCTAGTCTAAAGAACAGGTTCAATTGCCGTTGGCTTAAATCAAAATACAATGAGGGATATTTTCTTTCCGTGTGCAAGTATGAACGTTCGCTCTTCCTTTGCGAGAATTTTTTTTTCCTGATCTGGAGCAAAGAGCTACTGGCATCCCTGATGTATTTTTTACATTTGGTGGTGTGTGTAGATTTGTATTTAATCATTGAAAGGGTAGTTTTATCGGATCGGTTTGCAGTAACGCCATGTGGTAACACCATCTCGATAACTTGAAAAGTTTCTCGATATCGTAATCGAATAAAAAAAGGTATTGCAATATTCGATATTATCGTGTTATCGCCCAAGCTTATAGTGAACTTTTGTTTCCCTGTATCCACAGATGAAGATTTCCAATAATCTACTTCAACCATCAGACCAGATTCTTCATATGGGCTGGGTAGGGGAGAGGCTCACAACATCAGTTCACTTGAATACCTGGAAACCTAAATTCCTTGCCATCAGAGGCACTGATGTCCTCATCTTTAATACTCCTCCAGTAAGTTTATAAAACATATTCATTACTCCTCAAGTAAGTTTCTAAAACATCTTCAGTAATCCTCCAGTAAGTTTCTAAAACATCTTCAATACTTCTCAAATAAGTTTCTAAAACATCTTCAATACTTTTCAAGTAAGTTTCTAAAACATCTTCAATACTTCTCAAGTAAGTTTCTAAAACATCTTCAATACTTCTCAAGTAAGTTTCTAAAACATCTTCAATACTTCTCAAGTAAGTTTCTAAAACATCTTCAATACTTCTCAAGTAAGTTTCTAAAACATCTTCAATACTTCTCCAGTAAGTTTCTAAAACATCTTCAATACTTCTCAAGTAAGTTTCTAAAACATCTTCAATACTTCTCAAGTAGGTTTCTCAACATCTTCAATACTCCCCCAATAAGTTTCTAAATCATCTTCAGTACTCCCCCAGTAAGTTTCTAAATCATCTTCAGTACTCCCCCAGTAAGTTTCTAAAATAGTAGGCGAATCTCTCATAAAGTTGTTGGTTTTATTTATGTATTGTTTGAGCAGGTAAATACAAGAGACTGGGTGAGGTGCGAGAGAACGTACAAACTTTATGAAGCCATAACAAGAGTATATAAGGTAGGAAATCTCTGGTCACATGGGTATGTTTAACCAGTTTAAATGGTTGTTTAAGACCTGTTAAACCCGTTTAAGACAGTTTAGACATCCTTATTGGTTTTGAACTGGTCACATGTGTATGTTTAACCTGGGCCCAATTTCATGGAACTGCTAAGCAGAAAATACTGCCTAACAAATTAATTTACGAAGCAAAAAATATCAGGGAACCAGTCATGAACCGTATACTTCACACGACATTTTGGCTGGAGTGGCCATTGGCCTTGTGTGGGGCGAATTTGCGTAAAAAAAACTAAAAAAACAAAAACAGTTTTTGCTCAGCAAAATTGTCCTGTGCTTGGCAACTTTTTCTGCTTTAGGTCTATGAAATTGACCCCTGGTTGATGTCGTTTAAAGCTGGATTGTCTAAGCACGGCACACGCCAATTCCTGGGTGTGCAATTTGAGCCAATCGGAGAGTGTGGCTGTAGAGTGTGGTTGTAGAGTGTGGTTCACTTATCGTAAATAAGGTGAATAAATATCCTGTTGTAGGTTCGGAACCAATTTTGAAAATGTATGGCTGCCTTTAAAAATTATGTTCATGGTTCCTATATCAAGGAAAAACAGATTACAATTCCCATTGGCTCTGAAGACTCAGTAAATTCTAAATGGAAGAGTTTATTTGAAAAACTTTCTTTCTTTTTTGGTTAGGGTATATGCTTTTTCTAGCGGTATTCTTTTACCAGTATTCAGTTAACTGTCTTGGTTGGTTGTCTCTGTGACACTTGTGCTATGTCTATGATACATTGCTGTATTTTAATAGTTTTGTGATGTAAATAAAAAATAATAAAAAAATTAAATTTTATTTTTTTATTTTTATATTTTGTATTTATTGAAGGATGCTGAACTCCTGGATGATAGGCCTCATTGTTTTAACCTTCAGTCTGGCGACAGCTACGATAACCATTACTACCTATGCACTCAGAGTCGAAGTGAACTCAACGTATGGCAGAATGCTATACAACGTGCGACACATACTGTCGTCTCTAAACTAGGAGTAAGTCATATAAATGTGACTTGAAACTTTGCATAATGGATTGGATAGGAAAGAGTAGGTTTATGGGCATCACCGTGTGTAATAATCTCTTCTTGGAAGAAGTAGTGGGGTTCTGAAAAGAACCAGTATTGAGGTAAGTTCTCCACACTGAAGATGGACAGAGCACACAGTTTGAAACTTTGAGAGTTATCCTCACTACTGGTTCTTTTGAGAACCACACCATTTCATCCAAGAAGAGATTTATACACTTGATGTTACCTGTAAACCTAACCTTTTTTATTCATGTCATATCAGTTTTAAGGTTATTTTTATTCAGCATTTTGAAGCTTTGTGTGGTGAAAAATACATGTAGAAAGAGAATTTATTTTTAAAAAGATATCTCTTGATTCAAATAGATTAAGTATGGATGCATTTACAGACATTTTACCAAAAGAATATACTGGATTTAACCCTAACCACCCCAAATCATTCAAACCATTCAAACCATTCAACCAACCCCAAATCATTCAAACTCCAACAGCTGGGTTTATTGTATTTTGATGGACTCATCAGTACTATACAGGGTGTCCCCATAAAAAGTATACCGAGATAAAAATTACTGTAATGGCAAAACTACTTTATATATATGGGAAAGAGAAATATATCTCTAGAAAGAGCAGAATGTCCTCTTTGCAATGGTATACAGCTTGTGATGTTATTGACACAGATGAGTGAACAAATTTGACAGATGTTAAGGGTACTGAAAGCAGGACTGTGACAAGTTTGCATATTTGAATAACAAAGGTCCAAAAAACATTTTTAAAAACCTGCACATTAAACTTTTGAGGTAAGTAGCGAAAACAAAGCAGATTACATTGTTTTAGGTACATTCCTTGTATTCAAGAATGTGTTGAAAAAGCAAAGGCATTTGGTATTCTGCACACTTGCATGGTTGAGCTATGTTATTCAAATATGCAAACTTGTCACAGTCCTGCTTTCAGTACCCTTAACATCTGTCTAGTTTGTTCACTCATCTGTGTCAATAACATCACAAGCTGTATACCATTGCAAAGAGGACATTCTGCCCTTTCTAGAGATATATTTCTCTTTCCCATATATAAAGTATTTTTGCCATTACAGTAATTTTTATTTCGGTATACTTTTTATGGGGACACCCTGTATAGCCCAGGCAGGGGTACTTTACATGGGGCTGGGTGTCCCAATTCCAGCTAAAGTCCAACAGTTGGGTGGTAGTGTTACTGCATGGTGTTGTATTTTGATGGACTCAGTACTGTATAGCCCAGACAGGGATACTTTACATGGGGCTGGGTGTCCCAATTGCAGCTAAGTCCAACAGTTGGGCGGTAGTGTTACTGCATGGTGTTGGATTTTGATGGACTCATCAGTACTATATAGCCCAGGCAGGGGTACTTTACATGGGGCTGGGTGTCCCAATTCCAGCTAAAGTCCAACAGTTGGGTGGTAGTGTTACTGCATGGTGTTGTATTTTGATGGACTCAGTACTGTATAGCCCAGACAGGGATACTTTACATGGGGCTGGGTGTCCCAATTCCAGCTAAGTCCAACAGTTGGGCGGTAGTGTTACTGCATGGTGTTGTATTTTGATGGACTCAGTACTGTATAGCCCAGACAGGGATACTTTACATGGGGCTGGGTGTCCCAATTCCAGCTAAGTCCAACAGTTGGGTGGTAGTGTTACTGCATGGTGTTGGATTTTGATGGACTCATCAGTACTATATAGCCCAGGCAGGGGTACTTTGCATGGGGCTGGGTGTCCCAATTCCAGCTAAGTCCAACAGTTGGGTGGTGGTGTTACTGCATGGTGTTGGATTTTGATGGACTCGGTACTGTATAGCCCAGACAGGGATACTTTACATGGGGCTGGGTGTCCCAATTCCAGCAAAGTCCAACAGTTGGGTGTTAGTGTTACTGCATGGTGTTGTATTTTGATGGGCTCATCAGTACTGTATAGCCCAGACAGGGATACTTTGCATGAGGCCAGGTGTCCCAATTCCAGCTGAGTCCAACAGTTGGGTGGCAGTGTTACTGCATGGTGTTGTATTTTGATGGACTCAGTACTGTATAGCCCAGACAGGGATACTTTGCATGAGGCCAGGTGTCCCAATTCCAGCTGAGTCCAACAGTTGGGTGGCAGTGTTACTGCATGGTGTTGTATTTTGATGGACTCAGTACTGTATAGCCCAGACAGGGATACTTTGCATGAGGCCAGGTGTCCCAATTCCAGCTAAGTCCAACAGTTGGGTGGCAGTGTTACTGCATGGTGTTGTATTTTGATGGACTCAGTACTGTATAGCCCAGACAGGGATACTTTGCATGGGGCCGGGTGTCCCTATTCCAGCTAAGTCCAACAGTTGGGTGGTAGTGTTACTGCGTGGTGTTGTATTTTGATGGACTCAGTACTGTATAGCCCAGACAGGGATACTTTGCATGAGGCCAGGTGTCCCAATTCCAGCTGAGTCCAACAGTTGGGTGGTAGGGTTTGTGCACGGTGTTGGATTTTGGCGGATTCAGGAAGGTTCTTAGTCAAAATAGCTACATGTAGTAGGGAGTTAGGGTTAATAACATTTGCAATAATATCAGTAATTTTCTATGCTGATATAAAACAAAATAACAATCATGGTTGTTAATTGTATGTGTTTTTAACGATATGGTTCTGAGAGAATTGTCTGAACACATTATTACAATCATTAAATTTTTTTCTTTGATTTGTTTACTCGTCAGACAAAAACATATGGATGTACATGGCGAAAAAGGGTGGTTGGTTTGACCTTTGACCTCTCAACAGGCTTTACGTTGTTTGATGCACAAAATAAAGTAAGTACAAGTGGTTATGATTTGACCAGTATGCTTTAGATCCCCCCCCCCCCCCCAAAAAAAATTCTCCGGTTTCTGGTCTCCGCGCACGTCGCCTCAGACCTGCGCGTCAGCATTTTTAATTTAATTTAATTTTTTTAGATGAAATTGCAGCCAAAATTGCTGGATTGATTGGAATTCTGCCGTGCTGTGTTTTAAACGACTTTCCCACATAGGGGTATGAACGTTTGCCCGATTTGTGAGGCCTCTCTTAGCAACCATACTTTGTATATGGGAAATTTGGTCCCCGCATATACATGTCTCACGTATTTCCCTGTTGGCCAAAACAAAACACAAAAAAATGGCAAAAAAAAAAAGAAAAGCGCATCACCGCACCGATTTTGAAGCCGACCAGAAACCGGAGACTTTTTATGGGGGAGCCTAAACCTAGTTGGCCTAATAAAGAACCACACGGCCAAAAAATAAAATAGAAAATTACACCATTTTGTATTGTTATTGGTTACGATGGTGTTTATGTTCATGGAGTTTTAGGTGAGATTTTAAAGTGTCTAATTTTAAAGTCTTTGGGGACCTTCATTCAATCAATCAATCATCAAGCATTTGTAGAGCGTTGCCTATTCCGAGACGCTTGGAGAAGTGAAGAAAAAAAAGAAAAAACGAGAATTCACAGAATTTCATGGGGAGATGATATGTGCAACGGACGTAAGCACATCCGTAAGCAGATTTGAAGAGATGTGTCTTAAGTCGGCTTTTGAAGTTCTGCATGATGGAGTCAAGTGTACGGAGTTGATGGGGGAGATCATTCCATAGTTTTAGTGCACATGAAATGAACCTTGAAATGGACCTTGTGAGGACTTTTACTCTTTTTGTGGGGGTGGGGGTTTGGGGAAAGCAAAATCACGATTTTCAGAAAAAGAATTGTCAAGGTTCATGTTAGTGACAATCTTTCCAAAAAAATTTGTAGTTATTAAGGACGTGCCAGGTTTCCAGATACCCGACAGAAACTGTCATTACCCGGTTCCATTTTTCAGTTCTAATTACCTGTTAACAACTTCAACAAAATTTTTTACTGAACATGAAGCCACACAAATGGAAGTTTCCGATTTTTGTTGTTAACAAAATGAAGAAGACTTAGATAAAGGCTTCAGAAGTAACATTTTCACGACAGCTTTGCCGGCTTTTGTTTGATGTACATGTGTCTGTAGTTTGTTTTGAGTTGACTGCCGTTGTGCCAGTATCACGAGTTGGTATGTGGGCCTATTGTTCACAGTTATTGGATTAGTGTGATTGTTGGACACATGAATTACATGTATTTTTGTATGTGTGTGGGGAATTGGGATGCTACAAGTCATTTTAAATATAGAGGCGGGAAATTATTACAGTAAGTCCACATTTATTATGACTGTAATAAAACAAGAGAAACTTGTGTTTGTATTGGTTATTTTATACCAGGCCTGTGATCTCTCAGGATTTTTCCTGATTTCAGGATTTTTTTTACAAATCTCCCAAGTTTTCATGAAAGAAGAGAAGTAGCCACCAAGGAAAGAAAGAAAGTAGCCTGTATTGTGTCCAAACCTCTAGACCAAAGGGAGACCCAGGCCCGCTACCCACAGGAGGTTCAGTGGGGCTTTGTCCTCTAGACCAAAGGGAGACCCAGGCCTGCTACCCACAGGAGGTTCAGGAGGCTTTGTCTTCTAGACCAAAGGGAGACCCAGGCCTGCTACCCACAGGAGGTTCAGGAGGCTTTGTCCTCTAGACCAAAGGGAGACCTAGGCCTGCTACCCACAGGAGGTTCAGGGGGCTTTGTCCTCTAGACCAAAGGGAGACCCAGGCCCGCTACCCACAGGAGGTTCAGGGGGCTTTGTCCTCTATACCAAAGGGAGACCCAGGCCCACTACCCACAGGAGGTTCAGGGGGCTTTGTCCTCTATACCAAAGGGAGACCCATGCCCGCTACCCACAGGAGGTTCAGGGGGCTTTGTCCTCTAGACCAAAGGGAGACCCAGGCCCGCTACCCACAGGAGGTTCAGGGGGCTTTGTCCTCTATACCAAAGGGAGACCCAGGCCCACTACCCACAGGAGGTTCAGGGGGCTTTGTCCTCTATACCAAAGGGAGACCCATGCCCGCTACCCACAGGAGGTTCAGGGGGCTTTGTCCTCTATACCAAAGGGAGACCCAGGCCCGCTACCCACAGGAGGTTCAGGGGGCTTTGTCCTCTATACCAAAGGGAGACCCAGGCCCGCTACCCACAGGAGGTTCAGGGGGCTTTGTCCTCTATACCAAAGGGAGACCCAGGCCCGCTACCCACAGGAGGTTCAGGGGGCTTTGTCCTCTATACCAAAGGGAGACCCAGGCCCGCTACCCACAGGAGGTTCAGGGGGCTTTGTCCTCTATACCAAAGGGAGACCCAGGCCCGCTACCCACAGGAGGTTCAGGGGCTTTGTCCTCTATACCAAAGGGAGACCCAGGCCTGCTACCCACAGGAGGTTCAGGGGGGCTTTGTCCTCTAGACCAAAGGGAGACCCAGGCCTGCTACCCACAGGAGGTTCAGGAGGCTTTGTCTTCTAGACCAAAGGGAGACCCAGGCCCGCTACCCACAGGAGGTTCAGGGGGCTTTGTCCTCTAGACCAAAGGGAGACCCAGGCCCGCAACCCACAGGAGGTTCAGGGGGCTTTGTCCTCTAGACCAAAGGGAGACCCAGGTCAGCTAGCCATTTTTCAGGATTTGTTACTTTTGTCAAATCACATCCCTGTTATACATTTAAAAGTATTTACGTATTTTTACAAAATTTTTATGGGTACCCGGGTATCGAAAGATTTCCAATTTCGGGTGTCCAGTTCCCGATATAAACGAAAACACACAGCCGTAGTAGTTATAAGCTTTACCAAGTTGATTCTGTATGTTGGTCATTTTGCAGCAAGCAATTATTTGGAGATATCGCTTCTCCCAGCTCAAGGGATCCTCGGACGACAATATTTCAAAAGTGAAGCTGCAATTCCACAGTCCTAACACGGATCAGGTTGAAACACAGGTTGGTAGATGAACAGGGCATGGAATCGGAGAGCTAGTTTTAGATTAACTCAGTGACTGAAAATAATACCACACATGATAAGGTCATATTATCGTTGCTGCTGCATAAACGAGCCAGTAATTTTCAGTCACTGTGTTCATCTTAAACTAGGACACCGATTCCATGCCCTGTTGGAAGCCAGCTTTGATCGTGACGATACTGTCCCTTTAAAGGTCAAACAAGGTTTCAAGGTTACAGAAATTAACTTCCTTGAGAAATAATGAGTTTCTGAAAATGAAATATTCACTCTAACCCCAAGGCATTTTTGCTAGGAACAATCCCAAATCCTCCCAAATCCATCTCCATGCAGTAAAAAGGTCTCCCAATGGTTGGATTTTGATGGAATTGGTACAGTGGCAAATGCAAAGCATCCATGGCTTGGCTATACATAGTCCTGAATCCAACAAAAAACAGCTGGTGGAGTTTGATGGATTTGGTACACATGGCTACATGCTCTTCGCTGGGCTATACTGTGGAGTACTGAATCCAACAAAAGCAGCCGGTGGAGTTTGATGGATTTGGTACACATGGCTACTTGCTCTATTCACTGGGCTATACTGTGGAGTACTGAATCCAACAAAAGCAGCCGGCGGAGTTTGATGGATTTGGTACACATGGCTACATGCTCTTCGCTGGGCTATACTGTGAAGTACTGAATCCATCAAAAGCAGCCAGTGGAGTTTGATGGATTTGGTACACATGGCTACATGCTCTATTCACTGGGCTATACTGTGGAGTACTGAATCCAACAAAAGCAGCCGGTGGAGTTTGATGGATTTGGTACACATGGCTACATGCTCTATTCGCTGGGCTGTACTGTGGAGTACTGAATCCAACAAAAGCAGCCGGTGGAGTTTGATGGATTTGGTACACATGGCTACATGCTCTATTCGCTGGGCTATACTGTGAAGTACTGAATCCAACAAAAGCAGCCGGTGGAGTTTGATGGATTTGGTACACATGGCTACATGCTCTATTCGCTGGGCTGTACTGTGGAGTACTGAATCCAACAAAAGCAGCCGGTGGAGTTTGATGGATTTGGTACACATGGCTACATGCTCTATTCGCTGGGCTGTACTGTGAAGTACTGAATCCATCAAAAGCAGCCGGTGGAGTTTGATGGATTTGGTACACATGGCTACATGCTCTATTCACTGGGCTATACTGTGGAGTACTGAATCCAACAAAAGCAGCCGGTGGAGTTTGATGGATTTGGTACACATGGCTACATGCTCTATTCACTGGGCTATACTGTGGAGTACTGAATCCAACAAAAGCAGCCGGTGCAGTTTGATGGATTTGGTACACATGGCTACATGCTCTATTCACTGGGCTATACTGTGGAGTACTGAATCCAACAAAAGCAGCCGGTGGAGTTTGATGGATTTGGTACACATGGCTACATGCTCTATTCGCTGGGCTGTACTGTGGAGTACTGAATCCAACAAAAGCAGCCGGTGGAGTTTGATGGATTTGGTACACATGGCTACATGCTCTATTCGCTGGGCTGTACTGTGAAGTACTGAATCCATCAAAAGCAGCCGGTGGAGTTTGATGGATTTGGTACACATGGCTACATGCTCTATTCACTGGGCTATACTGTGGAGTACTGAATCCAACAAAAGCAGCCGGTGGAGTTTGATGGATTTGGTACACATGGCTACATGCTCTATTCGCTGGGCTGTACTGTGGAGTACTGAATCCAACAAAAGCAGCCGGTGGAGTTTGATGGATTTGGTACACATGGCTACATGCTCTATTCGCTGGGCTATACTGTGAAGTACTGAATCCAACAAAAGCAGCTGGTGGAGTTTGATGGATTTGGTACACATGGCTACATGCTCTATTCGCTGGGCTGTACTGTGGAGTACTGAATCCAACAAAAGCAGCCGGTGGAGTTTGATGGATTTGGTACACATGGCTACATGCTCTATTCGCTGGGCTGTACTGTGAAGTACTGAATCCATCAAAAGCAGCCGGTGGAGTTTGATGGATTTGGTACACATGGCTACATGCTCTATTCACTGGGCTATACTGTGGAGTACTGAATCCAACAAAAGCAGCCGGTGGAGTTTGATGGATTTGGTACACATGGCTACATGCTCTATTCACTGGGCTATACTGTGAAGTACTGAATCCATCAAAAGCAGGCAAAAACCAGAAGGAATTTGGAGGATTTGGGGGTAGTTAGGGTTAATTTCAACAAAAGATTTTGTTGACTTTGTTTTTTTATATCATTTTAGGAGTTGGAATGTCCCCATTTGCGGAAGTTGCTTCATTGTATGCATGCCTTCTTATCAACAAAGTTAGCCTTAGTTGACCCGACCTTTATGAGGAACACAACAGCAATACCTGGTGATGCAACCTGCTGAGAAAGAGACTAGCCATTTCTATTTATAGTACATGAAGTCATGATTGTAAAGGTTCATCGTTGCCGGTGACAACGACCCCGGTTGGCCATGATTGCCTACAAGTTAGCCTTAGTTGACCTGACCTTTATGCAGAACACAGCAGCAATGCATTATAGTGAAGTGATATGCTGAGAGAGAGACTACACGTTTTTATTTATAGCACATGATAGTAGCGGTCCATCATTACCATGACAACCCTTTCCTGTCATGATTGCCTACAAGTTAGCCTTAGTTGACCGCAGGGGAGTAGCGAAGGCATTTTCTTTGGGGGGGGGGGGTGGGGTGTAGAAGCCAATCTTGTAATAAGTCTATACATTCATAGATTGGCTGTTTAATGTTTTATTCAAAGAAAGTGAGGAATCTTTTAGAAGCAGTTTAGTCAACTTTACCAATAGTGTATAACGGCAGCTTTAACTTGTGAGTTTTTAAACTGCTCTCTGATTCACATTACATTATAAGTACTATGTTTTTGTAGGTAGATGACATTCTTGCGTCGGGTGATAAACAGAATTTCATCTATCTATAAACATCACAGCACCTGCTGCTATAAATTATAGGCTTCTAGCCAGCCAATCGACATCAGGCAAGCTCGTTGGTCGAGAGGTTAAGACGTCTGCACTAGTAAGCAGGAGGCCATGGGTTTGAATCCCACCCGAGTCGCCTGTGATTTTTTTTTTGTTCATAGACACTCGGAAAGCACTGAGTATGCAGTGCTGTACACACGTCGGTGTAGGGTAAAAAAAATTAATTCAGTTACTATGGTTTAGTTATTTCAAGTCACATTTTTCCTGTGTGCATTTCAAATATTTGGTATTCATTAACTTTTACACGGTGGTTTTTCAAAATGGTTTTTCTGCATTCAGTTTTAAAAAAATAAAATAAACCATTTGAATGATTATCAATGGACTAACAATGTACAAGTTTGACCTGAACAATTTATTATTTTAATAATTTGCATAAAGCACTATGTATTCATTTTAATTCATTTTGACATAAAAAATAGCCTAAGTCATTTCATATTTATTGTAGGAATATATATATAGAGAATATGTTAGTGTTTTTTTTTTTTCAATCATTGAAAAATATTGATGGAGAGATTATTTTGTCACGACAGAAAAATACATCTTCCGTAGCCAGTACTTGGAATGTTTTGATGCTGTCAGATAATGATGAATAGTTGTAATGCACCGGTATCCGTAAAACAGACACACTACCCTATGAACAGGGTAGATAGTACGATTATGCCACCCTCATTAACCCTAACTCCCTAGGCCCATTTGCTTACACATAACCTGAATCCTTCCTAACTCCCTAGGCCCATTTGCTTACACATAACCTGAATCCTCCAAAATCCTTCAGTAGTAAAGCAAGCACATGACATGTATGCACACATGTGTTTCTTATCTGTGATACATGTACATGGCCAGGGACCCTCCCTACATGCATGGAGCAGTAAATGGTGTCCACTGACCCAAGCACTGACCTTGCAATCATTACAACAAACATGGATGTACATGTACCATGGAAAGTCAAGTATGCCTAATAACCTCAATCCTCCAAAATCCTTCACTTTAGCAAAGAGTATGTAGCATGTAACCTCAATCCTTCAAAATCCTTGAGGGCAGTTTTGAATGTCAGAGATGGAGAAAGTTTGACATGTTCCGGTAAGTCGTTCCACAATGAAGAAACAGCTGAAGCAAATGATCTTTCACCCACAGGATCCATTGGTCTTGATTCTTCTTAAGAGATGTCCGTTATTGGATCAGATTGACTCACACGGTTTGAATGATAGGCTTGATAGATATGACGGTAATCTGTCAAGGGACGAGCAATTCTGAGATGTTTTGTTAAGTTTACAACTTATTGACCCCGATTTGTACTTCTCACAAATACAATCACAAAGTGAAATTTGTATGCCATTAAATTGGCAGTGAAATGATTCACGCAGATTTTGTTTTAAATTTTGAATCATTAGCATGAAACCTAGGTTTTGATGTCACATTTTGCCTCAACTTCCTGTTTGTGTGAAGTATGAACTGGTCTTATTGAGGCTGTATCCATAATGACAGCTATGGCTAGATCACTGTTTCTTCCTATACTTCAGCATTGCCCGCTGCAGCCAATAGCCATAGCCGTAGTCACAAACGCTACGGCTATGGCTAGAACACTGTTTCTTCCTATACTTCAGCATTGGCCGCTGTAGCCAATAGCCATAGCCGTAGTCACAAACGCTACGGCTATGGCTAGATCACTGTTTCTTCCTATACTTCAGCATTGGCCGCTGTAGCCAATAGCCATAGCCGTAGTCACAAACGCTACGGCTATGGCTAGATCACTGTTTCTTCCTATACTTCAGCATTGGCCGCTGTAGCCAATAGCCATAGCCGTAGTCACAAACACTACGGCTATGGCTAGATCACTGTTTCTTCCTATACTTCAGCATTGCCCGCTGCAGCCAATAGCCATAGCCGTAGCCACAAACACTACGGCTATGGCTAGATCACTGTTTCTTCCTATACTTCAGCATTGCCCGCTGTAGCCATTAGCCATAGCCAAAAACGCTTAATTCAGACACTGCCTCATACTGCACTTCACATCAGTCTTCAGCTGGTGTTACATGTGGTATTGACCACCCCCTGTACACAACTCATAAAGTGTGTAACACAAGGCAATAGGAAGGCATTATAAGCCCAAGAAAAGAAATACAAACCAGGGAACAATTTCGTTCAAAAATTTTAAAAATTGCACAGCAAAATTTATAGTCGGGGAGGGGGGGGGGTATTTTTGTGTTTATGCAATGCTCATTTTGAAAAAATGGCTTTTAAAAAAGGAAATTGTGAATTTTTTATAGCCTTTTGATATGGAATATAAGCAGAATTGTTCACGGATAAAATGATGGTATTGTCTGATATGGAAAAACCTTTGTTTTGTAAAAAGTACTGTTCAGTATTCGTAATGGTTTCAAATGCTGAATACATCTATAATGTACATGGTACTACATGTATTTTCTACCACTTTTTAAAAACTGATAGCTATCTCATTTTTGTTCTAGTCAGTTATCTCCGTGGCAGATTGTACCGATGGAATGAGTAATGTTACGTGCACAACTTGCTAGTCTTTATTAATAATAATAGTAATAATAATGTGGACTTATATAGCGCACGTATCCACCAAACTGGTGCTCAAGGTGCATTACATTATTACCCCTGCTCATCAGGCGCATAAATCATTCCTGAAACCATCTCAGCTCCCTGGGGAGTATACAGCTCAATTGCTGCCATTACAGCGCATATAGGGCTAATCAAACACAACAACCAACTCTGCCCTCACAGGTACCCATTTACTCCTGGGTGGAGAGAAGCAATTATGGTAAAATGTCTTGCTCAAGGACACAAGCATCACGGTCGCAGCCAGGATTCGAACCCACATTCTGACGACTCGGCCATCAGAACACAAATCCGATGCACTAAACCGCTCGGCCATGGCACTCCACATTAAAAACATTCACTGCAACTTAAATTGAGCATGTAGGTCATGTGACTTCACTTTTTCTCTCATAAACTGCTAACTCAAACCAACTTTGAGCTTAGAAAATTTATTTTGTTTTGTAAGTGGAAACTGACTACCGCCAAAAAGGGGTATGAGTTTTGTGCAGCTAATGAAACACATTGAGCAAACATTTTTTCTCGGCAATTTATTCAAGAGGAGTTCCATAAAATCACCCTCAGGAAAGGAACGTTTAGGGGTAGTTGTGTCATTGTTTTATGGTAACCAGGTCCCAATTTCATAGATCCGCTTAGCAGCCAAGTTTGTTGCTTACTGTACGTCTTTCATTTCATAGCGCTGCTAACCGTTAAGTATAGAGAAAGGCATGCTAACTTGCCGGCTGTTATTGCTAGCAATTGAGTGACGCAACAATACAAATCCATGGTGTATGCGCACGCGCCGCTCTGAATACTCTTGCTAACCTGTGAAATACGCTTATGCTTAAGCAAATTTTCGTGCTTTAGTTAGCACGAAAATTTGCTTACCGGTAAGCAGCGCTATGAAATTGAGCCCAGACGGGTCCTAACTTTGTAATGATAGAAAATAATACTGCTTGTAACTTTAGTTATAGAAAATAATAATGTTTAATAATAATTAATAATGATTTACTTTCATTGATATTATGTAGATTGTACTGACCAGTTCTTTCCACAATATGTATTTTTACACCATTGTATATCAAAAAGTATTTATATCAAATGTATGATAGTACAATAATAACATTTGTAAATTATGTTTCATTCAATATATTAAAGAGTTAAATGGAACTTAGACAGTTCTAAATGATAGAGGAGGGTTTGAGACTAAAGTTAGATTGTAGTGAAATGGTTTTTGGTTGTGTACACCATTGGTAATTACGCAACAGGAAACTGAGAGAACAATTAAAAACAACTAAAACTAATAATAACCCTAACCCCCTCCAGTAATAATAATAATAATGTTGACTTATATGGCGCACGTATCCACCAAACTGGTGCTCAAGGCACATTATATTATTACCCCTGCTCATCAGGCGCATAAATCATTCCTGAAACCATCTCAGCTCCCTGGGGAGTATACAGCTCAATTGCTGCCGTTTTGGTTGCATATAGGGCTAATCAAACACAACAACCAACTCTGCCCTCACAGGTACCCATTTACCCCTGGGTGGACAGAAGCAATTATGGTAAAGTGTCTTGCTCAAGGACATAAGCACCATGGTCGTGGTTGGGATTCAAACCCACATTCTGACGACTCGGCCATCAGAACACAAATCCGATGCGCTAAACCGCTCAGCCATGACACTCCACTCCATACAGACTTTTCACAGATACCCTGCTGAATGCAACACAATGCAACAACAGAAAAGTGTGCAGGCTGCTCAATGCAGCAAGATCCACCAGCTAGAACAATGGTTCTTTTGTTCTCTGCTGAAGGCAACAAAATGCAACATTGTTTTACATTTGTTGCATCTTGTTGCATTGAGCATGCTTTAGGGTTATTACCAAATGTCCTGAGAAGTTATTCCATCAGACACGTTGTCATTTTCAAGAAAACATGAATTAAAACTGAAATCTGAAATGAATCTCTGGCCAGCAATCCATTACTACACTCACTGGCCAAAAGTATTGCAACATGAATTTGTACGAGACATTGCCTAGACGGATGGCCGCAATTATCAGGTCACGTGGTTACCTGACAAAGTATTGAAGGACTTTGTTTCCGAGCAAGAACAGTAAAAAAGAACATTGACTTCAAAACACAAGCACTTTCAAGAAGTCTTAAGTAGTGTAAATTAAATAAAATAAATTATTGTAACATAGTTCTCCAAACTGAACTTTGGTGTGAATTTCAATGTTGCAATACTTATGGCTAGTGAGTGTACTACTACTACTACTACATAAGAATTAATATACACATAATCTATAATTATACTCTTGAATAACACATCAAGATACACTGAAACTTTCACAGTTTGGTTTCTGTAAGCATCTCTCTCAGTTCTTACCAAGAGTGTTTTACTGCCTTAACCCTAACACCCTAGGTATTCTTCCGAGGAACCTTCCTGAATCCTCCATCCAAAATCCATCAGTGCACTTTTGGAAACATGCCCTTATCTTCAAAATGCACCATGCATTTTCGTTGATCTTTCATATTCAGCACTTATGGCCTGTACTTCTTGCCAGGTAGTATAAAGTTTGCCCCATTAGAGGTGAAAGTACCAGTTTCCAACAGTGCTGATTATTTCTCAAAAAGTGCCCCTTGGAGGATGTTGCAGGATTTGGGGTGGTTTAGGGTTAAATCACCTTTATAGGCTGATAATGTACCTGGACTGAAGTTGGTGATGGTAATATATCTTGGTTTTTGTGTGGGTGTTCTGGTTTTTGGATAAAAATGTAATTAATCTTGTCTGTTCCTCACCTGATCAGAAGTATTAATATTGCCTTATGAACAAGTTTTAATTATTTTCTTAGAACGGCCATCTTGGCTTTTTAACACACGAGTCTATTGTTACTAAGTGGTGGATCTAGATATAGACACAGAGAGATATTGAATGTACATGGAAAACCTAATGAAGGAGATATGACATGTTGTATTCAGGTAGAACTTGTAGCTTTGCATGGTGAGGAGGATAAGTAAGAGTAATTGCGGTGACTCCATGTGAAATGCTCAATTGAGTAGTAATTAGTTCTGAAAAGAACTGGAGGTACAACTCGACGTTTCGATCAGTACGCTCTGATCGTCCTATTATGTTAACAATAATATGCAAATTTATGTGCTGTTGCAGCTATGACCTTATTGTATCTGTGAAGAACAACCTTTTTTGCACCGACAAGACAATTGGGTCATGTTACTTTGTACAACAGAAACTGTTAAACTGAAAACCTCTTAATTTTCAACCATTGCAAATATGTGATGTGATCTGGGAAAACCCTGGGAAGAAGCATTTGGACAACAGTTTTGGCTGTTATCCTCATTGTAAAACTTGGCCAAGTTGCTAATGAAGCTTAGCAATATAGCAGTTATGGAAAGACGTAACCCTGTATTGGTCAATCTGTTGATGTTGTTATGGACAGGTTGAACATAGTTTTTGGGGGCAAGTTTTGCTTTGTTCTGTGAATTACGTTAATGAGATATGCTTTCTAAAGTCAATGCTGTACATGTATGTACCGAGTCTAGCATTCAAGTAGAGTGGGGCATGAATCACTCTGACCGACATTGGGAAAGAATGTCGTATCCGACCGCCACTTTTTAAGGGTTTTTTGAATTTTTTTTACAACCACTAACCAGTTAAAAAATGATTTCATTGATTTTTGGGGGTACAGAAACTGTTAAACTGAAAACCTCTTAATTTTCAACCATTGCAAATATGTGATGTGATCTGGGAAAACCCTTCACATGGTGAAATTTGTCATTTTTGTGTTATATACATCAAATTAACGAAAACACTTTGCTGTTTTCAAAACTTTTTTATTCATGATTCTAGGTTGTCTATAACTTGAGTTATGCTCTCGGGAAGTTATAACCGCCGCTGTCCTTAAAAAAACAATGGCGGAAACGAAAAACAAAGACGGCTTTTTAATTATCTGTCATCATATGTTTTTACATATAAAACGATGGAATTTTTATTTAATATTTTCAAGAATGGTCATTTAAGATATTAACAATTAAAATGGTAACAAAAAAAATTGGGGGACTATTTTGCCATTATTTTCAAAACAAGTTCGCCGACATCCGACGGGTTTTCCCAGATCGCATCACATATTTGATAGAGGTTCTTTTGATCTTGTACTAAATAAAGTATTATTTTTCTAATTCTAAGTAATTTATTCAAACTCATTAACCATGAAGAACTGGGGCCAGCTTCACAGAGCTACTAAGCAGAGAATTTTGCAAGGCAAATATTTGTGCTAAGCAATATAAAACAGACTACCGGCCGTACATTTTGTATAAGTTTGGCTAGTAATCAAAGAAATTTGCTAAGGAAATTGTTCTGGTAAGCAATTTTTTTCTGCTAAGCAGCTCTGTGAAATTGGCTCCTGCATTTTACTTGTTTTTGTTCCTTTTATTCACTATTAAAATGGTTTAAAGTTATACAATTAAAAGATAATGATCCTAGCTATTTGGATTACATGTACTATGGGCAGATTAAAACCCTAACCCCCTCGGGATTCTGACTAGGAACCTTCCTGAATCCTCCAAAATCCATCAGTGCACTTTTGGAAACATGCCCTTATCTTCAAAATGCACCATGCATTTTCGTTGATCTTTCATATTCAGCACTTATGGCCTGTACTTCTTGGCAGATAGTAAGTTTGCCCCATTTGAAGATGTGAAAGTACCACTTTCCAACAGTGCTGGATTTTTCCCAAAAAAAGTGCCCCTTGGAGGATTTTGGAGGATTTGGGGGTGGTTAGGGTTATGGGGGTGTAGCCCTTCCCTCTCTGTTTTCTTGGGGGGTCCAATATGGATTGATGTAAATATAATAATTAATGGCAAATTGTTTTGCGTGGTTACTATCAACAAAATAATTGGCCATATGCCTGAAAGGGGATTATCATGATGGTAATGGTATGAAACATACTGAGAATTAAGGCATTCTGTCTTGCATGTTGCCATTCTTGAGAAAATGGAATTGTATGTATTCAGATCTGCAATGTATCATAATCTAAGTAAGACTTGTCGCTTTGCATGGTGAAAAGGATAAGTAAAGACTGTTTTCGGTGACACCATGTAGAAATTCTCTTTTGAGTAGTACGTGGATTCGAAAAGAACCAGTTGGTTACAACTTGAAATTTCGATCAGTAAGCTGTGATCGTCTTCAAGAGTATGCTCCGCTGATCGTCTCCTGAAGACAGTCAGAACAAACTGATTGAAATGTCAAGTTGTAACCAACTGGTTCTTTTCAGAACCACTTACTACTCAAATGAGACTTTTACATGGTGTCACGCATACTCATAGAAGCAGTTTTGCCAACATTACCAATGTTGTACCTACCCTTCAATGTACATCTTGATTCAAAGAGAGCAAGCATACTCACAGAAGCAGTTTTGCCAACATTACCAATGCTGTACCTTCCCTTCAAGGTATATCTTGATTCAAAGAGAGTAGGCATACTCATAGAAGCAGTTCTGCCAACATTACCAATGCTGTACCTTCCCTTCAATGTATATCTTGATTCAAAGAGAGTAAGCATACTCATAGAAGCAGTTCTGCCAACATTACCAATGATGTATCGTCTCTTTTTTTCTCGATAAAGAAACAATAAAACAAATTGCTGGAGCTGCCCGGGTTGGTTTCTGTACATTTATCCCCTGATTCTTATAAAGTACGGCTGCATTTACAGACATTTTATTCAAAGTGTGTACTGTCTGTAAGATAAACACTTCCAGGATTCACCACAGACCCTGATAATTAATTTTAAGGCGACTTATTGGCCTACTTTTGTATTGATTGTTATTGATTGTATACCCAAACTTGTTTGTACCCAAATAAAATTGAGAAGGGAAAGTAATTATACAAGTACTGTTTGAAAAAACAAACACAAAAGTCTTCTCTGTTTTTGTAATGTGTGCATTACTCTTCCTACTTTTGTAGGAAATCCTACCTTTTGATTTTGATAATAATAATAATAATAATAATAATAATAATAATAATAATAATAATAATAATAATAATAATAATAATAATAATAATAATAATAATAATGTGGACTTATATAGCACACGCATCCACCAAACTGGTGCTCAAGGCGCATTATATTATTACCCCTGCTCATCAGGCTCATAAATCATTCCTGAAACCATCTCAGCTCCCTGGGGAGTATACAGCTCAATTGCTGCCATTACAGCGCATATCATAGGGCTAATCAAACACAACAACCAACTCTGCCCTCACAGGTACCCATTTACTCCTGGGTGGACAGAAGCAATTATGGTAAAGTGTCTTGCTCAAGGACACAAGCACCATGGTCGTGGTTAGGATTCGAACCCACATTCTGACGACTCGGCCATCAGAACCCAAATCCGATGCACTAAACCGCTCGACCATGGCACTCCATAAAAATCCTACCATGAAACCGGGTTCCGACTAACTTCAGACCATGGAAACTTTCCTTGTGTATCATTTTATTGTAAATAAAAGGAAGGGGGGACAATAATAAAAATAACCCCATTGATTCATATTCACCAATAAAGTACTGCTCTCAAATTGTCAATGATTTCATAGAGTAGTGTGCAACGGCTGTTTGAGGCACTCATGTTTTGGTTTTGTCAAATGGGGGCGCTGTTTAAGCGAGTGATGGAAAAATGAAAGATTGTCGTCTCTGGATCTGGATCTGGATCTGGATTGTTTACTCCGTAAAAGCGGTAAACCGCATCACTACAGAGTGTTGACTTGACCGACTAGTTTGAGTTGTGGGTTGACAAAAATTTTTATGGGAAAATAAGTCGTCACATTGATATAGCGAAAAACATTTATTACAAAATGGATTCTCCAGATGCCATTAGAGTCGGTGAAATAGATGGAATGGTTTCTTTCTTGCATAATGTAAGTTCAAAGTAAATATTTGACTGTTAACTGATGACGTGATTCACATCGGTGTGGGGTGACACGTCATACGCAAGAAATTGCATTACCCAGTTGTGATATTAGTAGACTTGAGTCTGAATGCTTCTTCCGTTCACAGTCTCCTATTTTTTATGTAATTTGTCGCTGTGGGCGTCAGAACATGGCTCCTATCCCACATGCTAAATAACATTAACATGACTTTACATGTTGAGAAAATTCAAACTCGTAAACCTTTATTTATGATTTCTCCCTTCCAGAAAATCTCTCCGCTTTCAACTTTACATAGCCTACAATCATCTTCAATTATTGGCCATTACTATGGACCGCAAACAAACTACCGCGCATCGCTACTGCGCATGCCACTGCCGAAAAAACGCGTGTACAAAAAATGGTACACCGCGGGTCGCATGGCTTCCGTTCGGCTAGCGCAAAGCACTGTGGCTAGAAATAGAATCACGTTTGTGGATGCCATTTTGTTTACCGATAATTTCTGAGGATCTTGCCGAAAGAATGACGAAAATCGACAAATTTTTCGCCAAATTCTAAGGAAATTGAAGGGTAAGTAATTTTCAATGTCAAATTTGAAGTATAAGGGGGCTTTGAATTTCAAATAAAAGGGCAGAAATGGAAAGATTGACGTCGAAATAGGGTAGAAACGATGTTTTCTAACCAGGGGAGACTAGCGCAAAAGAGCACTGGCAATTTCTTCAACATGGGTCCAGTTTTCAGAGGGAGTAAGTTTAACTAATATAATTGGTAATAGTGTGTTTGTTGCTAGCCTAGTATCAGGGTTTTGGCTGTTCTCTTTGTTTAACTTACCTTTAATTTAATAAAATCTTTTGATGTTTTTCATCACAAAATACATTTGAAATACACAAAATTTAAGGAACTACATTTCAGAAAAGTATAGTTGAAGAATATTCATGCATTTGCAAACAATTTTTCCCCAATTTTTTTTGAACATCAGGGAAAGTTCAAGGGTATATTTTAGGTTTTTTTAAATTTTATTATAAAAATTATTTTTTTTTAAATAAAACTTTAATTTTTTTTATTTCATAAAATTATTATTAAAAAAAAAAATAAAACAACATTTCTAATTAATTAATTGTTTTACTTAATATTTTTATTATTTTTCAAAATTTTCTTTAGGAATCCTCAACCAAACAGGATTGGTGTTTCCCTTGAAGTGTGGAGGCAATAAATAGGATGTCATTAATCAGAAGAGGCAGTGTTCAAGAAAGCTGGCATTCAGTTCATCTTAGTCTGGGCATTCGTACGTTTTCATCTCTTTGCGGTCTGCTGCTCTCCAGACAACTGTGTGATATCACCGTATCTGGTGATGTTGAGTTGAACCTCGGACCTTCAACTGTTGGCACTACCCCCACCACTTTCTGACGATATTCTTAAATTATTGAAGAATGGAACTTGCACTGAAGTGAATCTTCATCATTGAACATACTTAAAATGATTTAGGGTCAGATTGTTTCCTTTATTGCAATCAAATACGAGTGCACATTTTAACATCCAAGTATAATGTATAGGGGCTGGAGAGAAATTCCTTCAATATCAGTCATCAGTGTAAAATATGTCATTAATAATATTTTGAATAAATAATAATTGTTTGAGTGGAATAGATAGTTGTAACACAAATTTATTGAAAATATAATTAGAAAGCTATAACTTAAAAAAAATAATAAGTTGATAGCTTACCCAGTTTTTGTAATACAGCCACTCAATTTTGTTTACTGCTTTGTTTACGTTGCGAAAATTGAGTAAACAAATTAAATGAGCCATTGTTGAAAAACAGATTGAAAATACTTGTTTTACTTGGACTGTGTGCTTTATTTATATGTAAGGGACCCAAAACCACCATGATTCTCTTCACAATATCCAATTTTGACCAATGGAGGGATTATTGTTGTTTACTATTGTTTCCATGGCAACGGTTGTTTACATCATTAACAAATAAATTTCAATTTTATATAAACTGTTTTGGACAACATTCAGGTACACCTTTACAAAGTTTCAGGGCCATGGAAACTATAGTATTTACAATATGGCAGTTTCCTTTTGTTTACCAACTTGTTTACAATGGTAAACAATACCAAAATGACACCTCTTGAACCGAAAGCTCCATAGGAAAATTGAACCAAAATTTCCTGAAAACGAAAACAGTAAAAAGGGAATAACTTGATAACCGTAAGTCCGATTTTAATGATTCAAAAATAATTTCAATTAGAACTATATTCTCTATCATAATATATCAAAAGATTCAGCATAAAAGGACATTTCAGAAATGGGTTGCGGTCCCTACTAGTATAACTCTTTACTGACTTTCAACATTTTTTTTATTGGGTACTTTTTTGCTCGCCGAATGTCAGCGTCTGCGATTTGGTTTCATACACCATGCACACGTCTCTATGATTGACAGTGCCATTTTAAAATCGGATGTCGAGTTCACATAGTCTTATGATTTCTCACTGCCAGTGCACAAAATACATGCATTTATGCAATGACGTTGGTGCTCACGTGTTCGTGTTTATAAATATAATAAACAAACTTTACACAATAATTATTAGCACGTGAGCGCCTGGGTCATGTGAATTGCATTCATTGTAAATGCTGCATAAATGCATACATGTATGTATTATGATGTCACTCGTGAGAACTCGGCAACCAATTTAAAAATAGCATTGTCGCTAAAGGTGTGTATGAAAACATGTCGAAGACGCTGACATTTGGCGAGCAAAAAAGTACCCGATAAAAAATTTTTTGAAAGTAAGAGTTATAGTAATGGCCAATAATTGAAAATGATTGTAGGCCTATGTAAAGTTGAAAGCGGAGGGATTTTCTGGAAGGGAGAAATTATAGGTTTTCGAGTTTAAGAATTTGCTTGGCATATTATTTAGCATGTGGGGTAAGAGCCATGTTCTGACCCTCACAGCGACAAATTACATAATTATTCTAAAAGTAGGAGACTGAACAGAAGAAGCATTTGGACAACAGTTTTGGCTCTTATCCTCATTGTAAAACTTGGCCAAGTTGCTAATGAAGCTTAGCAATATAGCAGTTATGGAAAGACGTAACCCTGTATTGGTCAATCTGTTGTTATGGACAGGTTGAACATAGTTTTTGGGGGCAAGTTTTGCTTTTTGGGAGGCAAGTTTTGCTTTGTTCTGTGAATTACGTTAATGAGATATGCTTTCTAAAGTCAATGCTGTACATGTATGTACCGAGTCTAGCATTCAAGTAGAGTGGGGCATGAATCACTCTGACCGATATTGGGAAAGAATGTCGTATCCGACCACCACTTTTTAAGGGTTTTTTTGAATTTTTTTTACAACCACTAACCAGTTAAAAAATGATTCCATTGATTTTTGGGGGTACAGAAAGAGAAAACTATCTTTAAAATCCACTTTTATGATGGTTTTCGGACTTGATTTCCCTTCTAAAAAAAATCTCCCCTTCAGAAAATAGAAGGATCCTATTATAGTTACCACTGCGCATGTACATGTACAATGACCGTGTTGGTCACTTATGGAGGAGTTGACAAGATCAGACTGACATGACAGAGGAAGTCATCGTATACCAAAAATGCCTGATTTTTCATGAAATAAATATCCTGGAATAATTTGAAGTATATGTCCATCATCATCCATATGTTCTCCACCTTACTAAGTTGGTAAGATTACATTATTGGTTATATTTAACCCTCCTACACATGGAGGCCACTCTGATCCACAAAATTCTGTTCTTGAGCAACCTTCAGTACATACATGTACAAGCCATGCTGTCCTTTCCAAGTAATCTTACAAAATCAACTGTGTGCCACCCAAGGCCACTGTAAATGTTTGAACATATTAGTATGGCCTGCAATGTATCAATGGGAGACCACTTTACCCTGCAATCTCAGTGGTGTGACAGTGCACAGAAGGGTAACCATAGGAGGCCACTGGCAACAGCTAATGGCTTGGAGTGGCCTGAATGGGTTGTTTCAAAAATTGCACTTATTGTAGGAGGGTTAATGAAAAAAAGTGGCGGTCGGATGCGACATTCTAACCCGATATTGTAAGTGGGGTAATTTATTTGGTAAAAACATTTACATCCAAACGAACAAAGGCAATGGTAAAAGAAAACAAGGAAAGATATAACCATCATGGAGTGCCATAAGGCTTATCGCAAATAGCAGCTGCAATGAATTGTGGGATGTCTGTGGGCGCAACAGCGCCACTGCGTGCCGCCCGGACAAACAAAATATTATTGACGTCATAAAAGCTGCGGCAAACAGATGCCCCAAATTGTATCCCTGTATGCAGTGCTATTTGCGATAAACCTTATGGTCGAGCGGATTTGTGTTCAGATGGCCGAGTCGTCAGAATGTGGGTTCGAATAGTGGCTGCTTGTGACCGTGGTGCTTGTGTCCTTGAGCAAGATACTTTACCATAATTGCTTCTCTCCACCCAGGAGTAAATGGGTACCTGTGACAGCAGAGTTGGCGGGTAGAATGTTGTATCCGACCGTCACTTTTTCTCATTCAGTATTACCAATAATGTAATCTTACCTATTCAGTAAAGGTGGAGAACATGTGGATGATGATGGACATATACTTCAAATTATTCCAGGATATTTATTTCATGAAAAATCAGGCATTTTTGGTATACGATGACTTCGTCGGTCGTGTCAGTCTGATCTTGTCAACTCCCCCGTTAGTTACCAACACGGTCATTGTACATACTGTACAGTTTTTAACTGGTTAGTGGTTGCAAAAAAATTCTCCCAAAACCCTTAAAAAGTGGCAGTCTGATGTATACGACATTCTTTCCGAGGTGGCTGTTGTGTTTGCTCTATATGTGCCGAAATGGCAGCAATTGAGCTGTATACTCCCCATGGAGCTGAGATGGTTTCAAGAATGATTTATGCGCCTGATGAGCAGGGCTAATAATGTAATGTACCTTGAGCACCTGTTTCGTGGATACGTGTGCTTTATAAGGCCATATTATTATTGGGTATGTAGACCAATGATTGTGTATCTTTTGTTGAGCCAGATTGACTGGAAGGAACCTTGGTTGATGGTCTTGCTTTTCTGTCATGTCCTGTGTCTTGTCTTCACAATCCTTACAAGAAAACTTGTCAACGTTCAAGCAATTTTCTTCCTGTTGCTCCGTAAGTATGCGTGCTTTTGAGTCAAAATTGTGACTGGAAAAAGTCACACGTTTGACATTGTTCTCTCAAATGATTATTTCAGAAAAGCAAGTATTTTTTTGGGTGTTTGTACTCACTACAATGCAGCCATTAACCCTCCTACAATCAGTGCAATTTTTGAAACAACCCATTCAGGCCACTCCAAGTCATTAGCTGTTGCCAGTGGCCTCCTATGGTTACCCTTCTGTGCACTGTCACACCACTGAGATTGCAGGGTAAGGTGGTCTCCCATCGATACATTGCAGTCCATACTAATATATTCAAACATTTACAGTGGCCTTGGGTGGCACACAGTTGATTTTGTAAGATTACTTGGAACAGACAGCATGGCTTGTACATGTATGTACTGAAGGTTGCTCAAGAGCAGAATTTTGTGGATCGGAGTGGCCTCCATGTGTAGGAGGGTTAAAGGGAGTGTACAACATTGGTCATTAACTGGTAACATAGTTACTGAATTATTATCCAAAATCTAACATGAGTTAAATGGAGTCATGTGGATATTTTGTCATACCATTTTCACAAGGTTATGCTACGTTGTGTGCTTAGATATTTTGGTTAAAATTTCAATTATTAGGATATTCATAAAGGACTAGGACTTGGACTGTCCATTCTCAGAGACGGCTTTGGACTGTCTCGACGTGACTCAAATAGTGGACTTGACTACATTTACAACACTAAATGCCCGCCACTAAGGCCAAAAAAAGTCTCCCGTTTCTTGTCTCCGCTCATGTCATCTCAGAGCCATGTGTCAGCATTTTTAATTTTCTTTTTTTTTGCTATGAAACGATGTCCAATTGCAGTTAAAATTGCTGGATCAATTGGAATTCTACTTTGCTGTGTTTTAAATGACTTTTTCACATGGGGGTATGAACGTTTGCCCGATTTGTGAGGCCTCTCTTAGCCACCATACTTTTGTGTATGGACATTTGGTCTGGTTCCAATAATCGCATGTACATGTATCACATATTTTGCTGGTTGGTAAAAAAACATTACCTATGACCAGAAACCAGAGACCTTTTTTATTGATTGGCCTAATGATGAATCCATAGAATAGTTTGTTTACATTTTTGTTACAAAAACAAACTGTATGTAAAGTGATTTCAAAAGTCACCATTTAAAAATGTGTAGAAAGTGCATTTTTTAATTGAATTATGTTGATAATATTGATCTTTTCCATTGTTTGCAGTTTTTCTTATTTTCATGTCAGAGACAATCAACGAGTACGCAGCTTCTAATTACAAGTAGGTCATCTTTTACTACTTTTTTTTGTGTTTATCGTTATATAACCGGCAGTTTCCTTTTTGATCATAGTATTTCCTATTTTCCTTGAAAAAAAACAAAACAGGTTGACCCATTTTTCGAAATAATTGTCAGAAGCCCAGGTACATCATCAGGAAAGGGTCTTTATGTATTCGCATCGTGCATGAGCTGTTGAGGTCTCATGTTGTTAGATTACTGTGGTTGAAAGGACAGCGTATTTTGCAGTTGATGTGAGTACGTGCGGATTACCTCCAGCAATCATTGGCGCACTTAGTACCATAACATACGCACATAAAGTGTACGCACAACCCTCACATGAAGCAAAAGTGGCTATCATCACTGGGTGCAAATTCACCGCTAGCGATGTGCAATGAGCGGAGAGTGCGTTCATACTTCTGCAAATAATATGTATTTTATAAATCGATTTGTAGCTTTGCGTGCTGAAAAGGATAAGTAACAGGGGTGTGATTTGTCCGGATTTTCGGATTTTTACAAATCGCAATGTTGTGATCCTCCGGATTTTAAAGATTTAAGCAATAAAGGAAAGCAAAGCAAAATGCTCAGAACTATAGATTTCACCCCCAGTGCTGTTCACAACAGCGGCCCCAATACCCCTAGCAAAATTTACGTGGATTTTTCAAAACTGCCGAATCACACCCCTGAAGTAAAGACTGTGGTGACACCATGTTAAAAGATTCTCTTCTGAGTAGTCATGGAGTGTCATGGCCGAGCGGTTTAGTGCATCGGATTTGTGTTCTGATGGCTGAGTCGTCAGAATGTGGGTTCGAATCCCAGCCGCGACCATGGTACTTGTGTCCTTGAGCAAGACACTTTACCATAATTGCTTCTCTCCACCCAGGGGTAAATAGGTACCTGTGAGGGCAGAGTTGGTTGTTGTTTGATTAGCCCTACATGTGTATATGCGCCAAAATGGCAGTAATTGAGCTGTATACTGCTCAGGGAGCTGAGATGGTTTCAGGAATGATTTATGCGCCTGATGAGCAGGGGTAATAATATAATGCGCCTTGAGCACCAATTTGGTGGATACATGTACGTGCACTATATAAGTCCACATTATTATTTATATTATTAATTAGTTTTGAAAAGAACTGGTGGTTACAACTCAACGTTTCAATCTGTATGCTCTGATCATCTTCAGGAGAAATTTGGGAAACTTTGTTAACAGGTTGTGTGTTCTTGCCCCTATGAGTACTTCTGTCAGAATAATTGGATAATTAGTAAAGGTGTAGACATGCTTTAAAAGTAATTAATTTGCCAATTACAATTTTGAGACCCCGTTTTTTTAGTGTACATTTCTTGTGTTTATATTTCAGATTGTTTTCAAGGCTACAATATTTTGATTCAAATGGACTGTTTATAGCAGTAGTCTTCAGCTTCCCTCTCCTATGTAACTGTCTATTGATGGTTGTAAGTATGAAAATTAGTTTGAATCAAGTTGTGTAATTCTTTATTTTTGAATAATTTATATTTTATGTACAACGTTGATATTTTCAGAGCAGACTTGTATCACAAGTTTAGCATGACATTATTACATTTTTTTATTTAAAATTTTTTTAAATTTTTTTATACATCTTTTCAACTTTTTAAAAGAGAATTTCTTTGCAATGAGTTATCTTTGATGGGTTTAAAAATATTGAACAGACCATTAATTTTACCTCAGAGTTACGGAGTACAAGTTACACACAGAGTATTAGCCAGGATTTGGAGATAGGGCGTCCAAATGACACCCAAAGGTATTGCTGGCTAATACTATGACATACCTTCAAGTCCAAGTCCAAGGGTAAAGTCCATTCCTGAGTATTTGTACATGGTGACATGACTTAAATTCAAAATCACAAAAAAATGCGACTCAAATTCTTAGGCCATCTCCAAAAGGTGTTCCATTTAGCCCTCCTACTATTGCTGCACTTTAGTTGGGAACTTACTACAGTGGTCAAAACCAGTCCAGTGTTGTAGCTACGCCGGTCGGCGCCGGTCGGGTCTAACCGGCACTCCCGCTGGCCGACCGGCACCAAACGCAAATTGATGTCTTACCGACCGGCACAAAAATTGTGTGAATATTTCATTAAACAGTAATAAAAGTAAAAAAAGTTCATGTATTCTTCATTTCTTTGAGTTATTTGCCACTATTTTGAGGACTTTAGTCTATAGATCAATTAAAACTTAAATGCGATATTATAAAATAAATCTCAGTTTGTAGCGGTACAAACAAATACACTAATTAGCATTTATTTATGACGTCAGGGAAAAGACCTGGGAATCCCCATTATGATTAGTTGTTTGCGTCTGCACAATGAGCTAATGCCACTTGTCTCTACCGCGTGCAAATGATGCGACGTGCTTCGTAGTGTCGATGTACGTGAAATTTCAGGTTGGATAAGCGTGACTTCATAAACGCTCAGCTTTCCCCACGATGTGCTCAGCAAGGGAAAATTATTCACGTCGTCCTCCGCCCATTCATGAAAAGTTTTGTGAGCGTTTTTTGGAAGTGTTTTGATCAAAATAATTATGTCGCACTCACAGAAAAGTATCACCAGCTTTTTCTCTTGACCACTAAACGCAAGGGGCGGCAGTGATACTGATAGATCTGACGGCGGGTCAAGCGAGAAGCCTGCAAATTCGAGACATTCTTCTGCGACCACATCTTTGTGTTCGAGTACAACTGACCCAGGAACTGATCACACTACCGAGTCGTCGGCCATTGTGGATTTAGGCAAAAAACTCGGAGCTGCTATGCCTGACGGCCCCGGTTGCTCAAGTGTTACCACCTGTTTTTATTACATCCTCTATACTCTATTACATTTACAATGTCACTGAATCACTGTCATTTCATAATTTCATAAAGCAATGTTGTCAATTGCATTGGAGGGCACTCCTTCACATCATCAATTCTTGTATAATACTATGAAAAATATCATACTATTATACAACAAATTATGTGAAAGGTGAGCCCTCCAAATCCATTCTTAAAAGCTAAAACCCAGGAGCTTCGGGGGGCTTCGCCCCCTCGACCCCCAGCGGGGCGTTGCCCCTGGACCCCACCAGGGGCCCTTAAGTGGGCCCCTGGACCCCGGCCGTGAGGAGCTGCGTTCCGTTCGCTCCGCTCACTATGCTCGCAATCGATAAAATTAGCCGGCACTCAATTTGGTCTGGTGACAACCCTGAACCAGTCAACTGCCTGTTTTGACTGTTGACCCAAATGTGCACACAGGGACATTTTTGACTGGTTTTTACTGTCATTTTGACCACCCTGAACAATACCAGACAATGCTTTTACCAGTCAAAAATGGTCGACTCATTTTGACCTGTAAATGTACTTACTACACGTAAGGTTTATCAGTGTTTGACTTTTAAGTGCACTAGATATACCTTGGCAAGTATATCAACATTTTCACTGATTTTGACCCTTGTAGTAGTAGGAGGGTTAAAATGTTAAAAATTTTAAATAAATAAATATGAAAAAATTTCAAGGCTTTACCCCCTTGTCATCTTCCATAATTGCTCAGAACGTGCCCAGGATATGCCATGATATGTTTCACAAATGTCTAGCTCCATTGATGAATGTTTTAAAGAATTTATGCAAACTTTTTCTGTTCTTCAATTCACCTACATGTACGTGTACATCCCTTCACACCTTTTCTTCCCTGCAGATATTATGGGTATACCAGACGGCACATCTTTTGGTTAAAGTGAAGAGGGCAGAGATAAGACACAAACGACAAACGGAGGAGGAAAAAGACAAGTGAGAATATCAGTCATACATTTCTGTACGATGAACGACAAAGTCGAATACAATGTAAACTGTTCTGTGTCTGAAGGGATCAACAAATTATAAGAATCTGTGTGAATTCCATTGCTGTTAGGTTTATATTGATCAGTACATTGTTCATGTTAATTGTTTTCAAATAAGTTATTTCAAAATAATTCATTACGGAGTCAAATGTTTTGAAAAATATCTTATTCGAAAGTGATTTACATCTCTTTTACAGGGAAATTAGAGGTGTACTGATTTACAATATAAATTGCTGATGAAATAATGCAACATTGCATGCACTGTTTATTATTAATAATCAAACGTTGATACTGGATATTGATTTTGTATATAGTATCTTTTTGCTATACAGAAACATGCTACATGTACACAAGTACAATGTATTTAGGGAGGACGGCCAAAGTCATGGTACAGCCAAGCCTTTGAGAAGCCTGGCCAGGCCCAGGCTACCTGGCCTCCTAATTGTCTTTTGTGAGTCCTAATCCTGTAACAATACAGTACCTGCCAATCAACATAACCTGGGCTTCTGGAGGGCCTAGCCCAGGCAAGCACAGCTCATTATATAGGGCAGTAGGCAGGGGAAAATCCTGGGCCTGGCCGGGCTTCTCAAAGGCTTGGCTGTACCATGACTTTGGCCCTTGTCCCCAAGTCACACTTTTGACTTGACAGTAGGCTGGGGAAAAGCCTGGGCCTGGGCTTCTCAAAGGCTTGGCTGTACCATGACTTTGGGCCTTGTCCCTTAAGAATGGTTTGAATTAAATGTTAATTGTACATACCCTTAGGTGAAGGATTACTGGGATTCAGGGAAATAATTAAGGCTGTGCTGGGTACCTGGATACCCGATCGAAACTGTCATTACCCGTAAATGACTTGTGAAAACTTTGGAATGGGGATGCTACGAGTCATTTTAAATGTAGAGGTGGGAAATTATTACAGTAAGTCCACATTATGACTCTAATAAAACAAGAGAATCTTGTCTTCATATTTGTCTTTTTTCGGGTATCCGGTTCCCGAAATAACCGAAAATGCTAAGCCTTAGAAAGAATGGCTTTCTGGGATTTATTCTGATACAAAGTAATTTGGTTTTCTTTTTAAAACACAGTTCTGAACATATTTAATGTATACTGAGAATATAAACCATGGGGTGCCATGGTCGAGCGGTTTAGTGCGTCGGATTTGTGTTCTGATGGCTGAGTCGTCAGTGTGTGGGTTCGAAGCCTTGCTGCGACCATGGTGCTTGTGTCCTTGAGCAAGACACTTTACCATAATTACTGCGAGGGCCGAATTGAACCCAGCCACTGGGGATGTACAAGCCAGTGCATGCTTTGTGCCGGTCCCAAGTGCGGATAAATGGGAGGGTTGCATCAGGAAGGGCATCCGGCGTAAAACCTATGCCAAATCAAATATGCGAATTATGATACGCTGTAAGAGGACAACAACTGAGAATATAAACCAATTGTAGTAAAAATAATCACAAGAATTTAATCACAACATAAAGAAATGAGAAAGAGATGTTTGAATATGAAACATGTAGTTTTATTTTATTGCGCAGCCATTAATTAATGCGTTGAAGAAACACATGTACATTGTACATGTATCTCTATTCCTATAAGCTTAATATGCACAGACATATTCTATACTCTGGACGGATTTGTTTGACATGTATAGATGATATGACCAATGACATCGCATGTAAAAAGAGGGTCAAACTGCACTGGTTTATGACAAGAAACAATAAAATCCGATATATCAGCAGAAAATTTTTTAATTTGAATTATTTTCAGTAAGGCACTAACATTAGGTCAAATTTTATTCATCTGAAAATGAAAAAAAATTCTTGATGCTATGTGAAGAGTATACAAAATACACACAATTTTGCCCAGCAGGAAATCACCCTGGTTCTCTAAAGATCATGCAAAGTGTAAACAAATCACATGGTCTAGGGCTGTGCCGGGTATTCGGTTTCAATTACCCGTAAATGACTTTAAAAATATCCTCTGCATTATAATGGTCAATTTTGTTACCATTTTGTTACCACATGTATTTGTACACCACCGGAGGCATGTTTTCAACAAAAATGAAAATGGGTATCCGGTACCAAAAATATCTACCCCTAACATGGTCTATATTAGTCAATATTCCCTTACCTAACACAGAAAATACAAGTATTCCAAGCCTATTTTGTATAAATAATACTCGATTTAGATTTTTCCAGCTATTTCATTCTTGTAGGGGCAAGGGCACTTTCATTAGAATATTAGAATGTCTATGGGAACATTTTTAAGGGACATCAAGGCCACTGTAAAATTTCAGTCAGCTTGTCTTGTGGAATGATTGTTAACCATTATCGCTCATCAGTCACACCAAAGAAAGGCAATATGTACTTTCCATAAAATAACGATTCTTATTTACATGTATACTATAATGCTTGTCGCCAGAATACCATCTCTGTCATATCTTGCATATTTTATAAGCGGCTCATATATACATACACATACTGAAGGAACAAAAAAGGCACTTTTTGATAATACAAATATACATAGCATAGATACTCATTCAAAATAAAGTATGTTTTTTACACAGCTAAAAGTTAAAACAAATGTTTTATGTACAGTTATTTTTTTTTTTAGGATTTAGTAACGAAAGCACTTTGTTTAAGGAATAGAGATGTCATTTTCGACCAACAAAATAGTCTCCGGTTTCTGGTCATCGGTCGGCTTCAAAATCGGTGCAGTGACTCCCCCCCCCCCCCCCCCCCAACAGGGAAATACCGTATGGTATGCGCCGCGACCAAATTTACCATATACAAAGTATGGTGGCTAAGAGAGGCCTCACAAATCGGGCAAACGTTTATACGCCCCTATGTGAAAAATTTGATTAAAACACAACATGGCAGAATTCCAATCGATCCAGCAATTTTAGCTGCAATTGGGCATAGTTTCATAGAAAAAAAAAAGAAAAGAAAATTAAAAATGAAGATGTGCAAAAACCAGAGATTTTATTGTTTGACCTAATCATGAAAGTTACATGTATTTGTAACAAGGCACAGTGGAATCAATGTGCAGTTTCTAAGGGTAGACGTTTGGACTTCACTTTGTCTAACATAAGCCAGTCCGGTAGGTAAACCTCTCACCAGTCTGGCTTTCAAGGATTATTTTATTTGGTCTCCAAGTCACAAGTACTTGAACAGCCGCCAGTGATATTCTCTAAAAATGTAACCCTCCAGCCAAACTGGTATATTTTCTGGCAAATTCACATACTCCCTGGCAGGTGGGTATTAAGTCCACCTTTGTCTATGGATAATATTTCTGGTGCATGAATACATGGTGGAAACTATTGAAATCTCACTTAGCGACAGTTAAGATGCGAGTTGTGCGATAAGGTTCTTTTCAGAACCCTGCACCTCACTTACCAATAGTTGAGATAAACACATGGTGTTAACCGCAAATCAAATTGATATCAATACTCCACCATGCAAAGCTTATATTCAATGAAAGATATTTGAATATTCAGAATAATTGTGGCTACATACATGTATATACACAAATTGATAGAAATGGAAGTTATTTAGGGAGGATGGTACAGCCAGGCCTCTTAATCTGTCTTTTGTGAGTCCTGATCCTGTAACAATACAGTACCTGCCAATCAACATAACCTGGGCTTCTGGAGGGCAGGGGAAAAGCCTGGACCTGGCCGGGCTTCTCAAAGGCTTGGCTGTACCATGATTTTGGTCCTTGTCCCTTAATTAAGGCCATTACAATAGCTGATATTTTTTAATTGCAAAATTTGAAAGTCCTGTTTTCTTCTGGAACTAGCAAGGGGCGCTAAGAGCTTGTGCCCTCAAGGCAGGGAAGCTGTGTATGCACATTTGTAATACACGTATAATATGACTTATTTCTTCTGGTAATATCAAAACTCAACAGTTTAATTATTGTCATGGAAGAGCGAAATAAAACCTGAAATGTACAACCAGAAATTTGTATTGTCTGTAAGTAACTTAGACTCACAGTGTAGATGTCAACTATTCTATCCCAAATGGGGATAGCAATAGACCCCAATCAGGAAACCCTTGGGTGACAACTACACCTTCTGCCATTGTAAGGCTCACGGTGTTGATGTCAACTATACTATCCTGATTGAAAACCCTTATCTCCCAATGAGTATACCAAAAGGCCCCCAATCGGGGAAACTGTCAAATACTGAACAAGTACTTAGCCACATGACATAATCATTGAAAAAAATGCAATGCTGATGTATATACGACTCTTGTGTTTAAATATCGTCGTGTCAGTGCAAAAACGTCGTATGTACAGCGCATTGTCAATCTGCATAAATGTACATACATTAAAAAACATTTGTGTAACAACGTCGTATCTCAGCCATTGTTTTTGTTTTTGTGCATTCATCCGGGAACTTGTTACATACGACCTTTTTGCACTGACATGATGATATCAAGTATCCTTCAGTGCAGTGATGTAGCCAAGGCCGTTGTTTGGGAAAGCCCTAAGTTGTATTAAACTTTAAAAGCCCAGACTGGGGTCAATTTCATAGAGCTGCTTAGCAGAAAAATTGCTTACAGGGAATATTTGCTCAGCAGATTTTGTTGATTACCAGCCAAACACCCACACAAAATTGTGCGTATTTTGGCTGGAAGTCCGTTTTATATTGCTGAGCAAAAATATTTGCTTAGCAAAATTCTCTGCTAAGCAGAGGCAGTTTAACAACTGCCTTGTTCTGGACTAGTTACCCCTCCCAGTCCTATTCGCACGGTGAAGAGGCTGGCTATTAACTTGTCTTGTTTCGGTGCGAGGGACTGGTTTCTTCAGTGTGGAGTTGTTGTAACAACTCAATGACTTAGTAGCCCCCACCTTGGAGTGGCCATTGGCCTTGTGTGGGACGATTTGCATTAAAAAAAAAAACCGGTTCTGTGAAATTGGCCCCTGATCTCAAACACATTGATATCCCGATATTTGATGGATCTAACTGGAGCTAGCTGATGATTCGTAATTAGGTTTCAACCTAAACAAAAACAACCTGAACTTTGACGCCAGCGAGGACACACCCGGCGCTGACAGACGACTAAGTTGTAACCTCTCCCAGGAGCTCACTGACCAAGTAACACGTCTCCATGTGTTCGTTTCCTACGGTGTGATTCAACTGAAGACTAGTATTAAGGAGAAAAAGAGAAAAAGAAAAAAAGTAAATGAAAGATGAAGAGGAAGAGATATGCCACTTCAGAGACGATTGAGCTCAGACGGCGATCCCATGAGGGGGGACATTTTGTCCTGTTAGAACAAGGTCGTATGTGCAATAGTGCATAAATTTACATACATTAAAAAAATTGAGTGCAACAACGTTGTATCTTCTTGCATAGGTTTTGCGCGTTCATCCTAGAACTCTGTCAAAAGATATGACTTTGTTACACTGATCAAAATCCATGTCTGCAACAAGGTCGTAACTGTGACACGACTTTGTTCCACTGATCAAAATCCATGTCTGCAACAAGGTCGTAACTGTGACATGACCTTGTTGCACTGATGCAACAATTTCAGAATTTTGCCATACTGCATAGATGGGAAAATGTATGAAGCATATACTACCAGAGGACAGCTCAAACGTCAATGGCCCTGATGCTTCTAATGTCTACCGATAGATCGGATAAACGATTATTCTTGCACATCAGCACAGCTAATGCTACCATGGAATGTGTGTCTAACAATAGACACGGGTAGTTAGACATAGTGCTTTTTAGGCCGTTCTCAATACAGAGGGGGCCAATGTGCAAAGGATGGCTAATACACTCACTGGCCAAAAGTATTGCAACATGAATTTGTACGAGACATTGCCTAGACGGATGGCCGCAATTATCAGGTCACGTGGTTACCCGACAAAGTATTGAAGGACTTTGTTTCCGAGCAAGAACAGTAAAAAAGAACATTGACTTCAAAACACAGGCACTTTCAAGAAGTCTTAAGTAGTGTAAATAAAATAAAATAAATTATTGTAACACAGTTCTCCAAACTGAACTTTGGTGTGAATTTCAATGTTGCAATACTTATGGCCAGTGAGTGTAAAACATTTGTAATGTTGACAAAACTGCATGCTTGCTCTCTTTAAATCTAAATATTCATGTACATTAAACAATCAAACTGTGAAAGTTTCAGCTCAATGCAGAGTTTACATAAAAAAGTTTGCCGTCAAGCAAACCTTTGCAAATACGCAAATTGTGTTGTGTTTTCTCTATATTGAGAGCACTTGTAAATAAATCAAGGTAGTTTTTAGATTCAGTAATTTTATAATCAAGTTAACAAATTATTATCTAAAAACGTGAGCACCTTAAAGGGGCAATATCTTCATGATCAACAGGGCATGGAATCAGAGTGCTAGTTTTAGATTAACTCAATGACTGAAAATAATACCCCACATGATAAGGTCATATGTGATGCGATCTGGGAAAACCCGTCGGATGTCGGCAAACTTGTTTTGAAGATAATGGCAAAATATCCCCCCATTTTTTTTTGACAATTGAGTTTTTGTTACCATTTTAATTGTTAACATCTAAATGATCATTCTTGCAAATATTAAATAAAAATTCCATCGTTTTATATGTAAAAACATAGTTTTATGATGACAGATAATTAAAAAGCCGTCTTTTGTTTCCGCCATTGTTTTTTAAGGACAGCGGCGGCTGTAACTTCCCGAGAGCATAACTCAAGTTATAGACAACCTAGAATCATGAATAAAACAGTTTTGAAAAGAGCACATTGTCCTCGTTAATTTGATGTATATAACACAAAAATGACAAATTTCTCACCATGTGGAGGGTTTTCCCAGATCACATCACATATTACCATTGCATAAATGAGCCAGTAAATTTCAGTCACTGTGTTCATCTTAAACTAGGACACCGATTCCATGCCCTGTTGAAAGTCTGCTCTGATCATGACGATACTTTCCCTTTAATGTAAGCTTAGTTTCAGGTTTGTTTTAGTTATATATATTTTTTTGAAAACTAGAACAGCGGGTTAAAATGGACTTGCATCTCTCAATACCAATGTTATACTGTAGCTTCACTTAAATACAGTACAGAGATTCTACTTGCGTTGCGTTCTTATCACGAATCATCAGTCTACTTACCTGACCATGTCATGTGACAAGCCCTCTGGACTGGAAGATGAACGCTTGCCACACCGTGCCTGAATCTTAGCGAATACCTCCTCACCAAGAGAATCGATGCAGTGTCTTCAAGATAAAAATAACGTCATTTATTGATTATTTTTGTTTCCTTTTTGGGATGTCAGCGTATTTGGTACTTGGTAATTACGTGATTAGCAGCCATGTTGAAGTGAACAAAGCGCGGTTTCCTTTTTCCTTTAACCAGTTCGCGTCGGAGGCCGTGTATACACACAATTTTTTTTGGACAGCGGATCGGAGAGCGTCTAAACACGCCACAGGATTCTCGGGACTATTTGTATAGATTCCCGGTCGGCGTGGCAACGAGCCATAAGCATACAGTGGAAGATGCGGTCTCCCCGGTCACGCTCTGGTGAGCACCATTGGTCGTGTTTGTGTGGTAAAAATAAACCCGCCACGGGGTTCGGAAAAACTTTTTTATTCCCGGTGCGAACTGGTTAACAGGCCTCACGGGACGTGTGATGTGCTCTGTGTGTGTTCTGAATGTCAACTTTTATAGTGACATTTTTTAAAACTTGGCTAGATATTTTTGGTAATTTTAAAGATTTTAGATGTATTTATTTTATATCAGTGTCGTGGCCGAGCGGTCTAGTGCATCGGACTCAAGTTCTGGTGTTGTCAGAATGTGGGTTCGAATCCCGGCCTGGCCAGTCGTGGCGCTTGTGTCCCTAAGCAAGACACTTAACCATAATTGCTTCATCCTTCGGATGGGACGTTAAGCCGTAGGTCCTGTGTACTAGATTATTAAAGTAGTGCACGTAAAAGAACCCAGAACACTTATCGTTGAAGAGTAGGGGTTTACCCCGGTGTTTCTGGTTCACATAGCAAGTGCCCTTGTTTCCTGGGCACCTTTGAAAAACAGTGTTTCACTGAAAGGTCGCCCCAGGTTAAATAATAAATAAATAAATATCCCATCTTGTTATTGGTGGTTTACCGCTGTCGGTTGAGGACAATTAAATTACAAAAATAAAATAAAACTAGCACTCTAATTCCATGCCCTGTTGATCATGATGATGTTGTAACCCTTTAAATACATGTATGGATGCATTTATATACTACTCAAAACAATTTAGCTAGGGAACACCGGATTTTTAACATCAAATAGGTTTGAAATGTTCCAGGAACCGGGATTTTCATTTGCAACCCCCTCTCTCTTTCAGTAGTCATGTCATGAAATGTGTAATCATCCTTTACCATCTGTTTCATTGTGCAGTTGTTTCTCATCAATTCTGTGAAACATTATGTTTATCTGAAATAAATAATCTTGCTTTAACTGAGATTATTCCGTTGTTCCCTAAATTGTTTTGAGTAGTATAGAAATTTTACAAAAGTGTATAATGCCTTTAAATTATTCTGTTACAAATGAATAAAAGATGGTTATTCCTTCCTGTATTCAACTTACTCTCTGATGAGTGTCTTGCATCTTGAGATTGGTCTCTCTTCTTCCTCCTTCACCTCCTCAAAATCATCCTCATAGTTCGCCTCCACGCCGACGGCCGTCCTGGCATGGCTTAGAATTTCTTCAAAATTCTGTCACAGAAACATTTAGAATTATATGCTAATTCTAGTCATTAGCTATTGTAATAAACTGCTTACCTACCTATGCATGTACATTCAAATGCAAAAAGTAGTTATTGGTCTGATGTGTACACCCTAGCTGAGCTTTTATCAAAGGCTATTTTAGTAATGGTAGGAACTGGTAGTAACTGGTAGGAACATATGTATATAAACTGTACAGGAAGAATCAGTCAAGTGGAAAATAAAGCCAAGAAGGAAGTGAGGAGACAAAGGGATCGGTCAGAGTTGGAAGGGAACAATGAAAATGTACAAAGGAAGGATTATATTTAGCAGGTTGCTTCAAATTCTTTGTTTATTCTCCCACAGCCCTACATGCTTATCTGCTAAAACTAATCTGTAATTATTCCTTTCCCGATTCTGACTCATCTCTTTGTCCCTGCCTCCACCCCACCCCTCCCCCACCCTTGTGGCTTTATTCTTCCACATTTATAGAGATGCTTGACATAAAGGATGGTTCAGGGGTGTGATTTGACAAAAGCAAAAATGGGTAGCTACCTTTGGCCTGGGTCTCCCTTTGGTCTAGAGCCCCCTGAACCTCCTGGATGTTTAATTTTAGAGGATTTACAGACTCTCCACATCCCCACAAACAAGAAACTAGAGGTTTGCACACGATACAGGCTACTTCTTTCTTTCCTTGGTGGCTACCTGTGAGGGCAGAGTTGGTTGTTGTGTTTAATTAGCCCTACAGTATATGCGCCAAAATGGCAGTAATTGAGCTGTATACTCCTCAGGGAGCTGAGATGGTTTCAGGAATGATTTATGCACCTGATGAGCAGGGGTAATAATATAATGCGCCTTGAGCACCAGTTTGGTGGATACGTGCGCTATATAAGTCCACATTATTATTATTATTATTTTGTGTTCCTTTCACACCTGACTAACTTCATCCACTCTAGTGTTTATGTATGTATGTATGCATGGTTGTATATCATCCAATTTGCCTTTGAGAAAGAACCTGCTAGGTTCATCCACTCTAGTGTTTATGTATGTATGTATGCATGGTTGTATATCATCCAATTTGCCTTTGAGAAAGAACCTGCTAGGTTCATCCACTCTAGTGTTTATGTATGTATGTATGCATGGTTGTATATCATCCAATTTGCCTTTGAGAAAGAACCTGCTAGGTTCATCCACTCTAGTGTTTATGTATGTATGTATGCATGGTTGTAAATCATCCAATTTGCCTTTGAGAAAGAACCTGCTAGGTTCATCCACTCTAGTGTTTATGTATGTATGTATGCATGGTTGTATATCATCCAATTTGCCTTTGAGAAAGAACCTGACTAACTTCATCCACTCTAGTGTTTATGTATGTATGTATGCATGGTTGTATATCATCCAATTTGCCTTTGAGAAAGAACCTGACTAACTTCATCCACTCTAGTGTTTACATGTATGTATGTATGCATGGTTGTATATCATCCAATTTGCCTTTGAGAAAGAACCTGCTAGGTTCATCCACTCTAGTGTTTATGTATGTATGTATGTATGCATGGTTGTATATCATCCAATTTGCCTTTGAGAAAGAACCTGACTAACTTCATCCACTCTAGTGTTTACATGTATGTATGTATGTATGCATGGTTGTATATCATCCAATTTGCCTTTGAGAAAGAACCTGCTAGGTTCAAAACGCAAGGCCATTAACTACTTTTTTTTTTCTGAGCTTAACCTAGCTACCATGGCAACATCTAAGGTCATGTGGAGTATAATTTGTAACAGGCAGTTCAAGTCAACAACAGCACAATACACATTAACCCTCCTTCTACTACAAGGGTCAAAATCAGTCAAAATGTCGATATACTTGCCAAGGTATATCTAGTCCACTTAAAAGTCAAACACTGTCAAACCTTACGTGTAGTAAGTACATTTACAGGTCAAAATGAGTTGACTGTTTTTGACTGGTAAAAGCATTGTCTGGTATTGTTCAGGGTGGTCAAAATGACAGTAAAAACCAGTCAAAAAATGCCCATGTGTGCATTCAACAGTCCAAACAGGCAGTTTACTGGTTTTGACCTCTACAGCAACTTCCCACTAAAGTGCAGCAATAGTAAGAGGGTTTTAATAATGATAATATTTTATTCTTATAGCGAATTTCACATTAAAGTCCCAATGCGCTTATACATTATTTCCCCGGTCACGTGTGGTGATTCTTAAGCTTACTCAGAGTATACAGCCCATTATGTGCAACATTTGTTGTCACTTTATTGAGCATGTCAAGTCAAGCCTGTGATTTTCTCAGGATTATTCTTGATTTCAGGATTTTTATAAATCTCCCTTTGCCTCAAAATATTCTTGAAAAAAGAGAAGTACATGTAATAATAATTATAATAATGTGGACTTATATAGCACACGTATCCACCAAACTAGTGCTCAAGGCGCATTATATTATTTGTAAAAAATCCTGAAATCAAGAAAAATCCTGAGAGATCACAGGCCTGGTATAAATTAACCAATACAAACACAAGTTTCTCTTGTTTTATTAGAGTCATAATAAATGTGGACTTACTGTAATAATTTCCCGCCTCTATATTAAAAAATGACTTAAGCATCCCCATTCCCCACACACATTTTTTTCACAAAAAAATTTGAGACTTCCATTTGTGTGGCTTAAATAATAATAATAATAATAATAATAATAATAATACAGACATTTATAACATGCAACATATCCACCCAATGATGCTCAAGACGCTCACAGCTATTATTTCTCCTGGTCACTGGGCCAATATCATTCCTATAATCTTTCTCAGCTCCCTGGGGAGTATACAGCCGATTATGTGCAATCATTTTTGGTGGTACATGACTAATCAAACACAATAACCATCTCTACCCTCACATCCATTTATACTCCTGGGTGAAGAGAAGCAATTACAGTTAAGTGTCTTGCTCAAGGACACAAGTATCGCAGTCACGGCTGGGATTCGAACCCACATTCTAACGACTCAGCCATCAGAACATAAGTCCAATGCACCAGACCGCTCGGCCATGACACCCCCAAATGTTCAGTCGAAATTTTAAAAAGTCGTTTACGGGTAATTGGAACCGAAAAATGGAACCGGGTAATGACAGTTTCGGTTAGGTATACCCAGGTACATGTACCTGGCACAGCCGTAATGCATATTATGTGTGACACCTATGGACAGAAGTGATGGTTGAGATGGTGTTCATGGCTTTGAAAGTCTTACCTCATCCGAGTCCACATCCTCAAAGTCATCAGCATAATCCTGGTCACCGGACTGTGTGACTGGGCACGGACTCATCCCTCCTCGTTGTGGTGATGGGGTCGATGTCAGATGAAGCGGTGGGTTGGAATGTTCTTGTCGGGGGTCAACATCATTGTCATCATCGCTGCAACTGTCAACAACCTCTTCAGCAATCTCTGTCGTTACAATAATTGGTGTTAGTAAAACTATGCCAACAATTAAATTAAGGCTGTGCCTGGTACCCGGATACCCGACCGAAAATGTCATTACCCGGTTCCATTTTTCGGTTCCAATTACCCGTAAACGACTTTTTAAAATTCCGACTGAACATTTAAAGCCAGACAAAATAATGGAAGTCTCTGATTTTTTGCTATTAACAAAATGAAGAAAACTTGGATGAAGGTTTTAGAAGTAACATTTGCAGACAACCACTCACATACTTGCTGGCTTTTGTTTGAAACTTGTGTTCGTATTCGATATTTTATACATTCAGGAGTATTTATGTGTTTTTACAAAATTGTTTACGGGTACCTGGGTATCCGAAGATTTCAAATAACCGAAAACGCACAGCCCTAAATTAAATTGGTAAAAGCAGGAGTTGAAATTAATTTGAATTTTATGGTAGCCCACAGGACTAGTTATGTCAAAATTTTACTAGTCCTTCTCATTTTTTACTCGTCCTGAAAAAAAGGTGAATATAAATACAAGAAAATTAAATGAACCGGTGAGCTGGTGAGCAACATGTTCTTGCTGAGATCATGCTGCGATCATACTGAATGTTTTTGGCGTATTTTTATTTCATTATTTTTTCACTGGCCCGTCGGACTACCCAAACCCCAGCAGCTAGTAGTCCCACTGCTAAAACCACTAGCCTCAGACTAGCAGACTAGTGTTAATTTCGACCCCTGGATAGTCATGGAGGATTTAGGTTGGTATGGAGATGTTTTTTCCCCCCTAAGAAAGCATAAGCTTTCCACCTGTTGTCACCCATACACCCTAGCTATACCTAGATGTAGAACAACAAGCTATACTAAGAGCTTTTTTCCCACGTGCTGCATCTCTTTGGAATTCCTTGCCTGGTGCATGGAGTGCCATGGTCGAGCGGTTTAGTGCATCGGATTTGTGTACTGATGGCCGAGTCGTCAGAATGTGTGTTCGAATCCCAACCGCAACCATGGTGCTTGTGTCCTTGAGCAAGACACTTTACCATAATTGCTTCTCTCCACCCACGGGGTAAATGGGTACCTGTGAGGGCAGAGTTGGTTGTTGTGTTTGATTAGCCCTATATGCGCTGTAATGGCAGCAATTGAGCTGTATAGTCCCCAGGGAGCTGAGATGGTTTCAAGAATGATTTATGAGCCTGATGAGCAGGGGTAATAATATAATGCGCCTTGAGCACCAGTTTGGTGGATACGTGCGCTATGTAAGTCCACATTATTATTGTTTCCCTTCATCCTACGATCTATCCTGTTTCAAGAGGAATCTCAATTCCCACCTTCAGCTCCTCTGAGTCTATTTACTTTTAATTTTTCTTCTATTGTAGCCCTGTACCCTGAGTGACTTTTAACATTGTGCGGGGCGAATATGCATCCAAAATTAAATATAAAAAAAATATATAAAAAGTTATGTTCGCGGTAAATTTGTAAAAATCTATAATTTACCTTCGATTTCTTCGTCTCCATTACTGTGTTCACTCAATACCTCATCCTCAACAACATCATCATCTTCATCACCATTCTCACTGCTAGAAAAATCGTCTGAGTATTCGCCCGAGTCCTTAGGCTCTAAGATCGATCTCCTGTTTGATGTGTCTGTAGGAATGGGAAAAGCAATCCTGGTGATCACCGAGATATATGAAGGCCGATATCACAGGGCAATATAACACACTTTGTTAAATCATCTTATCAAGGCAATAGTATCGATCTTTGATGTTTTTTGTAGGAATGGAAAAAAAAAACCCGGTGATGACCGAGATATCTCAGGGCAATATAACCAACTTTTGATCATCTTTTGTTTGACAAGGCATATGTCATCTATTTTCCAGAGACATGAGGTTCTAATAACAATCTCCTGTTTGATGTTTCTGATGGATGGAAAAAGAAGTTCCGGTGATTTACTGATGTTTGAAGGCCAATATCACAGGGCAATATAACACAATCTGAATCATCTCATCAGGTAAAACTTGTAGCTTTGCATGGTGAGGATGATAAGTAAGACTAATTGTGGTGACACCATGTGGAATCTCAATTGAGTAGTAATTAGTTCTGAAAAGAAATGGAGGTACAACTCGACGTTTCGATCAGTGTGCTCTGATCGTCCTCAGCATTCTCCTGAGGACGATCAGAGCACACTGATCGAAACGTCGAGTTGTACCTCCAGTTCTTTTCAGAACTAATTACTACTCAATTGAGATTCCACATGGTGTCACCGCAATTAGTGTTACTCATCTCATCAGGGCACTTATTTTTTCATCACAAGGCACAAGGCATATTTCATCTATTTTCCAGAGACATGAGGTTCTAATAACAATGTCCTCTTTGATGTTTCTGTGGGATGGGGGAAAAAGTCCCAGTGATTTACTGATATATTTTAAGGACGATATCACAGGGCAATATAAACCTCTGGATCATCTCATCAGGGCAATATTTCACAATGCACAAGGCATCCATGTAAGTGTCATGTATAATTTCTGAAGTCACAAGGTTCCAATAATGATCTCTTGTTTGATGTATCTGTTGGATGGAAAAATAAATTCTGGTGATTTACTGATATATTTGAAGGCCGATATCTCGGGGCAATATAACACAATCTGGATCATCTCATCGGGGCAATAATTTTTCACAAGGCATATTTCATCTATTTTCCAGAGACATGAAGTTCTAATGTTTTATGTTTCTGTGGGATGGGAAAAAAAATCCCAGTGATTTACTGATATATTTGAAGGCCGATATCACGGGGCAATATAACACAATCTGGATCATCTAATCAGGGCAATTTTTCACAAGGCACAAGGCATATTTTCATCTATTTTTCCCCCAACTCCTTAGGCTCCATTATTGATCTCCTGTCCGATGTTTCTGTAAAGAAAGGCAATCCTGGTGACTGCTGAGATCTTTCAAGGCCGACTTGTTGCAAACACTGATGGTTTTACTACATCTTTAAAAACTGATCACCACAGCTAACCCGCCCCCCATATTACCTATTGTACTGCTTGTATTGTGGGCGTGGTCCCCTTTCTTATTAATACTAATGTCCGAGGCGTTTGAATCGATGGATTGTCTGACTAAGAGAACCTGTTGCCATTGGCCTTCCTTCTCCGTTATGAAGAGGTTAAGATGCTTCTGGATGAAGGAGAGTGCTAACAGGGAGCTTGCTCTGAGAAAACAAGGCAAAAATATAGAAATAAGGCACGGTACACTTGTAATCATCATCACCATCATCATCTTTGCCCGCTCTGAAGGAGCGCAATCTGTTTAGCTGGTGATTGTATCGAACATCCTAATCATTTATTCTGTCAGAAGTGTTCTCATTTTCAAGAAATGGACTGTTTATTATAATGTTGATTTTTCTTCTAAGGCCAAAAATAAAAGTCTCTGGTTTCTGGTCATAGGTCAGTATCAAAATCGGTGCGGTGACATGCTTTTTTTTTTTTTTTTTTTGGCCAACAGGGAAATGTGCTACATGTACAATCGGGGACCAAATTTCCCATACATGTACAATGTATATAAAGTATGGCGGCTAAGAGAGGCCTCACAAATCGGGAAAACGTTTATACCCCTATAAGGATGTGAAAGTCGTTTAAAACACAGCACGGCAAAATTCCAATCGATCAAGCAAATTTGACCATAATTGGACATCGTTTCACAGCCAAAAAAAAAAAAAAAACCAATTAAAAATGCCGATGTGCGGGTCTCAGGTGACGTACGCAGTGACCAGAAACCGGAGACTTTTTTGGAGGGCCTAAGAGACACTTGGCTAGAAAACTGGGTCAATGAACTTTCCTGCCGTTGTGACAAATAAAAAAAAAATAAAAAAAGATCAGAGCACACTGATCGAAACGTCGAGTTGTACCTCCAGTTCTTTTTAGAACTAATTACTACTCAATTGAGAATTTCACATGGTGTCACCGCAATTAGTCTTACTTATCCTCCTCACCATGCAAAGCTACAAGTCTTACAAAATTTTTTTTTTAAAAGACATACTCTGTCAGAGTCTGTAACAGGAAAACAAATTCTATTTGTTTATAAAATGTATGAAGCATATACTACCAGAGGACAGCTCAAACGTCAATGGCCCTGATGCTTCTAACGTCTACCGATAGATCGGATAAACGATTATTCTTGCACATCAGCACAGCTAATGCTACCATGGAATGTGTGTCTAACAATATACACTGGTAATTAGACATAGTGCTATTAAGGCCGTTCTCAATACAGAGGGCCCAATGTGCAAAAAAATGCTTTCTTATCAGGAAATTTTATTTTATTTTATTTATTTTTTAATTAGATCATTTTACAGGCAGTATGCAAAAATATAAAATTGATAAATAATTTTAACATACAGAACATAATTCATAAAAATTTACACATACATCAAAGTAGCCTATTAACTTACAATAAAGCCAAAATACAATGAAAATACTACAAAAAGAGTCAAAGAAACTGACAAACAAACAAACAATCCAAGAGACAAATAGAAACAAGCAGACAAAAGAATGGAGGGCCAAAACATACACACACAATATAACAAGTGGAGAACACGACACAAAAACACAAGATTACACATATCAAGGTCGAGGAAACAATTACAGAAACAAGACGAAACAAGACAAAACAAATATTGCACAAAACACAGGCCTACAGGATTGCCTAAAAAGCATAGAGCTTGTCGACAGGCTTTCCAAACTGCGTCCGTACAATAGGTACACCATTAGTAATTATTAGATCATCAAATTCACTATTTATATTTAAGCTTACATGGTTTTATGAATTATCTGCTAATCGCTTTCATCAAAGTGCTTTCTGAAGTGCTTTTATCAAAGAGATAAAGGCAATTGTTTTATTGAATTTAAAAAGAAACTTTTTCTCAGCATTGTATAAACATCACCAGCATTAACATCAAGTAAGTTTTTAGATTCAGTGATTTTTGTGATTTGGAGGAGGAGGAGGAGGTGGAGGAGGAGGTGGAGGAGGAGGTGGAGGAGGAGGTGGAGGTGGAGGAGGAGGAGGAGGTGGAGGTGGTGGAGGTGGAGGTGGTTTTATTGAATTTAAAAAGAAACTTTTTCTCAGCATTGTATAAACATCACCAGCATTAACATCAAGTAAGTTTTTAGATTCAGTGATTTTTGTGATTTGGAGGAGGAGGAGGAGGTGGAGGTGGAGGAGGAGGAGGTGGTGGTGGTGGTGGTGGTGGTGGTGGTGGTGGTGGTGGTGGTGGTGGTGGTGGTGGTGGTGGTGGTCATCATTATTATTATTACTACACATTTCTGGTAGTGGAACCAAGGATGCCTCAAAGCACACTTAAGCACTCTAGCTCAGAAGCCTGAGGAAACCTGTAAACAAGTGTGTTTGCTATGTGAACCAGAAACACCGAGGTAATCCCCTACTCTTCCACGATAAGTGTTCTGGGTTCTTTTATGTGCATTACCTTAATAATCTAGTACACGGGACCTACGGCTAAACGTCTCATCCGAAGGACGAAGCAATTATGGTTAAGTGTCTTGCTTAGGGACACAAGCGCCATGACCATCCATGCCGGGATTCGAACCCACATTCTGACAACACCAGAACTCAAGTCCGATGCACTAGACCACTCGGCCACGACACTCCGACTCTCTTTAATACAAATGTGACATAACTCCCCTAAACAATAACAAACAACCTATAATGATCTTCACCAAAAGAGTAATCAGTTTTAGTGAAATTTAGATTTAGATTTAGATTCAGGACCGAGTTGCAGTAGCCTGGTACCCATTCTGTCCAACAGTAGAATGAATGCCTTACCCTGGTCTCTGGTCTGGTTCCTTGACTAAAACTGTTGCAATCAGCTGCTTAATATCAGCCGAGTAGATGGACGGAATCTCCTGTAATAGGCGATAATGAAACAAGTCATTCAAAAGTTTTTATTGTGAATTTTTCAAGGATCAGTGCCATCCTTTGTCATCCAAACCAAGTGGAGATTTGGTCTCATGGGGTAAATGGTCATGGTATAATTATAGCGATGTTGGTTCCAGGCTGTTGCGGAGTGGAATCTGGTCAGTGGAGTGGGCTTATAATACTATTGGCCTATGCCATGGGCTTCAACTGCGGGTTAGCCGGCCCTTAAAACCTATGGTGGCTGCACCCACTCGCCTGGTGGTTACAGGATCGACCTAACCTATCTCTTCTCAACTTCTCCACTCCCTGACTAATCACGTCTTGACTCGATCATCTTCATATGAGTTCTCTCTCTCTCTTACTATCTTACTTCCCTCAAAATCTCTCTCATGGGCTTTCACCTGGGTCTCACAAACTCCCAAAATTCACAAAAGTTTACTAAAGTGACTATTTACCATAACAAGTGAACCTATTATACCATGACCAAATTTATTTATTGACCCGTGAATTTAAGAGTTTAACTTAGTGTTACTATATAACACCATTGGACTGGACAAAGATGGACACGACAAACGAACAGACGTAACAGACTCGTAACACATTCCTTTGTGTACACGTGAAGATACTTAAGTTGCGATCGATTGGTTAAAAGAAAGTCGATGCGCTATCGATTCGCTAATAGCAGATAACGAAAAGTTTAAAACTACCTATAGATCTATATACAAACGGAAATACTTTGACATCCTTTCACTCCATCCCTCGGTTGGTTTATATTAAAAAAATAAAAAACCCTTAATTAAATCCTCGCCTATCAAACCCTACATTGTAGAGTCAATAGTGGGTAACGCTAATTTTTCAAAAAGAAAAAAAAATTGACAGTAAAACCAAAGCAAGAGTTGAGATCTACTCACGGCATATTCACACTTGACAATCTTGTAGAAAAGGCTGATGAGATTATTGGCATCAAAGGCCGGAGCAAAGGCACACATCTCAAATAAAAGGCATCCTAAAGCCTACAACAGGAACAACAAAAACAATATAAAATTACAACAATAGCAGTAATTTGGTTATTTCCGCATTTGTTTATATATTTCAGTTTGCCCCCCCCCCCAAAAGTCTCCGTTTTCTGATTTCTGCTCACGTCACCTCAGACTCTTTTTTTGTTGCTATGAACCGATGTCCAATTGCAGCGACTTTTTCACAAAGGGGTTTGAACTTTTGCCCGATTGGTGAGGCCTCTTTTAGCCACCATAGTTTGTATATGTGTGTATATACAATACTAGGTGAAGAAAGTGACACACATGGTAAAAAATGAATAACTGTCAGGAATAATGCAGACACTTTTATTTCAATGTTTATCCCTCAAGCAAGCTACTTTAAAGGGGTAAAGATAGTTCATCGTGAGGAAGTCAATTTTTTTAGCATTCAAACTTGTTGCATCTCTAACATATGTAACATAGTGTCTTTTAGGTGTATGGTATCACACAAAGGGTAAGTTAATCTGATTATTATACGGACTTCATACAGGAACATTGGTTGTCGTTATCTGTGTGTACGTTCCGCCGGAAACCATCGAAGCAAATGCAGACGAGTGGCATGTCTTACGATTGTAACAAAATGGACACAGAAACTAGGACTCGCAAGTGATTTTGCATTTTTTCGTAATTAATTAAAACATTAAAAACTCAAAGTGTTACAAAGTGTTCTCTTAAAACATAATCTTTTTAATGAAAAATATTACTGTTGATTATTATTTCGTTTGCAGTATTAGTCGATCACGCAAACGTACGTAACATAGAAAGACACCAAGAGTTATGATCGTTAGTAAGATCTTATTGATATGGTTTGGGAACATAGTTACAAATAATTTTCACTTTGGGGGTCAGTTGAAGAGGGTCATAGCAGGTCATAATATTAAAACAAGGACAAGTAAATTTCAGGTAGTAGTGCTCTCAGTTAATGGGATTGATTTAGATCATTTAAAAATGTCACATTTTTGTGTCTTTTTCGTGGGGATGATACAGATAAAACATGAATAAAAATACTTTGAAAAATCACAGCCTAAATATATTATTTTATTTATCAGACTGATATGTAAGATAACACAACACAAGAAAACTGAGCCATAATAGTCTCCATTATTTTTGTTATTTGTACACAACTTTTTTTTCCAAAAATCTCTCCAGTATCAAAAACTAGCACATATGTGAAATCTGGTCCCGCGTAGACATGTATTACGTATATTCCTGTTGGCAAAAAAAAAATTACCAAAAAAAAAAAAAAAAAAAAAAAAAAGCGTCACTGCACTAATTTTGAAGCTGACCGATGACCAGAAACTGGAGACTTTTTTGGGGGGCCTTACCTGGTAATCACTTCAAAGTGCATACATTTAGAAAGCATCTTGCAAACGAGTTTCTATTAACTTTTTGAAAATTTATTATAAAAAACGATCGTAAGAACACCAATTTGTCAACCTACCCATATATCGGACTTGCTATTGTATGGAATATCTTGACAGAGCTCTGGGCTGAGGTAGCATGGAGTCCCGACACATGTACTGGCCTTATCAATGGTGTGTTCCAACGTCCTGGCTATACCAAAATCACCTGAAAATACCACATCACAACTAGTTAACCCTCCTACTACTACAAGGGTCAAAATCAGTCAAAATTTTGATGTACTTGCCAAGGTATATCTTGTGCACTATAAAAGTCGAACACTGTCAAACCTTCTGTGACTACAAGGGTCAAAATCAGTCAAAATGTTGATGTACTTGCCAAGGTATATCTTGTGCACTATTAAAGTCGAACACTGTCAAACCTTCTGTGACTACAAGGGTCAAAATCAGTCAATATTGGGGTGTCGTGTATTGGGGTGTCGTGGCCGAGCGGTCTAGCTTACCGGATTCAAGTTCTGGTGTTAGCAACATAATGTGGGTTCGAATCACGGCCGTGACACTTGTGTCCTTGAGCAAGACACTTAATCATAATTGCTTCTCTCCACCCAGGGGTTAAATGGGTACCTGTGAAGGCAGAGTTGGTTTGCTCTATATGCGCTAGAAATGGCAGCAATTGAGCTGTATACTCCCCAGGGAGCTGAGATGGTTTCAGGAATGATTTATGAGCCTTATGAGCCTTATGAGCAGGGATAATAATATAATGCGCCTTGAGCACCACTTAGTTGGTGGATACGTGCGCTATATAAATCCACACATTATTATTATTATTATTAATATGTTGATGTACTTGCCAAGGTATATCTCGTGCACTTAAAAGTCGAACACTGTCAAACCTTACGTGTAGTAAGTACATTTACAGGTCAAAATGAGTTGACTGTTTTTGACTGGTAAAAGCATTGTCTGGTATTGTTCAGGGTTGGTCAAATTGACAGTAAAAACCAGTCAAAAATGCCCCTGTGTGCACATTTGGGTCAACAGTCAAATACAGGCAGTTGACTGGTTTGAACCTCTTTAGCAACTTCCCACTAAAGTGCAGCTATAGTAGGAGGGTTAATAGCTAAATGTAGATTACAACATTGCTAATTACCTGAGCCCAATTTCATAGCACTGCTTAGCAGATAAAATTGCTTACCAGAAAAATTTGCTTAGCGGATTTCTTTAATTACCAGCCAAACTTCCACACAAAATGTATGCATTTTGGCTGGTAGTCTGTTTTATATTGCTTAGTGAAAATATTTGCTTAGCAGAATTCTCTACTTAGCAGCTCTGTGAAATTGGGCCCTGGGAGCTAACTTGATGTGAAGTTGGTAAAGTACCAACCTGGGAAATTGTTCGTTCATTTGAAAGAAAACACACAATGAATGCAGGTTTTCAGAAAAAGTTGCCACTTTTGGTGATCTCTGTTTTTTCACAATTTACCTCAACAGACGATAATAAATTCTGTTGAAACAGGGCACCAGCACCTCAACAGAGATTAGATTAAGAGATTTCACTGTATGGACACTAAAACAAAATGGTTGTATTTGAAAGGAATAACTTACCTAACTTGATCATATTCTTCTTGGTTAGAAAGACATTCTGTGCTTTTAAATCCCTGAAAAACATCAATATAAAAATAAATATTTGATTTAATTTTGCCCTACAACGACTGTGTATTTTTTCACAGACACTCGGAAAGCACTGAGTATACGGTGCTATACACACGTCAGTGTAGGGCAAAATTAAATCAATTATTTATCTCCCGACGCAAGAATTTCACCAACCTATATAAGAGTAATTGCGGTGACACCATGTGAAATGCTCAATTGAGTAGTAATTAGTTCTGAAAAGAACTGGAGGTACAACTCGACGTTTCGATCAGTATGCTCTGATCGTCCTCAGATCGTCCTCAGGATCAGAGCATACTGATCGAAACGTCGAGTTGTACCTCCAGTTCTTTTCAGAACTAATTACTACTCAATTGAGCATTTCACATGGTGTCACCGCAATTACTCTTACTTATCCTCCTCACCATGCAAAGCTACAAGTTCAACCTATATAAAATAAATATGTTTGAAGTTTACATTAAAAAAAAGAACAATGACTTGACCTTTGACATTTGACCTCCAGACTCCACTACTGAGGCCAATTTCATAGAGCTCAGCAGCAACAGATACTTACCAGACAAATTTACTAAGCCAATATCTTTGGTTACCAGCCAACATTTCATAGCGCTGCTTACCGGTAAGCACATTTTCCTGCTAAATATAGCAGAAAAATTTGCTTAAGCATAAGCATATTTCACAGGTTAGCAAGAACATTCAGAGCGGCACATGTGGGTACACCATGGATTTGTATTGTTGCGTCACTCATTTGCTAGCAGTAACGGCCGGCAAGTAAGCGTGCCTTTCCCTATGCTTAACGGTTAGTAACGCTATGAAATGAAAAATGTACAGTAAGCAAAAAATCGGCTGCTAAGCGGCTCTATAAAATTGGGCTCAGATAGATATGTAAGTTCACTGTTGTAATCATACAAGGGTAAATTATATTTGTTTTGTCTCAGACTGTTCAGTTTACTTTTTACTGTTGACTCTTAATTATTGCTTTAATATGTATAATTGTTATGTATTTTTGTTCTTTTGAAGGGACAGCATCGTCACGATCAACAGGGCATGGAACCGCAGTTCAAGTTTATATTAACTCAGTGACTGAAAATAATACCCCACATGATAAGGTCATACTATTGGCGTTGCTGCTGCATAAACGAGCCAGTAATTTTCAGTCACTGTGTTCATCTTAAACTAGGACACCGATTCCATGACCCGTTAGAAGTCTGCTCTGATCGTGACGATACTGTCCCTTTAACCCTAACCATGGTCACTGCAACACGATGCAACAAATGTAAAACGTTGTTGCATCTTGTTGCCCTCGGCAGAGAACAAAAGAACCATTGTTTCTAGCTGGTGGATCTTGTTGCATTGAGCAGCCTGCACACTTTTCTGTTGTTGCATTTTGTTGCATTCCGCAGGGTATCTGTGAAATTATTTATACGTCGCTTTTTGTTTGTTATCTGTGAATTTAATAAATGAAATGAAATAGGTTAAAAATCTTTCCTTTCTGACTTACCTGTGTAGAATTTTCATGGAATGTATGTACTGCACGGCCATGAGAAGCTGAACGAACCACTGCATGATTTGACCCTCGTCAAGGGTCTCTCTTTTATCTTTAGCCTTCTGAATCTTCTCATCAAGAGTTCCGCCATCACAATAGTCCTATACATGTAGGTAAGAAGACAGAATTGCTATTGAATGAATCACCACAAGACAGCGCTGCGGCAATGGCTTTTTTGTGGGTGGGGGGGGGGGGGGAGATATGACCAGAAGTACCAGTAAATAATTACATTTAGAATATATTCAAAGCAATGTGAATCGGAACTGCAATTCTGCTCCCTTTTTTTTCACTCAAGGTCCCAGAAACAGGTGATTATAGAGAACAGATACTTAAAGGGGCAATATCGTCACGATCAACAGGGCATGGAATCGGACTGCTACATTTAGAATAACTCAGTGACTGAAAATAATACCACACATGATGAGGTCATATTGCCGTTGCTGCTGCATAAACGAGCCGGTATTTTTCAGTCACCTTGGTCATCTTAAACTAGAACACCAATTCCATGCCTTGTCGAAAGTCTGCTCTGATCGGGACGATAGTGTCCCTTTAAAATTAAATCTTGATTCTTGGCCGAGCATTAACCCCACTACAAATGGAGGCCACTCTGATCCACTAAATTTTCACTATGTTCTTCACCAGCCTTTAGTACTTACAAGCCTGCTGTCCTTTCCAAGTAATCTTACAAAATCAACTGTGTGCCACCCAAGGCCACTGTAAATGTTTGAACATATTAGTATGGCCTGCAATGTATCAATGGAAGACCACTTTACCCTGCAATCTCAGTGGTGTGACAGTGCGCAGAAGGGTAACCATAGAAGGCCACTGGCAATAGCTAATGGCTTGGAGTGGCCTGAATGGGTTGTTTAAAAAATTACACTGATTGTAGGAGGGTTAAGTTATTATCTGCTGTGTTTTAGAAAATAAAAATAAGCAGTGTAGACCATAGTGCCGTAATTTTGTAATGGTCATTTTGTGCATGAAAGTTGAAATCAATTCAGAATGTAATTAGAATTACATGTATATCATGGAGTCGCACTCATTACCTAAGGCCAAAAAAAAAAAAACTCTGGTTTCTGGTCTCCGCGTGTGACGCCTCAAACCTGCACGTCGGCATTTTCAGTTTTCTTTTTTGTTGTTGCTATGAAACGATGTCCAATTGCAGCCAAAATTGCTGGATCAGTTGGAATTCTGCTGTACTGTGTTTTAAACGACTTTTTCACATAGGGGTATGAACGTTAATAATAATAATAATATTTCATTTTTATACAGCGCATTTCACATAATGTCCCAATGCACTTTACATTATTTCCCCTGGTCACTGGGCCAATATCATTCCTATAATCTTTCTCAGCTCCCTGGGGAGTATACAGCCCATTACATGTATGTGCAACCTTTTGGCGCTACAGGGCTAATCAAACACAATAACCATCTCTACCCTCACAGATACCCATTTACACTCCTGGGTGAAGAGAAGCAATTACAGTAAAGTGTCTTGCTCAGGGACACAAGCACCAAGGTCGCGGCCAGGATTCGAACCCACATTCTGACGACACAGCCATCAGAACACGAGTCCAATGCACTTAACCGCTCGGCCATGGCACTCCATGTTTGCCCAATTTGTGAGGCCTCTCTTAGCCACCATACTTTGTGTATGGGAAATTTGGTCTGGTTCCAATGACTGCATATACATGTACCATGTAATATCACTGGTTGGCAAAAAAAAAGAAGAAAAAAAAGAAGATTATCAAAAAAGTGCATCACCGCACTGATTTTGAAGCCGACCTATGACCAGAAACAGGAGACTTTATTTTTTGGCCTAACCCAAGCCTCCTGAAATCACCCAAGCCTAACATCAAAGTATGACAAACATCATCATTACGTAGCAGTTTGTTTTCTCTCCTTCAAATACCTGGACAATGCAGAGATGGACTGCGTCCGGTGTCTGCTCAAAGAATGACTCATAGTATGTGACAATGTGAGGATGACGCAGCTCTGAGAGAATGTTTGCTTCACGTTGGACAGCCTCCTTGGTACGTGTCTTACGTTTCTCATCCAACTGGATCTTCTTCAATGCTAGCAACCTGTAATCGAAATTAACTTGAAATTTATGATAGAACACAGGACTAGCTCTGTCAAAATTTTGCTTGTCCTTCTCATTTTTTTTAGTAGTCCTGAAAAAAGGTGAATATAAATACAAGAAAAAGAAATGAACCGTGAGCTGGTTTGTAATTTAATTTTTTTATTTTATTTACTGTCAGTCACCCTAAACAAGGCCAATAGCCACTAGAGTGTAAGGGGTTACATATGCGATATGTCATCCACCATTTAAGCAAGATTACATTTGATGTTTTTCTTAAACTTAAAATAGATCGTAAGTTGGTGGAAAGGAGTGGTTAGGGTTAATAAATAAACAATCACAAAAGAATCAGTCGTTATTTGTGAATGTTTTGCTACTTCTGAGGTAATCTTGGAGGAACGATTACTCGAGTAGTAAAAAGATGCGAGTACGAACACTAGTTTCAATGTATCTTTTGCCTTTAATAATTTCACACTCTGTAGTGATGTGGATTACCGCTTTTACGGAGTATAACAATCCAGATCCAGATCCAGATCCAGATAATTACATCCTGCTAGGTTCAAAACATAACACCATTAACTCAATGCTGGGTCGGTTAAGGTGTTAAACGACCGAAACTGCCAACCGTTTATAAATTTGCTAACCGGCTACCCGAAACCAATATTAAAAAAAATATACAACCAACAATTTTGGAAGAATTTGCCGACCATTTTGTTGTTCCAGACTTAGGCTGTGCCGGGTATCCGGATACCCGACCGAAACGGTCATTACCCGGTTCCATTTTTCGGTTCCAATTACCCGTAAACGACTTTTTAAAATTCGGACTTAACATTTGAGCGGTGCAAACAGAAATCTGTGACTCTTGAACAATGCACTTGTACAGACAATTATCTTTAAATTCAAGAGATTACGCTCCAATAAAGAAAAGATCGATAGTATGGTATCCTCTGTATTATAAAAGTCAATTTGTTACCATTTACAGTACATATATTTGTGCACCACCAGAGGCATGTTTTCAACAAAAATGAAAACGGGTATCCAGGTATCCGAAGTTTCCTGATTTCGGGTATCCGGTTCCAAAAATATCCAAAAACGCACACCCCTATCCAGACTTTCTTTTTTTGCCACATCAGTTATTAAACAATCATTGCGGGAGGTTTATTGATGCTTTTGCCGACGCTCTAGTTTGTGTGACCGTAAGGTGCCAGTACTTTCAGTTAACTGACCGTCAAAGTTTTGGTTAAACGGTTAGCAAACTAACAGGTAACTCCTAACTACTATTTTGTAAACTTACTTCTTTGTTTCTTTGTGTCGCACCAAATAAACAGCTCCACCCGTCCCTGTTCCCAGGGTGGTTACTTTGTCATACAACTCCATGAGGTCCACATCTGGACTCTGTTGTTTACTGTTGTTGTTCTACTTGGATGTTGATTTTTAAGCAGAATGCTAATTTTTTTACCGCAGGTGCTATCGTTATCATGTCAATACTCAATAGAAGGTGACAGATTGCTTCAATCAATTTGTTTGAAGGAAATACTATCTTTCCTCTTGAACTTGTTTCCATTAATCTGCAAAGGGAGTGAAGAAACAATGGAAAATAAATTGTTTAAAAAGCATTTTAACAACTTTGATAAAGTGCAGATAAATTTGTTGAAGGTGTTATTCTTAATCTAATGGTTAGTAACAGTACTAACGTTAGAATTGTTTTTTTGTTTTTGTTTTTTTCAAAAAAACTTTAGTAGTGAATACTGCAAGGACAACAACTTGGAATTGTTAATAATTATTTATAATTATACCCAAGACATCTTGACCCTTGTAACAACTCAACACGGACAACTCGAGACAACTCGACCCTCGTAACAACTCGACTCTTGTGGCAATTTGACCGACAAAAAACTCCACCCACGAGACAATGCGACCCTCATGACAACTCGACCTACTAGACAAGTTGACACTTGTGACAACTTGACCCTTTGACATTTTTTTTGTAACAACTTCTTTTTTTGCTTGCGCACGCTGCGGGAAGGATTGATGCAGTCAAATTGACAATGCACTGAGTTGAGTTGGGTTAAATGACGATATAATGCGCAACTAATTTAGTCATTTAGGCGCTATTGTTAACATTAAACCAAGCTTATGACATATATTTACTCTACAAAGAATTTCTTTTCCTTTCTATAATGAAATCAAGGATGTTCCGATTCAGGAAATTATCGGTAATTTACACATTCTGTAAAAATTTGTTTAAAAATATTATATACCAGATTACCACGCATTTGTCCACAGGGGAGAGCGAGAAAAGACAGCACCGGTAACGGGCATGAACACATTTTAAAAATGAACGGTTGTCCAGTCATAAAAACTAATTGCACCAGCGCATATATTACGGAGGAAATGATTTAATTTGTACTAAAATTTGAGCCATACTGGGTGCTAATATTAGAATAATCCTTGTGATCAAATTTTTTTTCGAGGGAAAATGATGATCCACTTCATAGGAATGATAAATTTGGTCGAGTTGTCCATGTTGAGTTTTCACAAGTCGAGTTTTCACAACTGGTCGAGTTGTCTCATGGGTCGAGTTGTCACGAGGATCGAGTTGTCACAAGCCAAGGGTCGAGTTGTCACGAGGGTCGAGTTGTCACGAGGGTCGAGTTGTCACGAGGGTCGAGTTGTCACGAGGGTCGAGTTGTCACGAGGGTCGAGTTGTCACGAGGGTCGAGTTGTCACGAGGGTCGAGTTGTCATGAGGGTCGAGTTGTCACGAGGGTCGAGTTGTCACGAGGGTCGAGTTGTCTCGTGGGTTGAATTGTCACAAGGTTCGAGATGTCTTAACCCCAGTGACATACCCACAACCCAAAACAAAAAAGAAAAGGGCAAAAAAAAGTGTGAATCAACTAACGTTAGGGCCTAACGTCAGTAACTCTACTCTCTAGCCTCTAGGGGCTAGGGCGCTGATTGAACAAAATATGAGTAAATTGGCAAGCCACCAGATCACTTTAAATATTCCTAAACTTCCCAAAAAAGATGTATAATTAATTTTCAAATTGTCACCTAACCAATTTACCTCTTTAATTAGCATTTTCACCTTTATCGAAAGAGAAAACTACGTCTACGGCTTTTGATGTAGTCGTTAGTAATGTACGTGTGCTAAATTCTCTACATCATATCAACCGCTGGCGCTGATATAAAACAAACATTTTTGGTTAGAGCGCCCTCTATTGTGAATAATATTCGCTGGTTACCTAACCCTCTCTCACTTAAAATTTATTAAACACATGGTTGTTGCCGGCTACCACGCTTGGCTTGTTAACTTCCTATTTCTTCTTGACCAGACTGAAGCTAGCCGCGAATTGGGCCAGAAAAGCCATCCGCAATTGGCAGCCGCGAATTCGCGGTTGGGAATTCCCAACCGCGAATTCACAGCCGCGAATTCAGAAAAGGAATGAGCGACACAATTTACTGACGTAGGTGAAATTATTAACAGTTAATTTTACCAATTACCTTTTATTTAAATGTACTTTTTGTTAAATAATCATAAAGAATATGTCAATGCCCTCACTTCATTCCTGTTAAAGCAAATTTGGCCCACTAATTAGTGTCTAATTAGACCGTGTTTAAAGGGACAAATATTCGAAGGTGTCTGCACTTTTTCAGGCCTTTTCTCATTTTTTGTACAAAAAGGGTTCACTAAAAACAAAATGTACCAAACATCTCGTATTAATATAATTTTTTTATTTGATAATCATAAAGAACATGTCTATGCCCACACTTAATTTGCGTTAAGGCAAATTTGACCAATTAATTAGTGTCTAATTAGACCGTGTTTAAAGGGACAAATATTCGAAGGTGTCTGCACTTTTTCAGGCCTTTTCTCATTTTTTGTACGAAAAGGGGTTCACTAAAACAAAATGTACCAAACATCTCTCAGAAATATTAATTTTTTATTTGGTAATCATAAAGAACATGTCATTGTCCACACTTAATTTCCGTTAAGGCAAATTTGGCACATTAATTAGTGTCTAATTAGACCGTGTTTAAAGGGACAAATTTCGAATTTGGCTAAAATTTTTCACGCATTTCTTCTTTTTTATACAAAAAGGGGTTCACTAAAAACAAAATGTACCAAACATCTCGTATAAATATTTTTTGTTTGGTAATCATAAAGAACATGTCATTGTCCACACTTAATTTCCGTTAAGGCAAATTTGGCACATTAATTAGTGTCTAATTAGACCGTGTTTAAAGGGACAAATTTCGAATTTGGCTAAATTTATTCACGCATTTCTTCTTTTTTGTACAAAAAGGGGTTCTCTAAAAACAAAATGTACCAAACATCTCGTATAAATATTAATTTTTTATTTGATAATCATAAAGAACATGTCTATTCCCACACTTAGTTTCCGTTAAGGCAAATTTTGCCCATTAATTAGTGTCTAATTAGACCGTGTTTAAATGGACAAATATTCGAAGGTGTCTGCACTTGTTCAGGCCTTTTCTCATTTTTTGTACGAAAAGGGGTTCACTAAAAACAAAATGTACCAAACATCTCTCAGAAATATTAATATTTTATTTGATAATCATAAAGAACATGTCATTGCTCACACTTAATTTCCGTTAAGGCAAATTTGACCCATTAATTAGTATCTAATTAGACCGTGTTTAAAAGGACAAATATTCGAATGTGTCTGCACTTTTTCAGGCCTTTTCTCATTTTTTGTACGAAAAGGGGTTCACTAAAAACAAAATGTACCAAACATCTCTCAGAAATATTAATATTTTATTTGATACTCATAAAGAACATGTCATTGCCCACACTTAATTTCCGTTAAGGCAAATTTGACCCATTAATTAGTGTCTAATTAGACCGTGTTTAAAGGGACAATTTTCGAAGGTGTCATGCACTTTTTCACGCCTTTTCTCCTTTTTGTATGAAAAGGGGTTCATATTGAACAAAATGTACCAAACATCTTTTATAAATATTATTTTTTTATTTGATAATTATAAAGAGCATCTCATTGCCCACACTTAATTTCCGTTAAGGCAAATTTGGCCCATTAATTAGTGTCTAATTAGACCGTGTTTAAATGGACAAATATTCGAAGGTGTCTGCACTTGTTCAGGCCTTTTCTCATTTTTTGTACGAAAAGGGGTTCACTAAAAACAACATGTACCAAACCTCTCTTAGAAATATTAATATTTTATTTGATAATCATAAAGAGCATGTCATTGTCCACACTTAATTTCCGTTAAGGCAAATTTGGCCTATTAATTAGTGTCTAATTAGACCGTGTTTAAAGGGACAATTGTTGAATTTGTCTACACTTTTTCTGGCATTTTCTAATTTTTTGTGCGAAAAGTGGTTCACTAAAAACAAAATGTACCAAACATCTCTTAGACCCAAAATTAATGTTGGTGTTGTGGCTGCAGTGAGGGGCATCGATTTCATGAGACAATGACTGCTGGTCTGCTGGACAAACCAGGTCGTAAATCAATTAGACCACGCTATTACACTGCAGCAATTGTAAACAAGTACTGGCCATCCTGCATAAATGGACTCTTAGCATTTCCAAATTCTTTCGGACAGTCTAGAGATTGTATACAACCAGGGTGGTAGCCACTACTTTATCTAAACGCGGCACCCCTCCTCTTTTCAGTGGCACCCTAATTTTTACCTACTGTAAAAAACAGTAGGGCTCACGCGTCGCAGGTTGTAATAAATATTAAAAATTGTTCTCTGCATTCCCCATTGACTTTTTACATCCAAATGACTTCCACACATGCCCAGCTATTGTTTGGTATTATTTACAACCCCAGATGACACACAACGGCTGTGTAGTGTATCTATCTCCTGTATAATCTTGCAAACAGTAAACAGCCGTCTGGCCGCTCCAGTACACACCGTTTTGGGAGTGTACCCCCCCCCCTCCCCCCACAGACCTCAGATTAGAATCAACTCATTCATAAAGGCCACACACATACCAAACCGCTGGGTAAGTTCATTCACCCGCTATATCAACTCTGTAATGCTTTCCACATGTTTACTTGCATAAATTACCCCCAATGCTAAGGCCTTTTCTGCACAGTCAATGGGGAATTCCCATGTGGGACTGCTGGCCTTTATCTTGTAACTGATACAACTGGTGAATGAACTTACCCAGGCCACTCAAATTCTGCAATATGTTTCTCAAGCGTATAATGTATAAAGTCAAGAAAAATGAAATTTTAACTAAATTATAACGCAGACTAATTAACATAAATGCATAATTAGGCAGTCGGCAGCTGGTACACTCCCTTACCGGAGAGTTTTAACATGAGAAATGTTATAAAAACATGTTTTTGTTATGGGAGTATAGACCTAGTGACTGCGATTTCTTTTTTATGAACTTGATGTTGAAGAGAGCAGGTACGATAAGTACCTATTCATAATGTTGTGAATTTTGTTCCTTTAATTAATCAGTTTGGTTATATTTATTAATTGTTTAATGGGCACGAGATGATTTTAAGAAGAAACTAGACGGCAGTGTTTGTGATATTACAAACACATAGGTGTTCGAGTTTTGTCAGGGCAGTGATGATGATGTCATAATGTTTTTAAAAAACTTTGCATCATTATTTGTTTAATATTAAACATTGACTTCCGGTTTAGACAGGAAGTAAAGGTCAAATTGGGGTCACCTTTGTGTAAAATTGTTTTGACAATTCACGATCTGTACAATGGTACAAAAATTGTGAATTTATCTCTTGATGTGGTTGTTGAGATATGATTTTTTTTCATTATTAAACTTTGACTTCCGGTTTGGACAGGAAGTAAAGGTCAAATTGGGGTCACCTTTTAAAAAATATTTTTGACAAGTAACGCTCTGTACAACGGTGCAAAAATTGTGAACTTACCTCTTGTGGTTGTTGAGATATGATATTTTTAAATATTAAACTATGACTTCCGGTTTGGACAGGAAGTAAAGGTGAAATTGGGGTCATGTTTTTGTAAATATTTTTGACAATTAACAATCAGTAACAATGGTACAAAAAGTTTGAATTTACCTCTTGTGGTTGTTGAGATATGATTTTTTAAAATATTAAATTTTGACTTCCGGTTTGGACAGGAAGTAAAGGTCAAATTGAGGTCACCTTTGTGTGGTATGTGAGCTGCTAGTATTGGCGTTCCTAACCACGAGAGGGCGCTGTCATGGGGAGCCCGTAGATGGAAAGAATGTAGAGGGAGGTCAAAGGTGAGGGTGGAAGGTTTTGGGAAAAAGACGGGAGGCGAGAGTAGGAAAAGACAAGGTGGAGGCGAGGAACTTTTATTTAAGTGAAGAGTTGATTCTTTTGGAGATTGGAGGAATATAATAAAACTGGCTGTGAAATGTTCCAAGATTACCAACAGTTTATCCTGTAAATTCATTGAATTATTTGGTGTTGAATGACCCCCTTACGCTCCAAAGCGTTTCACTACATTTGTGTAAATATTTGTTGACAATTGATGATCTGTACAATGGTGGAAAGATTGTGAATTTACCCCTTGTGGTTGTTGAGATATGATTTTTTTTAAATATTAAAGTTTGACTTCCGGTTTGGACAGGAAGTAAGGTCAAAGTGGTGTCATCTTTTAGTAAATATTTTTTGACAATTAACGATTTGTACAAGCTGGCTTCCCAAGCTGGCTTCCCAAGCTGGCTTCCCAAGCTGGCTTCCCAAGCTGGCTTCCCAAGCTGGCTTCCCAAGCTGGCTTCCCAAGCTGGCTTCCCAAGCTGGCTTCCAAAGCTGGCTTCCCAAGCTGGCTTCCCACACGATAAGGTCATATTATTGTTGCTGTTGCATAAATGATCCAGTAATTTTTAGTTTTTTTGTTCATCTTTAAACTTGAACACCGACTCCATGTCCTGATGAAAATGTGCTCTGATCATGACTATGTTGTCCCTTTAATTCACAAACTATATAATCTTTAATCAAACGTTTCCTTCAATACAAATAAGAATACGTTATATCACCCTGCATCGTAGTTCCAACCGGACCCTCAGACCAGACGATATCCACCAGGGTATCATACAAAAGACAATTAATTCCCATCTATATAACCAACCTCCTTTACACATGTGTAGTTGAAATACTTTGTTGCAATAGTAATATGGATTATACAGTTGGAATCTCATAAGGTATACAATTAGTATCTCACATCAAGTACAAATTAGTATGGTATTTGTATTAAATCATATTTTTCACATAATTATACGGGCTAAAATTAGATCTGGGCTTAATTTCATAGAGCTGCTAAGTCAGAATAAAAATAAAAATCAGTGGGCTTGAAATTGGGACCTTAGAATGACATCAGTCAGAATAAAAATAAAAAGCACTGGGATTGAACTCAGGACCTCCTACTTATAAGCCAAAAGTGTTATCCACTGGACCAATTTCTGTCATTAGAATATTTGTGTTTGAGTTTATTTATAAACCTTAGACATAAACATTAGAATGACATCAGTCAGAATGAAAATAAAAAAACTAAACTCAAACCGATGACATCCTGGGCTCGAACTTATGACTTCCTACTTACAAGTCAAGACTCTTATCCACTAGACCACTAGCTGCGCTTAAGATAATAGCGTTTCAGTTTAATTAATTAGAATGACATCAGTCCTAGTCAAAAAAAAAAAATTACACTGGGTTTGAACCTAGGACCTCCTGCTTACAAGTCAACATTAGTATCCACTATACCACTTGCTGTAGTTGGTACAAATGCGTTTGAGTTTAATTATAAACCTTAGATATAAACCTTAGAATGACATCAGTCAGAATAAAAATCAAAAACACTGGGCTTGAACTCAGGACCTCTCACTTATTAGTCAAGAGTCTTATCCACTAGACCACTTGCTGTGCTTAAAATAATTGCATAAGTCCATATTCCATGAGACGACTTCCAGATAGAGGGTGCTAAAGTATAGACTTTGAGGTTTATATATTAGCATTTCTGGGGTGGCTCAACTGGTTAAATCACTGTGAAATAGAAACCGAAGATTCCCCAGATGGGTTCGAGACCCACCGTGGTAAGGAGTCCAGAGTTAAGTTTTTTCCCCGGAGCGGGGCCAAGCGGGGGAAAGCGGGGGAAAGCGGGGGCAAGCTAGCCAGGCCTGGCCGGGCAAGCTAGCCAGGCCTGGCCGGGCAAGCTAGCCAGGCCTGGCCGGGCAAGCTAGCCAGGCCTGGCCGGGCAAGCCAGCCAGGCCTGGCCGGAGAAGACAGCCAGGCCTGGCCGGGCAAGCCAGCCAGGCCTGGCCGGGCAAGCCAGCCAGGCCTGGCCGGGCAAGCCAGCCAGGCCTGGCCGGGCAAGCCAGCCAGGCCTGGCCTGCCAAGCCAGCCAGGCCTGGCCGGGCAAGCCAGCCAGGCCTGGCCGGGCAAGCCAGCCAGGCCTGGCCGGGCAAGCCAGCCAGGCCTGGCCGGGCAAGCCAGCCAGGCCTGGCCGGGCAAGCCAGCCAGGCCTGGCCGGGCAAGCCAGACAGGCCTGGCCGGCCAAGCCAGACAGGCCTGGCCGGGCAAGCCAGACAGGCCTGGCCGGGCAAGCCAGCCAGGCCTGGCCGGGCAAGCCAGCCAGGCCTGGCCGGGCAAGCCAGCCAGCCAGGCCTGGCCGGGCAAGCCAGACAGGCCTGGCCGGGCAAGCCAGACAGGCCTGGCCGGGCAAGCCAGACAGGCCTGGCAGGGCAAGCCAGACAGGCCTGCCCGGTCAAGCCAGACAGGCCTGGCCGGGCAAGCCAGACAGAGCCTGGCCGGGCAAGCCAGACATGCCTGGCCGGGCAAGCCAGACAGGCCTGGCCGGGCAAGCCAGACAGGCCTGGCCGGGCAAGCCAGACAGGCCTGGCCGGGCAAGCCAGACAGGCCCAGCTCAAGTGAGCCTGCTCAAGTGAGCCTGCTCAAGTGAGCCTGGTCAAGTGAGCCTGCTCATGTGAGCCAGCTCAAGTGAGCCGGCTCAAGTCAGCCAAGTCAAGTCAAGTCAAGTCAAGCCGGGCAAGCCAGCCAGGCCTGGCCGGGCAAGCCAGCCAGGCCTGGCCGGGCAAGCCAGCCAGGCCTGGCCGGGCAAGCCAGCCAGGCCTGGCCGGGCAAGCCAGCCAGGCCTGGCCGGGCAAGCCAGCCAGGCCTGGCCGGGCAAGCCAGCCAGGCCTGGCCGGGCAAGCCAGCCAGGCCAGGCCGGCCAAGCCGGCCAGGCCTGGCCGGGCAAGCCGGCCAGGCCTGGCCGGGCAAGCCGGCCAGGCCTGGCAAGCCGGCCAGGCCTGGCCTGGCAAGCCGGCCAGGCCTGGCCGGCCAAGCCGGCCAGGCCTGGCCTGGCAAGCCGGCCAGGCCTGGCCGGGCAAGCCGGCCAGGCCTGGCCGGGCAAGCCTGACAGGCCTGGCCGGGCAAGCCAGACAGGCCTGGCCGGGCAAGCCAGACAGGCCTGGCCGGGCAAGCCAGCCAGGCCTGGCCGGGCAAGCCAGCCAGGCCTGGCCGGGCAAGCCAGACAGGCCTGGCCGGGCAAGCCAGACAGGCCTGGCCGGGCAAGCCAGACAGGCCTGGCCGGGCAAGCCAGACAGGCCTGGCCGGGCAAGCCAGACAGGCCTGGCCGGGCAAGCCAGACAGGCCTGGCCGGGCAAGCCAGACAGGCCTGGCCGGGCAAGCCAGACAGGCCCGGCTCAAGTGAGCCGGCTCAAGTGAGCCGGCTCAAGTGAGCCGGCTCGCTCAAGTGAGCCGGCTCATGTGAGCCGGCTCAAGTGAGCCGGCTCAAGTCAGCCAAGTCAAGTCAAGTCAAGTCAAGCCGGGCAAGCCAGCCAGGCCTGGCCGGGCAAGCCAGCCAGGCCTGGCCGGGCAAGCCAGCCAGGCCTGGCCGGGCAAGCCAGCCAGGCCTGGCCGGGCAAGCCAGCCAGGCCTGGCCGGGCAAGCCAGCCAGGCCTGGCCGGTTGGCTCAGCCGGCCAGGCCAGGCCACGCCGGCCAGGCCTGGCCGGGCAAGCCGGCCAGGCCTGGCCGGGCAAGCCGGCCAGGCCTGGCCGGGCAAGCCGGCCAGGCCTGGCCGGGCAAGCCGGCCAGGCCTGGCCGGGCAAGCCGGCCAGGCCTGGCCGGGCAAGCCGGCCAGGCCTGGCCGGGCAAGCCGGACAGGCCTGGCCGGGCAAGCCAGACAGGCCTGGCTCAAGTGAGCCGGCTCAAGTGAGCCGGCTCAAGTGAGCCGGCTCAAGTGAGCCGGCTCAAGTGAGCCGGCTCAAGTGAGCCGGCTCAAGTGAGCCGGCTCAAGTGAGCCGGCTCAAGTGAGCCGGCTCAAGTGAGCCGGCTCAAGTGAGCCGGCTCAAGTGAGCCGGCTCAAGTGAGCCGGCTCAAGTGAGCCGGCTCAAGTGAGCCGGCTCAACTGAGCCAGCTCCGGGGAATTTTAGCGCCCTCAATCTGAGGGCAAAAGCTTTAATCCACCTAGTTTATTAATCTAGGTTTACTTGGTTGTTGACTCAGGACCAATGTGGGCCTCGAACCCATCTGGGGTAATCTTGGGTCTCTATTTGGCAGTGGGTTAACCAATTGAGCCACTGGGTCCCCCCAGGAACTGTTTCTCGTTTCTAATATATAAACCTGAAAGTGTATACTTGGGAAATTCAGCCCCCTCAATTGAAAGCAAAACTCTTATTTCAGCTAGTTTATTAAGCTAGCTTGTCTTGGCTGTGGACTCAGGACCACTGTGGACTCAGGACCACTGTGGGTCTCGAACCCATCTGGGGTGATCTTGGGTTTCTATTTGACAGTGGGTTAACCAATTCAGCCACTGGGTCCACCCAGGAAATCATTCTCGTTTCTAATATATAAACCTGAAAGTGTATACTTGGGAAATTCAGCCCCAGCAAAAGTCTTATTCCAGCTAGTTTATTAAGCTAGCTTCCCTTGGCTATGGACTCAGGACCACTGTGGGTCTCGAACCCACCTGGGGGATCTTGGGTTTCTATTTAACAGTGGGTTAACCAATTGAGCCACTGGGTCCACCCAATAAATTATTCTCGTTTCTAATATATAAACCTGAAAGTGTATAGTTGTGAAATTTAGCGCCCTCAATCTGAAAGCAAAAGCAAAACTCTTATTCCAGCTAGTTTATTAAGCTAGGTTGCCTTGGCTGTGGACTCAGGACCACTGTGGGTCTCGAACCCATCTGGGGTGATCTTGGGTTTCTATTTGACAGTGGGTTAACCAATTCAGCCACTGGGTCCACCCAGGAAATCATTCTCGTTTCTAATATATAAACCTGAAAGTGTATACTTGGGAAATTCAGCCCCATCAATTGAAAGCAAAACTCTTATTCCAGCTAGTTTATTAAGCTAGCTTGCTGTCGTATCCTGGTATAGTAAACCTAACTTTATAATGGTATGGCCGCATGCACTCATTGGGTATTGATCACAAATGTTCCAGTTTAGTGATTAGTAACGTTGTATATAAAGTGGAGCACGTGTAAATAAAGTTGTTGAAGTCAATTCCGAGTTCCTCTGCGTGTTAGTTATCTATGCGTTGTACCTACACTACAACATTTGGCAACGAGGATTAAAGAACTAAAATTGCGACATGGCGTCTGCAGGAGGGTATGGCAGTATACTTCAACCCCCTCCATTTCTACAAGAGCCCAGTGAGCCACCTTTACTGCGGAAACAGTGGGTTTCCCTGTTTAAAACTTACTTAATAGCTATAGGAGGCGACGATGAATTTAGTGAAACACGCAAAAAAGCTTTATTACTGCACTGCCTCGGCGTGGAAGGTCAACGAAAAGGCAGCGATGATTCTCCGCCAGAAGGGACCAAGTTATTTGAATTTACGTTACAAATCTTGCAGAAACAGTTTCAACCTTCCATTAATGTGGTGGCCGAAAGATACCAGTTCCGGCAACGTTCACAGCAAGTTGATGAGAAGATTGATACGTTCATTTCGGCGTTACGTGAACTGGCAAAAACATGCGACTTTGCCTGATTTTTTAGACCAAATGATACGAGACCAGGTGGTAGAGAAGACAAACAGAGGAAAAATAAGAGAAAGGTTGCTAATGGGAAAAGATCTAACACTTTCAAAGACCAGAGAAATTGCACATCGTGTGGAAAATGCAGTGCGTGAGGCAAGGACGTTGTCCCAAGGGACTGAAAGCAACTCTACGGCGCCAGCTTTAGTGAATAAAGTTTGCCCGCGTCGCAGGGCTGCCACTCTTTATTTGCTGTTTTCCCCCACCACGCATGCGCATTTCCCCTACATTATCCCTACATACTTAGTATTATTTTTTTTCCAACAAAATTTCGTTTCTCCAACGAATTAGCTATTAATTAACGTTTTCCCCTACAAAATTTTGTTTTCCCCTTCGAATAAGTTATTAATTAGGCCTAACTTCGAATTAAATAACTAGGCATAATGACCAGATGTGTAGGCCTTCGTGAATGAATTAAAGGGAATATATATAGTCTTCCCGGATGAACGTGAAAAATGCCAAATGGCAACCCTGGTACAGTGTGCAGATGGCTTGAGTAACATTAACCGCAACAGCATTCTTGAAGTATTGCAATAGTAGTGTGACACTCGACATTAGGTGCGCGTATTGTTAGGTGTTACCCTAACTGGTGTCAATCAGAGTTTAAACTCCAAGTGAGAGCGCTTCATTTTATCTTGACTGACAACAAACGCACTGGACCCGAAAGAAGTTTTAAGTTTCAAGTTTATTTCTACGTTCATCACAATCATGAAAACTTCAAATACATAACAATGTCCCAGAATGCATTACTACGCATGCGCATACTTAATTTAGAACACCCTAGCGATATGGCTAATAACTGCGTTATACTGATATGATTAAAGCAGTAGGCCTATATCACGTACATAAATATATAATTTTGTTACAATATTTCTGGATTCCCCTACTCCCCCCTACAGTATTTCCATTTTTCCCGTAGGGGCCCCCTATTCCCTACACTTTACTAAAATACCCTACGGTAGGGATTTTTCCCCACGAGTGCCGGGCAGCCTTGCCGCGTCCAGTTAATAAGCGAGTGGGCATGTATATAATAAGCGAGTGGGCATGGCAACCCTGGTACAGTGTGCAGATAGCTTGAGAAACATTAACCGCAACAACATTCTTGAAGTATTGAAATAGTAGTGGCTCAAGTGAGCCAGCTCAAGTGAGCCAGCTCAAGTGAGCCAGCTCAAGCGAGCCAGCTCAAGCGAGCCAGCTCAAGCGAGCCAGCTCAAGCGAGCCAGCTCAAGCGAGCCAGCTCAAGCGAGCCAGCTCAAGCGAGCCAGCTCAAGCGAGCCAGCTCAAGCGAGCCAGCTCAAGCGAGCCAGCTCAAGCGAGCCAGCTCAAGCGAGCCAGCTCAAGCGAGCCAGCTCAAGCGAGCCAGCTCAAGCGAGCCAGCTCAAGCGAGCCAGCTCAAGCGAGCCAGCTCAAGCGAGCCAGCTCAAGCGAGCCAGCTCAAGCGAGCCAGCTCAAGCGAGCCAGCTCAAGCGAGCCAGCTCAAGCGAGCCAGCTCAAGCGAGCCAGCTCAAGCGAGCCAGCTCAAGCGAGCCAGCTCAAGCGAGCCAGCTCAAGCGAGCCAGCTCAAGCGAGCCAGCTCAAGCGAGCCAGCTCAAGCGAGCCAGCTCAACTGAGCCAGCTCAACTGAGCCAGCTCAACTGAGCCAGCTCAAGCGAGCCAGCTCAAGCGAGCCAGCTCAAGCGAGCCAGCTCAAGCGAGCCAGCTCAAGCGAGCCAGCTCAAGCGAGCCAGCTCAACTGAGCCAGCTCCGGGGAATTTTAGCGCCCTCAATCTGAGGGCAAAAGCTTTAATCCACCTAGTTTATTAATCTAGGTTTACTTGGTTGTTGACTCAGGACCAATGTGGGCCTCGAACCCATCTGGGGTAATCTTGGGTCTCTATTTGGCAGTGGGTTAACCAATTGAGCCACTGGGTCCCCCCAGGAACTGTTTCTCGTTTCTAATATATAAACCTGAAAGTGTATACTTGGGAAATTCAGCCCCCTCAATTGAAAGCAAAACTCTTATTTCAGCTAGTTTATTAAGCTAGCTTGTCTTGGCTGTGGACTCAGGACCACTGTGGGTCTCGAACCCATCTGGGGGATTTTGGGTTTCTATTTCATAGTGGGTTAACCAATTGAGCCACTGTGTCCACTCAATAAATTATTCTCGTTTCTAATATATAAACCTGAAAGTCTATACTTGGGAAATTTAGCACCCTCAATCTGAAAGCAAAAGTAAACCTCTTATTCCAGCTAGTTTATTAAGCTAGTTTGCCTTGGCTGTGGACTCAGGACCACTGTGGGTCTCGAACCCATCTGGGGGATTTTGGGTTTCTATTTGACAGTGGGTTAACCAATTGAGCCACTGGGTCCACTCAATAAATTATTCTCGTTTCTAATATATAAACCTCAAAGTCTATACTTGGGAAATTTAGCGCCCTCAATCTGAAAGCAAAAGCAAAACTCTTATTCCAGCTAGTTTATCTTGGCTGTGGACTCAGGACCACTGTGGGTCTCGAACCCATCTGGGGGATTTTGGGTTTCTATTTGACAGTGGGTTAACCAATTCAGCCACTGGGTCCACTCAATAAATTATTCTCGTTTCTAATATAAACAGAGGAAAAATAAGAGAAAGGTTGCTAATGGGAAAAGATCTAACACTTTCAAAGACCAGAGAAATTGCACATCGTGTGGAAAATGCAGTGCGTGAGGCAAGGACGTTGTCCCAAGGGACTGAAAGCAACTCTACGGCGCCAGCTTTAGTGAATAAAGTTTGCCCGCGTCGCAGGGCTGCCACTCTTTATTTGCTGTTTTCCCCCACCACGCATGCGCATTTCCCCTACATTATCCCTACATACTTAGTATTATTTTTTTTCCAACAAAATTTCGTTTCTCCAACGAATTAGCTATTAATTAACGTTTTCCCCTACAAAATTTTG